>JAYEVE010001323.1:0-600000 GCA_036346375.1 Guadua angustifolia
TTTGATTATTGCCGACAACAACCGTCGACAGTTGGCGCGCCAGGTAGGGGCTGCATCAAGATCAATCTCGGCAAGCTCGATGGCCTCCATCAATGGAATCGTTATCACCTTCGCTCCCGGCCATGCTTTTCGCTTCGGGAGCCTCGACTTCATCGCCAACAACCTCGACAAGCGCACTCTCTCGGACTCGGACCAGATCCAATCTGGGAGAGACTTCATTGATACTTCATCCGGACTTCCGTTCGGGTCGGGGAGCGCCGCGGCCATCTGCTCACGAGTAGCAAGCTGGGGGGCTGACTTCCCGATTCGGATACGGTAAGGATTCGATCCGGGACATCTCGGATGCGGTCGTCATAGTGGCTTTTCAGAAAGGAGTTAGCGATCAGGCCGCCGACTACGGTAAAGGAGATGTTCGCATTAGCGGATCGTTACACTCGCGCTTCGAAGCGCCACCTTCGGCGGCCACGAGCCACGCTGCGCCCGAAGCGCCACCTTCGGCTGACGCCACGAGCCTACGCTGCGCCCGAAGCGCTACCCGGCACGACCACGAGCCTACGCTGAGCCGAAGCGCTACCTTCAAGACGACCACGAGCCCGCGCTGCCCGAAGCGCCACCTTCGACATGGCCACGAGCCTACGCCTGCGCCCCGAGCGCCACCTTCGGCACGGCCACAAGCCACACTTGAGCCCCGAGCGCCACCTTCGACACGGCCACGAGCCACGCCTGCGCTCTGAGCTCCACCTTCGGCACAGCCATGAGCCTACGCCTGCGCCCCGAGCGTCACCTTCGGCACGGCCATGAGCCACGCCTGCTCCACGAGCAAGGACGGCACGATCGTCAGCAACACATGGAGCATAAAGCAGCTAAGTCGCTTTTTACTCAATTATGTCATTATGAATAAAATTGTTGACTTTCTTGACTTGCTACTTAGTTGATCCACAACTAAGCAGTAAGTCGGGGCCTACACCTAATAGTGTGCGCATGCGCACATCTTTTTCTGAGTTGTGTCTTTCTTCTTTTACTTAACGATTGCAAATGAATCCGAGTGCGTTAATTCCGAGTTTTGAAGCTCTGACCCCATGAACGGCGAACTTTAGTCACCCAAAACGCATGCCTGGGAAAAAGAGCCATGAGCCGACTCCCGACGCTTGGGGGCTAGACTAGTCGGGCAGAGTGCTTAAACAAAAAGAGTCAAACCACTCGGATGAATTCAAAATAAATAAGGAAAAGGAGTAAAAAACTCTAAAGTTATATGTAAACCGGTCAGACATCACATCCGAGTGAATTGTTTTTACATGGCCTAAGTTCTTCATATATATGATTTCAGGGCTACTAAATTTGGATGCGACGCGTGTGGGCCAACACTTCAACGACAACATCAGCAACTTCGGCGACGAATGAATTTAAAGGGAGCGGCGCAGAATTTCGCCTTGAGCGGGAAAAGCGTTTTGACTTTTGCATATCGTTTGGGATACGATGTGCCACAAGATGAGCCGACTGTCAGTATTTCAATAATTGGGCTGGGTACCACTCAGAAAGTTTAACGCGTGGAGCTCTATTGAGTCCTTCACGATCTCTTTGCCTACAACAAGGCGCTCGGCTGGAAAGGAAAACCAGTCGGGAAGCTGCATCAAGAACTGGAAGCATTCGGCGTGATGCATGACTTCGGTTGGCTGCGACTCAGAAGGCGCAACTTCGATCGCAAAAGCACTTGGGGCTACTATAGAGTATATGGACCGGGTATCTGCATGGCGAGCCGCCATACGTAATAAGGAAGCCGAAGATGGAAACCAATCTTGATTAGGTGGGATATGATTGTAATCCTGTTTGTTGCCATGCTCAACGGATAAGGAAAGAGATATAATCCCCACCTTGTAATCAATTAGGACTCTCCATTGTAACCGTGCCCCTCTGCTATATAAAGGGGGTAAGGTAGCGTCAGGAGGGGAGAAGAAGAATATCCTGAGCAATAAGTTAGACACACAAATAATCCCAGAGCACAGGACTAGGGTATTATCTCCTCCGCGAGAGCCCGAACCTGTATACATCCGGTGTCTTGTGCTACTATCGAGTTTGGATCCAGTGCCTAGCCCCCTTTTGATTATTGCCGACAACAAACGTCGACACCAACCTTCTTGCAAAAGTGGCATCTCAGCTTTTTATATATTTGGCCATCACTAACTTGATGTGGAGCCTTATCCTTACCCTTCTTCCCTAGCTTTTCCTTGCTGCTACTTGCATCTCTGTGCATTGTAAGATGAATAGAGTGATCCCTTATTTTCTTTAATCTCCCTTCTTCCTGAACCAATTGGGCTTTACATTCTTGAAGTTTCCATTTTTCTTTTATGGTGTTATAATGCACCTGGAATGAGCCGAATTCAGGAGGTAGGGAGTTCATGATGAATTGGACCAGAAATGATTCACTTACGTCCATTCCCATGGATGTTAACTTTACAGCAATATTTGCCATGCTAATCACATGATCATGCATGGGAACAGACCAATCAAATTTCTTGGTCGTTAGTTCACTCATAAGACTCCCAACTACAGACTTGTCTGTAATGTCTGATTGAGAATACGCTTTTAGCCGTCATGAATTCCTTTGCATTATCGGTTTTAGGTAATGACGCTTGACATTTTCAACAATCGTCAAGCGCATCAAATTCAAGCTTAGCCTATTAGATCGCTCCCGTGCTTCACAAAGGAATGATCCTCATCAATCTTTCATCTGTAATGGCTGCGGGCTTTTCATCAAGAATTAATGCTAGATCTAAGTCCATGACACCCGTTGAAGCTGGATTTGTTCGAACCGACCAACATAGTTCACCCATTAAACTTGACAAACCCAAAACCCCGACTCATTAAATTAATGGATCTTTGTAAAATTTAACATGTTCACAGATTAATACTTTGAGTAAACAAAATAGATTCATGCAATAACAAACTTTAAGTGTGCATCTAAAAATATCTTTGGATGAAATTTAGATACACTACCGAATCAATAATGATGCTAAAACAAAGAACCTTTAATAGATAATCAACTATACTCAAGTCAATGTGCACGCTATCTTTGGATAAACTAACAAATTGACCAAGCATATTGATTAATCTCTTTCATATCATCAATTGTAAGCAATGGTCCACCTTTGGACGACCTCCTAGTGTTACAATTCGTGAACTCAATTGTTCATTATATTTTCCAATTAATAGCATCAAATAGAATATGAACAATTGAAATGCTCAACTAAATATCTATGATCCTTTTTAAGCAAGGCCACTTTGGTGACAAACATGCTTTCAATAATATAAATATTTAATCAGCATATCACTTTTAATTATGCTCATAAGAATAAATTGTGATCTTATTGTAACACCCCGGTGCCAATCGCACCGCGAATGCTACCCAAAACTCTAAACACTCAACGACAACTCAACAGAATTGTCTAAAAACAACCGCTAACTCTAAAACCAGCTAAAAACAAAAGTCGACAAAAAGTTCAAAATTTCGGCATGACCTTTCTAGAAAGGAGGACATCCACTCAGATGAAAGTAATAACAAGATAAGTCAATCATTCAATCACGAGCGACATTCTAGCGGGTCCTTAGATATCAATCACACATTCGCTAATAAAAGATAAACTACTGTGACGACAAATAACATATTACAACCCCACTAAATACAATCGGACTTTATACATTAATTAAATGAGATGGCGACCAGAAGTCGCACGTGCTTCTACTCCCAACCCGACGAGCCAACTTCAAGTACCTAAAACAAGAAAGCGAGCAAGTGTGAGTCCAAGACTCAAAGAAAGTGTTATCAAACATAAAAGTAATGAATTCGATTAGAATACAACGACTTCAAGACATCTTGTAATAGTTCCTTTACTTAACATCCTTAAATAAAGGAGCAATTTGAATTCATATAACTTCAAAACGTAAGAACACGATTACTTCACCATTTGCTATAATCATTACTTAATTGAAATTATCCAGTTAACGAATCAGAATCTAACCCTACTTACCACACCCAACTCGGAACCATAAATAATCTTACTCATGCCTCAACAATCATTTCGAATGAGTCCATGACTCAATACTCAACTTTGCCATTTCTATTCTCATCAATTAGCATTCCCCAATTGCAACACACAATGCAATGCTTTTATGCTCTCATCCTTTTCTCATGAATCATCAAATGAATGCACCATGCATGCTCATAATGCACATTGTCATAGCGTATCTAAGTATAGTGAGTGCACACCGTCGGTGTGAACCCTCTCATTCCCAACCATCTCGTGGCGGGGCCTACTCTTCTCGACTCGCTCCCATCCGTGGATGGGACTACGAGGTAGGACTTTCGTGTTCACTACGTGTGAACACAGAGGCCCGCATCGACATGGGTCGCCTCTTCCTTTTTTATGAATGCATATCATGAATGCAAGGATGCAGCATAAAACTCATATTTTCAAAGATGCAAGATAGATACTCACTTTGTCATTCGCCATAACTCGGACTTACAGAGGATCGAGGCGACACGCCTCTTTCCCTTTTCAATATTGGAGTGGCTCGGTATTAACTCAATTGATGCAACAAGTATAACAATGTAACACTCTCACCAACATTAGCAAATTCATAATATGAACTATTTCTTAAATATACTCATAATCACGTATATATATATATATATATATATATATATATATATCATTTATGTAGCCATCGGCCATTACGTATGTTAAAAGCAACAAACCAAGAATCCTCTCAACCACGATCGAGGAGATGCACTTGCCTTTTATTGCAGACGGAGCGATGTGGGGTCAAGGCAACCTCAAGACCCACTACCCGAAATAGCAATAGCAAGCGAGAAAGTTCAACATTCAATTCAAATCAGCTAAACATTCATAATTACATTCAATTAACTCCATATTTTTCAATGAACCAAGTCCATAACATTTTTTTACTAACTTTGGATAGCTCACTTCAACTTCTCATAATTAATTCAATTCAAATCCGAATTAAGCATTCAAAACAAGATCATGATCTACAAGAAATTCTCCCACTTTATACGTGTATTTGGAAGATTCTCATTCAACCTCTAGCAAAACTTACACAATAGCTTAAGATCACAATTTCTATCGAAACCCTAAATATTCTCGGCAGCGGTGTTTGCATCAACAGATCTATCTACAAGCGCGATCTCCTCCGGTAGTCCTCGCCACGACCTAACATTGGTGTCGGTTGTCAACTTTAATATAAATCGGCACAAGCTCAAATGGTAAAATTATTGATTCCGTTTCCCGGACATGACTTTAAATAAAGCAAAGACGATTCTCGCCTATGGTTCATCGCATCAAGAGAAAGCAATTTAATTGAGTTACAATTCTAGCATTTATGGGTTTATGACATCAATAAGGCCTTTGCTCACCCCAATATTTTTGATGGTTTCATAAAGGATGACATTATCTGAATTTCTGTGTTCCTAACAAGCATACATGAATATACTCAACATCAAGGTTATGCATAAAACACATGAATACCTTATAAGCCACAGTCACAAAATAGCTCAAATGTCTGACTATTAAAGATAAAATTAAACATGTCTAGCTCACGATTAACTAGGGGACGAATCATAACACAGAAACTCCCATAGCATTTCCATTTCATGCCCAAAGCAAAAAGATCGAGTCACATACACCATCAAGGTATCGAGAAAGAACAAAGCTCACGATCAATTTCACTTTCAACTATGCACTACAATCTACTTCAAATATACCAGTACCTCAAGCTCACAATTTACCGGGAATCAAAGTCGCAAGCAATACCAAACATTCTCATGAAAACCTAGCTAGGCATTAACACAAACACCTTGCATGCAAGCACTAACATCCCCCAAAGACCTAGGGTTTTACCTTCAAGCTTTCTCATGGAGTGAAGAGGGAAGTGAGGGGAAGGCTGCTGGTGTAGCTGTCGGAGAGGAGGCGCTGGGAGGAGCTGCCGGGCAGGGGAGCCGAAACCTCCATGGCACGCCGGCCGCCGCTTGATCATGAATGACTGCTGCCACCAGCCTCCTCTGCGTCAAATCGCTGCAGCTGCTGCTTGAGCAGAGAGGAGGAGAAGGGAGGAGGCAGGGCTGGAGGCGCGGGAGGAGCAGCACCAGGGAGGGGCGCGGGGGGGGGGGGGGAGAAGGCAGCCAACCGAGGGAAGGGGCGCAGGGGAGGAAGGGAGCAGGAGAAGGCCAAGGGTGGTTGCTTGCTCTTCTGTTCTTGATCCGCCATTGATTCTGGAGAGGAGGCGCCGAAGCAAGGTCTTGACAGGCGCCGGGAGGATCGGCTGGGGAAGACGCCAGAAGAGGCTAGGGAGGAGGCCAGGGCGCTGGGAAAAATCTACTGCCCACCGAGTCTTTCCAGCCACACAAGGAAAAAGTGAGGTTAAGTGGATGAGGTATTACACTCTTCCCCCTTTAACAGAATTCGACCTCGAATTCGACCACCTTCTAACACCACCAAGAACAACGGAAACAAAATACAAAACAAGGATGCCCAAAACAACAAATCCGGGCATTACTCACGAAAGAGGAACTCCAAAATTCAATCCACTTCTCTTCCCAATAACAACAAGCAAGCTCACTTTATTTCCTTAATTTAGCATGGCATAAGACCAAGACCGGTCTTACTCAAAGACCAAGGCTAAACCAAATCTACTTTATGTTCTCACCTCCAAATTGTTTTCTTAAATCAGAATCCCACAAGCACTTCTCAATCGGAAAATTCACATCTCCCACGAAAACTCTAATGGATCGAGGCGATCACCAAATCCTAAATCATACCACTCATGAACAAAGTCGACAACTCGAGATAACTCTTCTTTAACATTTCAATGCACAACCTCCAAGCAACCAACGATTCTTCCGAAAGATCATAACATTAACTCCCAAAATCAATTCTCATTTCTCCTCATTGATTAACCTTTCTAACCAAAGAGCCACATGAATTCTTTATTCCAACCAACTCCCAACCAATTCGAACATATCACCATTTCCAACCATTTAACACGGAATCCTCTAGGACACAAAACACAAATCTTTATCTTTTGCGACGCTTGCCTTTGGAATACAAGAGCCAACGTCATTTCTACTATCAAAATGAATCGCCCATCATGGCACCAATCCCATTTCCATTACAATACCAAAATCATACTCTACCTTCTTTCGCACCTTCCTCGCACGATGAGACAACCACTCAAAGAAGCAATTCATAACTGAAACATTGATTCCAACCTAGGAAACCAAGGTTGCCAACACACTTAGACCACGGCATTCGCCAACCGATTCCAATTAGTCCACCAACAAAATAATCACACACGACCAAGAGACAACAACAACAACTGATCCTCCCACAAAGGATCTGGATCAAAATATGTCACACTTTTCATTACTCTCCATTCTGGATCCATTTACTATCCACCTTTACTCGGAAATGAATTAAAGAGTATAATCTTCTATTATACTCCACCAAAACCCACTATTCAGCATTTTCTTATATCACACTAGAGAACAAAGAGAATCTCACTACATTTAACAAGGTCAACCACTTTCCTCAACTTGAACTCAGCGATAAATTTCACATCAAGGAAAAACTCAACCTTAAAAAGAAACATCACTTAAATCTTTTACAAGCACGATCACAATGATCAAAGAAAATCAGCTCGCTTTTACCAAAGCAAAACATCTCGCACTAACCCTAACAACATCTCGGAAACTGAAAATCGATCTTCGAATCCAACATCTCTACACACAACAACCATCCCTTTTCTTAAGAGAAAGGGAAACTCAGCTTAGACAAGAAACACCGCACAATTCTTTTCAGAAGCAACCACAAGACCAAAGAAAACTGAATTTTTCCTTCATTTAGTAAGTCCACAACTACCATCACATCAATTCATGATTAAGCATTCTTTCTTCCTCATCTTCATTCATCCACTAACTTCGCAACTTGGTGAAACACAACGATTCTAGAAATTCTCCATTGCACACCAATAGAACGCCTTAACAAAGGCATACACCCAACAGATTTCACTGACAATCCAATTCCATAAGCATTTAAACATAAGCTCACCTTACATCCCACTATCTCCAATATACTTGCACCTTTAACATTAAAAGTTTCAATGTTAGACATAACGCCTTTGGGAAGCCCCAACAAGACTTAGCAAAAATTACATAACCACTCTTCCTTGGATCACTTCCTCCAGGAGTTAACTTTTCCGCTAATTACATCTGCGTTCAGAAGTGTTATCACACACATTGGACCAATTCTCCCTCATGATACTCATCAAGGAAAACATATTATAGCTTTATCCATAATCAACCTTTCAATAAAGGCCATTTCACAAACTACATTCAAGACATCTCTTCTTGAAGCAACCTCCAATAAGATGGACATCTGCCATCCATACCTCCTATTTATCAACAATATGATCAACACAACAGATTAAACTATTTAAGACTCCCTTAACTAGACAATGTCTCCTTGAGACATAAATTGCCATGATGGCCCTAAGTCCAACCGTCGTTAAGAGCAACCCAAGCCCCAAAATATTCAATCCAAGTGATTCTCCACACTTTAATTACAACTTCATTCTAGGTTATACAATCCACACCTGAAGAAACTTATCGCTAATCTACACAGTCCAGCCACTGTGGACATCACGAAGCAATTTGAATCCCATCACTTATTTAAACAAGTTCCTCCTTCAACATAATCGCTACTAGTCGTACGCAATCACCATTTCCATTCATTCACTTATAATCGTGGAACACCAAGACCTTCATACAAATTCCTGTCATCCATCACAACAGGGACAACCACCCTAACAACTCAATCGTTTTTTTTTCAAACCTCATATGGAAAGATCTTCATCACCCACAACTTACTCTAAGCGTCGAATTTCCTTTCCGTAAAAGCCAACAAAACTTCCAAAGAAGCTCGGCTCTCAAAAGACTTGAAAATGACAGGCTCAAGCCTTGCCATTCAACAGTCTCCAAACCAATCACCAAACTCTAGAATTCCACAAAGGAAAGGAGTTACACAAATCGCTTCACGGAAAGGAAAAGCGAATCGATCGAATAACACCCTTTTTTTTAAGCCCCAAATCCAAAGCTTTATCTGGGGGAACGACAACATGGAAATTCCATGCCTTTCCCCGCTAACAGCCAAAAAGGCGCAACACCCAAAAAACCCTTTTCCTTTGACTTAAACCCGGAAGGACCAAATAAGTCAAAACCTGGAAAACTTACTCCATCAATTCTCCCATCTACAGCCGAAGTACACAACTCCGCTTAAACTAGGAGAACAACCAACACAAGAAAGAATCCATAACTTTCTACGCAAAGCAACCAAAGAGGTGCAAAACAATACTCTTCACTTTACCGCACAACAAGATTCAACCCTTGTCATACTCACAGAAAAACGAGAAATCGACACTCTCGACTTGCGGCAAAGGAACTAGGACTATCCTCACCGGGGTTATGAACCCACCGGTGTTGACTCTCAACCGCCACCGACCAACACAAACTATACGACAAAGCGAAATCCTTCGATGCAAAGAGTCCCACCGACCCCACTAAGCAATCTACCACTTCAAAAGCATAGGCATAAATAATACCAAAGCCTTATCAAAACTAACAAATAGCATAATAACAAGTATCAACGTAGCAATAATAACAAAGTAAGCATTGTAGCACAATGCAACGATATCCCATCCCTTCCTACTGTGCATCAGAGTGTGTCAAATTTTAGTTAATTAACCATTTTACGTCAAGGTTTGATTATTGCCCTAGGGCCAAATTTTACAAGTTCAACCTATACTAGGTTTCTACTTTCACATCGCAACATTTTAATCTATTCTAGAATTACTCACTACATTCAAACACCACGGACTGAAGCCGCTCGATACCAATCAGAATAACCGGTGCCAATCGCACCGCTAATGCTACCCAAAACTCTAAACACTCAACGACAACTCAATGTAATTGTCTAAAACAACCGCTAACTCTAAAACCACTAAAAACTAAGTCAAAAAAGTTCAAAATTTCGCATGACCTTTCTAGAAAGGAGGACATCCACTCACAGACAAAGTAATAAAAAGATAAGTCAATCATTCAATCACGGTTTACATTCTAGCAGGTCCTTAGATATCAATCACACATTCGCTAATAAAAGATAAACTACTGTGACGACAAATAACATATTACAACCCCACTAAATACAATCAGACTTTATACATTAATTAAATGAGATGGATAAGAAGTCGTGCACGTGCTTCTACTCCCAACCCGACGAGCCAACTTCAAGTACCTAAAACAAGAAAGCGACAAGTGTGAGTCCAAGACTCAAAGAAAGTGTTATCAAACATAAAAGTAATGAATTCGATTAGAATACAACGACTTCAAGACATACTGTAATAGTTCCTTTACTTAACATCCTTAAATAAAGGGAGCAATTTGAATTCATATAACTTCAAAACGTAAGAACACGATTACTTCACCATTTGCTATAATCATTACTTAATTGAAATTATCCAGTTAACGAATCAGAATCTAACCCTACTTACCACACCCAACTCGGAACCATAAATAATCTTACTCATGCCTCAACAATCATTTCAGAATGAGTCCATGACTCAATACTCAACCTGCCATTTCTATTCTCATCAATTAGCATTCCCCAATTGCAACACACAATGCAATGCTTTTATGCTCTCATCCTTTTTCTCATGAATCATCAAATGAATGCACCATGCATGCTCATAATGCACATTGTCATAGCGATACCTAAGTATAGTGAGTGCACACCGTCGGTGTGAACCCTCTCATTCCCAACCATCTCGTGGCGGGGCCTACTCTTATCGACTCGCTCCCATCCGTGGATGGGACTACGAGGTAGGACTTTCGTGTTCACTACGTGAACACAGAGGCCCGTGATCGACATGGGTCGCCTCTTCCTTTTTATGAATGCATATCATGAATGCAAGGATGCAGACATAAAACTCATATTTTCAAAGATGCAAGATAGATACTCACTTTGTCATTCGCCATAACTCGGACTTACAGAGGATCGGGGCGACACGCCTCTTTCCTTTTCAATATTGGAGTGGCTCCGGTAGAACTCAATTGATGCAACAAGTATAACAATGTAACACTCTCACCAACATTAGCAAATTCATAATATGAACTATTTCTTAAATATACTCATAATCACGTATATATATATATATATATATATATATATATATATATATATATATATTTATGTAGCCATCGGCCATTACGTATGTTAAAAGCAACAAACCAAGAATCCTCTCAACCACGATCGAGGAGATGCACTTGCCTTTTTATTGCAGACGGAGCGATGTGGGGTCAAGGCAACCCTCGAAGACCCACTACCTGGAAATAGCAATAGCAAGCGAGAAAGTTCAACATTCAATTCAAATCAGCTAAACATTCATAATTACATTCAATTAACTCCATATTTTTCAATGAACCAAGTCCATAACATTTTTTTTACTAACACTCGATAGCTCACTTCAACTTCTCATAATTAATTCAATTCAAATCCGAATTAAGCATTCAAAAACAAGATCATGATCTACAAGAAATTCTCCCACTTTATCTGTGTATTTGGAAGATTCTCATTCAACCTCTAGCAAAACTTACACAATAGCTTAAGATCACAATTTCTATCGAAACCCTAAATATTCTCGCATTTACGGTGTTTGCATCAACCAGATCTATCTACAAGCGCGATCTCCTCCAAAGAGTCCTCGCCACGACCTAACATTGGTGTCGGTTGTCAACTTTAATATAAATCGGCACAAGCTCAAATGGTAAAATTATTGATTCCGCTTCCCGGACATGACTTTAAATAAAGCAAAGACGATTCGCCTATGGTTCATCGTGATCAAGAGAAAGCAATTTAATTCAGAGTTACAATTCTAGCATTTATGGGTTTATGACATCAATAAGGCCTTTGCTCACCCCAATATTTTTGACGGGTTTCATAAAGGATGACATTATCTGAATTTATGTGTTCCTAACAAGCATACATGAATATACTCAACATCAAGGTTATGCATAAAACACATGAATACCTTATAAGCCACAAATACAAAATAGCTCAAATGTCCGACTATTAAAGACAAAATTAAACATGTCTAGCTCACGATTAACTAGGGACGAATCATAACACGTAAACTCCCATAGCATTTCCATTTCATGCCCAAAGCAAAAAGATCGAGTCACATACACCATCAAGGTATCGAGAAAGAACAAAGCGCGATCAATTTCACTTTCAACTATGCACTACAATCTACTTCAAATATACCAAGATACCTCAAGCTCACAATTTAATCGAATCAAAGTCGCAAGCAATACCAAACATTCTCATGAAAACCTAGCTAGGCATTAACACAAACACCTTGCATGCAAGCACTAACATCCCCCAAAGACCTAGGGTTTTACCTTCAAGCTTTCTCATGGAGTGAAGAGGGAAGTGAGGGGAAGGCTGCTGGTGTAGCTGTCGGAGAGGAGGCGCTGGGAGGAGCTGCCGGGCAGGGGAGCCGAAACCTCCATGGCACGTCGGCCGCCGCCGCTTGATCATGAATCGTTGCCGCCACCTGACTCCTCCTGCGCTGAATCGCTGCTGGGCCGGGCTGTGAGCAGAGAGGAGGAGAAGGGAGGAGGCAGGGCTGGAGGCGCGGGAGGAGCAGCACCAGGGAGGGGCGCGGGGGGGGGGGAGAAGGCAGCCAACCGAGGGAAGGGGCGCAGGGGAGGAAGGGAGCAGGAGAAGGCCAAGGGTGGTGCTTGCTCTTCTCTGCTTGATCTTGCCGATTCGATTGCCGGAGAGGAGGCGCCAGTAGCAAGGTGCTTGACGGGCGTGGGAGGATCGGTGGGAAGACGCCAGAAGAGGCTAGGGAGGAGGCCAGGGCGCTGGGAAAAATCTACTGCCCACCGAGTCTTTCCAGCCACACAAGGAAAAAGTGAGGTTAAGTGGATGAGGTATTACACTTATGAACAAAGAAAAAATCCGTCTTTAAACATCACAGACAGACACAATTATATTTCTTTCATATTATCCAAATAACAATCTTGGAAAAGAAATAACATTTTCTCGCTCTAAATAACATTACTATAATGAATAACGCAATTGCATAAGGAAAAGCTATGAACAAATGCAATTTCACTTATGCGCTTACATCATACTACAAAAGAACAATTATAATGGTGAATCAAAAGTGCTAAAAACATGGCTCTGATAGCAAATGTAAGCATAAATGCGGAAGCTATAAGATCATTTAGCACAATTTGATTAAACCGAATAGCAACTTTTATATGTGCAGAAGCACAAATCTTCCTTTATATGTGCAAAAGCACAAACCCACTTTGAGACATATTAGCAACACCTTGCATATCGATTTTTTCTCTCCTCTCTTTCTTCTACTAATATAGTTCTTTTGATGATTAAAGAACCAAGATTTCTTTTATATGTGTACTATTCTTTTATTCCTTTACACACCCTTGATGTACAGGAGAAGTCTCCTTTTATTCCTCTATAACATTCCTCCTAAAGAAGTTTCAGATGCATGCATTAACCAAAAGAGTTACTAATTAAAAGCAAGGAGTTTTAGCATTTAAACAAGCAGTTTTAGCACTTAAAATTTGACTGTAACTCAGCTTTAATACATGTAGCCGTAAATTCATCACTTATTCTAATTGCAGCAATACATGTATGGAAACTGATGCTTAGATGTAATTCCTCGTGTAACATTATGCTTAATAACACTAAATAGTACACTACTAAATATTTGGAAGGAAGAGGAGAGGGATTTTAAATCCCATGATTCTTAATCTTTTAGTCTAGCAACCATCACACTAAGACCTTTTTATTATAAGAACCATTCTGTAATTTACATGGGCCATGTTATGTTAAAATAGTTTAACAGTCTTGGATTAAGTCATTTCCATATAACTAATCCATACCTCTAATATATAAAAAATTATAACAATATAAAATTTTAATGAACAGAAAGTTGCCTTATAACCACCCTTCACCTCTAACTTATGAAAATTCTAATAATATAAATTTTTAATCAACAAAAGGTTGGCTTTAACTCGACCTCGCTTAATAACTTCTCTCCTATTCAAATCCCTTGATTGGATATCATACTGCAGAATGCATGTGACAAGGTTTGTCACCAAGCTCATGAAAATTGAAGTTGCGCAGGATTCTCCTCCACCAGGGATTGAACTCCCTGCTCCACCTTAGTCTAGTCCCTTAAACCCTAGTGCTAGGGCATCATCATCACAGCATGGTACTCATCTTGGGACTCCGCCTCCACCTCAAGATCCTCTTGCAGATGTCCCTAAGGAATAGATGCGGACCGCTGACCATGGCACATGTGCTTGCCATGATCGAGCACGGTGTCAGACTAATACCATTCTGCTTTAGTAGCTGGTACAGAACATTGCCAACCTTGATGTAGTGATCGCTAGAGGCAGGAATGGTGACAGTCTACACCAGTCTAAGCTGGGCGAATTCCTGAGAACTCAGCTGCCCACCTTCTTAGTATCATTGATCCCTCAATGCCAATGATTGGCTTTGCTCCATCAAAGGCAAGCTAGCCATCATGCAATGTGATGACCAGGAGATGGTGCTTTATGCATCCTATCAACTCCAAGGAGCCACAGTCGCTTGGTGGCAAAGCTATCAAGCCATGATCCTTGAAGGCCAAGTCACCACCTAGGAGGCTTTCAAGAAGCTTTCTACAGGGCACATGTTCCAACGAGCCTTGTTGAAATAAACAAGCAGGAGTTCTATGAACGCCGGCAAGGTGGTATGACTGTGATAGAATATCTCCACCATTTCAACTATCTTTCCTGGTATGCTGCCTCAGAAGTCTCCATCGAGGCAAGAAAGATTGAGGGCTTTTGTGAGCGCTTAAATGATGAGATCAAGTGGACACTTGTCGACCACGACATCCATGATTTCCAGTCCTTGTGGAGAAAGTTGTTCGAGTAGAATACAACAACCACGTAGTAGTGGAGACTCATAAGCACAAGTGGTTGGCCCAGAAGTCAGCCAATGCTTGTCCATCAAGGCCTCACATGTGGAAACCACCTATCAATCATCCACCTACCCTAAAGCCGCAAGGAATTCAAGGTCAAGCTCCTCATCCTTAGCCACCTCCCATTCGCCCATTCGATAATAATAGTGGACGACCTACTAGAACTCCAAATCCAGCGAACAATGTTACTTTTTTCAGTTGCAGTGAGCGAGAGAATTTTGCCAACGTTTGCCTAGAGAGGAATCTTGTTCCTCCTAGTCCTCAGCTTCAAGGAATTTAGTAGCACACTCAAGGTCATCCCCAAAGACCTAGAGGCCATCAAGCTCCCAGACAGCCCTACCCCAGGCCACGTTCACCATCACCACGTGGCTGCTAAGGAGGCGCACGATGCACCCAGCGTGGTGCTGGGTACATTCCTTGTGCATTCAGTACCTACTTTGGAGCTATTTGATTCTTGAGCTTCTCCTTCACTCACATCTAAGAGAATTTTCTGATCAACACAAAATAAGAACCAAATTTCTACTTGCTAAATTAATGATCTATGGGCACTCAAAAATATGAATCAAACCTCAATCGTGCGTTGGACTCTTAGATGTGACACCCATACTCCACTTAAATGTATGCTCACTGCCACCAATAGTCTTGTGCACGGAGTATTAACCAAATGGCCCTCACTTAAACAAATATGAGCCACCTAGTTGCATCATACACACTTACGCAACTAAGAGAGTTTTAATTCTTTTCTGAATAACCATACCGGGGTTGAAACCAACCCTTCTGGGTGTAACACACGCTGGTTATCTCAGAACCTTGGTATCGCCCACATCCACCGAGGGTGTGTGTCACAATAGAAAAGGAATGACAGTCGCATGTGTCCACGTGTTAGAGGGTTGAGAGCAATTCCGGGTACCCAAATATGTGACCGGTGCTAGTTCCCAAGATCAACACCTAGCGCCCACATATCCCACATTCGAGATGCATCATTACACATACACACATGTCTAGGCATTTGACGTAGCATAAATATAGTCTAGAAAACTATTACTACTACTTAATATTATAAGTATGTGTCCGACCGCCAAATATTCATCCATCCAAAGTAGACATTGGACCCTGGTGCAAAATACTAATCATCGGGATCTCATCTGTACCTTCGTCTATGTAATATACATTAAGCAACGGTTAGTACATTTATGTACTAGCAAGACTTTAGTGTATGGAAATAAAATACATGCAAGGTAGTCCAAGGATATCAAGCCACTACACTAAGTCTTATTTTCAGCATAAAGCAGATTTTATTTGCAAAAGAGTAGTTTATCAAACGGTAACGGAATTGAAATGAGCATTTGCTATGACACTAATAATAGTAAGTAAAGTTCAATACCATCATTTCAAAACCCTCCTTGGCCATGAACAGTGAGTAAAACACAGCCAACCTTGGCTCACAAATATACCAACCTGTCACAGCAAGATTTCCAAAACCTTAGCAAAAACAATGCTATACTTTACATTATTTCCCTAAGCTGCTATTAACCATGAGTACGGAGAATTAATTAGATTTAAATTGCTACAAACAATATGCACTTTACCCACATGACACATTCTAGCAATTATGTCTCGCGATACCTATAGTACCCAATTTGCTAGATTGTGACAAAACCGTTCAACTAGCTAGAGTCTAGCCTTGCACCAGCCCGATGATGATGAACCCTTGCCATGATGCTAGAAATCTAGACCCGTACACACAGTACTAGCGATGGTTTACGCCCTATTGTGTCCTTTCCCCCATGGCAAGGCATACACCGTTGTATTGAAATGCTTTAACTCCAACACCTCGGTGAAGGGAGCATCTACGAGTGACACCGAACCCTAGAGTGCCCTTACTACTTGGCATATCAAAATGCAAGGTTAAACTCTAGCTAATCTACTAAATTAAGACTATCCCATATTATCACATGTGGTTGCACCAATTCACTTAGGTGATAGCATCAACACCCACAGTGATATTAACTAATATCTAAACCATAAAACAAAGGTTACAATGAGTAAGCAAGTGTCAAGGTAGGGTAATGCATACAAATAGGAAGTATCTCTGGTACCCATAACATAACAAGTTTAATATGAACATACACACATGCATATATCATTTGATAAAACAACATAAACTCAGTAAAATAATGGGATCAGCATGATCAAAGGAGGGTGCTTGCCTTGCTAATTATCGTCTAGTATGTAATCCGGATCATAGGTGTTGTCGCCATCAGCGAGAACTGAACCGTCAGTATCTACTCATTATTCAACAAGAAGTGCGGCAAATAGCAAACAACAATTTGTTAATAAGGACAAAAAGAAATCAAATGTAAAATTAAATTGAAATTTATTGAAGGAGGTTGGGGGTGTCTTTAGGGTTCTATAAGTTATCGTTTTTATGCACAAGGATCACTTTGGTTCTATTCTCGTAGGTTGGCTTTTGTATGGCACAACTTCTTATTCTTATAGATATGTTGTTTTTTGACTTTCAAATTCAAGAGTCTAAAAATACGTTTAAGTGTATGAATATTTATGAATTCAATAGGCACAAATTATATTTGGATTAATTAAAATGTGAAATCACATTAACATGATGTGGTGTGTGTGCATGTGCAAGGTATGCCTCATGGGTTGAGCATATGGTATCTACTAACACATTTTAAAATAAAGGTTAAGCTACTGGTACAGAGCTACATATTCATGATTTTTCAATAAGTTGGACTCCATTTCAAAAGGTATTAGAGACTATTTGGAAACTTTACTACTATTTCACATTTTATCACTATTTGACCTTTCTTAAGACATGAATATGTGTAAACTGAGCATAAAACATAAATATCTTTGCATAACTAGAAATTGAGCATCATTTTAAAAGGTCATAGGAATTGATTCCACTGAATTTGAAGTTCATTTGTATAAGTTATGATATTTGAATTTTTGCATGTATTGAAATTGGCCTATTTAACCATTTGATACAAACTATGTCAAAATCTGAATAATTTTATATATTTAGAGAGCTTGTGACCTCAGAGACATGGTAAAATTAGTTTCAGCATTTTTAAGACTTGATTTGTGAAAATTTTGTATTAAGCATATTTTAGGCCTAAAGCATAATTTGAGCTCATTTACTGCACATTGACCAAAAATAAAATATTTTTGTATATTCAAATTCTATATGAATTTACACAAATTTAAAATTTATTTCACTAAATTTGGAGTTTCCTAGCAAATGTTATAAGCATTTTAATACACTAGGGTTTACAAAATTCACTAAGAATTGAAAATTTTCGAATACGGAAAGTACACTTTCCTGAACAAAAAGCGCCTTTCCCTTTTCGGCAGGTGTTCAAAACAGCTTTGCCACTTGACGGTCGGGCTCCACTGTCAGCGACCATGTGAGGGGGAATGCGTGTGTGGCTGATAGCTCAGGCCCACGCGTTAGCGCAAGGGGGAGAGCGAGCATGTGAGAGATCGATAGGTCGGGCCCGTGCGCCAACGATAGCAAGCAGAGGCTGTACCAGGGGAGGCTGCTAGTGGCAAAGCCCAACCAATAGCTTGATGAGCGAGAGGGTTTTTGCGCAAACCTAGGGAACTGGACGGCGGCAGCTGTACGACGGCGAGGAATACTGGCAACGAAGAGGGGCAGAGCTCAGTGGAGGCGATTGCCAAAGAGGGAGAAGAAGGGAATCCTGAGCTCTTCTATGAAGAGGGAAAGCACTGTGGGGTGAAAAGAAGTTGCTCCTACTATCCCGATGCAGCGGAGGATGGTCGAGACAGCCTGCCACCGTGCGGTCCGGGCGGGAGACAATGAAGTTCGTAGCGGTGGCGGATCAACCAATTTGAGCTACAATTGAGGTGAGAGGAAAGGTTAAGGGACCTAATGGGATCTCATGGTAGGAGGAAGAGGCAGAGGAGCTCACCCAATGATGATTTTGGCATAGAAATGCTCGTCGACCTCACCTGATCAGATTGGCAAGCTCTCAGTAGCAGGAGCGAAGCACAGGCGAGCAAAAGGGCGAGGGAGGGGCTTCGGTGGCCTTTATGGCAGTGTAGCAGAGCATGTGAAGCACACCATGGGCAGAGATGGAGCGAGCAAAGTTAGCTGGTCACATCCGCGTGGCAGAATTTCTCTGCGATGGCAGCGTGTGGCTGTGCCGAGCTCTATTGTGTCGAGGATGGGTAGGGGAGAGGGAAGGAGAGAGGGAGAAGAGGAGAGGCTGGATGGTGGTACTAGACTGGGGCGCGGCCCACTGTCAGCAGCATCCTTGCAAACATTTTGTCGAATGCATCAGGAGTGCACTGTAGCATCATAAAAATAAAATAGAAAACGGTTGGGGTAGTTAGAGCTATCCAAAAGTAGGTCTAGGCATTTTGAAAAATTTTATATAGAGATAGCCCACTAAATGTAGTTTCCCATTTCTTTTGTTTCATTAGATTCTCTATTGTGGTCTTTGAGATAAAATTCCAAGAAATTTAATGTTTTAAATCTGCAATTAAAATTTTAAGGTAGCTAATATTGTGCAAAAATGCTAAAAAATTTATGTTTATTCTTATAAATTATTTTTAAGATTGGGTTGTTTGAAATATTTATGAGTTTCTTTTGTGTTGCTCAATTATATAGAAAAGGGAAATTAAAAGGTAAAAATGAAATTCCAGAAACCAATAATTCCTATAGGAAAGCCAAAAAAATGTAGTAGAAATCATGCCATGTCATTTTATTTTATTTTTTCCCATACTTTGGGATGTTACATGATCTATTCTTCCAGAGTAACCATGAAGATCGTTTTAGAATTAAATTCCCCAGTTATCTTTTAGATCCCACAAATCTCGATGATGAGATATTATTTAAGGGGGGTAGATTTGTAACTGTACAAAAATTCAAAAAAAATAATAAATAATTTAATCTGGAATTGTTGTTGTGAATTTCAAGTTTTGTTATTTATGGATTTCTCTGGGCTTTTAGCAATTAAAGAAATGATTTTATTGGTTTTTGTGTGGTTTCAAAATATTAAATCCCAAACTCAAATAAGTGAAAAATCTAGATAAAATTTAATTAAATCTTAAATTGCTTTCAACTCACTCTCAAAAATTTCAAAACAATTTGAAACCATTTATTGCTTCTGAAAAGTAAAAAAAAGAAATGTTTAATTAGGACAGATTCATAGTCCGATTTTTTTTGTAAATTCCAGGTGTGTGCCCATCCTCTAAAAATTTTAAAGAATCATTATAACCTCCTCAGGACCACTCACAAAAAGTTTTAAAAAATTTCAAACTGGTTTGCTTGTCCGATTAAATAAGGAAATTGTTGCCAGAAAATCTGTTTTTGAGAGTTCATCCTTCTCTCTCTTTTTGACTAGTGGGTCCTCCTCATTGCTCAGGCCCACAAGTCAGTGTTAACCCCCTCCCCTTCCCTTGCCTTGTGGCCCCTCGATCACTCGGGCCCGCTTGCAGGCGGCCAAAGCTAGGGAGAGCACTCGCTTTGCCTTGCGCTCTACCGCGCTGTTGCCATGGTGACCCAATCCCTTGCACCTCCCCTGCCGCAGCAACCGCATGGCCGACCAGCTACAGCGCCTGCCCTGGTGCTTCGCTCTGGGTGTGCTTGCTACTTGCATGACGCACGCCCTGTCGGCCCCATGGCGCACGGTCATCGCCCTGTTGCATGCTTAGCCCGCCCGGTAGCTCACCGTGTACGCGCAGCACACATGGACACACCACGCATGCCCACTGTAAGTGCCGCCCACATGTGCTAGGCTACCCTCGCTCCATGCATCCGCTTCTCGCACAACACGTTCCCTGACTGGCTTGCACCCTACGCACGGCAGCCCGCGTGTGCCGTGGTGCCAGTGTCATGCGATGTGTGCCTTACCTAGGGATGAAACGGATCGGATACGGATCGAAACTACTCATATTGTATTTGATCCATATACTTTTATCGGATACGGATTCGGACACGGATAGTGCGGATATGGATTCGACACGGATAGTGCGATTACGGATATGAATAATACTCGGACGAATACGGATAACATAAGACCGGATAGTGATCGAACGGATATTTCTCCGAATAATACATATAGTGACAAACTGAATATCATGTGGGTGACAAATCAATAAACATAGTTTATGACCGATAAAACTATATGTTGAAACGCATGATTCATACATATATACCCAATGCATAGTAATATTGTGATACATCATCCGTAGGAGAAGTGAGTCATAGACAATTTACAACATAACTTTTAGTATGCGAATAATATCCGCCGGATACTATCCACAAAAACTTGGATAATACCCTCACGGATACCTTCCGGATATTTTTCCTCGAATACGGATACGGATACGTATAATTCCTATCGGACACGGATACATACTCGGATAAGTACGGATATTCGTATAATTATAAATTCGGATATCCATAGTGATTTGGTCGGTCGGTCGGTCGGAAATTATCCGTACCATTTTCACCCCTAGCCTTACCCACACTCTGCCGTGCCCCTGCGCTCCATCCGTGCTCTGTCCTGTGGCTTGTGTTGTCTGCTCGTCTACGGCACCATGCAGCATAGCCCACCCACAGCGTCTGCCTGTGCTTAAATTTGCACGCCCTCACCTTCGTGTGCGATCAGGGGCGGAGCCAACTGGGCCCTGAGCCTCGGGCCGAGGCTAAGCCAAAGCAGGAGCAGACTAGTCACTCCTGGCCCATATACATCTAAAAAGAAAAAAAGAAAAACTCCTGCATTTTTTTTTGAAATGAATGATATAACTATCTCAGCATGAGTATAAAAACTTTTGGTGAATGTACTCTCACGTAATTTCCTGTATTGCGGTATTGGGAATATGTGCAGAAACAAAACTTCTGGGAACTTTAGTAAAGCATTTGCAGGCGCTGTTCTGTCAAACCGCATTCTCTACTAGTGTGCCTCATCCTCTAGTTTTTGAGCTGGGCCTCGGGCCCGGGCCCCGGTGGCCCGAGGCCCAGCTCCGCCCCTGTGTGCGATACGTGGCCCAACCAAGCACTCCTCATGCAAGGCAACACCGTCACCCCCACGTGTGTGTCATCCCTACCCCAATTTTGTGAGCTAACACTGTCCTCTCTACCTCCTTGCCGCGCCAAACTTTCCTCTCTCCCTTCCGCCTGTAAGAATGGCCAAGGAAAGCTCAGGCCACTTGCCCATCACCCTATCGTCTCTATTTGCTTGAATCAAACCCCAATCACCCCGTTGCCGAAGAACACCACAAAGGGGGAAAAACAAGATTGAGCCATATCGGTGACCAAGTTGTCCAATTGAAATTTCTTCAGCACCATACTCACCTACTAACTACCTCCCATTGCATGATTTTAGCTCCCATCGGCCACAGCACCTCTTCATTGCTTCTTCCTTCTTCTCCATGGCTGGCCGCCAACGCAAGCTCACCTCTGAACTTCTCCCTCAAGGTGAAGGCCCAAACTGGGACCCCTAGGACTCCCTGATGCTTTTGCGCCCTTGGTTGCTGAGCATAGGCATACCTCCACTAACCTCCTCGGCTAGCTGCTTCCTCTACCACCGCAAGCAGCTGCTAGGCCGCCTCAGCTCACCTCCGTCACTACCAACTGTTGGTGATCAGCCAAGGACCTGTACGCCCAAAGAAGAGAACGAAAGTGGAAAACAGAGAACAATGCAAAACTTGTTTTGGGGCAAACTCCCTCTCTGTTGTTCGATTTATCAAAACGACAATACAGGAATATAAATAGTACTCGTGGATTACAGACTCAAACAAACCGGGAACCGGACTCCTAACTACTAGAATCCTGGATCGGTAAACTATTTGAATTAGAAACTAATAGTGTCAAGATTATCCCGACATACTTCCCCTAATCTTGACATGGCTCAAGGTCTCTCACTCCAAGCAATTGTCTCATCTCTCGCAAACTTGACACTTGACAATGCTTTAGTGAGTATGTCACCATTGTTCACCGTCTCGACAAAGTCCACAACATCTGCTTCCTCTCGACACGCCTCGAATAAAGTGAAACCGGTATCTATGTGCTTGTCTGCGACCATGAAATCTTGGGTTTCTCATCAACGCAATAGCAGATTTGTTGTCAACATACAAACTAACGGTTTGAGCTCTTCCCCGTCAGTTCACCTACGGGCTCCGAGCAGAGGGCTTGGCATCTTGCCGCGGTGGCTGCTATAAACTCGGCCGCAGAAGATAATGCCACCGCCCTCGCTTCAGGAGCTCCAAGAAACCGATCTGTCACCGAAGTAAAAAGCCATTCCTCCGGTGCTTTTCCTGTCGTCGGTGTCTCCGGCTAGATTACTATCTGAGTACCGAATCACCTTTCGGTACTCCCTCTCCTCTGTAAAATAGCCCATGCTGCAATGTTCCTTCACATATCTTAATATCTGCTTGATGACTCAGAGTGCATAGTTGATGGTCTCTCCATGTACGCCATAACCCAACTGCATAAGCAAGGTCTGGACGGGTGTGAGTTAGGATCTCAAACACCCAATTATCCTCCTGAACTCAAGAGCATCTACTTGTGCCCTTCGGTGTCTTTGTGCGGCTTAGTTTTGGTTCCATTGGAAACTTGGTTGCATTGCAATCCTCGCATGCCAAATTGCTCCAAAGATCCGCTTGGCATAAGCCGCCGCTTTAAAGAAATGCCTTCTTCCTTTTGGTCCACTTCGATCCCAAGATAAAAAGAGAGCAAACCCAAATCACTCATTTTAAATTCCTCCATCATCTGCTTTCTTGAAGATGCTTATTTCTTTGTCACTAGCTCTGTGACAATTAAGCCATCTACATACACACCAACAATGAGTGTTTTTTCGTTTTACCTCTCTTATAGACGGCTTGCTCTGGGCACATCTTTCAAATCCCAGATTCTTCATACTCTTGTCCAACCGAAAGTGTTCCATGCTCTCGGGGCTTGGCGGCCCGTAAGAGCTTTGTGCAATTTGTAAACCTTGTGCTCCTTTCCTTCATGTAAATCCTTGAGTTGAGCAACATATACCTCCTCCGGAGTTCTCCATTCAAGAATGCCGACTTAACGTCTAGGTGATGTACCTTCCAATCTCTGCTGGCCGCAAGAGCTAGGATCACCCTTATGGTGTCAAGTCCGCCACCGGTGCGTAACACTTCCTCGAAATCCACACCTTGTTTGTTGCATCGCACCTTGGCAACAATTCTTGCTTTGTGCTTGAGGAGGTTCCTTCACATCTTTCTTCGTTTGTATACCCACTTCAAACCAATGGGCTCGTGTCACGGAGGCAAGTCTGTGAGTGTCCGTGTTTTATTTGCTTCTATTGACTCAATCTCTTTGAGCATTGCTTGCTTCCAAGATTCCTCTTTTGCGGCCTCATGAAACGGTTGGTTCATCGATTCCAGCAGCAGAGTTCAGCCGGGAGTGTCACTTCAGATGCTTCTGCATATATGTCTGCGAGTGATCTATACCGAACTGGTCCATGTTCTGTGGAAGATTCACTCGTGCTCCCTGGCGATATTCCTGCTGGTGAGGTTTGAGTATATGACCTTGGTGTGTTTGGTGAGGCTACACCATCTTCATCTTGTTGGTCTGAAACTTCTTCTCCAACCACCAGATCTTGCGATCCATTCGATACACTTGCTTCCCCTCCTGGTATGATATTTGCCATTGTGTTTGCACTCTGCTGCATATTCCTGACTCTCAGATTGGTTTGGGAGTTACTGCTGCAGTTGTGGCGCAATCCTCCAGATTCTCGCATCCAACCGCCTTCCACGGCTTCGTCTCGACAAAATATCATCCACAGTGAATTCGGCAATTCCTTTGTTTCCCTCGAGTTCCCGCCACTCCTTGTCTTCCCGAAGATCACATCTCGCCGACACAAATCCTTTTCCGATGAGGGTCATAGAGTCGGTGAGGCTTTGCACCCTTCTTCCACACCAAAATATACCATTGGAGTATACGTCTTCAAGTTTTTTAATGTGTGGGGTCACATTTTCAGATGAGCGGTGCACGAACACTTTCAGATGTCCAAGGTGCGGCTTCCTTCCTTTCCATGCTTCAAATGGGGTGCGGCCTTCTAGTGCTTTGGTTGGCAACCTGTTGAGGAGATGAACAGAGTGTCGATCGCTTCTCCCCAAAATCTCCGGGTACTCTCATACCTTTGAGCAAAGGATCTTGCCATGGCTATCACAAGGCGATTGCGACGCCCACTACACCGTTCTGCTGTGGTGAATACGGTGCCGTGAGATGCCGCCCAATCCCGAGTTCTTCACGAAGCTTGTGAACTCTTTTGACAAGAATTCACCACCGCGATCTGCTCGAGAGTCTTCACTTTGTGCCTGTTGCATTCTCTCGCCATTGTCTTGAATTTCTTGAATGTAGGGAAGGCTTCACTCTTTGTCTTCAAAGATGTACACCCACATCCATCCGCTGAAGTCATCAACTATGAGGAGGAAATAGCTATTACTGTTTGGTGTGCATGGTGTAATCGGTCCGCACAAATCTGCATGCAGCAATTCTAGTGGAGTTTCGCTCAAATTGGCTCGCACGGGAAAGGACTTCTTGCTGTTTGGCCACTATGCAAGCTTCACACAGCTTATTTGGATGATCAATGCTTGGTAGTCCCATCGCCAGATTCTTTTCTCGCCAGCTTGTTTCAGCTTGAAAGTTGACGTGCCCTAGCCGAGCATGCCATAACCATCTTTGGGTCATCAAGCTTTGCTAGAATACACGTTGGTCTACATGTTTCTAGTGAATCTTGTAAAGTCTATTGATCGAGCGCTTTACCTTCATCAGGAGGATGTCATTCTGTCATACACCCTTAGCATATCTTCATCATCATGATCTTGTTTCCACTTCGTCATCCGCCAAGACCGATTATATTGCTGCATAGTTTGGGAATGTAGTATACCTCGTTAGCGGCGCTGATCTCCATTCTTGCATCGAAGAGAATTGAGCCCTTTCAAGATCTCCACGGTAGAACCATCACCGAATTTCACACTTCTGTGATATTCTCATCAAGTTCCTTGAACTTCTCCCGATGTCCATCATATGATTGCTTGCCCCATTGTCTAAATACCGGATATCGAGTACCTCTGCTTCTCCTTGTCGATGGCCCGCAAGTGTGGCGGACATTCTCTTCATTCAACGAGAACTTTGTGGTTCTTCTCCTCTGGTTCTTTGCCAAGATCAATGCCAGATCTTCATCAGTTCACAGTGAGATTTACCTCCTCACTGGGTGCTTGCTGCGGCATGCGAGGCATAATGGCCATAGTTGGCACGTAAAGCAATTGAATGTGGCTTTTGTCTTTTCCACCGTGCTTGTTCCTTGTCCCGCTTCCGCCTCTGGATCGTTCTTCCGCCATTGCCTCTACCTCGAGTGCTCGCCACGACCCCTACTTGACCTCGAGAATTTCCACAAGATTCTCCGTGCTACCACCTCTTCCCTTCCTCCGAAGAGTAATCTCCCAGATTCTTTTTCATCCGAGCTACCCACTCAAGATGAGTAAGTAATACCTGATCGCCGCTGCTATCTCCTCGCCGCACGTCCGTTCTTCATCGCCTTGAGTCGCTTACGACTTCCTCAATGGACATGGTGTCGATGTCGCTGAATTGCTCGATTGCAGCCACAATCTGCAGGAATCATGCTGGGACAAAGACGAGCAACTTCTTGACAACAATGGCCGTCTCCATCGTGCCATCAAGTTGTTGTATCTTGCTGACCATCCGGTCACCTTCGATGAATTCATCAATGGACTCACCGTCCTTCATCCGCAGAGCCTCGAATTCACTTTTCAAGGTCGGACCGAGCTTTCTTCACCCGTTCGGCACCAAGGTAGATCGTTTTGATGTCCCGAGCTTCCTTTGCCGTTTTCTTGCTCACTAGTTTGCTGTAATACGGCGTCTCGAACGGATGGAAGATGCATGCTCTTGCCATCTTGTCTTTCTTCTTCTCCACGGACTCCCGTCCATGGGTTCAATTGCCTCCCGATGTCCTGCGCCTCCATACAAGCCTCCATCTTGATAGCCCAAGCGAGTAGTTGGTGGCGGTGAGCATCGGATCTTTGGAGGGACACACCGCCCTCCCTCGTCGACCGTATCGCGGCGCCGTATTCTCCGAGGCGCATATCTGGTTGAGACGTATGAACTTGGGCATACACGAAGCTCTGATACCAAGTGTTGGTGATCAGCCAAGGACCTGTACGCCCAAAGAAGAGAACGAAAGTGGAAAACAGAGAACAATGCAAAACTTGTTTTGGGGCAAACTCCCTCTCTGTTGTTCAATTTATCAAAACGGCAATACAGGAATATAAATAGTACTCAGGATTACAGACTCCGAAACAAACTGGGAACCGGACTCCTAACTACTAGAATCCGGATCGGTAAACTATTTGAATTAGAAACTAATAGTGTCAAGATTATCCTGACACCAACTGGTTTCCCTAAAACTCCTTTGTCCCCTCTTGCCCTCGGTGCAATGGCTGAGCCACGCTGAGCTCCCCTTGTCGCCGGCGATCGCCTCCTTGAGCCACCCCTACTCTGGTAGACTGACGAATGGGCCCGCATCATTAGCTTCATTTTTGGCCGAGAGAGTTAAGAGCTAAGAGCCAATTGTATAATTATCTTTAGTTATTATACGTATAAAATGTTGTGTGGACGTGATGACAATGTTGTGAATGTACGTACTAGCCAATAATCATGGAACTAGTATTGTATGCACATGGAGCCTTCTCAGTTTTTCAAGCTAGACGAGAGGGTTCTGACAATGAACCATAGTGGAACCCAGTTGGAGGCGAGGAAGGATGGCGGTCACGTGGGGGATCAAGAAGGCACATAAGCCCAAGTGAGAAGCAAGGATACTTAACCAAGGTGTAAGGAGGCAAGGCCCAAACCCAATTAAAAAAAACAAGGAAATAAAGGAAGACCACAATTGATAATATACATCATATATGCATGTTCTTCCTCATTAATGTTGCATACTCAATAGAACAGGAAATTGGGCATCGGTTCTTCCAAAGATCGTTCTATCTTTCCACTAGAAATTGAGAGATCGATAGTACTTTACTTAGCAATCGGTGAAGTTCAGACATGTGTGATGTTGGTGAATTAGAGACTTGCAAGTCCATTGCATCCGCAATGGGTCTCAATTAGTATTCATCAAGAAAGTGTGCAAGTTATCCTTAATCCTATATCGTAAAGATAGAGCAACCTGATCATCTTGGTATTAAAGCAGGGTTAACACTAGAGGATTATTTATCCCTAGATTGGTTTTTGTTTTCTGTCCTATAATAAAATTTACTCAACAAAAATTTCAACCCATAGTTTTAATCTTTTATTTAGTGAGTTTGTTTAGGTTTTGATCTATTAGAATCATTTGTTTAGTTGTCGATCATCGTTTCTATCACGTAGCTTTAATTTCACAATTCTATCTAGTTCAGTGTTTTGCTCATAACTTTCTCATACCAACTTGGATTTTTGTGTTCTTATGATTTCTCGAAAGGTTAGAATGAGCACTACAGAAACCTATTAATAACATGCTATAATTTTTCCTCTAAATTAGCTTAATCTAGCCATCAAATTTGGTGAATCAAGTTGTAGATCCAATCTAGATTGGTTTGGTATTTTGATCATAATTCTCAAGTTCGAACTTCGATTGAGAAGTTTTTATACCATCTTGAATACTTAAAGAGTCCTCTATAAAAATGTTTTAGGGCATCCTTTGTGATTCAAAATCAATCAAACCAAATTTGGTTTGGTTTCGAATTTCGTCAAATGGCTGATTTTATGTTAGATCTATGCATCTCAGTTTTTCAGCCATAACTTCTACACATCAGCTCCAAATTGTGTGTTCTTGTACTTGTTTTAAAGCTTAGGATATCACCTTCAATTAATTACATTGCAACCAAGCCAGATTTGGTCATTTCAAACTTTAATTGCAGCGACAAGTTTGTTGCACTGTTTTGGTTGAATTAGGGTTTGTTGCATTAATTTGTGTTCTAGCTTGTTCCTTTGAGTTGGCTGTGTCTAATAGTATCCATAAACAATAAAATCACAAAAACTATTAGAACCCTCACCTTTTGGAACCAAATCATCATTTGCAAATACTTTGATCCCAAGACTAGCTATTTGATACTGCTTAGAGATGTTCATATTGACACATTGCATAATCTAGAAACTTCATATCTTAATATTACCTCAAACATCAAGTTAGAGTTTCTGAAACTTTATTCATACTAGTGTTGGCCGAAAGTCACAAAAAAAAGACGAAAGAACCAAAAGGCCAAGAAAATAAAGAAAGAAAAAAGAATAGTGGCCGGCTACACTACATTGAGTAATACTTTAATTTGTGTTTGTTATTTTTAGATTGTACAATTGTATTTAATAGTGAGCAATCTTGTTCCCTTTTACATTCTTTAATGCAACTAGGTAGCGTTTATCTAAGACTTATGTAATAGAGCTTTGGTATTGCCCATATACTTTATTTTAGCTCATTCTTTGATTGCACTAAAGTTCCATTATCTTTATGCATGAGTTGCTTTGCATCATTTAAATCTTGACAAGAATCAACAACTAGGCTTTGAATTTCTTGTTTGTATTATTACCTAGCTTTATTTGTGTTGTTTCAATCCAAGATATCTGTGTAACCACAAGTGCTATTATAGGGTGGCATTAACCTATTAAGTGGTCTAGAACTAGCTTTGCATATTAGAAGGTTGAAAGTAGTACGGGCATTCTAGGTAGGTTTGCTCACAAGGGTGCCCTCACTAAGGTGTTTGGAATAACGCTTATTGATACTATGGTGTATGCTTTGCTATGGGGGAAATTGTAATGATAGGGATCGACTATCATTGTTATTACGTATTGTATTTAATTTCCACCTCCATGGCAAGGGCCAAATATCATGGGGCTAGTGCAAAAAGTTAGGTCTAGATGATGTAATGGTTCTTATCATGATTTCTCTACTATACACCAAAGGAAGTGTGAAAATAGTGGCAACAAGAGTTGCTCATGTCTTTTAGATAAAGTTGTATACCTCTGCAGAGTTAAATCTTTTTCCAAAGCCATGTCCGCGGTCAAGGGTGGCTCTGGTTCATCATCACTTAGTTTTGAATATTTTACAAAAAATTTTGTTGGAAACTGGTGCGTAGCTATATTGCAGATGTTATGCAAAATATGGCAGTGAATGGATCAATCAACACAACCATGGAGAATTGTGGGTTATTATTTATATTTTGAGAAAAACTAGAGGACACTATACTGTTTCAATGGTATAGCCATTTGCTATTGGATCAAATCAAAGTGACCACATCTTATCCTTCCCGTTGCCTTTTGTCATCTCTCTCCATTCCCTAATCCTCCCTATCCACTCTCTATCCCTCCTTGATCTCTCTCACTCTCTCTCCCGTGTTCGGTTGGGGAGGATAGACCGCGAGCCGATGGCGGTAGGCGGCACTCCCCCTCCTTGATGCGCACGGGGGTCGGCCCGATCTTCTGATGAGAACGATACGTCGATTTGGTGTAGTGACGACGCTACCAATCTACGGGATCAGCAACCGAACAATCGCAAAGTCACCACACGAGGCGATCAACCGAGCCAGACACGATCGATCCTTGAACCTGCTAGCAATCGAGAACAAGCAAGAACAAGATGATAGTAAATGGGTAATCTCACCAACAAGTTGAGGTTCTGTTTCTCGACACGGGTGGTCTAGTCAACACACATGAACATGAGGAGGGACGCACAAGGGGTCTACCAAAACACAACAAAACCTAAGCGTAAAAGAACGGTGAGGGCCACATATATAGCGGCGGCCAGGAGGTGTAGGGCAGCCAAAACAGCGGTGGCCACCAAAACCCTAAGATACATGGGCCATAGGCCCAAAAGTGAGGTGATGCAGCACCCTGAATTTCTGGGCCGTGACATTGTTCTGCATTTTTCCATCATTCTGGAGTGAATTTGGAAGTAGGGCTGGATCCATTGGAAAGCTTATCTCCTAAGCTTTCAAATGGGTGGTCGCACACTGAAAACGGAGTCCGGGAGCCCGAGTTATGCCTGTTTGAAGTTGGCGTGCTGCTGGATGGCCGTACCGGGCTTTTTGGCATCTTGGGCTTCCATACGGCCCTTCCTTGATATGTGGGCTGTTCTCGGGGTGTGTGCTTGAGGCCCTTGTCTGTTGATGTGGGCTTGAATAGCTGAGCTTTTGAATTAAGGCCTCTCGGCAATGAAGTTGCCGCAACGTCGATCGTACGTGATGAAGATACAGCAGCGTCGGTAGTCATTGGAGAGCCCGGAGAGGAAGGAGGGGCAGCGGTCACGCTGGTCGTATCTATGTTGGTGATGTCATCATCATCCTCCCCTTCTTAAATTGGAGTCGTCCTCGACTCCTTCTTATGATCCTGCAAAAGGTTAGTGGCAACAAGAGGCAAGGAAACAGATGTCTGCAAAGCAATATCATGTGAGGAAACAATCTTATTTGAAAGAACTACATTCTTGAATATTGGTTTAGATTGTTGTACACCACTAACAAGTTTGTCATCCTCATGTTCTTTACCATTAGTTCTTTTTGCATTAATTTTGGCTAGCTCAGCAGGAGTCATTGGATTCAAAATCATTTTCTTTCCATTAAACTTGAAAGTATATTGATTGGTTCTACCATAGTGAATAGCATCAACATCATATAACCAAGGTCTACCTAATAAAAGTGAATATGATTCCATAGGTATGACATCACAATAAACATGATCATGGTATGAACCAATGGAGATAGGAACTTGCACAGTTTGTGTTACCTAAACCTTACCAATTGAGTTGAACCATTCCATTGAGTAAGGTTGTCGAAGTGGAGTTGTGGTCAAGCCAAGCTTCTCGACCATGTGTACACTTGCGAGGTTATTACAATTTCCTCCATCAATGATGACGTGTACCGAGCGTTCTTGCACAACAAACTTAGTTTGGAATAAGTTGTTGCGTTGAGTTTCATTGGCATGCTCCATCGATGCACTAAGTAGGCGATGAGACATGAGGCTCATGTAGTTGTTCCGTCATTGCAAAGACTCAGTGCACACCATCTTGATCATTCTTGCCTCTGAGGGTTAGTTGCAGAATAGCAAGCACATTCTTATCGCTACATATTAAAATACACTTACTATCCTTCTTCTTAGATTGTATAGGCTTGACTTCTTTCTTGATGGTTCCTTCTCATTCTTGGTGAAAGGATAGTCCCATGCTCGACCTTTTCATTTTTTAATTCTCCATTTCGCCATTTCTCCATGAACTCACTGTGCTTTTTTCTTTCAATTTCTTCTCTTTTCTCAAACTCATGATTAAGTTTCCGCATATATTTCTTTATTCCTGGCGGAATGCTTGGATCATCCTCGAAGTATAGATCATCATTCTTTCGTGGACTTGCCATTATTAGTGGTAGACAAGAAAAATACACGCAAAAATGTATATTCCTATCTACTAATATGTGGACAAGTGGAGGATCTCACATGCTCAAGCTCACACCAAGTTCTTACTAGTTCTTACCCGCAGCTTTTCAAGGTTCAATCGAGGATGATGGTAATCACTTTCGGGGGTGACAAAGCGATTGCAAGGTGCTTCTCCTGTGGTTAATAGTAGGTGGAGCTTGGATAGGTATAATATGTAGCAAAGGATATACTAGAACCACACTAGCCAAAACAAGTTGAAAGAACGCTCAACGGCGGTACTTTTGTCGGGTCCTAGGCTAGACCGTACTAGAGACACAAGCCTCGACACCAATGAAGTCATAGAAACAAAGAACCAAAACGACCTCAAAGACACAAGCAAATAGCTAGGGCTCCTTTTTCCACCATTTTAGTGCGGCTCTTTTATATGCACTTGCCTTTTTTTTCTTCCTTTTATATCAAAAGTGGCATATATGATGAATTATAACTCAAAATTTTTCCTACTGCACAACAGATCTACTATGAAGGAACTTCCAATGCTATTTTCGGATTCTTAACGGCTTCCAATGCAAAAACGTATAACTGGAAAATTGTAGACCTTTTCGAGCTGATCAATTTGCATATATGGATCTTCTATTTTGGATATGGCAAGCCAGAGATATTGACCCCGAAATACAGACTGCTCAGAAAATCAAGGATGAAGACAGATTTCAATCTGACGGGATTTTGGGCAAGAAGACGGAGTTTTTGGAAGGTATCACAATGGACAAAGTTGTATATAATTTCTCAAGATTTCAGGAAAGTATAAGAACAGTAAATTCGAGTTCGTATGTGGGAGTTATGACCAAAATACCGAACTGGACAGAGGAGGATCCGAATTGAACGTGACGACACGATGGAGTTCAACTCGGTGACAAGAATGTGGCAAGAACTTGAAACTTTAAAGATCAAAACACTAAGACCAGCAACGACACGATGATACAATGTAAATTCAGCAAGAATTAAACTAGGTAGTAATAGTAAAGGCCAAAAGGGGCTCGTATTAGATCGAACACACGACAAACATAATTTTTTTGTGGCTATTTTTCTGGACTCTTGGATGAACAAGAAGAACTAAACAAGGATAAGGGTGTTCTCACCAGGAAACCGTCGCTCTGATACCACTTGATACGCACTAGATCGGCCCGATCTTCTGATGAGAACGATACGTCGGTTTGATAGTGTACGAAGTAGATGGATCGGCTGCGAACCACGAGATCAGCAACCAAGCAATCGCAACGTCACCACACGAGGCGGTCAACCGAGCCAAACACGATCGATCCTTGTACCTGCTGCAACCGAGAACAAGCAAGAACAAGATGATAGTAAATGGGTAATCTCACCAACAAGTTGAGGTTCTGTTTCTCGACACGGGTGGTCTAGTCGACACACGCGAACACGAGGAGGGACGCACAAGGGGTCTACCAAAACATAACAAAACCTAAGTGTAAAAGAACGGTGAGGGCCACATATATAGCGGCGGCCAGGAGGTGTAGGGCAGCCAAAACAGCGGTGGCCACCAAAACCCTAAGATACATGGGCCATAGGCCCAAAAGTGAGGTGATGCAGCACCCTGAATTTCTGGTCCGTGATATTGTTCCACATTTTTTTGTCGTTCTAGAGTGAATTTGGAAGTGGGGCTGGATCCATTGGAAAGCTTATCTCCTAAGCTTTCAAATGGGTGGTCGCATACTGAAAACGGAGTCCGAGAGACCGAGTTCTGCCCGTTTGAAGTTGACGTGCTGCTGGATGGCCGAACCGGGCTTTTTGGCATCTTGGGCTTCCATACGGCCCTTCCTTGATACGTGGGCTGTTCTCGGGGTGTGTATTTGAGGCCCTTGTCTGTTGATGTGGGCTTGAATAGCTGAGCTTTTGGATTAAGGCCTCTCGGCAATAAAGTTGCCGCAGCGTCGATCATACGTGATGAAGATAGAGCAGCGTCGGTAGTCATTGGAGAGCCCGGAGAGGAAGGAGGGGCAGCGGTCACGCTGGTCGTATCTATGTTGGTGATGTCCTCATCACCCTCCTTGTTCAATTTTTTGCGCTACCCATCCACCTCCCCCTTCATCTCCAACACCGTCCTCTCTCTCCTTTTTCATCTTCGGCTCTTAATTTGGCACACACAACAGTGTAGTGCTTCCCCTCTAGCTCCGCGTATAGCAACAAGTGGTAGTGACGTTGCTTGGGACGAACGGATCAAGCGATGGGGCAACTTGGGATGGTCGGATCCAGTGGCAATGCAACATGGAGCTTGAGTCGGAGCCGAGAAGAGAAAGGAGAGATAGAGGCCCAACATAGAGCTTCATCATGGATCTAGTGGCAGGAGTGCATTAGTCGGCTTCGTGGCGGCGGTTATAATCAGGCCGAAGCTAAAGAAGAGGTTACGTCAATGGCAGATGGTGTCGGACAGCTCTATGGTGGTGCAATAGTGTCATCGTAGCTAGGTGACCTCGTCAAAACTAGTGAAAACCAGTTGAAACCTATTTAAACTTTGCAGCCATTGGTCATGTGACTAGTATGATATACACATGAGACGCTCTGGTATTCCACGCTAGAAAGGAGGGTCTTGATAAGTGGCACAAGAGATGGCATATAAGGGATGTGAAATTATGCAGTGGCATGTAATAATTTATCTAAATAAAAAAGAAGTATAGGAGCAAGGAAAAACACTATATAAGAATAGAATTCGTCTAGGCAAAAGGCAGGAGGAACGCTTGCCTGCCTACTCAATCTTTGCATCCTGAATAAGCAATGATTTCTGGTGTGAGAAGTGCAAAACAAAATACCTGCTACAGTATTGACTGCCTTTCTCTCATACAACTTTCTACTCATATATTTCTTCTGCAATTACAAAGAAGACATAAACAAGCGTGCATACCACGCACATAGACCACACACACACACGAGGACACCCTCTTAGTGTACACCTAAAATGAAAAAGGCGAGGGATAAATCCGTAACCTCATAAAAATTCTATTGAAACATATTTGCGTGTGCATAGATGTGGACACCATAGTGGGTGGAGTTATACATTTACAGCTCCTCCATTCCACTAAGAGGTGGTTACCTTCTACTGACATCTTTGCCTTTTCTGCATAACATGGAGGGATGCATCATCTGATACCAGCTGCATTTGCATTTTTCTTAGAGAGAAACGCCTCATTTGCAATTGAAAATTGAAACACAAGGAGATTCCTAGCTCAAAATATATGGTACCCTCCACACACAACTGGCCCAATTCACCAATTAGCCCAAGCGGCCTACATGGAGTAACGTTCAACGCTTATTTGGGAGAACTCTGCTCCTCAATTTTCAGCTCCACTCTAAATTCACGTAGCCAAACACCCTAGCTCCGTAGAACTCTGGCTCCAGGAAAAATGTGAATCTAGGTGGCTGCTCCATGGTTTGTGGAGCTCCTCAAGGGGTACTCCAAGAAACACCGTTTCGTACCCACTCATGAAGCTCCTAGGTAATTACCCACCTTTGCCACTAGTTACACACATGAGGAAGTTCCTAGGTAATTACCCAACTTTGCCACTGGTTCAACATCCAAGAGCATAAATAAGTATCCACACCAAAACCATCTATTTTTTAAGCTGGATCTAATTCGCAAGCCAAATACCTCCCTCTCTACTTCAACTCTATGGTGAACCTACTCTATGATGAATCTGGTGAAGTGGAGCTGATTTTTTTATAATACAGCTCTCCCAAATAGACCCAAAAACATCACAAAATAAAGCGTCAAAAGATAGAGACACCATGTCGTCAGCTTGAAGCCAAACGGAAGTTGATCTCTCGCCGTGTGCCGCTTGCACGGTTGCCGGTCCACGCCTAGCGCCTCGCTGTCACGGCGAGGAGGGGAGACCCGTGGATGCTCCAGTGTCCAGCCCATGCATACGGCGAAGCCCACCCGCCCGGCTAAACTGGCAGCACCCCAGAACCCTTGGGTCGGCGCCCGCATTGCACGGCTGTGGCCACCAGGAAGTATTACCTCCGTTTAAGTTTATAAGATGTATTTTATTTTAGCATATAAATCAAAAGGATATTAAGAGGGTATTTAGGACAATTCTAGCTCTACCAAAATTCGTCGAGTTAGTGAAGCAGGGTATTTCTAACTCTAGAAATTTATGGAGCTGAAGCTGTAGGTATAATAAGAGTTAAAGGTGGGTCATCTTGTTTACATTTTAAACCAAAAATATAAACATAATTCACTTTATTTTAGCCTACAAGCTCAAGATCTGAGGCGGAGCTGAGATCTAGAACTCTGCCAAACAGGACCTAAAAATGACTAGATCACCCCTAATTATTATCACTAAGCACTATATTCAATACATGCATGTAGAGAATATAAAGTAAATGTGGATATTTATTAGATGTATAGAGGAACATTACATTAACTTTGCATTAAAATACAAAATACGTCTTATGTTTATAAATAAACTATGGATGAAATATTCCTCTCTCTGTTGTCCTTGGTGTGAGTTTGCATAATGTGAATTGTTAAATTAGCGGTTCTGTGTAACTGTGAAGTTAGTTATGGTGATGATATATATATGACTAGATTTCCCACCTTTCACTACTTGATTAAGCTGGCACAATTTTGTGGGACAAAAATATATTTATGTTAGCAGAAGGTTTCGGTGGTAACACGAGGATCGTCATGGTCGATGGGATCAGGTCAAGTCCACATGTCCAGTCCACCCGGTAGGTCCGATCACTACTACAGAACGGCACATTACTATCGCTTTATCTGTGTCGGTTCTTAAGTTTTCAGGAAAAAACGATTGTGATAGATAACTTCGGACGGGGTGTTAGTAATAATCACTATCGGTTCTGAGATTATAGTGATTGTGATATGGACTCGACATATCCCAATCGGTTCTCAACTAACAAGCGATAGTGATATGGACTGTCACCTCTATCGGTTCCAAGAAAATAAACGATAGTGATGATCACGTATATATCACTATCGGTTCTTTTTATAAAGTGATAGTGATGTGGGTATACATCACTATCGGTTCCAAGAAAAAAGCGATAGTGATGTTCACGTGATCATCACTATCTCTTTTATGGAAAGAACCGATAGTGATAACCGTGGAAATCACTATCGTGTTTTAGTTGAGAACCGATTGTGATGTGCCTCGCTAGGTTATATATACCACTCGGGAACAAGATCTCTGTTGTTGTTCCAGAGGAGATTTCTCCGCCGCTACCAAGAAAACAGCTCATATTACGTGGCTTGGAAGCAAATACTTGGATGATAAAATTTGAAGTCCTCAAGGATAGGTGTTAAGAGGGCAAATTTGAAGCCTTATCTTGAGGAGATTCTCTTCTTTTTACCCTCGCTTGCTGTTTTCTTCAAAATGTGAGCAATCCGCCTTTAAATTAAACCCTTCAATTTTGCACTAGGTAATTTTGATACATCGTGAATAAAGTTTAAGTTGCAACCGAATTGAGTATATGCTATCGATTTCACACTCTCCATTAATTTGTCAAGCACACATCTATTTAATTATTGTAGTGCTCTTGTTAATATGGAATTATTGTTAATTTCTATCATGTGATAAATGCTAGAGTTTAGGCTTTGAACCCACGTCTCTGCTCGAGGATGCTTGTTTATAAATATGCCGAACAAAATGGCATATTTATAAGTGAGCGATCTCGAATTGTCCACGCTTTTTAATTGATAGATTGAGGATATGTGGTTTGGGCAAGTTCTGAAGTGTGTTGTACAACTCGAGTAGATTTGATAGCGTCTCCTCGGTGTTCTCCATATACACACCCCTCTTGACCTCGTTGTCGAGACGTGTATATAGAGAACGGCGGGAGATGTCTTCAAATTTTCTCTCGAGTTGTACAACAATGCTTAGGAACTTTCCTAACCACATATCCTCGAATGGGATTAGGACCTAACCTATTTAGAGATTAGGAGTCATCGTTGGTACCCTTTTGTTTTGTTTTGTTGTAGTCAAAAGATTTGCAAGTACTACAAGAGCTATATAATTAGATTATTTGATATCATTGTTGATGTTAAAAATGTAGGTCTCCTATGTAAGGAATTCAAAGCACTAAACCGAGAAGAATCTAGATATCGATCGAGTACATATTTTACATATCTTGGAACCCGTCCTCTATTTCGCAAAGGTAATATTAACCTAAATGACGTCTCAATATTTCAAATAGCTAGCTAGGTGTCTCAATATTTATTGTGCGAAGTTTAATTACGATGGACCGTAAGGAATGGATGTATCGAAAAAGTCGTTTGAGTGCTGAATTTCAGAGGGTGTTAAGGGTTCAAAAAATTGCGAAGAGGACATTGTGAGGAGGTGTAAACTTCATATATTGTCCTTGCATTGATTGCACCAATCTGAGAAGATTTAACAACTCGGCTCAAATCGAGGACCACCGATTCGACGTGGCTTTGTGAGGAATTACACGTGTTGGATCCATCACGGCGAGACATGTGGTACCTTCCGCAGTAACGTAAGATACGGTGAAACCGGATGACGAGTTGCAGCATGATATGTTTGAGGATGAGAATTTGGAGCAAATGTTGCGGGATGTGGAGGGTAATTACACGGAAAGAGAGTTCAAAAGTTTAAAAGCTTGATGGAAGATTTATGCCAAACCGCTGTTCACAAAGTTGCAAAGCGGAATACACCAAGTTGGGTTCGGTCCTTGCATTGTTCGAATCAAGGCAAAACACCGCTGGACGGATACAAATTTCAATGCACTTCTAGTTCTTCTATCGGATGTGCTTCGAGTATGAAACGAGTTGCCAACAAGCATTTATGAAGCGAAGAAGCTATCGTGTCCCATGGGAATGGAAATAGAAAGGATACATGCATGTCGTAATGATTGCATCTTGTACCGTGAACGCATATCAGAGCTGCACGCTTGTCCAAGGTGTCTTTGTGTGTCCCAGACAAACAAAAGGAGAAGCGTGAACGACAAGAAGCGAAGAACCGAGGCAACGATGGTGAAGAGGTCACTAAAGGTGCACCGCCAAGGTATTGTGGTACTTGCCCATCATTCCCGCCTTGAGCGGTTGTTTGCAAATCCCAGAGAGGCAAAATTGTTGTGTTGGCATTATGAGTCTCGAAAGGAAGATGGCAAGTCGAGACACCTCGCCGATTCGGCTCAATGGAGAAACATCGATTGGAAACATGAGGAGTTTGGTGCGAAATGAGGAACATAAGGTTTGGGTTGAGTACCGATGGAATGAATCCGCTTGGTAACATGAGCACGCCACAAAGACGTGGCGCTTCATTGTGTATCTACAACCTCCTCCTTGGTTGTGCATGAAGCGGAAGTATATCATGATGTCCTTGCTAATCTCGGGACCCAAACAAAGGAAAATGATATTGATGTGTACCTTGCACCATTGATCGAGGATTTGGTACAATTGTGGAATGAGGGGTCGTGGTGTGGGATGCATACAAAGAGAGTATTTCACCCTCGAGCTATGGTATTTTGTACCATAAATGATTTCCTACGCTTGGTAATTTGGCGAGTACAAGACGAAGGAGCCAAAGCGTGTCCTATCTGTGAAGAGGAGACTGAGAGCCTATGGCTACCGAATTCCAAGAAAACGTGTATATGGGTCACCGAGGTTTCTACCTCAAGTCATCGATACTTAGTAAAATGGATGACAAATTTGATGGGAAGAGGGAAGTCCGTTCGCCCCGCAGACCTATGAGTGGAAGGCAAGTATATTCACGTGTGGAGGATATTGAACTTCAAGACGGAAAGAGTCGTAAATCTGTTCGTATTAGGACAATTTGGAGGAAGAGATCCATATTTTGGGACTTGCCGTCATCGAAGGAGTTAGATGTCCGACATTGTATTGATGTCATGCACGTTGAGAAGAATGTCTGCGACAATTTGGTTGGTATCTCGCTGAACATACCAGGAAGACCAAGGATGGTGTGAATGCTCGTCGCGACATGGCCTACATGGGAATCAAAGCCCGGGCTTGCGGTGATAGAGGAGGATGGGAAAGGTCCAGACATCCCGCCGCATGCTACACCTGCCCAAGAAGGAGAAAGAAGATCTCTCGCAAATGTCTCCAAGGTATTAAAGTTCCATCCGCTACTCCGCAAACATTAAGAAATGGTGTCCATGGATGATTTGAAGTTGTTGGGCATGAAGTCCCACGATCGCCATGTCTTGATGACCCAAATGCTCCTGGGCCATATCGAAATATTCTCGCCGAGGATGTCAGTTTGCAATCACGGCTCATATTTCTTCAATGCGATCTCCTGCAGTTATTGACCCCGATATGCTAGACAACTTACAGAGTGAGGTGGTGCAGACTCTATGTCGACTTGAGATGCATTTCCCACCATCGTTCTTCGACGCCATGGTCCATCTTGTTGTTCACCTTGTCGAGAGATTAAGATATGTGGCCCCGCATTCTTCGCTACATGTATCCGCTCAAGAGGTACATGGGTATATTAAAGTCCTACGTGAGGAATCGGTCGAAACCCGAGGGTAGTATTGTGGAAGGTTATGGGGACCAAGAGGTTATTGAGTTCTGCGTGGACTATCTCGGAGAAGACAAGCAATCGGTGTTCTCTATCTCGCCATGAGGGCGCATTATCGGCAAAGGAACTGCTAGCGAAACTAACGAGGCCACAGCTTGATATGTATTGCAAAGCGATCGGCGATCTTGCAAAGACAAAGACGAAGTTGCAGGTATATCGGCAAAGACAAGTCGATTTTACGAGAAGAGAATCCACATATGGATGAGCTTTCCATCATGCGAGAACACAACGATAGATTTCTAACATGGTTCAAACAGAGGCAGAGGTCTCTGTTAGTGATACTATCAAATGGTTGGCTGATGGACCTAGATTTAATGTATAGACATGGCAGGGGTACGATATTAATGGGTACACCTTTTACATCGAAAGTCGATGATCGAAGAGTCTTTGTTCAAAAGCAATGTGTCAAGATAGATGCTTTGTCCGATGAACATCTTTCGAAAGGAGGATCCTCAATGGCAATGAACTCTTATTACGGGTGATCAAGAAATTTGGGAGCTCGACACGGAATATACCAGATTCCATTGTTCGATGTAAGTGGGTGGGACTTCCACATGGAGTGAAGGTCGACAAGAGAGGTTTTACTCTTGTGGATCTCAACAGACTTCGCCTATAAAGATGACCCATTCGACTTGCGAAGCAAGCAAATCAAGTCTTCTATGTGCGTGATCCGCCAATCCGAGGTTGCACGTCGTCCTTTATGGTAAGCGGCGGATCGTTGGTGTCGAAAATATCATAGATGAAGAAGAATACGACCAATTCGATGAAATACCTCCGCTTGCGGATGGGGCTGTCTTAGCGGTGACAACGACACACATGGAAGAAATTATATGCGTGTAGATCATCAAGAAGGGTTATATTGTAAATAAAAGGAGTACATCATTGTATCGCTTGATATGTGTTTGCAAAGGTTATGTGTACGTATGAAACTTTCACAAATTTTGTCAATGCATTGTGGTATGTAGCTACTTAATGGAATGAAAAGAAGGCACTCTACATCAAATCATTTCGGGAATTTTCGAATACTTGGACTTTATTTGAGAAAGATTTGACTTTTCTACTCTTTGACCAAAAAGTATGCCTACAAAGTGAATTTGGGCTTTGTTTTCAATGCTTACTCATTTTGCCAAAATCCTTTTTAGAAAAGATCGTAGTATCACAAAGTATGTTTCGCAAACTTTCAAATAATTCCAACTATGTGTGCAAAAGATATGGCCTTTTCACTCTTTGATCGATATCTCAGAATTCAGACTTTATGGTTTGTCGTGAAAACAAACAAGGCCTATATTTGTATCGGTTCTTATTCAAAGCTTACACATATACATAATCATTTGTATCGGTTTTGTAATAAAACCGATAGTAATATTATCCTTGCTTGTATCGGTTTTACTTTAGAACCGATAGAAATATCACTCCTAGGGTTTTCCTTAGTACAAGTATTTCTATCGGTTTTCTTTTACAAACCCGATAGAGATACTATAATTGTATCGGTTTTAGTTGAAAACCGATAGGAATATGCCTCCCAGGGTTTTCCTTAGTACAAGTATTTCTATCGGTGTTTTTGGAAAACCGATAGTAATGAGGGAGAGTGAACAATATTACGCGCGCGCTCCTCCATTTTTTTGCCCTAGCTCCCGCCCACGCCTGAATTGCTCCGCGACCACGATTTCTTCGCCTCCACCGCCAACGCCGCCGCAAGCCTCCACGCCCTCTCCTCCTCACGCTGCACTCCTTCCCCCCCGAATTGCCCCACGCCGTCGAGTCCTCCCCCGGCCGCCGACTCTTCCCCACGCCGTCGACTCTTCCCCACGCCGCCGAGTCGCCCCCACGCCGCCGACTCCTCCCCCCGCCGCTGACTCTTCTTCCCCACGCCGTCGACTCCTCCCCGCACCAATCACTTTGGTAGATTGTCTTCGTCGGCTCGGATCCGGCGCTGAGTAAGGAACTTTTACTCCCCTCTGTTGGTATTGTGTCAAGGACCGATTGAGAAATTTGGGGAACTAGCCATCGAGCTAGAGGCCGTTTTTCTTGATCCGAAACACCGAAGTTTGTTATATCTTGCCGCCAATGATGATTCAAATAGTTGAGATTATATTAATCTGCTAGCTAGTGAATGCTTTCGTAGTTCAAGATCGTTTTAGATCATTGTGTTTAGACTTCATCTTGGCCTTGTTGCTTACGGATATGTGCTATGTCATCCTCGTGATTAGTTCTTACATGGCTTGAATAGCTTTGTTATCATCGGTACATTCGAACTTATTGTTACTAGTCCGGTGCCTGTGTGTTAGACCATTTTAATGTTTGTCTTCTGTTCCGAGTTTGTCATAAGTCCATAATCGAAGTTCTAGTGAATCAATTTTCTAAAACAAGGCTGAATTGTGTAGATTCACCGATTTGATTGATATATTCGTGATATATACCGCTGAAATTGGTGTTGAGGGCTCATTTGGAGCAACCCATCAATTTATGAAATCTGAGAGCAAAATTGCTAAATCAACCATGAGCAAGATGTCTTTGGTTTGTTTAGTTTGTTTATTATCCATGCTAGATGCTATGCTTATTTGTGATCGATCATGAATTACTTTGCTTACAAGCCTGTTTCTGTTGAAGTCATGATTTTATCATATGTTCTCGCATAATGGATAATGTGTGCTTAGTTATATATGGGTTAAGTCATTGTTTCATTATGCTCATACTGCAAATATTTCAACAGTCCAGAAACCAAATTTCCAAACTTCAATTACGAGTTTAGTTTAGCAAAAGTGGACTTCTGATACCAACAGTTTGCAAACTACCAAAACCCGATGTTAAGCCGTATATGTGTTGTTGCTATATATGTGGATTACCTTATACTGTTGTCTTAGTTTTAACAACTGCAACATATATGGTCTTATTTGTCCTTATATGATTCTGAATTCTGATTTTTCTCTATGCTTGGTGTATCTCTTGGATAGTCTCGGTATTTTACAAAGTTAGCATCGCAAAAGTATTCATACATTTCTATATAGCATAATCTTTCCATATGCAAGTGATTGCTTGTTCATATATGCATGATGGCTTGTAGCAACTTTTGAGTATGCCAAATGGTATAGTTATTTCAATCTTAATTGCATATTACTTTTTTTATCTCAAAGATATGTTAGAGTTTAGATTATGTAACCACGTCTCCTGCTCGAGAGTGTTTAATTATAAATATGCCGAATAGCATATTTATAAGCAAGCGCCTCTTAATTGTCCACATTTTTGGGCAGTTGAGGATATGTAGTTGGGCAAGTTCGAAGTGTTGTACAACTCACAGAGTAGATTTCGTAGCGTTTCCCAATTGTTCTCCTGATACACACCCTCTTGACTTGTTGTCGAGACGTGTATCCGGAGAACAATGAGATGTGCCAAATTTTCTCTCGAGTAGTACAACGGCTTAGGAACTTGCCGTAACCACATCCTCGAATGGGATTAGGACCAAACCTATTTAGAGGTTAGGAGTCATCGTTGAAGATCATTCGCTTTCTCGTTTGTTGTCAATGAGCTGTTGCTTTACATGATTTATTGTCCACTTCACATAATTGCTACTTAATTGCTTTATCTCATGTCAAATATATGACCATGTCGATAAGAAAACTGAAAATGTCGCAACTAGAGAGCATCGACTCATTGCGCACAGTAACCGAATTAGCTGCTCTCGAGGGGCCGAGCGAACTTCCAAGTGTCGAGCCGAGCCAACTTCCAAGTGTCGAGGGGCCGAGCGAACTTCCAAGTGTCGAGCCGAGCCAACTTCCAAGTGTCGAGGGCCAAGTAAGGTGAGGAAGGCCCGAGGACCGAGTAAAGGGGCCACAGGAGAACACCGCAGTTCTCGATTCAATGCCACGGGGTTTGCACGGGTCCTCCTAAGTACAAGGCGATACCGCCATTCCTCGGCCAATTGGTGAGGGAGAGGGTTGCCATAGCAGTTAAGGACCTGGAGAAAGGAGGTCACGAAAGCGTAAGAACCGGTGTGGGACGAGGTGAAGGGCAAATGGATTATACAAGAGGAGGGCGAAAACAATGCCAAAGCGGTACGCCATGAAGAGGATGGGTGTGGCTTTGAGGCACTTCGGGGCTACATGCATAGTGAGTACGTTGAAAGGCCTTACACCATTCGAGAAGTATCCGCTCGTGACTTCGATGTTTGGGAGGAGTTCACGAGATCAAGGGTACGCCCGAGGCGAGGAGCCGAGACGTAAGAACATTGGTATCGAGAGGCGAACACGTACCGCACCACCTCGGTTCAGCGTGCTACGAAGGGAAGAAAGCGAATGGCGCGAGTAACCGAGGAGTGCGCGAACTCGGAACAAGGTTTTACTCCCACATATGTGAGGAGCGCGCACGCGGATCGGGTATTAGCGAGACAAAGAAATCAGCGGACGGGCAGGTGGTAGTACCAAACCCGCTATCGCAAGAAGTCGTCTCCACCATCGTAAGTCAACAAACTTACTACATTGCGACCAACCATTCTGTTGTATTTCAGATCTAATTCGTACTCCCCTCTTGCAGGAGGAGGTCACCAGAGGAAAGAGCAGGGACCTTTGTTAGCCAAGGGTCAAATGACATCTTGTCCTCCGCGATCGGGAAGTCCCACCATAAGGGCCGGTACTTGCCGAGGGGCGGGCATACGAAGAAGACGTTTCAAGACGAGGTTAGGAGTGCGGGGCAAGATCATGGGAGGCACGCACGAGCGCATGAAGGACACGCCAGGAGGAGATCAAGGAGGAGATGAGGGGGAGATGACGGCACGTGAGCAGGAGATGAGGGTAGAGATGGACCGCTTGAGGGCCGAGATGATGGCGATGTTCTCCTGCAGTCGAGCGGATGACCCCGCCACTGCATGAAAACGTGCTGCGACTCCAGAAATGTGGGTCTAAAACGATAAGGCCGGGTCATGACTAAAGGTAATAGTTAATTTTGCATGGCTTCGAGGTGCGAGGGTAACTCCCAATATTTTCTGTTAACTTCTTGCAGCGCTTACGGCGCCTCTGACCACCGACTCCGACGGAAGACGGATTTCTGCTGAGGCTGCACGCGGGTTGCATTTCCATGCAACGAGACCGACATGATGCATGGTCACCTTTGGGGAAGGGCTACATGAGGGTCCGGTGGACTACGCCCACGCCTTCTTATCACATGTGCTCGAAGTTCCCCCCAACGAAGAGATCACCACTCTCGGGCAAGCGCACATGTCGCTCATCAAATGGCCCACGGCAGCGCCGTCTTGGTCAAGGTAAAAACCTCGCTTCTTACATACCATTCCAAGAGTATTGCAACAAGTTGTTCATACGCTGCTTTGTAGGTTCCTACCGCACTGCGCCTCCTCCCACGATCAGGACGAGTCCTGCACAGCAATCGAGGTGGTGCATAAAAGGGCTACCACGATGCCCACAGAACCACTTTGGAGGCCTCCGCTAAAAGCCAAGGCTCACACAGCACCACAGTGCCCTCTCAGTACAGAGAAAAGCCTCCAACCCCGCCCGGAGACTCCTTCGGCCCAGATAGGAGAGCCGGCACAGCCACAGAGAAGCCCTATAATTTTAAGGCGTATGAACATGGAAAGCCCCTTCTTCCTCCTGCGAAATTGAATACTTTAGGCATGTGGACTCGACAGCTCCATGGATGGTACATTGACAAAGTGAAAGGGAACGAGCGTCGGGTCGACTTCAATGTTAGGTACAAAAAGGGACATTTCCACCGTGAGGACGACGGACATTTCGGTCGGTTTAAGGATCTGTTCCGTCTCTACCAAATGATCTCCATCGACGTTTCCACTGTGCGATCCTGGACACTATGAGTATCGCACCACGTAGCATGACCTTAGAACTTCCATAGGATTTTGCATTATGCTTCGTAACATTCAATACGAGTTGCGTGGCAATGAGGCAATGAAGTCGTGACGAATCGACAACTAATTGGGTTAAATCGACTCGAAGCCGGTGTCCGCAACGATGGCTAGGCTTCAACCGCAATGGCTTGCCGGCTACATCAAGGGTGCGTTGAAAGTCGAGGCCAAGAAGGACTTCATTCTATTCCGCACCACGAGGAGTAAGTACTACTACACCCTTCAATTACTTGTACGCACTTCAACCGTATGTGAACTTATTTCCTTCACTGCATACCATTTAATAAGCAACCATTGGGTCCTACTCGTGATCATTCCGAGTAACAACGTGGTCTACACTTTTAATTCCATTGAGAAGAGACCGATGGCCTACGCGATCAAGCCTCCTTTGGAGCGAGAAGTGCACTACTCTTATGTAACACTTTACGTATTTAACTACGTACATTCATTATTTTGTACTTAATAAGCGTCTCTCCAATGTATATAGGGGTTTCTCGACTCACGCCGCAGTATGAGGATACACGATCGAAAAAAGGGCTCCAAGTCGAGTATGTGCGCTTCAAGGTACAAGTGGCGCTCCCTATATAAGATTTAGATTTTCGACATATTTTCTTCGTCTCTTAATTTTTTTTCTTTCTTCACACAGTGCCATCAACAGGCAGCGACGACCATTTGCGGTTTGTACGTCATGCATCACATGCTGATCTTGATTAGCCTCTCGGACGCTTTCCCCGTGTATATATGTACATGCATAATAATACAAGTAGCCTTTCACATAGAAATTTCAAAACTTAAATTAAAACACTCGTTTCTATTTTTGACTCTCAATATCCCCTGAAGAGTTTAGACCGCACTACGCTCAACAAGATAAGGACCACTTATGCGGTGGTCTTGGATGGAATGTATGGTGGAGGACGGACGGTATAGAGATCCCAAAGCTCGTGACTAGGCTATATGTGAACAATATTACAAATCTCAATGGGATTACATGTGTACATGATGGTTAAGCATGTGTCGGTTGTAACAAAGTATTCATTTTCTGAATGTGATATGTATTTGTTGTAACAATTAAAGTATTCATTTTCTCGTGAATGAGTTGTATTCATTTTTCGTGAATGTGAATGTGATATACATCTTTGTATGTTTGTGATATGTGCATATATATATTTGTGTGAAATATGTGCTGATTGGAGGGTCAATTGGAAAGTAGCACACCCCCTCATCTCTATCGGTTCTCACAAGAAAATGATAGAGATAACATTGTCATCTCTATCGGTTTTTTGTAAGAAATGATAGAGATAATGTTTACATCTCTATCGGTTCCTACAAGAAAATGATAGAGATGAACTCATCATCTCTATCGGTTCTTCGAAAGAAGCGATAGAGATTATCATCTCTATCGGGCAAGAACCGACTGTAATAATAGCGCCTCATCTCTGTCTAACCGCTTAGTGTCGCCACCAGAACCGATTGCGATGATAAAAAAGAACCGACTGTGATGTGTAAACGTGTAGTAGTGGATTTAGCCTAGGGTCGTGAGAGTGAGTTGGTGCCGTATGAATACGGGTAGAATGCCCACTTTTCTGTCAACTTAATTGAGACTACTTGTTTAACCACTTGTATGACGTGACACGACAACTACGCACTTTGTCACTGGTCAATTGACATGTCTGAGACTAACCTCTAAGAGCAACCCTAACCCACCTCCTAAACCCCCCTATCCTAAATTATAAGGAGACTTAAAAAAAATATAAACTCCAACCTAACCCCTATTATAAACCCCTATTTTAGGGAGGTACTCTCTCATCCTTAGAGCATCTCCAAGAGTGCCCTAAATCCACTCCCAAAACCTGATTTAGGGTTTGATTGAAACAAAACATACTTCAACCGTTCCCAATCTCTCCTCCCTAAATTTTGACACGCCCTAAAATGAACCCAGCGGCCCTCATTTTTCCGGCCGCGTCTGCGCTCCCAATCTCGCTCTCCCGCGGCATGCATGTGTGTTACTGCTTCCAAGTCATCGATTTCCACCGGCACCTGCACCTGCTAATCAAGACATCGATTTCCAATCGAAGCTGGACGATGGACACCGGCACCTGCTAGATGCTTGGATGCACCTTTTTTTTTCTTTTCACCGGCACCAGCGTGCATGCCAGTTGCCAACCGTGAGCAAATCATTGCATGAGCTCTCCATGGCGAACACGAAGTGCAAGCGCCTTGATTTGATTTGTGCAATATATATATATATATATATATATATATATATATATATATATATATATATATATATATATAGGAAAATGGTTCCATACTCACGGGTATGCGTACTCCCACCTCTAGTATACCGCTTAAATGATGTTGTTATACCTCTTTATCTTTTTCAGATACTCTAATGCTAATTATAAGATACTCCAAAGTGAGTTACACGAAAAATTTCATTAAAGTCCACCCTTTATAGCAATATTTGTTTATATATTCCTTTTACATATGAAAAGGGTATGTAGTAAAAAAATAAAGGGTTCTAATGAAATTTTTTCAATCACATTGCATTGGAGTATCTTAGAACATATTATTATTAGAATATACCGAAAGTGATAAAAGAGTATAAAGCGTTCATTTAAGTGGTATATTAGATGTGGGAGTATGTACTTTATATATATATATATATATATTCGAGACACTATTGCGCAGAACAGAATGTGCCGTCAGAAAATGGCGATGGATTCCTCCGAACGGACATTCACGGATCAATGATGGCTTGTATGTGGCCCATACGATGAAGAAAAAGAGGTCCATGGTGACCAATTAACAGATTTTTTGGGAAAAACAAGGGAGCTGTTGGAGGATAGGATTTTTTTTAGGGAAAAAGATTTTTAGGAAGACCCCAATTAAAGGTATTGGGAGTTAAGATATTGGACACTGTTGGAGATGCTCTTACATCTAGGGGACTTCTCTTTGCCCTTATTATTTTCTTTGGGATTTTTTTATTCATTTTAAAATAATAATTCATGGGTGCAAAGTAATAATAATGTTTAGATAAATAATAGGGGTGAGTAATAGGGAGTATGGGTTGGAGACAAATTTGATATAGAGTACCCTTAATTTTTATACCACCCCTAAATGAGTGATTTAGGAGGAAAATATAGGGGTTTAGGTTAGAGTTGCTCTAACATGAACAGATCCATCTTGGTTTGTTGTCTGAAACTTGAACAAAGGCTACAACTCTGAAAATGACGGCCACGACTTGACCTAGTCAGGGTCTTCCTTCTTTGTACTTTCGCGTCATGAATTACAACCACTCGAACAATAGAAGAAATCTTGCCACGTACTTAGTCAAAAATAAGGAGATAACTAAATGACGTTTGATGTGCACTGAGTAACGCTTATACATGCACACAGGTTGATATGAAGTGAACAAACGAGCAGATCTCATGCTTCGAGCATCCAATTTACAAACGAGCGGTAGTGCTGACTGTAACAGGAGTGGGAGGATACATAGTTAGTCGCGATTGAGTTGAACTGCTCGGAGCAAAAGGTGAACCTGCACTACAGGAATCCGCATTATTTTCGTCGGCCAAAAAGCCGACGAAAATACCGGAAAAGCCGACGAAAATAGCTATTTTCGCCGGTTTTCAGTATTTTCGTCGACTTTTGGCCGACGGAATAAAAAACGACGAAAATACACTTATTTTAAATGGTAACCATTTAAAATAAAGTTATTTTCGCCGGCTTTCGCATGTCGTCGAAATTACTAGTCGATGCACCGAACCACGATTCGGTGCTGACGTGGCATATGTATTTTAAATGGCTATTAAATTAAATATTTTCATCGGCCAATTAGTTATTTTCGTCGGCCAATTAGCTATTTTCGTCGGCCAATTAGCTATTTTCGTCGGCCAATTCCAGAAAAAATTAAAAAAATCATATAAAATCCCAGAAAATTCACAAAAAAATCCTAGAAAATAACAGAAAATTCATTTATATTTTTCAGCAATGATATCATCACATGCAAAGCGTAATGATCATCAATCATATCACAAAATATCCATATCTTACCCATTTCACTATCAACACAATAAACGACGCATACACATAGTATCACAATTACCGGTCCATATAAATTATTAAGTGGTTCACTCAAACTTCCACTGTCAACACATGTTCATACACATACATATCATCAACAAGCTAATGGTTCCATACTCAACCAGGATTTGCTGACACGAGTAATTGATGACACGAGTCATGGCTGGCTGAAGTTTCCACTCATGCTGCCTGCAGGATTTGCTGCCCTCTTCTTGAAGAATCATATGGGAGCTTGCTCAGCACCTTCACCCGAAACATGGCCTGCAAGTTTGTGCAGATTTGTCAGAAGTCGGCATTTTGCAACAATTCAGTGCGATCAGTTGAATCATTGTCCACATAAGAAGTAAGCCAAGTTGTGAAGAAAAAGATACCAGACATCAAGGTTTATAGATAGTGACAGGAGTAATGTTGGCTACCTTCTTATCTGAACCAAACTCAAGGACATCGGATGGGTGGAAACGAACTGGGAAGTTTGGAGGTACGCGGTAACGCCTGCCCTCATTGCTGGATAATCACATGAAGTTGAATGAGTAACATGTTCTTATTCAAGTTCAGGAGTGCGAGTGTAGAATCATCCATGCTGCTTTTAGGACTTTCTCAATAATCCAGGTACCATGTTCACTTCCAAGATCAGTCAAATAGAAGGCCTTATTCTTGCATGTTAGGCTTATTCTAGTAAGTGCTTTTGTCAAAGGTAATGAAATTAAAGTAGGAGTATACAATACATATTTAACTCAAAATGAAACCAGAAGACAAGAAACAAGAACGTACTCTCCACCAAGAGCTTGTTTCAATGCATCGTCATCCTCAAACCATTGACGAAGCTGATCGTTTGCCTTCAGTGGGATGCTAAATGTCAGAAAAGGTCAAATTATTGTGTTGACTTGTATTTACATATCCTTGAGAAACATACCTTGTCAGAAATCCGGCAACTTAACGGCCTTCCCTCAAGCTTTGAGCTGGACATTAACGACATATTCCATTTCCACAGTGATCAACATATGGTGAGTTAGAAGATTCCACTAAAAAACAGTACTATTGGCACATGAGCTCGAAATTAAAACAAAGTTATAGCTCAAAATAATTACCTGTTGCCACCTCGAACCAAGCTCAGCATCAAAGGCATTCCATACTTGATGAAGAATCTCCCACCAACTCTACCAGGATGTGGTATCCTTAACTTTGTCAAAAACTACATGTAACAAATATCCATATAAAGATTAATTAGTTTTAGTCTGCAGTTTTTCAATGAATCTCTTACGGCACTGGTAATTTAATTTGAATTTTCCCAGCAACTTCATTAGACCTCTCTTCATCATCTGATAAAGAATTCAGAAGGCATCGTCTTACTGAATTTCGAGCATCACTTTTCACACCGACTACCTTCACTGGAGAAGGATTCAACTCTATCCTAGACAAACCAAGGCTCTGGCTCAAACATTTTCTTACTGTTCTGCTGAAAGAATGGCCCTTTTCAATGTCCTTGGGAGCCATTCCATCCTTGTGCAAATTTCTCCACTTCTCTTCCCAATAACTCTCAGATAAAGGATGCAATGGAGTTCTCGGAGGAGTTGAAGTAGCAAGATTGCTGTGAACTCTGTCATAATCACAGCTGTCCCTCTTTAATAGGACAGATGAGGATGAAGTGTTTGCATCAATGGCAATAGACTGTAGGATTTGGCTTTTCAATTAGCTTCAACGTCATGCGGTAGAATAAGCCTAACAGGTGGTACCTCTTTAATAACCCGACGGCGTCGGGCGCAGGCGGCCTTGGCGTCGGGTCTTGGCGCCAAGGGCGCGTTATGCTGGGATTATGGCGGCGCCACGGAGCATTGTGGCGGCGACGGCGGCAGCAAAGCATCGCATGGGACGGCGGGCGGCTCAAGGGGCGGGGCGGCGAGGGCGCTGGTGGGCGGCGGCGGCGTGAGGAGCGTAGGGCGGAGAGCGCGAGGAGTTTTTTTTTGGTGAGCACGGTATTTAGGTTTCCAAGTATTTTCGACGGTCCAATTTATATGCCGATGAAATTATCAAGCTACTTTCGACGGCTCTGCAGACCGACGAAATTGAGAAATTATTTTCGACGGCTTTTCTGTGGCCGACGGAATTACATGGACATTTTCGACGGCTTAAGTTTGCCAACGAAATTACAAACGTATTTTCGACGGTTTCACTCAGGCCGACGAAAATAGTGTTGGCCGACGAATCAACCACGTTTTCCTGTAGTGCTGCTCGCCATGGCTAATGGGAACATGCATCCCAAGCTGCTATTTGGTCGCACGCCATGGCGATTACGAGAGGCTAATGGATCTTCTGAGTGGAGCTGTGATGCCGCCTGAAGTCGTTTTTGCCTTTCCTGACAGTTTTGCAAGGCTCCATTCATGCAGTTTCAGAAGGCGATCATTACCTTATTGAGGCGGACGATGTTCATTATCAAATCTCGAGTGAGCAAGCTGTAGAGGTGTTGGCGTCAAAACTTAAGGAGGGTTCGATCGGCCAGCACACGGAACGAACGTTGGGTTCACAAGTGCAAGGCGTGTCAACCGATTTAATCTTATAATCGGTAAGATAAAAGTAAAATATACTCAAAGCCGATTTAATAAAATTAATCGACAAAGGCCTAAATAGCTAATAAGCCAATCAGATTGAAGAACAATGACAAATCTAAACAATTGATTAGAGTTATTTAGACGAAGGATAAAGCCAGACTTTTCCCGAAAAAGGCGATGCGCAGTAAGATCGGAGAAAATCAAACCTAACGTAACAGATGAAGATCAATAATCGGTAATGCACAACTTTAATGAAAAATCTGATTACAAGAGGATCTAAATTACAGTAGCTATTCCTAGTCGATAGGAAAAGTAAACAAATTGGTAATGCAAGTTGATTGACTCGATACTCTTTTTTCTTCGCCTGCTCCTGACTGCCTTTTATAGCTACTAGCTGATCGTATCTTTTTCCAATACGTCGCAAAGCATTATCCGTGTATCGGCTTCAAATTTGGTCAGTCCTTCCTATTTTAAACAAACATCGGCCACAATCCAAATTCAAACTTCTCCTTCCAAATCTGACATTGGCTAAAATATCTCTTAATTCTTAGCCTAACAACTTGACCACATTTCTGCCAAATCTTGGTGCAAACATATGCCCTTCATTTTTGGGAGATAACACATTATCTTCCAAAAATCTCGTCCATCGGCTTTGGTCACTGCCGTCTTATCGCAACATTCCCACCAATAACCATCCTAGCTATTTATGGCACTGCAAAATTTTAATATGCATGTCTTCATTTTAACTACACGTGCCTCTTCAAAATCCTTTACGTCGTTTCACCTTCCTTTACCCCCTATAAATATGAGGTCCACACGCTGTCATTTTCATGCACATAAGCTCTCTGAACTCCCAACATCGGTTTCAAGCTCCTCATTTGACAAGTTCTCCAATATTCTCAACTCATCAATATTTAATTGGCTAATTCTAAGATCGGCTCATGGACCCCCATCAGGTACTTATTACGATCGCCAATAACAATGACCAGTACTACCTAGGCCCAGTAGGAAATCTAGTCTCTGATACAATCATAAACCAAGAAATTCCCCGTCTCCCCTTGTCGGCTTCTGGATTTAACATAGAAGGGTGGAGTAAAAGTTTTAAGGCCTGGTCGACAGCATTGAAGGGTTGGAGGAACTGGTATAATTGGGTAGCGGTGCAAAAGAGAGAGATATGGGAATGGATAGGAATAGTCGAGTGCATCTCTCTATCATTAGTCGACTCGGAAGCCAATGAGCCTTTGGTGACCACATCATGCTATATTTGGTTGAACACTCTGAATGCTTTCATGTTTATAATGGGTCCAATTGGCCCAACTTTGCTTGGCGTGGCCCAACTCTGCTACCTTTGACCTGACGGGGAACAAGTGTTGGCTTTCAGCGCCAAGCCCCAATACAAGCTAATCCAATCCAAGAGCGAGGAATGGAACAAATACATCATGAATAACAGCAAAGGCAGTGGGCTAGTATCGGATGAGGAGCATGTTGCCTTCCTCAATCTTTGGTTAGATAGGTTCCTCTTCTGCGGGGTATCCCTTGGGCCGACTTAGGTTTATCAGAGTATGATCGAGCAGTTAGTTGAGGGGCGTTGGCTAGCCCTAGGAAAGACGCCCCGGTGCAAAGGTATCGATGATGTATATCATAAGGAGTCGACTTTTCATGTGCCTAGGTTTGTGTAGTTAGTTGAGGGCCACTATGGTTTGTGAGACCTAGTCAGATTGCACATTCAGTGATCTTTCAACTTAAGTCTAGCCAATGACACCCCTTTCCCACGAGAGGAAACCCCTGAAGGCGCAGAGCCCTAGTACAAAGCAAGTCGATCATTTGGCGAGAGATTCATACTCTATTCAGGAATGAGACAAAGTTCACCTATCGGCTTCAGAAGTATCTAGCATTCTTTTTATAGCTCAACAAAGTGAAGACTTTAGGCAACAAGACTTCTACCACATGACAATGTAGCCAAATTTCCCGCTATCTTTTCTTCATTTGGAAGTTGATAGTTCTTTGATGCCCCAAGAGACATTGGATATTTACAAGCTATTCATTTCTCCCAGCATACTGCATGTCGGACTTTACATAAGAAATCATACCTTCTAGCCTTCGCACGAGTTTTACCATCCGTCGGTCTATGTTAAGCAGCTGGGATTTGGGTAAGTTATTCTAAGTTTTCAACTCCTTGATTGGCTTCGCAATGCATTAGCAGCCAACATCATTTTGGAGATAGCCGATGACTTCCAAATTGAGGACTTGTCACATTTTTTCCTAAACACACGTCGGGCAGGGCATTTCTCCTCTTGGTTGTCAGCTATTACAGAGGTGCTTTACTTAGAGAACACACAGTCGGCCATTATCAATGAGTTCTTCCCAAATCTACCTAAGCCAACAGTAGGGGCGGAGCCAGGATTTCGGGTTAGAGGGGGCCACGTGGACCAACTAAAAATTATCGTAGTATCCATAAAAAAATATCATAGCAATATCGATACATTTGAATTTAAAAATAGCATAACCACATGTCCACATAAGAAAAATATGCTATATATTTTTTAGATTAAGAAACTTACATCTCTATTAACTTAAATTTAGTTCTACAACTACCTATAAGATCATACAAGTCAATAAGTTTATCTGAACTATTTTTTGCTGCTAATTCTTTTTCAATGTAAATTATCATGCAATGTCGAAGAAAGTCATCTCCTATTTTATTTCGAATGCGGGTCTTGACAAGTTTCATAACTGAAAATACTCGCTCTGTGGTTGCTGTTGACATCGGAAGAGTTATAACCAATCGTAACAGCCTATCAACCATTGAATAATGGGAAGTTTTACCTGTTTTATATAGTCTATTTGTTAAGTCAGTAAGAGAAATTAGGCATTGCATACATCAAGTTGAGAAAAATAGAATCTTTACCTATTAAGAATGGATTAGATCTTTATTTGCTGTTTGCTAATACTAGCTACTACTAATTAATATATACTAAACCTTATTTTGATTAGAGGGGGCCATGGCCCCTGCCGGCCCCGCCCTGGCTCCGCCCCTGGCCAATAGTAATTACTAACAATGACTTGAGCGACGAGACTAGCTCTTCAAGTTATACTAACACAAGTCTCATAGACATTAGTGGTGAGGTATCAACTTGATTGAACATTTTTTGTTTTCTTTCTCATTTCATACTTCTACTAATCGGCTTTGCTTCTTCTTTGAAGACTAAGACAACCGGGAAGAAGGTAGCGACCGACCCATCGAGCAGTGGTCAACCAAGCAAGAGGCCACGTCAAGCAGCAGCCCTTTCAGGTTACACATCTGGCACGTTGGGCATCCAAAGTCCTTCTCTATTGGATATAGAAAAGTAGTAGCCAAGTAAGTACAACGATCAGCTAGTTGCTATAATTCCTCAAAATCTCTTTGCACCCATAACAAATTTTGTTTATCAGAGAAAAAATGTTCCAAGTCCAAGGTTGTGGCCAATAGGGGACCCAAGCCCAAGGAGCAATTTGGGAAAGTTCCCCTCATGCATCGGCTACCGATGGGGTAAGTAAACCTTACTATATTTTCACAAGCTGTGCGTTTTTCTTTTCATTGGCTTAACTTGTCTTTCAATTTTTCTTCAGCCTTCTCCGTCGGTGCAAGTGGCTAACATTTTAGCCAATCTACCCACTACTTCCTTTGAGCCTCCGTCGTCATCTTTGCAGTCGATGCCGTTGGCTCCCCCTGTCATTGCCCCAATGTCGTCCAAACCGACCGATTTGCTCGGCTTCTCCTTGGCCGACCTGGACGATGATGAGGTAGTGGCTACGGATGACTACCCCGCAGACATCTAGCGAATCCTTGAAGTCTCGAAGGACTCCATGATAATAGTGACGTCAGCCTCAGCATGCAAGAGAGGCTTAACAAGCTTTTTGACCAAGTAATGAGGCCGCAAGTCGACCTGCTCAGCAACACTCAACCCCTCTGCGACACAATGGCCACCGTTGAAGCCGACCTACCCCCTGAGATGATGGCAGCGCTTCTGAACGTGTGCCACTTGGATGACAAGAAGGCTAAGGTAGATGCAGCCAAGGCCATGATTGCCTTGTGGGAGGCACAAGATGCCGACTAAAAACTCCTGAACAAGCTAGTGACCGATGCCAAGGCCAAGAAGCAGAAAGTTCGACACAAACGCCGAAAACCTCAAGTTTAACAAGGAGGCGGTCCACAAGCTCGAGGTGACCAAGAAGCATCTCGAAGGGGAGTTGGCCAAGCTAAGCAAGCAGATCTCTGATGGCCATCAACTCGTAGAGAAGTCTACATCGGCCATTAGAGAGCAAAAGCTTGGCATAGCTTTGGCCATCGCCAGTGTCAAGAAGCAATCGACCAAGATTGTCCTTATACCCAGAAGCGCTAAAGAAGACGACAAAATCCTTGACGAGGTATAGGAGACAATTGCCAAGGGTGTGGCAGCTCTATTGGCTCTTGGCATACGGCTCCCTGGCTCCGGCCTATGATCGGCTGGACCTATAATGCTTGTAATGTGGATATTAATTCTATAATGTCGCCGTCTTGTTGGAATGCAGTACTCTTTTTTTTAAACAAGGATCTTAATTGTCAGGTTAACCGATCTTATTAACACTTGGATTTTGTAATGTATGTAATCAGCTTTATAATTCTAGCTAGAATTAACTGCATCAAGTTAATTTGGCCCCTCAAGCGATGAACGTTTATAGCCAACTAGGAACCAATCCAAACGCTAGGGTAGTATTTCTTTAAGTATTTATCGTTGATCGCCTTGGGCAACTCTACTCCATCCAACATTTTCAAGATGTAGGAATTGCCATTGACAAGCTGATTTACTTTATACAGCCCTTCCTATGTAGGAGACCATTTGCTAAATCAGTTATCTCTAGAGTCGACATGTAATATAGTCTTCCAGACCAAATCGGCCTCACGGAATAGAGCATTCATAGCTTGAGCATGACAGGTAATATAATCAAGGTTGCCCACTCGATTGAACTCATCCGCGTTCAAGGCTCCAAGTAGAGCAATAATAGCTTGAGCATTGAGATGAGAATTTCGCTCTTCTTGGTCAACGATGAGTGTGGAATTTAATACTGTAGCAAAACCCTCATCTACAATTCTCCATATGCTTGGTCTCTTGTTCTTGAGATAAACGAACATGCATATTTTTCAATACATATAATTTGTTCTATCAAAGAAATGAGCTTTGCCTATGAAAACCCCGCACTAAACATCCTTTACTCTCTAGGTGGTAAAGCCCCAAAAGAGAGTCCAAATTTGGATACCACTTATAGGATCAAGGATAACCAACTAGAGGGAGTGAATAGGAGGTTTTAAAATTCTTTGGCTCTAATTACAATAAATAATCAAACAAAGTTAGAATTATGATTTTTGACAATTAAAACCTAAATCTTCTAGGTTTCACTATGTGCACCAACAAATTAAGGCCCCGTTTGGCAACTTGGAACCGGACTGTTTCTCCTAGAATCTGAAATAAATCTAACCAAACGGAATAGGACTCGAACGCTTCAAAGCTTAATCGCTTCGATTTTTACACGCCGTGGTCGAATCGGCTAGCAACCCGTTCCTCCGGATTCTGATTCTACCTGAAACGTTTCTACCAAGAATCCAGAACCGTTTCCGTTTCTACTAGAATCTGGAACCGTACCAAACGGGGCCTAAGTCTGAACAAAATAACAATCCTAAGACAAGATTAATATAATAGGGAAGCTAGGAAAGTTAATCGCTCAAAATAAATGCAAGTGATCAAACCATAAGAAGAGATGAACGCAATATTTATCCCATTGTCTTGGAGACTTACTGATCACCCCTAATCCACGTTGAGATAGCTTGACCAACTCAAACAGGCTCCTTTGCACAAATGAGCCTTCCTCGGTCACTATAGTAGCTCTTCTCCTCTTCGGGTAGGCGAGCTGTAGCCTTCATAACTCACCAGACTTTCTTACAAGCTGCTTTGAAAAAGTCACCAGTTCTTTCGCCTCCAAATCGTCTAGGAGATAGCAACCTCCATGTGTAACAAACCTTGACGCTTGCTTGAGGTCAATCAAGTGTTTAATGGCTCAAACACTAAATGCAACACTTGAATGCTCCTATCTCACTCAAAATGAGAATTTAATGCACAAGGATGTGTAGGAGACATGCTAGAGCTCAAATGTATTCAATGAGTATCCAAGAGTCCTCTAGTATGTAGGTATGGAGGTATTTATGGCCATCACCCACATTTCTAACCGTTGAAGGTAAAATACATAAAAATTTAGCAATCCCGGTGCTACCACCCATGTAGGACCAGTAGCATCGGACCCTAACCTAACGGTTGGCACAATGCATTTAATGTACTATAAGTAGCCATTGCTACAAAGGGCTGATGCTACCGCCCAATTAGGACCGGTAGCACCGGCCACAATTTTTCTGCTTGCCGATTTTGGAGTTTTTCTAGAATTTACACAACAGCCTTTGGGGCCGATACTACTACACGAGCGGTAGTACAACTCCCACATGACTAGTAGCAACAGCCAGAAAAAATGGGCAAAAACTCTTCTCTGTTAAAAACGTACCGCTTTTGGGGCCGATACTACTGCATAAGCGGTAGTATCGCTCCCACATGGGTGGTATGACCAGTTATACTGAAACCGAAAAACAGCCTCCATTAAATTCACACCGAGCTTATATCCGATGCTATTTACCCAACGGTAACACCACTCTCACATGGTCGGTAGCACCGGCCATGCTGACAATTTCTTTGAATTTTTTAAGATGGCTCAATGCAAAACGTCTACGATCTTAAGTGGGCATGATTTGAATCTTTAGACTTGATCAACATCAAACTACTAGTCAAGATCTCTCTTAATAGTACGGCACCTAATCTAGCAACCTGATTTTTTGTCCAAAACACCAAGATCGGCAAAAACTATGAAAAGATTCTTAATTTTATAACTTAGCAATTTGGCTTGATGAGTTGATATTCTTTGAACTTCATTTTCATTCTTCATTGCGTGACATGTTTAGGACCAATCTATTTCTATAATCTCAAGGAAAAATATTAGTTATTTAATCACGATTGTCATTATTTACAAAAACCAAAAGAAATTGAGGGGCTTAGATGCTTCAAGCTTCGAAATATATAGCGCAGTAGATATATGCATTGGCGCGCAAGTTTACCTAGAACGGCTGTGCATACTTCATTAACCGGAGTTTGCTGTAAGAGAGTCAAAAGGCACATCCCTTAAATGCTGTTCTGCAACTTGTGAGAATTCATGGACACGATCAGAGTGTTGAAAGTTCAAAATTTATGCTAAAATAATTTTTAAAAAGAAAAGTTCAAGCTGCGTATACTTCATGCAACGGATGAGAATTCGTGTAAACGATCACTGTTAAAGTTCAAGGTTTATACCAAAATAACTTTTAAAAAGAAAAGCTCAAGCTGACGTATACTTCCAATATTAAGGCCCTGTTTGTTTGGACTTTTTCACTGGCTTAAAAGCCAAAAAGCTGAAAGCTAAAACAAACAGATAGCTTTTAAGCTGGGCTTAAAAAAAGCTAAAAACCTCCTATGAACTAAAAGCTAAAAGCCAATGTGAGGTGGCTTTTTTTGGCTTTTGTGGATTGAGATTTGTATTTGCCATTATAGTTGTAACATATTTACCCACCAGTGCCATCCATATATAAAGGAAACTTCGTTACTTTTTTTTGGTACTCTCCTCCCCGATGGCTGATCCCCCTGAGACTTGCGGCGCATACTCCCTCGCGACTAGGGTATAGCGACGGCGCCCTCCTCCCCAGCAAGCATCAGCTTCCTCGGCTCCTCCCTTAGCATCCGCCGGCCCACGACTCCACGGGGCGTATCCGCCGACGCCGACGACCACCTTCCGCTCCCCTCTCTCTATGCCCTCTCTCGCCAGTCTCGGGGAACCACGAGGACCGTGTCTGGCCGCCGCGGCACAGCCAAGACGTCCTCGGTTCAATCGTCAAATTGGCCGCCGCAGCCATATCAATTCGCGCAGCCCCTCAGGTATCTTCATCCACCCATCTCTAAAAGAGTTGTCAATTGTTTCGAATCAAATCGCGGTTAAGCTTGCAATTGCGCCTTGGAATCCTCTCTCCTAGTCATCTAATTAGTTTAGGAAATGTCGATGCATGCGATTCGAGTCGAAGTTAGTTGTTCGTTTACTTTCCCCTACCTGGTGAGGATTTTGGTAGCGCCTATGCTATGGGCCATGGATTCCTGCATCAGAAAAAAAAACAGGGCACGACTGGAAGGTTTGTGCTCCTTAAGCACTAAATTTTTAGATTGTGAAGAGCATCAGTACCAATATTTTGCTAAACATGAGCTTAGTAGAATTTTAAATTTTGATGTTCAGTACAATTATTTTAGAGTACTCATGAAAACCTCCATTACTAGTTGCATATCCTTGATCTTCTTATGTCCAGGCAGCTTCGTGCTAGGTGTGGGAACGGGTTTGAACTGAATAATTCTTCCCGTGCAGGTCATTTAAAAAAACTCTCTCCATACTGGAACCAAACAATGTGATGAACATCATGTGCTTTTTGACAAATCAGAGATACTTGAAGAAATGTGCAGGTTTAATTGATGAAGGTGGTGACACTGACACACAGGTGGAAGCCCTCCAAGGACGCCGTACTAGTTAGATCATAAATACACTCCACGATCAAGATAGTGTTCACAATTATGGGCAAAGAGCTAATTATTTTACATACAACTATACTTTTGCAGATCTATTAGCAATAACTTGTAAGTGGATGGAAGAAGATAATAGGCGTATTTGTAGCGCTGAAACATCAATCGATTGATGTATCTTATTGAAGGCTCCCTACTTTGTACAGAGTTAATTATAAACTACTACTGCTATTTTGGAGGATTTGCTTGAGTGCACATATGTAGACCTGTACGCCCACAGTCACCGGAAATTGGAGTAGAACTCCAGAAGAAAAATTATAGTGCTTTCATTGCAGTCCGATGATTTTCCTTTCTTTTCATGCATATCTTAAATTGCAGTGCTACCAATACGCTATTTGGTGAAAAAATCATGAAATATTTACATCAGATAAATCGGTACATAAAAAAAGTTCTCACAACCCTAAAGGGTATTTTAGACTTTCCATCAATAAGCTACACCATCCAACCTATTAAAAAGCCAGGATACCAAACAGTCTGTCTTGGCTTAAAAGCAGACTTCTTATAAGCTCATTAAGTCAAAAAGCTAGCTTTAAGTCATAAGCCAAAAAGCCTAAGCCAAAACAAACAGGGCCTAAATATCGGAGGATCTCTGCCAGTGCCCGGTCCACGTCGCCTTCGCTCGACACGTGTCACGCGCGAAGTTTTCTCGCTCTGCTCCGCCTGGAACCTTGCGCGGACCTCGGGCGAACGCGAGCGCGGCCCCTCCGAAGCGTGGGCGTGGGGCTTGCGCGGCTTCGCCGCGCGAGACGCGGCGCGGACCTGGGGTGAACGCGCGGGCGCGGGTCGTTTCCTCTCTCGTTGCCGTGTCGGCGAGCGGGACCGAAAGGAACAGGGGTGGACCAAATCCCAATCCTTCCGCCGACGGAGAAGAGAAGGGGAAGGACTGCCAGCCAGTGGGAGAAGTAGAAGAACCAGGAGCAACAGTGGCAGTAGCGGTGTAGGGATAATAACATTTCCACTTCGCCCTTCGGAAGGGACAGAGAAAGGGAGAGCGAAGCGGGGGAGAGAAGGAAGCGGCGAACCGGTGGCATTTGGAGGATGACGGGGTGCGGCGGCAGCTAGGCGGGGTCTGCGCCCGAGGGGGAAGAGGAGGAGACCTGTGCTTGGAGTGGATGGATGTTCTGCTGTTCTTTCTGATCCCTGCAGTTCTTGGAGGTATTAATTGTTGTTCTGCCCTGGTTGGTTTGTTTCCCTTTGTTGATTTGCTTTGCTCCCTTCTCTTCTTTGGTCCGCTTCCTTGCTTAAGGTTGGTCAGATCCGCCTCTCCAAGTGCTCCGGCCGCTTCAATTCTGTTTGTTTTTCGTTTCATTCCCGGTGCATTCGGCCGTTTTGCTTATTGTTTCATCTCTCGGTGGCGACGGAGACACAGGAGTTACCCCTATTGTTGGGTTACTTTTTCGTTCCGCTCCATGTGGAGGAGCAACAAAAAGTAGTACAAGAAGAAACAATTTCGGCCACGGGAAATTTAGCCTTCATTGTTTTTTCCTTGTGTTTTACGGTGCTCAGATATAGACGTGGTCACTCTGGCTATGTCTTTGTGGGCCAGCTCGAGGCACGGCCGCAAGGCCCGATCCGAAGCACGGCCCGGTAAGTGGGCCGTGCTGAGCTGACCCATCACTATTTGTCAGGCTGTGCCGGACCGAGGATATGGGCACGGTGGGCAACACGGCCTGGCACGTCGAGCACAAAGGACGCCCGGGCACGCGGCTCGCCCAGCACGCGGTAGGGGCACGCAGGCAGGGGCACACAGGCGACCAGTGGCAAGGGTTTGGGAGAGGGGTCGGGGGCATTACCTGGTCTGTCGGCGACGGCATCTTCGACTCCGACCGCAAGACGCTTGCCCCGGGCCTGCCGAAGAACGCATTCGCCTCAGCGTTTGACCGCGCGACCGAGGCCACGCTCAGTTGTAACAGTATTAGCTGCCATCCCTAGGATATAAATATGGTGGCCTACGCACCCACAATGACAATCTCATCTTGATAGAATTGCTTTCTAATTCAAATTTAATATTGCAACATTCTCAATGCTCATGGTTGAGAGAGAGATACGAGAGATGAGAGATAAAGGCAAAGAGAGTGAGCGACAGGTGAAGTTATGAAAGAAGCTACAAGGAGGGGACGAAGCCAAACCAATCATCAATTAGATAAATGAGGTAGTGCAAACAAAAGAAAGGACTATTTAATTATGTTTTCCACATTCAGATCTGGTAACACGAGTGAACAATTGGAAATTACGCACGAATCCACATCCTCTATTTGCATGCACAAGCTTCAAGTATTATAAAGAATGCTAAACTTGTCAAAAATTTGGTAATATATAATTAGCACTAGCATCGGTCTAACACCTAATTATTAAGCCTTGGCTGTTTAGAGGTTGGAAAATAGATATAATCAGTCAAATATACCTGGCATCGTCTAAAGGCCATAAATATACTTTGGCTATCACCGATTATTTTTCCGAGGGGGTTGAGACCATACCTCTGAAAAAGGTGACTAGCGTTAAGTCAATCGGATTTGTCAAAGAACATATAATTTTCCGGTTTGGAATTCCTCTGACCATTACGACCGACTAAGGAACTGTGTTTATGTCCGACGAATTTCAAAGTTTTGCTAGGAGCCTTGGGATTAAGTTATTGAATTCGTCGCCTTATTATACACAAGCCAATGGCCAAGCCGAGTCGTCAAACAAAATATTGATCAAATTGATAAAAGGAAGATTGATGATACGTCGAGAAATTGACATGTGACATTATCAGACTCGTTATGGCCCTATCAAATTGCTTGCCATGGAGCCACTAAGTTGTCACCCTATCTGTTTGTGTATGGGCAAGAGGCCATATTGCCGATAGAAATTAGTATTAGCTCGTTAAGGATTGCTAAGAAAAATGAACTATTGGTTCAAAACTATAGAAATTTGATAGCTGACAATTTAGATGATTTGGTGGAAATAAGATTGTGAACATTAGAGCGAATTCAGAAGAACAAGGATAGAGTTGCGAGGGCTTAAAACAAGAAAGTTTGACGAAGCCGGTTTAGTTTGGAAAATTATTTTACCGTCAAATTGAAGGATGGACGATATGGTAAGTGGTCGCCTGCATGGGAAGAGCCATATAAAATTAATCGGCCAGTACAAGGTAATTCCTACATTTGGAAACTTTGGACGGAGTAGTATTTACTAAGGCAATTAATGGGGAATACTTGAAGAGATATTACCCAAGTGTTTGGGTTGGATCTTAGCCCGCTAAAATTTCAATTGTCTCGTTGCTATCAAAGGAAGTTTTGGTTAGTCGACTATAGCCCTAAAATCGAATTAACTCATTGTGATTAATTCTGACTACAAAAACATACAAAAGGGATATGGTTGATGGGGATCATCGTCCTTAGAGCAAAATCAACATAGTATAAATAAAGATGAGCGTTAAAACATTATTTTGTTAAACAACTGATTAAGCATTCTTACAAACATTCAAAGCATTGTTCATAACAAAATAAAATATTGTTTCGGACATGGCTAGTAAGAGTGGGATTTCATATATTGACTCCCAGCCAAGTTAGCGCAGCGACTACTATGGCGATAACTTTCTCCACATCATAGACGATTTTCTCGTCTTCCTTTTGAGTGCTTGGGATCGGGACGACCTTGGCCGATTGGGCCTTGTCCACGTTCATTGCCTCAGCTAGGGAATCCTTCTGGGTTTTGGCGGTGGCGGTGAAGTTCACTAAAAGCTTCTCGAAGTCGGCCATCTACGTCGCGACCTTTGCCAACCCCTCCTCCAAGGACTTCTTGGTCGATTCATGCTCTGTTATGTTCTGCTTGGTGTCCTTGACCTCCTGGATGACTTCATCGTAGTTGACTTTGTTGGCCTGGCATTGGCCACGTGGTTATATGCATCATCTAATACACTGCTTCCAGTTTTCCAAAAGCTAGCCGATGACCCTCAATCATTTGTTTGGCTCCTACCTGGTATACTTGTGTTGGCCCAAGTGACGCTCCACAGAACAAATATAGGTCAAGCCACATATTTAGGAACGCTACATGTTCCTTATCCGACATTGAGTCTATCGACGTTTGGGAAATGGAACCCCCGCCGAGCTTAGAGCATCTCCAGCAATACTCTCTAAATCTCACTCTCCAAAAGCTAGATTTACAGAACTCTCCAAAAAAATGCCTCTCCATATCTCCTCCCTCCCCAACAACACTCTCCATATCACACTCTCTATTTTCTCTTTCCTATATTCTAATCATATTCTATATAACAGTCATAACAGCAACCGTTTTTTTACCGATAAATTTAAACAACTATATTTAAATACGGGAATTTAAAAATTAAAATTTATTGTGACGACCACATTGTAATGGTTATCTTCAAATGGCTATATTTGAGCGTGGGAGTTTTAAATTTGAATTTTTCTGTAACGGTTATGTTATAATAGTCATTATTAAAATTATTGTACTGAGTGAGTTATATCCTAACGGTCATCTTAACGGCTATATTCAAACGGTCATCTTAACGGCTACATTCTAACGGCCATCTTAACGGCTACATTCTAACGGTCATCTTAACGGCTATATTCTAACGGCCATGTAAACCTTTCCATCTCGACGAACCTACCATTATTTTATGAGAAAGAGTCAGACTTAGAATCAGATATTAGTATTACTACTCTCTTTTTAAGTCTTCCATCATTTTTTGCTGAAGCCACCAGAAATGGCGATTGTATATGTTCCCCATAACCTATATTCATGTTTGTTACTCCATAAGCAGGCATTGTCTAATTAATATGGTTAATATAGTGGCTTAAATATGTTTGGACTGGCAGTAATTAGTTCTAAAAAGACAAGACATTTCTCCCAACATAGGTAAGGGAAGAGGCAAAACATGTTATATTCCCTGCATAAATAGGATATGTATCAACCGAACACAGCAATGCAGGAATTCTCTTCATTCAAGCAACAAAAGTTCAGGGATGAGCCTTTCCAGTACATGAATTTGTTAACCAAGATCAGAAAGTTCAGTGCAACCTCTTTGAGCCTTAAATTGGGAGATGTCAATCCAAGAGAACAAGAGCTCTCCAAGGCACAGATTCATGGCATCTGATAAATCTGGCATGCTCGACAAAATCAACAAAAGATATAGCAGAGGCCAAATAATTGCCTAGTTATGAAACTAAATAGCATTATACATTCTGTATGCGACCACAAAAATCATGGAAATGCTCTAATTTGATTTCATGCAGGGGCTTCAGAATGGGTGCTGGGCAGCTTCTGTTTGAGTGCCTGATATGATGAGGGGCTTCAGAAAACAGCAATCCAGCGCAAGGAATCGCATTACAAATTATGGACTCAAGCTCACACAATGGCAATCTCAATCGAATCATAAACTGGAACTTCATTTACAAGATATATTCTGAGTTGGTGCCTACTGTGGATGAAGTCAGCAGCCTTGCAAAGATTCTCAAATGACGACGCATAAAGGTAGTCTCTAGTTGGTAGCACCAGGTTTTCAATCCCATGAGCCTAAAATCAAAAGGAAGATTCAGTTATGCGGCACTGGATGCTTAAAAGTCAGTCATCGCGAAGAGGAGCACTGTTAATTAGTTGAAAATTCTAACACAAGAAACAAATAAGCAACATGGATCCATCTTGAATGGAAGTTAGAATGGTGCAACATTTGTCAAACTAAGTAAAAACATTATGTTTATTCTATATCTAAAGCATGCATCAAATAATATATGGTTACATAAAAAAGAAGTCATAATAATGAAAAGCAAACAACACATTAGCTCTTCGGTAACAAATTAGCAACTTTGCTGCACTAACGCTTTGCTGTCATAAACCACAGCAATTGTTTGACCATGTATAATGGCCACACGATTGATATCAGCTTTTCAATCCACAACTACCAGTGTAGCACAATACCAATCTACCAAACAAACCCCAATTCACCAATCCATCAACCAAAAAAAAAGGACACTTGAAGCATTGCTTAAACCCAGAATCCGATGGGTGCACACCTAGATGGCAAACAATGATGCACTCACTAATTGTTTCGCAGTCATCGCATTGTTCTCCTAGACACCACTGATCCTTCTAACACGATTCAGAATAACAGCTGATACTTGGTTTCAGTATGCACACAATTGGGTTTACAACTAGAACGTGCCATCATACCTCCCAACAACTAATATGCTGGTTTAGTACATGCAACAAGGAATTCACAAACAAAAACTGCAAGAACAATGTATAATTCCGTGCACTTAAGTACTTGAGCAGTCAAATACCTCATATAGTGAGGTGGGAACAAGCCTCTCATATGATTCGTTCAGTATCACCACACCGCAAACTCCGAGCTCCTTCAGCCGCAGAACATCGCTGGGGAATGGAACAGCGCCCAGTAGAACATGCTGATCCAACAAGAAAAATGCAAACAATTAGAACAGAACAATCTGAAGTTATAAACCAATTGTAACATCAACAGCGCAACAAGAGTGGCCCAAACTAAGACATGGCCCTAAATCTTCCAATGCACTAAACGGATAAAAATCGAAATAGCAGTAGCTAAACGAACAACTATGCACCAGAGACAACTAATCCTAAACAGTTGGAGCGCAAACTGCAGTGCCTACCAACCACCAGAAGCTACATTACAGAACGAACCCCGCCGCTGACACAAGATGAACGCAAACGGCACAGCAATCTGTTAAAATGGGAAAAGGCGACCAAAACAACCGAAATCGAAAAAGGGGAGAAAAATTCTGACCTCGTCGACCTGATCCCACCAGTGGAAGTGCGCCTCGGCGATTCTCACGACGTTGTACACCAGCGTCGGGTAGAAGAGCATCCGGTGCCGACGCCCACCGACGCAAGGCCGGCGCCGAAGACACCCGCATCATCACCCCACCCCACCTCCTCCGCCGTGGAGCCATCCCCGATTTTCAGCTGCAGCTCTCGCCATCTCCTCCCCGAATCGCCTGAAACTCCTCAATTCAAGATCTCCTCCCAACTCGATCCTACCCGATCAAACCGCCTAAAAAATCAACAAAAATCCCCAAAAGGAATGGATCAAGGGGAAGCGAGCAACACGAATCGCAACAGCTAAGGGTTTGGAATCGAATGGAGTTCGGATTCCATAATGGGAAGAAATCAAATCGAGTGCTCTCTCTCTCTCCGCCCCTTTCCTCGTGCTCACGCCTCCTCCCATTTCGCCTCCAAAAGTTGAAACTACCCAAGTCCAAGCGGCAGCAACCCGCGAGGGAAACGGCGGCGTGGGGAGACGGCTACTGGGAGACGGCCTCGCCGCGATGCGGGAGAGATAGGGCCTTCTGCCACGCAGCGCTTGCGCTCGCTGGCCTCTCAATTTGGATGTCTGGCGGAGGCGCGAGCTCAACGGTAACGAAGATAGCGAGCGGAGAGAGACTCGCCAAAAGTAGCGAGCCTCTCCTCTCGCTATTTTTGGCGAGGCCGATAGCGAGCCTCGGCTGGAGGCGTTGCTCGGCGAGTTCGCTAGTTTTTGGAGATAGCGAGCCGGATGGAGAGCCTGCTGGAGATGCTCTTACTTGTTGAATGAGGGATCAACCAATGCCTTCTTTCCGCGAAGGGTTTGGCGTCCGAAGGATGCTGCCAAGAGGATGGATGCTCGAAAGGACAATAGACAAAAGATTTTTATCCTGGTTCAGGCCTCTCGTGATGGAGATAATAACCCTACGTCCAGTGGTCTTACTACTGCTTGAATGTTTACAAGATACTTGCGTGAGTGTGTTGTGTGTGTATCTCTACGGGTGTTGCTTGTCAGCCTTTCTTCTCTCTTTTTTCTTCTTACAGCAGGGTATTTATAGGTGACCTCAGTCTTGCAGCAGTTATAACCGAACGACATGCCACCATCGTGTCTTAACGTGGGTCAGAATCGCCTCCCCGCCGCCATCTTTGTGACGTGGGAGTAATGGGCTTAGATCGTGGCCGTACAGTCCTTTGAGCCGCAACGTGATTAATGCCACGTCGTCTTCAAGGACCAAGCACGACCTACCGATCATGCCCGGGATCTTCCTTCGGCTCTGGCCGACCGTCGCACTCCTCTGAGCAGGCACACTCGGGAAACTAATGCGCATGCTCGGGGACGAGCTTAGTCGTGGTCGGGGCAGACCCATCAGCTGGTCTGTTCGAGGATCTTCCTTGGGGACACCGTACAAGGGCAAGTATGGTCGGCCGAAGACTGGCTGCCGGGGTATGATGGTCTTTATAGAAATTATCCAATCTCCGACAGCTAGCCCCTGAGGCTCAAGTGAAAATTCACTTGGTGGGGCCTTCTCCTTGAGCCTTCAGACTCATAGGAGGGATTGGAACCTTGCAGCGGAACACTGCTGCAGCATCCGAGCAACTCTCGCCCACAGGCGAGCATGCTCTGGCGAGGACCGAGCATCTGGCTCTAGACCTGACCAAAGCGAGGCTTGGGAAAAGAGGCCAAAGGTCACGACGATTCCTTCTCTGCGAAGCCCTGCGAGAGTAGTTCAGACAGTTTTTGGGAACCGTGCCTTTATTGGACAGTTTCGAAGAACGCACCGTCGCACGTCGGTTCACGAATAGGCAGGAGCGGTTTTTGGCCTGTTTGACTTCTCTGCCTATATATATCGGTGGGGATAGCACTGAGAACTTCTTTATTTCCATCTCGCAATCAGACCTCAAAATTTTCCAAGCTCCAAGCTCTTCCATTCCCGCGCTTTCCTCTCCAACCTTTCCTCATGGCGAAGTTTGGCCCTAGCAAGATCAGCAAGGAGAAGTTGCAAACACTTGAAGACCTCGGCTACCTCGACACGGACATCTGGCGTATCCCTGATGGCCAAGGAGCCCCAATGCCGTGCAACGACGAGATCGTCTCCTGTGATCTCTACACCGTCGATGGGCTTAGAATGTCCGAGAGTGAGTTCCTCGAATTTGTACTCGCTCAATGCGAGTGCGAGATTACCAACTTGAACCCCAACTCCATCCTTGTTTTGGCCATCTTCTCGCACCTTTGCGAGGGATTTGTGGGCACCATGCCCACGGCGAGCCTCTTTCTTCATTTTTACTCCTTGTTCCGCACCGGTGGGGCTTCTCCCACTGGTTCCATATACTTCCGTCTGCGGCTCAACCGGCTGTACGAATATCCCATTTTCACGCTCAAGGACTCGTTGTCGAGCTAGGCCGACCACTGGTTCTACCTGAAGAAGGCGGAGGAAAGTCTCCGCTACTCTGGAGCGGCGGCGCCAGCCGTCGAGACCCTGCGTCCGCCGTGCAAGCCGAGGAGGAGTGGACACTGATGACAATCAGCGAGCTCACCAACATGGGGCTCACTGGTCGCGACATCGCCCGGGACTATCTCAAGCACCGGGTGTCCCTGCTAAGGAGAAGGGAACACCCCTTCTTCAAGATCTCCGGGTGGCAAGACCTCACCCGAGAGGCTGACTCTGGTAACCCTTCTTGAACTTTAGGTAATTTCTGTTTCTTATGCATGACTTGTGCCCACGCTAACACTCTCTTTTGGTCGGTTGTAGCCTCGAGCAATGATTGGGTGGAGAAACGAGTTGCCGAAATGTTCGGTACCCCTAAGGGCAAGGAGCTCGAGCATGGGCGATAGGTCCCGAGGAACGTGCTCGAGCGGGGGTGAAGTGGTGAGTTTCCTTGCAATACATGCTCGAGGGAACGCATCTCGAGCATCTTTTGGTGTTTCTTTTCTTTTGGCAGGAGAAAATCGCTCTTGAAGCAGCGGTGGCCGACCTTAAGCTACTGTCGTGTGACCAAGGGGGAACTATCCCCGCCACCAAGGCCAAGAAGACGAGGGGCAAGCGACAAGTTCTACCGCCACCGCCTCCTGCCTGACCATTGAAGAGGCGGGCGACTTTGACCAGGAGTCCTGCTTGACATCACTTGAAGTATGCCGATAGAATGGAGGTAAGTGACTTGAAGGCCTGGATGAAGGGATACTTCGAGAGGAAACCGGGTCTGATGGGTCGCTTGCAACAGCTCGTGGAGCAGGCGAGGCTGGCCGAGGAGGCGAGGAAAGCTGAGCGCAGGGCGCTGGAGGGTGAGATCGCTGCACTCCAAGCCTAGCTTGCCCGAGCCGCTTCGGGCTCTCTAGTGGGAGAGTCCAAGGAAGAGGACGAAGACTCAGTGCCTCTCGCCTTGAAGCGTCTGCGCCCGAGGAAGACTCTAGAGGAGGTCGACATGGAGGCGGCCAACCCCTTGATGGCGTGGATCAGCCATGCTGCTGCAGAGAAATCCGAGCTCGTGGTTGCGGCGGTGGCCAGAACCGACGAAGATGACGGCGAAGAACTTAACGAAGGTAATTTTTTGCTCTTCGCGTTTTCTCCTTTCTTTCCTTCCCTTTGTTTTGCTTGACCGAGCTAACCCCACTCTATCGACGTGGGTGTGATAGCTCGTAGGGGCCCTTTGGATATTGGAGCTAAGGTTGACGAGATTCTCCATCATGTCACAGAAAGGCATCTTGTCCTTGTTACCAACCTCGTGATGGCCGAGGCCGTCGATCTTGCGATGACGGAAGACCTCACCGCCGACACCAACTAGCAGTCATGGCGATCTTGCCCTGGGGACCAACTCTCCAGTATGCCAGACTGGCGCCTCCGAGCATATTGGATGCTCGGGAGAAGGAGGAAGACCTCGCGCCCTCGAGCGAAGGACTTGCTCGGGAGGAAGACGCGAATGCCCCGAGCAAAATGCTTACTCGGGAAGAGGGTATTAAGCTCCTGAGTGAAACTCCTGCTCAGGAGGACACGAAGCCTTCAGGCGAACCACTCGCTTGGGAGGAAAGCGCAAAGCCCCCGGGCGAAATGCTTGCCCGGGAGGAAGGCTTGACGCCCCCAAGTGAAATTCTTGCTCGGGAGGAGAGTGAGAAGACCTCGAGCGAAACACATGCTCGGGAAGAAGGCCAAGTCTCCCCGCCGAAGTCCCCCGCGGGAGATCTCGCGGACCTTCGGGAGGAAGACGTCACCAAGGCCTTCCAGGAGAACCTTCGTGTACGTCTCCACTGGGTAAGTGTACTTCATTTCTGAAACTTTCTTCTTTAGAAACCGAAGGAAATCTAAGACTTCTTGCTCGCAGGTGCTCCAAGAGACTATGGTGGACTTCAAGTCGGCGACCGTTCCCCCGGAGGTCGTGGCCAAACTCACCGCCTAGCATGACGCCAAAGTAATCGAGCTTGAGCAAAGATTGGCCGACCTTAAAGCTTGGGACCTGGAGATCTAGACAAGGTGCCACCAGGCCGAAGAGAATGCTACCAAGAACAGAGAGCGGATATGCGAGCTTGAACTAAATCTCGAGCAGGAATAGCAATGCTCTCAAGTCTTGGAAGTGAAGGTGGACGAGCTGAACCGATCTACACGGGAGGCCACCGAACTCGCTGACCAAGACAAGGAGGAAATGAAGCGACTCTGCCAAGAGGCTTGTTAAGGACGCGAAGCTCAACGGCGGGTCCTCGACCTCGAAGTTGAGCTCGATGAGGCGAAGGAGAAGCTTTCGACACTCAGAGGAGCAAAGCTCGGGAAATCGCCTCCTTGTCTAGGACTTGTAATTTTTTCTGGTGATGTGAATGGAAAAATAATTTTTCCCTGAGACTTGCCTTTTGCCTTGTATCTTTGGTGCTTTGCCCCTTTCGATGATTGCCTGCATAAAACCAATGCGAGATGAGCAGACGAAAGAGGATGCAAACAGAAGTACGAGTAGAACGAAAAACGAGTGCGTGTTTTTTTAAAAAAACACGGTAGTGCGGTAGTTCGTAGTTCGTCCCTACTAAGCCCCCGCTGCGAATGAAGGTCATGCACCTAGGTTGCGAGCACGAGCTCTTTCGCAGGAGAGTTAGAAAAAAATGCACGCTTTTCCCTCAACCAAACCACTAATTTCTCTGAGTTGCAAGCATGGGATAGGTCAGGAGAAAGAAACGCGCACGGCCTTAACTTCCTTAATGTCTCGAACCCATGCCCCTAAGTTGCAAGCATGGCCTTGACAAGGAAGAACACGCGGTTGCCCGACAGAGTGCACGACGACCGAACACGCGCGAATCGAGCTAAGGCTCTGGACCATCCGAGAGGGTGTCTGTATGCAATTGTGAACTTACAGTGAAGGACTACTGCGAACAATAATCGGCTTATGAAGATTGTGGCCTCTAGTGGCGAGATTAGTGATTCGGCACTGGTCGTGATACTCTGTATGTTCTTGCGCATGCTAGCTGAACCTTAGAATAAGCCAATTGAAGCGAATGTTCCTGCCTGGACGCGCTCGTCCCATCACCAAGACCGTGAGAAAAAGGGCGTGCCCTTGTGTGAGACTGAGTCGGCTTACCAATGGGCAATGACCTTAGAGGCATTCATGAAATATCGAAAAGGGTGGACTTCACGCGGGCGGAAGAACCGAACTTTATAGAAAAAGTTCACTGAGCACAAGCAAAACATGAAAGTAAATGAAAGCTAGACAAAGAACTTGCGCTGCTGATCGATATTCCAAGAGCTAGTGAGCACCCGATCATCCTCCATCGCTAAGCGGACAGCCCCCGGGCGTGCTATCGAGACGACCGTGAACGGACCTTCCCATCTGGGGGACAACTTGTTGGCCTTTGACAGGTTCTGAATTCGACGTAGGACTAGGTCGCCAACTTGCAAGGTCCTTGGTCGGATCAATTTAGCCGCATGCCTACGAAGAGCCTGTAGGTAAACGGCGGATCGCAGCAAAGCCCGTTCGCTTGTCTCCTCAACGAGGTCTAGGTCAAGGAGACGCTCAAGCTCCTAGTCAACGCTGTTGACCAAGTGCACTCTTGGAGAACCCAACACTATTTCAGCGGGCAATATGGCCTCTGCACCATAGATGAGTTGGAAAGGGGTTTCGCCCATAGCCCGGCTCGCCGTAGTGCGAGCTGACCAAAGGACGGAAGGAAGCTCGTCCACCCACGATTGACCGTGCTGGCTGAGGTTTTTGAAAACCCTCTTCTTGATTCCTTGGATAATTTGCCCATTTGCTCGCTCGGCCGCTCCATTGCTCTGCAGATGTGCTATAGAGGCGAAGCAGACCTTTGTCCCGATATCTTCGTAGTAGGCTTGAAATAGTTCGCTAGTGAACCGAGTGTCGTTATCCGTGATGAGGTGATTAGGGACACCAAAACACGTCACCACGTTACTGCAAAAAAACTTCCTGGCTGCTTGAGCCGAAATGGTCGACACGGGTTCGGCTTCGATCCACTTAGTGAAAGTGTCGATGGCCATGAGCAAGAATTTGCGACCTTTCCGATCACAGGGGAAGGGTCCGAGTATATCGACTCCCCAGGTCGAGAATGGCCATGAGAGAGGGATAGTTTGAAGCACGTACGCCGGCTGATGTGCCTTGCAGGCATGAAACTAGCATGCTCGACAGGTCACCACGATCTACTGAGCATCGGCTAAGGCTGTTAGCTAATAATAACCCAATCGGAAGGCTTTGCTCATGAGCGTCCTGAAGGACGAGTGAGCTCCGCACACTCCCTCATGGATATCTCTAAGAAGGAATTCGCCCTCTTCTTGAGATATGCACTTAGAGAGGACTCCTAATGCTCCTTTGCGGTACAAGGCACCCTTGATCAGCTTGTATGGAAAGAATCACCTTATAAGCCGGGAACACTCAGCTTCTTCCTCGGGCAGTGTCCCATGTGCAAGATATTGGATGAATGGCATCATCCCATTTGCACCATGCTCGAGGAGGGAGACGCTATCGCACGTCTTCGATGCCTCCTCTACAGAGGGAATGGAGGGCTTGTATAAGTGCTCAACGAGCACCCCCGCCAGGGCGGACATTTGGGAGGAACCGACCTTCGAAAGGTGGTCGGCTAGGGAATTGTCCTTCCTGGGGATGTAGAGTACTTCGAAATTCCTAAAGTACCTCTCCATCTTCCTTACTTCAACCAAGTAAAGCACCATTGAGTTATCGGAACACTGATACTACTAATTAACTTGGTTGACGACCAACTACGAATTGCCTCTTACAGTTAGTCGCTGGACTCCGAGCGCTTTGCATGCTTGTAGCCCGGCCAGGAGGCCTTCACACTCACCGTGTTATTGGTTGCGGCGAAGTGTAACTGAATGGCGCAGCTTGTGGGTTTGAAAATAGTGGTGCAGCTTTCTCGAGGCCACGAGCAACGAGTACAAGAGCTTCTGAACCTCAGGGTATCGCTCCTTTGGACCGTGCAATACCTCACTGACATAGTAAATTGGTCGCCGCACCCCATCTTGTTTGACTGTCAACACCGCGCTTATAGCCTGCGGGGTCGTCGCTAGATATAGCAGAAGCGCTTCCGCCGACCTTGGTGTGGTTAAGATAGGCGGGCGGGACAGATATTGTTTTAGCTCCTCGAAAGAGCGATTTGCCTCTTCCGTCCATGCGAAACCATCATGCCTATGGAGCGCCTTGAAGAAAGGCAACCCACGCTCGCCTAACCGGGAAATGAAGCGACTCAGAGCCGCCATGCGTCTGGTCAAAGCTTGGACCTCCTTTACGCAACTAAGAGGCCGCATTCTTTCAATGGCTTCAATCTTTTCTGGGTTTGCCCCGATGCCTTGTGGACCGATCATGTAGCCGAGCCCTTTGCTCGCCCTTACCCCAAAGACACACTTTTCAAGATTAAGTTTTATTCGATGCCTATTGAGGTTACAAAAGGTTTCCTCAAGATCGGATACATGACCCGAGGCGAGCTTACTTTTGACCACGATGTCGTCCACATAGACCTCCAGATTTCGACCTATTTGATCTGGGAAGGTTTTCTGCATCAGGCGCTGGAAGGTCGCTCCAGCGTTTCTTAGACCGAAAGACATGGTCGTAGCGTAACGGCTTTGGGACGGGTAATGAAGGAAGTCTTCTTCATCTTCGTGGGAAATGCCGATCCGTGGTAGCCCGAGTAGGCGCCCGTAAAGCTTATCACTGAACTCATTGCCGCGTCGACCAGCTGGTCTATGCGCGGCAACGGGAAGTTATCTTTGGGACAAGCAGCGTTCAAGCCAGTGTGGTCGACGCACATACGCCACTTGCCGCCTTTGTTCTTGACGATGATCGGGTTCGCTAGCCATTCCGAATGCTCGACTTCCCAAACGAAACCAGCCTTGAGGAGCTTGTCGAGTTCATCCCGGATGATTGCTTGTTTCTCCGAAAACGCTCGAGCTTCTGCGACAAGTTTCTTATCGGCCGAATAGCTTAGCCTGCGGCTCGACACTTCCTTGGGACTCTGGGCATGTCGAACGGCTCCCAAGTGAACACGTCCGCGTTCTTCCGGAGGAAAGTAATGAGCTCGAATTCCTATTTGGGATCTAAGGAAGATACCAAATGCAAGACCTTAGTCGGATCCACGCTGCTTAGCGGGACAACCTTGGTTTCTCCTCCCGGCTGGAGGGCAACTTTCGACCGGGAATTCTTCAGCTCTTGGTCGGGCCACGCTGAGGCAGCTGTTTGACCATGTCAAGCGACTTTTCATCACAATTCAAGGCCACCCTTTGGTTCCTCCTTATGATAATTACGCCCTTTGGGCTAGGAACCTTCAGGCACTAGTACGTATGATGCGTAGCAGCCATGAACTTGGAGAGAGCCGGCCTGCCGAGGATGGCATTGTAGGCTGACTCGAAGTCGACCACTTCAAAGGTGATCATTTCCGTTCGAAAGTTGCTCGGGCTCCTGAACGTGACGGGCAAGACGATCTGGCCAAGGGGCTTGACCGATGTGCCTGGGACGATCCCGAAGAATGGGACCGCTATGCTCTTGACCTTGGACCAGGGGACTTGCATCTTGTCCAGGACCTTGGTGGATATGAGGTCTAAGGAACTCCTGCCATCAAGGAGGACTCGCCCCACCATAGCATTGCTGATGGTCGGATTCATGACCAAGGGAAGCTTATGAGGCTTAGTCATTCCAAGAGGACAATCATCCTTGGAGAAAGTAATGGATAGCTTTGACCACCTAAGCTGCTGCATGGGGGGCTTGCCTAGAGCGACGTGGTGTACCTCCCGTGCTGCCTCCTTCAGATCCCTGCGGGACCTGTATGCTGAGGAGCCCCTGAATATGACCGCTATATGATTATAGGGTTCCTAGTACTCCATGTCTTCATCGTCTTCACCTACGAGCCCCTTGCCCTTGCCCTTGCTGCTCTCCCCCTTTCCTGGGAGTGTGGGCATAGGGCCTTTGCTATTGTAGAACTTCTCTAGGCGGAGTGCCCAGGTTCGACAGTTGCGAAGGTCGTGCCCGTATGGCTGATGAAGTGGACAAAAGCGATCGTTTGAAGGCATACCTTGGCTACCGCGATCTTGGAGGTCGCAGACTTGGTCATTGCAACTTTGGTCGTTGTGCCGCTGAGGCGGCTGGCTCCTTCCTCTCCTGAGCTGCTGAGACAATGGAGCCCGCGGTGGATGATGCTCGATGGCCGCCACCATGTCGGGTGCGGACGACCTCTTCTTCTTAATCTTCTTCTCCACAGAGCCTGGATGCTTCTTGCTCGTTGAGCCTTCCAGGCCCGGCTGAGGCGGCAACTTGCCCTCGTCCAGCATCTTCTTCCACTGGATTGCCTCTTCGGTATTCGCATAACGGTCGGCCATACGGAACAGCTCGTTGGCCGTTAGATCCGGATGAATCTCCAGATCTTGCGTGAAGCGGATGTCCCGAACTCCAAACTTGAAAGTGCGGACAACTGCTTCATCCGAAATGCTTGGAATTGAATTTCTTACCTTGATAAACCTCAGGACAAAGTGCCTCAAGGATTCTTCTACGGTCTGGATCAAGCGCTCGAGGTCACGCTCCTTGCCCGAGCGAACGTAGCAACTCTGAAAGTTTGCTCGGAGCACTTCACTGAGTTGCCTCCACGAGCAGATCGATCCCTTCTTTTGGTTGAATAGCCACGTCCTAGCGGCTCCATCCAAGACTGTGGGAAGGAAGTTGGCCATAACTCCCTCATCCCCTCGAGCAGCCAGAATTGCAGTGGAGTAAATCGAGAGGAACTCATCTGGATTTTGAGTTTCGTTGAATCTTTCGATGTGACCGAGCTTGAACTTGCTCGGCCATGAGACGTCGCAGAGGGATGCTGAGAAAGCTCGTCACCCGAATGTCGGGCTATCGTGACGACCCCTCCGAGCACGGTGACCGTGATGGTCACTACCGCAATGGCCCCCCACTTGCGGACCAAGGTGAGAGAACACCTCTCCATATCGGCGCAACGAAGACCGCCCCGAGGCAGAGTACTCAGTATGCCCGCGACTAGACCAATCGTACCTTTGATCCCGCGAGGTCGTCTAGGAACTACTCCGAACATCTTCGTGGTACCGATCATGCTTCTTGCGGCCTTCCCGAGCAGGGCTCCGGGAGTCGCTGTTACGAGAGCGAATGGGAGAATGATGCTTACTGTCACAGGAAACACTTCTGGCTTCCTTGTCACCAGGGGACCCTAAGAGCTTCATGTCGGCGGTGAGTTTTTCTAGATTCTCGGCCACGACCGCACCCATGGCCTCCAGGTTCGCCTGACCGGGAAAATTCCGAAGGTTGCGCACGACCGTCGCCATGGCCCGCAACCATTCGACGCTCTGGGGAGCGTGAGGGGATGATTTTGGCCAGCGATCATGCACGTGCTCCGGAGAGTAGCGCTTCTGAAAATTCCCACGAGCCGAGTCTTCATCCTTGGCGCCCGTCTTTTCATGAGCTTGGCGACAGATGCTCTCTAGGGTTCTATTTAGGGACGCCTCCAGATGACTCTTGGCTGCCTTGTATCGATGATGACGAGCAACCCCCGAGGATTCGACCTCGAGATCTTCTTCTCCTCCCGCCATATTGACATCGCGGGAGTACTGGGACCGCGAAGGCGACATCATGGTGTCTCCACGCGACGCGGTCTCATGATTGTGCTCAAAATGATTAGGAATATCCAGACCATCATATTCTTCCTCATCAGTGAGGGAATCATGCCGTGAGCAGAGAAAACGCTCTCACACTGCAGCAGCCGGAGAAGAACTCCTGGGTTCAGTGTGACCCTCTAGGTTAGCCACACCAGCTACATCTTCGTCGGTGTAGTACATGTCATCATCCTCAACGTCATCGAAAACGCAAAGGTCTTGACCATCCTGAGAATTCGGCATCTTCGGGGATTCTTTGCGAAAGGACTTAGTCGATCACCACGGACGGTGCCAACTGTCGATGTTTGGGAAATAGATCCCCCGCCGAGCTTACTTGTTGAATGAGGGATCAACCAAGGCCCCTTTTCCGCGAAGGGTTTGGCATCCGGAGGATGCCGCCAAGAGGATGGATGCTCAAAAGGACAATAGACAAGAGATTTTTATCCTGGTTCGGGCCTCTCGCGATGGAGATAATAACCCTACGTCCAGTGGTCTCACTACTGCTTGAGTGTTTACAAGATACTTGCGTGAGTGTGTCGTGTGTGTCTCTCTACGGGTGTTGCTTGTCAGCATTTCTTCTCTCTTTTTTCTTCTTACAGCAGGGTATTTGTTGGTGACCTCAATCTTACAGCAGTTATAGCCAAATGACATGCCACCTCTGTGCCCGAACGTGGCCGTAACTACCTCCCCTGCTTTTCGCCATGCTGTGACGTGGGAGTAATGGGCTCAGATCGTGGCCATACGGTCCTTTGATCCGCAGCGTGATTAATGTCATGTTGTCTTCATGGACCAAGCATGACCTACCGATCATGCCCGGGATCTTCCTTCGGCTCTGGTCGACCGTCGCACTCCTCCGAGCAAGCACGCTCGGGAAACTAAGGCGCATGCTCGGGGACGAGCTTAGTCGTGGTCGGGGTAGACCCATCAACTGGTCTATCCAAGGATCTTCCTTGGGGACACCGTCCATGGGCAAGTATGGTCGGCCGAAGACTGACTGCTAGGGTATGATGGTCTTTATGGAAATTATCCAATCCCCGACATAGTCAGTACCTCTATTTTCTCTGATGTACTTATTCCAGTCGCCTCCCTTGCTGGAAATCAATTTGTACCTTGGTTTTGCACTGAAGGCTGACTGTTGTTCTCCGTCCGATCTTAAGCAGCACAATTGTGCCACATCAAGGAGGGTTGGGCCGATAGGTCCAATCCTAAACATGAAAGCGTTTAGGGTATTGGACCAAAAAATAATATGACATGGCCATTAGAGATTCATTGGCCTAAGGGTCGGTTAGGGAGAGTGGTAAGCATTCCGATATGCCCATTTGTTCCCTACTAGAGCATTTTTTTCTACTGCTACTCAAATGAACTAGTTCTTCTAACCTTTGTGTGTTGTTGGCCAAGCTCTGAACCATTTGTTCCATCCATCCAGACTATACTTAGGAGCATGAAGGGGCAATCTAGGCACATCTTGATCTACGATAGCCGATGGATCTAAATTTCCTGGCGGGCCAAAGAAGTACTGGTTTTCTCTATTGGGCACAGGGATGAGTACCTGATTGTGATCCATCACGCAAGCCAATGATCGATATTGTTAACCGTTGGGTAATTTTAGAGAAGTTACCCAAGCAATTATTGCGATGGATTGTGCATTCACACGCTCTACGTGGGAAGTCACCTCAAAAATGGTGCGAAAAGTGGAAAAGGAAATCCTGGCAAAGCTGATAGATAATCCATGGGATAGCCGATTATGAGAATTTTTAGAAGATTCGTATAATCTCCCAAAAATGGGCAGCATATGTTGACACCAAAATTTGGCGCTCATAGCCGATTTGGTAGATAGCGACTGACTTGGCAGTTAATTTGGAAAATAAGGTTGAATATGAATAGAGTCGACATCGGTTTTGGTAAAAGCTTATTTTTGGAAGATTATGGCTGATACGAATCAAATTTTACAAAGAGTTGGTCAAGGAAACGATCGGCCTAAAGTGCTATAAAAAAGAAGATGGGCAACAACAACAACAACAATAATAAACCCACAAATCATCCAACTTTTTATTCACTTTTTGTCAATTAGGAGTAGTTTTTAGACTAATAATCTTTCCTGTGTAATCCATTTGATCAATAAAGTTATGCATCACCAATTGTTGATCTTGTTGACTTACACCATTTTATGTTTGCTTTTTCTTTGATATTGTTACGCATTGCCATTTTTGGGAAAAACTACATTTATCAACCATCTACTCAGCTCAATCAGGTTATTTAGATCTATCGTTACTTGCGGTCTAAATGACTTGAAATAGTTTACATCAGATAAAATTAAACGGCTGAGGCAGTTGTTTAGATCATATCTTTTTCTTGCTAATTCTAATATCAAATCGGCTGGCACGCCCGCACCCAAATTAAACCCGGTGTTTGTGTGTGTTTAAAATCGATCAATCCTTCATCATATTTTTTTGGCATCAATAGATATGTAGATCTCTTTGGACACATATTAAAGTGTTTTTTGATGCCTTTCCATTAGCTTCTAGTGAGGTACCTTCATTCATTATATTTTTGCTTTCTTTCTATGTTTCTCTTTTATTCATGTATTACTTTTAATTGCATAATACTACATTTAGCATGTTTGTCTCAATTTAGCTTAATACTTTAAGTTCAGCCCCCATTTTCATGCTGGCTTCATCACTGACTAGCAAGAATGTTGGATCCAAGCAACATTTCCCACATCTCCAGGAAATGGAATGTATGCATTGGTGTTATTAAACAAGACTGTCGAGTTCTTACCAGGGTTCCAAAAACCGTTGAAAACCATTTGGTTTTCATGAAAACTGCCTATACCACTCTGGTTTGAAAAGCAAAACCATTTGGTTTACCGGTCAATTTCAAATTCAAATTCAAAATTTTTTGGAAATTTGAAAAAATATCAAAAAATTCCCTAAAATTAGTATTGATAGCTTTATGACCTCTGGCGTGAATATATTTTGTTTGAAAAAAATGAAGTTTGGAGACGTTTTTGAGCCATTCAAAATGTAGAAATTAGAAAATCTAAAAAAAAGAAATTAGAAGTATTTTTAGTAGAAATATTTGTTTAAGTATGTGAAGAAGCAATATTTACTTAAACATATTTTAGTAACAATATTTGTTCAATTATATTTAGTAGCAATATCTGTTCAAGCATGTCAAGTAGCAATATCTGTTCAAGTATGTCAAGTAGCAATATTTGTTGAAGTATACTTAGTAGCAATATTTTTTCAATTTTATTTAGTAGCAATATTTGTTGAAGTATATTTAGTAGCAATGGAAGCCGGAAGGTGTTGATATGTGAATGGTATTGATATGTGAATGCCTATTTTTGCATTTGTTAGATTGATATGTGAGTAGTATTGAAATGAAAGATTATTTGTTCATAATGCTAAATGCCTACTTTACAACTTGCAATTGTCTAAAATATAGCAAAGGTCATTTCGAAATTTTTCCATATTTAAGAAAGTTCATGGCAGAATTTTTTTGTGTTTTCCATACTTTTTTATATATTTCATACATTTTTCCTATTTTTTGGGGCTTCAATGTTTTTTTTACAAATTTTACAACATTTTTTTCTATTTTTCCTATTTTTTTTACATTTTCCCCAATTTTTCAACCTATGGCTGGTTTTCACCAAAAACTGCTCGAAATTCAAGCCTTCCAAAGTGGTTCTCGCCCATTTTGTTCGAAATTCGCTCGCTGGTTTGACTAGATTTCAAATTTGTTTGACTTTTCAAATTGTTCGGTTTTGAGTGAACTTCGAGCTGTTTTTTGCGAATTTCGATGCTGCCGGGTTATCGAAATCCGTGTTTGAAATGATATTGTTAACCTTGGTTCTCGCGCCAAGACTTCTTATACATTGAGCATCCAGCATAGGGGAGGATATTAATTTCATAATTTGCTGACTGCAGCTGGTGCGGTTGATGGCCTAGAGCAATGCAGAGCAGCCTCCCATGGAGATGGACGCCAAGTTGATGATGGCCACAGGCAATAGCGACTGCCAGCGGTTGTTAGATGATGTTCTCAACAATGGAGATGCCACGAAGATGATGGTGGTTATGGTCTCCAGCAACCAGATGCCAAACGCAGTGAAGCCTCCCCCGGCGGCCATGAATCCGCTACTGCTAGCATCGGCATGCTCTGGATCTTGGCAAGCACTGAGTTTCCTTCTCAACAGGAACGATGTACCCAGGCGATCAGATGTGATGCCAGCTCGAGCTTTCCTTGAGTTGCTTGAGCTCGACACCAAGGCGAGCTCGGTGAATCAGCAAGCTTCCGATGAAGTAGAAGAAGGCATCGATCTGCCTGCATTCTCTCCAGCATTGCTTCTGGAGGGCGTCACCGTTGTGGGGGACACCGCACTCCATGCGGTGGCCACCAATGGTGACAGTGACAACTTCTTGAGTAGTGCCGACGTCATCTACCGCAAGGCCAGCCACCTCATGTTTGCGCAAAACAAGAAAGGTGACACGCCCCTGCATTGCGCTGCCAGGGCTGGGAAATCTAAAATGGTCTGTCGTCTCATTGCTCTGGCCAGAGCTGAGAACGAAGGTGGCGAGAGGCTCAAGGAACTCCTGAGAAAGGAGAATGCGCGTAAGGAGACGGCCTTGCATGAAGCTGTCCGCATCGGTAATAAGGACATTGTGGAGCTGCTTATGGGGGAAGATTCGGAACTAGCATGTTTCCCCAGAGACGGTTGTTCGCCGCTGTACCAAGCCATCTTGTTGGATGAGGGCGTCATTGCAGCCACTTTACACGAAAAGAGTCACGGAAATCTTTCGTACTCTGGACCAAATGGACAAAATGCGCTGCACGCTGCGGTTCTTCGAGGCACATCAGGTACTCATAGATGCATCTATTCCTTCACAACTTTGATCGGCACATGTATTTGCCTGTGCGTGATTGTTGATAGATACATACGTGTTAGACTCTAATTTAAACAAATACAAACATAGAAGTAAAATAACCATTGCCTAAAACATTTGAGTTGATTCTAATAAAAGAATCTCGTCCTTTAAGGAAGCGTGCCCTGTAATCCTGCATCCCATTTCCATCCTCAGTGTTACAAGAGATTACTTGCATCAATTCATGGTAGTGTGTATAGACCTTTGGTGCGAAGGATTTCAATTTCTCAGTTAATCTGAGGACGATTACATATAGTAGTGCTTCTATACTCCTGTAAGAACTAAATTGCACAGTGCAAAAACCAGTATGGTTAGTACTAGTGTAGTGTGTGGCTGATCGCGACTAGATACTCCATTTTATTTTGAAAGCTACGCCTTTAATCTTTGGGAGAGTATTTAAATATTTTTGTTATACAAAACTACACAAATGTGCATAATAGCTAGGGTCCTCGTTTAAATGAAAGCATTGATTAAATACATAAACAATGCTACTGAAGTAACTTTTTAAGACTTGGAATTCAAATTTAAGCAGTGAACCAACAAAATTTGGTGTGGGAGTGGGTATACTTTCATCCTAGTGCACTGGATTACATTAAGAACTCTTTTACCGTGGATTAAAATCAATATAAACCATCCATTCTATTGAATCTAATGGTTGAAATTAATTTAGATCTAGTCATACAACCACCTGTAGTATTAATAGTAAAATTCAAAGAGGGGCAAAAGAGTAAAAAATTCTATCATACTATTTGTCCTCTAGGGTAAAACACGTCCTCTGATGCTGATGAAAGGCAGATGAATAAATAAGAAGTCTCTGAAGATCACTAGGTATTCGGTGAATTCAAAACTGTGAAAGAATTAGGGAAAGTATAAAATACCCCAGATGAATGGATCGGAAAAATCTAAAATACCTTTGAAGGATGGGTGGTTAGATTTGATTTCTACTACCACTATTTAATACCTATGTTATCCATTGTAAAATAGCTTGTGATTTTGCTTTGTAATTGAGATTAGTAGGATAGTTGTGCATATGTGCAATCATTTGATCACTTTTCTTGCATATTTATTTTCTGCAGTGATGACAGAGATGCTACTGGATTGGAACAAGGGCCTTACTGGACAAGTGGACCAGGATGGGTGTACGCCTCTTCACTTCGCCGCATCACAAGTAGCAGCACGAAACTGCCGGATCTCCCCTGATTTTAAGTTCCCTTGGGTTCGCTTTACCACATCAACCACGGACATCCCACTCTTGTTACTACAAGCTAATCCTTCTTCAGTATATAAGCCAGACGACAGTGGGTCATTCCCTATACATGTTGCTGCTGCAGTTGGTGCGAACAAGACAGTCTCCACTTTGCTTGAAATGTTTCCAGACAGCGCTGGTCTGCGCAACGCTAAGGGAAGGTCTTTCCTTCATGTTGCCGTCGAGAAGAAGAGATCCAAAATAGTTAAACATGCTTGCCGAACTACGTCATCATTAGAATGTATTCTGAATATGCAGGACAATGATGGGAACACTGCACTGCACCTAGCTGTGCAGGTTGGCGATACTGAGACGTTTTTCCTTCTATTCAGGAACCGGCAAGTGCACATGAATTTGACAAATAATGATGGAAAAACCCCTAGAGATCTGTCACTATGTATTCCTCCGGGGCTGTCTTACGAATGGGTAACTGATTTACTCTCACCTTTTGTTTGCAGGGATCCCTTTGAAGCGAATGAAATAAATACTAATTTGCATATGGTTTATTGATCTCCTACTTCATTTTGCAGAACCCCAAGCAAATGATGCATCGCGCACTAACACGTGCAAGCGCGAACCACGGTGTCCGTCGCTGGGATCAGTTTGAGGACGAGTACATTCTGCAACCAAAACGAGAGGACGAGGAGAAAGAATCGGAGAAAATGATTTACTCAACGCAAACTTTAGGCATCAGCTCGGTGCTCATAGCAACAGTGACGTTTGGCATGGCTTTTGCCATGCCTGGAGGCTACATAGCGGACGACCATGCTAACGGTGGTGCACCGACGCTTGCTGGGAGGTACACCTTCGATGCATTCGTCATGGCCAACACACTAGCGTTCATCTGCTCGTTAATCAGCACCGTCGGCCTTATGTACTCCGGCGTTACTACGGTCGACTTGCCCATCCGTCAAAAGCACTTTCTTATGTCAGAGTTCTTCGTGTCAAGCTCGTTGGCATCCTTTGTTGCCGCCTTCGTATTGAGTACGTACACGGTCCTGGCCCCGGTTGCTCATAAGACTGCCGTTGCAATCTGTGTGATCAGTCCTGTTGTCGTGCTCTACAGAAGTGTTGAGCGGTTTCAGAGAATGTATGCTCTTGCAGGACCGTTATATGTTAGAGCGGGGCTTTGGCCATTGGTAATGTTAACGAAAGACGTCTTTACAAGAATGTTAAGTTTATGTTGGCCCTTCATAGTGATATTCTGTTGGGCCACGTGTGCAAGGAACTATAGGCAACAATGACCCGATCGACGAGGCATGAAAATGCTAGCAAGAAGGTCACTTGGTGAGCGTTACTCTTTTCTTTAAAAGTTTCGGTTTTGTTTCTGTTGTCCTTGTAAATTTCATTTTCGAGACTTGCCCTTTTCTGCTGTTCTCATATATGTTGTCCAATTTATGTATGCACTTCACGGAAAAATCCTTTAGAAATGATTTCGTTCTCACATATAATCAATGCAGAGAATGCGTGCAGACCTAAGAGTTAGTACACATTTCCTGCCCTGTACAATTCCCACCTACTACATATTGGTAGCTTATTTGCTGATTTCTCAGTGTTTAATCTAGCAGTCTCTTGTGTTGGTTAAATCTTAAGTTTAGTTGCAATGATAGGTGATTCATGGGAAACTAATAGTTGAAATGAGGCGTAGTAGCATGATCAACGTAGTTAGTAATTACTAACTGCTGCCCGGTTCAGCCTAGTTCACATTTGCAATCCTGTAGAGGCCTATTTCCCTTTCTATTGATATATTTGTAGCTGAGCTGTTCTTTTTGAGCTTAATTTCCTGGCTGTACCAGTCCCAGCACATTGCACTTAGATCTTCCCATTTTCCCATCATCTGGTAGGCATGGAGCTCAGGATTTAAGATTAATTCATTCATGTGCCTTCGAAATGTGCAGTGCAGTAGTTATGTATCGGCATACAAGATTGCCTAGCACGGCTGTGCATACTTCAGTAACCGGAGTTTGATGGAAGAGAGTCGAAAGACGCATCCTTCAATGTTGAGAATTTATAGATACGATCACTGTTCAAAGTTTAAGTTGAAATAACATTTAAAAAGAAAACTTTAAGCTGCATGTGCAAGATACAGCTCAAAAGAAGTTTGATTTATCTGAATAAGGAGAATGAACAAGAATCGGATCACCAAGAAAGAACAAAGTGTTAGCTGTATGATGTAACGATACGTGCATGTCTGATACAACAAAGTTTAAGCTGCATGATGCAATATAGAACAAAGAACCAAAAAACACATCCCCTGAATGCTGCCCTACAACCGACAAGGATTTATAGACATGATCTGTATTCAAAGTTTAAGCTGAAATAACTTTCAATAAGAAAAGTTTAAGCCGCATGCATGATACAGCTCGAAAAAAGTTTGATTTGTCTGAATAAGGAGAACGAACAAGAATCGAACCACCAACACGACTAGCTGTGGGCAGCAGATTGGACCAGTGAGAAACATGTCGAGCGAGCGCAAGTTAGAATCATCCCTCATCTAAAACATTTGAGTTGATTCTAAAAAAAAATCTCGTTCTTTAAGGAAGCGTGCAAAAAACTTTGTGATATATTGATTAAACACATTGTTATAATTATTTATAATTACATATTTTACATGTATTTCTAATGTTCCCTTGCTACCCTTAGCGGGGATAGGTGGGTGAAAGAGGACGAGCCAAAGCTCGTGTGGTCGGGGGTTGAAGCGCCTTCGGTCGGTCGTGAGTTTGAATCCGATCTTGGACTCACAGGTCTCATCCAAAATAAAGTTAGACTCGGTACATACATACGTGTGCGTTCAGTAAGATAGTTAAAGGTCCTAAGGGCCTCTATAAAATTTCTCTTTGTGCGTAGGACGCTGTCGGTGTACTTTGCACCGGGGTACCCTCTCCGCCGTAGAAATAATAGGCCCAAGAAGCGGCCTGGCAGGCAGGAGGGCGATCACGCCCTGTCCGCCGAGCGAGGAGCCCGCGTGGCCCCATGGCAAGCAGGCGGGCGATCACGCCCTGCTCGCCGGGCGAAGCGGTTTATGCGGTGGTGCTGGCGGCGGTGGGCGATCACGCCTGCTCGCCGGGCGAGGAGCTCAGCGTGGCCTGGCGGCGGCAAAGGGTGATCACGCCCTACTCGCCGGACGAGCGGCCAGCGCGGTGCCTTGATGGGTAGGTGGGCGATCACGCCCTATCCACCGGGTGAGGAGCCCGCGTGGCCCCCTGGCAAGCAGGCTGGCGGTCATGCCCTTCTCGCTAGGCGAGCGGCCCGCGCGGTGCCCTGGTGGGTAGGCTTGCGATCACGCCCTGCTCGCTGGGCATCGGCTTATGAGGTGGCCTGGCAAGTGGGCGGGCGTCTGGCCCCCCATGTCAGGCCACGGAGGCAATCAAAGGAATGAGAGGAAGGCTTCGCCTCGAAGTTTTCCTCCCCTGGCACCTCATGTCAGGGTCATTAATTGAGAAGGATTCTATTATCGACACGTCTACGGCTCGTCCCTCTGACGCCTCTTACCAAACCCGTCGTAGGAGCATCGTGTCCGGGGCGGACCGGGCAAGGCCACTCACCGGCATTAAATGAGGTTTGAAGGATAAGGCCACGGAGGCGTGTGTAATAAATGAGTCATGGGTTGACGTGGAGGTTGGAATGGTGGGTGTAATTAATGTGTTATAGATAAGTATAGCGTCACCTTCTCCTTTGCCCGGGCCGGCTCGTCTATATAAGGGCGCCTCGGTGCATGGAGAAAGGGGGGATCGAGAACACAGAGTCGAGAACACTCAAGAAGAAACACCGATAGACAGAGCAAAGAAACCATTGTAGTTCCCTTCACATTTCCTCAACAAAGAACCAGCAGGATGTAGAGCTATTACCCACTCTTGGGGCCTGAACCTGGGTACATCGTTGTGTTCTTTGGTTGGTTGATTCCCGGAATCCATCGTAGAGAGACATTAGGGTTTCCAACCATGAAGATGCCCTCTACCGAACCATATCTTCCGTCCAGGGAGTCGTTAAACCTATTCATCGACGGGACCTTGTCAGGTGAAATACACCGACAGGGGTGCGCCAGGTAGGGGGCTAGTGGTTGGCTCATCCAGCCATCTCTCCGGCAGATTTCGGTCTTCCGTCCAAAAGGACCTCGCATCTGGTGATGGCGAGTTCACACTTGCAGCGACAGGAGGTGGCAGAGGCTAGCAGCGCCTAGAACACGTCCCGGCACTCTTGCCGGATGAGGGACCGCCTCACGCCACCTCCGCAGGAGGGTGGTGGTGCCCCCACGGCGGCGGCCGAGCTTCCGGTTCAGCGTCGGCTGGCCATGGAGGCTACCACTCTGGCCTAGAACCTACATGCGATCCGTCTCCTCCTGGACCACCCTCCGGTGGAACTTGCAGGAGACACCCCGGCCACTCCGCGGCTGCAGGATATCGCGGGCCTCGTGGACGCGGCTTAGCTCCGCGTAGGGATGCCCAACCGGTCTGGGACCACAGTACCCCTCGACCATGGGTGCCCGTCGATCATACCCAAGCTTCTAGCCGTCCAAGTGGGAAGCGCTCTGGCCAGGAGGGCCAGAGTAAAGGAAAGGGCATGCAAGAAGAAGGTCCCAGCTCCGTGAGGGGCCGTGAGGACCTGAGGGCCCATCTAGAGCTCCGGCTCTAGCGGCGCGGCGGTGATTTGCATGATCACCTGCAGCGTCGCCGCGCTCGCGACGGATGGATGGCCCTTGAGGGTGAGAGTTCCTCTCGTGACTCTCACCTTTAGAGCGAGGAGGACGTCCGTTCCTCCAACTCTTTGGGGAGTCGCGGTTCGCCCTCCCTGGCATGGTTTCCGGGCCGGGGCCAGGGCAGATGGCAGGATTCCCCCTACGGCGTTGCATGCCAGGCGTTTTCCCGACGGCTACGCCGCGTGACGTGGCCCGAAAGGTTTTGCAGAAGTATGACAGCACGACCAATCTAGAGGAGTTCCTGCAGATCTACACCACTGTGGTGCGTGCCGCTAGCGGGTCTGGAAAGGCCATGGCCAACTACTTTCCAATGACCTTGACGGGGTCCGCCCGGTCCTGGCTGTTGAACCTCCCGCGAGGATCAGTGCGCTCATGGGAGGAGTTGTGCGGCCTCTTCGTCACCAACTTCCAAGGCTCCTTCGCGCAGCCGGGCGTGGAGAACGATCTCCATGCCCTTGAGCAGGAAAAAGGGGAGTCGTTGCGCGACTTCATCCGGCGATTCTGCCACTGTCGCAACACGATTCCCCAGATTTTGGAGAAGTCGGTCGTCATCGCCTTTCGAAGAGGCGTTTGCGACTGCAAGATGCGGGAAAAGATGGCGACCCGCGACATCGCCACCACCTCCGAGCTCTTCTCCCTAGCGCACAAGTGCGTGCGGGCGGCGGAGGCTTGGGGGCCGACATATGGCATCGCGTGAGGACGCGGCGGGGACGAAGCTGGGACCTCGAGGGGCGTCGGCCCTGCAAGCAAGAAGGCGCGGAAGCGCGAGGCAGCCGAGACCAGGTGGGTCCTGGCCGCCGAGCGCGAGCGTGAAGATGCCCGGCCGTGGAGGCGCGACAGCCGCGACCGGCGGGATGACCGCCGCGAACGACGGGACTACAGCCAAGGCCAGCGTGGCGACCGCCGCGGTCGGAGGAACGACCGCTGCGAGGAAAAGGAGGGCGAGCCCTTCTGCCCGATCCACCAGACCAACTCTCATGGCCTGGATGATTGCCAGGTTGTGAGTAAGATGGTCGAGCAGCGGCTCAAGGAGCGCCGCCCTCACGACGATGACCAAGATGAAGACCCCGCCTCGCTGGTATTCCAGCAGGCGGATCGTGCCGTGGCGTACATTCATGGTGGCTCGTCCACCTACCCCTCCAATGCGTCCTACGGCGTCGAGTTCAGGGGCGTGTCGGATGCTGAAGTGGTCGGAGGAGTCGATCACCTTCAATCGGGCTGACCACCCTGAGAGCACCACCGGCGTAGGTCACCTTCCGATCGTGGCTTCTCCTATGATCCGGAACGTGAAGCTCGGGCGAGTGCTGATGGACGGAGGGAGCTCTATCAACCTCCTGTCCTTTGAAGCATTCCGGGCACTCTAGGTGCCGAACCAGGAGCTATCCCCGGCCCTGCCATTCTACAGCGTAGCCCCGGGAGCCGGCATGGTCCCCCTGGGCCAAGTGCGCCTTCTCGTCACCTTCGGGGAGGAAAGCAACTATTGTATGGAGTTGGTCGACTTCGAAGTCGTCGATTTCGACCTCCCGTACAATGCCATACTTGGCCGACCCGCGTTGGCCAAGTTCATGACGGCAACCCACTATGGTTAAATGGTGGTGAAGATGCTAGGGCCTAGTGGCCCCATAACTGTAAGGACCCGAATTCACCAATTCGGACCCACTGTGTTTACCGCACTAGTCCCAGGATCAATCGCTAGTGCACACAGCTTAACATCGGTTAGCATCACATCATAAACAACGATAGCAATAATAAGACTTTATTTATTCAATATAACTAGTGTATGATCTTAGGATCACTTACATTTATTCAGCCTCATGGGCAAATCTAAGATGAAGTAAAACAAATGCAGCGGAAAAAAAACAGTAGAAGACGTAGTGACTCATCAGTACACCACAGGCGACTGACAAGGCTTGGCCTAGTGACTCGTATCCACCTGGAAATCCTCCTCCAACACGGGCGATGACTCCTCCACTGTTGTGTGTGTTTGTAGGCAAGGGTGAGTATACAACATACTCAACAAGTTGTGCACAGAATGCAATTCTATCATAGCTATATGCAAGGCTTATTCCAAAGGAATGGCTAAGTGGTTTAGTTGGCACTAAGCAGCACTTGTAAACACATACAATACATAGATTGAAAAGATAGTAAAACAAATAGTAACAAGTAAATAGATTCCATTGTTTCTCAAATATCCCAAGTTTCCAACTAAGTCAAGTTTCATTGTCCACATGGCATCCTGCCATCCCATCAGTTGTCAATTTTAATTAACTACCCCTTGACTGTAATTCCCGAGCATTGCTCAATACCGTGAGCACGGCTATCCGAATAGTTTGTACACTCTGCAGAGGTTATGCACTTTACCCACATGATACAACCATGCACCACACAGGTGAACGATTATAACAAAGCCTTTACAATGCATCCTCTTAACCCAGTGCTACCCGCTAAGGTTTCAACACTGAAGGGCTACACCACAACAGGGCCCCCCTCTTGCGCCATGTGAGTTCTCCCCGTGCACCCGGACTCACACCACCATGATAGCACTTAAGTTAAGCATTTGCAAATTAGTTAGCTAGGCTGCCCCATAACAGACATGTGGTTGCAAGTTAGACTCAGGTCAAAGGCTCGCAAGGTTAAGTCCTTAGGATTGACTAAAGCAAGACATATACATACCCTTAGCTCCACTGAGCCCACCCTGGCACCCTTGCCCCTTCCACTTGCTTTAATCTAAAATGATTACCTCCCGGTTGGTTACCAAGCATCACATGCTTCTCACAAATCAACATCGTTGTGTGACCTCCTCGCCACGACAACTCAATCTCTTTGTGCATCCACACATGATACACAAATTAACATCATTGTTCCATATTCCATTAGTCAAAATTAATAACCATCATTTCATGTACATGTGATGACGTGGCATGGCTAAGCATTCTATTCCGTTCTAATCCTCCATGTTGATTTCAATATTAACCAACTATAATGAACCAACCTAAGGTGACAAGTGGATCATGGCATACAATTATCAAGGTAGGTGTAATTCAAAGGGTATGATAGCTAATCCCAAAGTTAAGTTGAAATCATGTATACACGTAAAATAACAAGTGCTAAAGTAAATCAAAATAGCATGCAATCTAGTTTATGGGTGCAACATGATCAAAGCAGAACTTGCCTTGCTTAAGCTCCTGGTATTGCTCCGAAGATTATCCTTGAGTTGTTAATCCTCCTTCGGAACCTCGCCCAACTCAACGTCTACTCAAATCGAGAGAAGAAATAGCAAATAAACACCAAGAACAAATAGCAAATGAACTCAAAATCTAGATAAAAACCCCCATTAGATAGATCTTAATTTTATAAATTTCTAGAAATTTGAATCACCTTAATCGGAGTTCAAATGCAAAAGTTATTGCAATTTGAAGTTTGAAAATCCTGAAAATAAACCCTAATTCATAAATCCGATTTTAGCGAATTATTTTTATTAAGAAAGTCCGAATTTTCCTGCCCCGGCTTGTACGGACAAAACGTGGTGAAATCTAGACTGATGAACTCAATCTAATGGTTACGGTTAAATCTTCTACGTGACTCAATATTAACCGTCTGATCTAAATCCAACGGTTGATATTTAATCTAAGACGCTTACCGATTCGAAACGTTACGACTTAATCCCGATCGCTCGATGAAGATCCGACGGCTGACGAAGCTCCCGATCGACGATGAAGCGACAACAACTTGAATTCACCGGAGACGAAGATGACGACCTCGGCGGCAACTCGGCAGCGCGTGCTTTGGAAATCTTCCTGACGCTGCTGCGACTTCGCGATTTTCCCGAGCGATGGCGCGACTTGCTCAAGCGCTCTCGATTTTCTTGCCGCTGCTTCTTTTTGGGCGACGCTCATGATTTCTCCTCGGACACGGCGCAACTCGCTCGCTCGCTTCCTCTGGCGTTTTCTTTTCTCTGGTCGCTCGGTTTCTAGGCGACGCCACGCTCCTTCGCGAAATCCCACGAATGGCGACAAATCAGCGGCGTAAAGTTTCTGATGGCGCCAGGTGTTTCTTCACGCAATTCCCACGAACGACAGCGCAACCAGCTCGAAACTCCTAGGGCTTTGGTTGCTCGCTTTTGGGCGATGCCGGCGTGCGGCTTAAATAGCTAAGCGCCCTCATCCTCCACGGAAAGATTCCGAGTCCCTGTTAGCTTCGGCCACGCCGTCTTCTTTTTTTTTCCCCCGTGCGGATGGAAAGACTCGATGTATTGCCTAATTCGGCGCCAATCGAATTTGTCTCGGCCACGTGCTGCTCCCGCCGAAAACGGTTTCGGCGCTGGCGCACGAGTTGACTCGATCACGCCGTTGCTGCGCCCGAGTGGACTCCATGCTCTACCGATTTTGGTGCCAACGCTGGAGGATTGATTCGGCCACGCAAGACATGCCTTCCCCGGACAGTCGCCGATCCATCGAAGTCTTCGACGCCAGCGCTATCAATTCGCATCGGTTATGTCGTTGCCTTCCCCCGCCCGATGGAACTCCGGGTCCCTACCTAATTCGGCCACGCGCCGCTCAACAGCCCAGCTGGCCGACAATTTCCATCCTGGTTTTCTAATCTGATTCCATCCTGGAGAGAAAAGAAATTTCCCAAAAATACTTCGAGACTTTCTATCCTCAAATAAAATATTTTTGGGCAGTCTTTATTTTAAACTTATTTTTATATTTAGTTTTCGACAGGAGGTAATGTACTTTTGAAATAATCCAAATAAATCTCAGGAAATTCCAATAAATCCAGGAAATTCACAAAAGTCATAATTTGCGATAGAATAATATCAAATATTTAGAAAGTCAAAAATTGGGATGTTACAAACCTCCCCCCCTTAACGGAATCTCGTCCCCGAGATTTAGGGCTGACTAGAGAATAGGTTTGGGAATTCTGCCTTTAGATCTTCCTCACGCTCCCAGGTCGCTTCATTTTCTGAATGATTACTCCATTGAACTCTACAAAAGCGAGTAGACTTATTCCTGGTCCTACGCTCCATTATATCTAAAATCCTAATAGGCTGCTCTTTATAAGTCAGATCCTCCTGCAACTCGATTGCTTCTAACGGTGTCTGTTCTGCAAACTAGCCTGGTAACTATCGTCATAACCAAATTCTGCCTATGGCAAACATTTATCCCAAAACGTGGCGTAAGCTAACGCACAACCTCTAAACATACCCTCCAGAATCTGATTAACTCTTTCTGTTTGACTATCGGTACGCGGATGATAACTATATTGAAATTCAAGCGAGTTCTCATTATTTCACGTAACTTGCTCTAAAATCTCTAGATAAATTGGATACCTTTATCGATCACAATCTTCTTAGGCACCTACGCAGTTATTAAATCCCTGACAGATTTGCCAAATGATCTTTTGAATACATAATCTTCAGTGATATGAAATGAGCAATTTTTGGTTAATTTAGTCAATAATGATTCCTCCGAATTCATACCTTTTAGGGTCCATTTACACTAGGGATCATTTTAATGATTTGCCTCCTATCGGAATCTATAATGATTTGCAACGAACCTTTAAATCTCTAATGCATTGCCTTTATTATTATTATTTTTTTATTCACATCACATTGAATATCATAACCAATAGTTTCACCCTTCACCTTAGGTCACCAAAACCTTTCCTTAAGATATTTGATTCTCTTTGGCACTTCCTGGGTATATCGAATACTTAGAATTATGAGTTTTCTCGAGTATCAATTTCTTAGGATCTTTCTATCCGGCACACTGGTTCAGCATTAAATCCTTATGGTATCCTAATCACGCAAATTTCTACTTTTTGGCTACGCCTTCTTTTTTCCTTAACTTGATTTTGGTACTTCATCTACCTTCGAACTTCTTATGTTCTGATCTTCTAATGTTGGTTCTATTTCCAAGGCAACTATGAAACCTTGTGGGGCGACCTTTAATTTCAACTTCTCAGATTCTTTACATACCCTGGTTAATTGCTTATTATCAACATATTACCTCGTAACTCAAACATCGACTACCACTTTAGCCTTACTGAAATGCTTATGGATTCTGACACTAGACTCTTTGATCCTTTCCAACCATTATCTTCGTCCTATATTAAGGTTGGACTGAGTAAATATATTTATATTCTTAAGGCTCATATTTATTTTCAATGAGATAGTGTCACCATTTTTCTTCGCGCACTACAACGGCTAACTCCAAGTCGTACGTAGGGTAATTTCAACTGCCTCATTGTTTAAGCAACAACATTGGTTCACTTCTCAGATTATGTCTAGAAGCATCATCCTTATATATTGAAACTACTCCGCACAGCTAGTAATACTAACACACGCGTTAATGGTAACCGCTTCTTCAACTTCCGAAAACTATTTTCACAATCTAGCGTCCATTTAACTTTTATCTTCAACGATCGCATAAGAGATCTAGCTGTTGTCGAAAATCTTTTTATGATAATATCTTGCCATTCCTAGAACTTCAACTCTAAGTAACGGATTTTGGTTGCTTCCAATGTAACACAACTTCTACCTTGCTTGGTTCAACAATAACTCCTTTAGTAGTCTTTGCGTGGCTAACAAAATTCCACCTATTTCTTCCTTAAATCACATTCGTTGAATGCTGCTCTCGCAAAAAACTCATTTCTAGGTTCTGCGTATTTTCCTCTTGTCTTATAGTATACTATGGTGTCATCAACCATGAATTTATCAATTAATCCATAAATATCTTACTTATCATGTTCATTAGATATGCGGGGCATCGGTCAATTCAGGAGATTTAGCAAAACTTATATTATTTATGTAGAGAACGCAATCCTAGAAACATTCTTCTCATGACTCCTTAATTGATGATTGCCTAAGCGAAGTGTTTATCCTGGAGAATTTCCAACTCTCTTTCTCAATTGCCTAATCACGTTGCCGATCCTAATATTGGATATTCGTTTATGATATTTTCCTCATTTAGAGCACCATTTAGTGCACTCTTCTTATCTTCCATTTTTCCTTTTTGATAAACATGAACTCCCATGGTAACGCACTAAGTTTTCTCAAACTCTTCCTAGTACTTGTTCGTTATGCCTTTCCATTTCCATTATTTCATTAGAAAATATTTGACATTGTCTCTTCACTATTGGGTTGTATCAGGCACTAATTTGCTCACGAACTTGATCTTCCGATATGACGGCATGCTAGACAATTTCTTGGGAAATATATCAAGGTATTCTCTAATAACGGGTGCATTTTTTATTTCTCCAAGCGACATCTTCCGGCAACTGACTTTCTTCCTCTTATGGATAATCCTCGAGCAACTAGGGTCCGTAAATTCTTTCACTGATGCTAGATTACGGCAGTAACTATTGGATCCAAGGGATACTGAAATGGTCATGAGCCAACCCTTTGCTCCTAAGGTGAAGCATTTCCTTAGAATATTGGCGGATGAGTCCATTGTCAACAAGCTCGGGCTTGAACTATAAATCCCCTTGTACTCAAGAATAGTGAAGTCCTCCACCTCAGGGCAAAACTGGAGTAGAGCTATTACCTTCGCAGGGGCTCGAACCAGTATAACTCTCCGTGTCATGCTCGTTATCATCCTGCTTCGACCAACATCGCGCCGAGCCAATTCCTTCGTTGGGCATAGCTCGATTCTGGGTCCCCCGATTTCACTAACCCCTTTTCACATTTGCGGTCATGCGATCCCAATCGTCGATAGCTGGCGCCCACCGTGGGGCCCGATAGCTTCACTCATTCGAAGGAAAGACACCAAAGCCTCAGGAGCATGGTGCGCTCCGTTGAAGGACGTTCCTCAAGCGTGGGCTCGGGCGCAGAACCCGAGCACTGCGACTCAACGTCCCTGTTTTCGCCCTCGCCCCCGCTGCGCGAGCAACACATCCTCATGGCGGATAGCCATGGCGTGAGCGCGGCAGCGAGTGATTGTGACTTGCAGACCCCTGAAGACGCTCGCCGGATGGTGCATGTCGCCATCAACTAGGCCATAACTACCCTCCGGCGAGAGGACCAGGAAAAGGCCGGTGCCTCGTCCGGCCATCCCAGGCTTCCCCCTCGGGAGAGCGCCTCCGTGCTATCGCTCGAGTCATGGCTGATCCTGACCGGGTGAGGTAGAAACTCTTCGGCCGAGCTCTGGCTGATGAGCTTGACCGGGCCGCGACGGAGGTCATACCTCCGCAGCACCAGAGTCGCCGCTCAGGGACCCGCTCCCTGAGAAGTGACGACAACTCGTAGCGCCGACGCCGGCACGCTTGCCGATCGCCCCCCCGGCAGGAGGCACCTCCTCGCCAGCAATCCCGGGATGTGTCCCTGACTCCACCGCGTCGTCGCCCCGCGGACACAATCCCGAGTGGTGTTTGGCGCCAACCGAGCTACATCAGCTTGCCTTCAAATAGCAGCAGGTCTGGAAGCCTCTCCCCGGATGTCCCGCCTAGGCGCCGCAGGGTCCAGGACCGCCTGCGTTACCTCCCGGGTGATTCCCACTCTCGACGTCACGATCGCTCTCACTGAAGGTCAGGTCGTCGAGGTAGTCTCGACCTTGAGTCCAGCAGCAGTGAGAGCCTCGCTGGCGACGATTTCTCCCGGGGCGCACCTGTTCTAGCTTACGGCTGCTTGGCCTACTTCGACGGTCTCCGTCGGGTGCGTTGGCCAGCCCGGTTCAAGCTGGTGTTGATAGAGCGCTTCGACGGGACCAAGAATCCTGACGAGTTCTTGTCAATTTACTTGACCGCCATTTTGGCTGCCAGGGGCGACGAGCTCGTAATGGCCAACTATCTCCCGACCGTGCTGGACGGCGCCGCTCGAACCTGGCTCTTCAACCAGAAGCCCGGTTCCTTCAGATCATGGCGTCAGATCCAGAGCGCCCTCCGCTCCAACTTCCAGAGTTGCTACGAGCAGCCAGGGAGGTAGAAGGACCTGGATCGCGTCATCCAGGGCAAGAATGAGCCGCTCCGTGACTTCGCGCGGTGATTTATCCACACGAGAAAATTGATTCCAAGCATCTCCGACGAGGCCGTGATCAAGGCCTTCAAATTCAGCGTCCGTGATCGGCGCCTCAGTGAAGACCTGAAGATCACCTCGAGGCTCAGTGTCAACAAGCTGTTTCGCATGGCGGAGCGGTATGCGGATGCGGATGACGCCGTCCACTAGAAGCACAATTACGGCCAAGGCAAGCTCGACCTAAACCCCGGAGAGGTTGGCCCATCCAACTCCAAGGGAGCAAACCATGGCTCCACTGCCAAGAAGCGTAAACGGGACCACAGGAATGGGAGCGGCCTCCCACGAGTTGTTGTTTCGGAAAACGGCTAGCCCGAAGTCTTGGAGGTGCGGGATCCAGCTCGGGAGGGGTCCCGACCTCGCCAAGGTCGACCTCGACCCCGTTAGGAGTCGCAACGACCCCAGCAGGGGGATCGATGACCTAGACCCCAGTGGGCCGACGCTCAGCCGCAGGAAGGCGAAGGATGCACCAGGTACGATGAAGCGAAATTCTGCCTATTTCACAGGGCACCAGGCCACGACCTGCGAACCTGCAGGGCCTGGCAGAGCAAATTGGATGCTTTTTACGATGGGCATGGGGAAATGCCCGTGCTCCCAAAAGAGGACGAGCAGCCGAACAGAGTGAACGCTAGGACAGACCTCGATGACCTTGACCTAGAGTTCCAGCAGGGCAAGCACCGGATCGACGTCATCTTCGGTGGCTCGTTGGCTTACCAGTTGCGGTGCGAGCTCAGGGCTGCTTCGCGTGACATCTATCAGGTCACCGCCGGGAAGCCCATCGAACAACACTGCAAGTGGGCTGGGGCCGCCATCACCTTCTCTTCGGAGGACGCTCTCCCAGGTATGGCCAAGGACTTGAAGACCGCCTTGGTCGTGACCCCGACCATTAACAACACCATGGTCGGGCGCGTCATGATCGACGGTGGCAGCTCCCTCAATTTGCTTCAAGCAAGCACGCTCAACCGGATGCAGATCCCCCGGTCGAAGGTCAAGGGCATAGTGGTTCCGTTCTTCGGAATTGTTCCTGGAAGCTCGACCATCCCCCTAGGGCAGGTGGTCTTGCCCGTCATCTTCGGTGACTCGGACAACTTCCGCACCGAGCTGGTCACCTTTGAGGTGGTCGAAGGTGACCTCCCGTACAACGCTATCCTCGGGCGGCCCGCCTTGGTCAAGTTCATGGCGGCCAACCACTACGGCCATCGGTGCATGAAGCTGCCAGGCCCCAACAGCATCATAACCGTGCGGGGTGACCTGCAGGCGATGCACGGATGCGAGACCAGGGCCTTGGCTCTCGCCGACATGCTACCTCAATGAGGCCCAGAGGCGACGGTGAAGAACGCTCGTCAAAAGGCGGCGTTTCAACCCAGTGGGTCGACGAAGGCTGTGCCGCTCGAAGAGGGCGACCCGACCAGGTGCATCCACATCTCAGCCCGGCTGAGTTCCAAATAGGAACTCGAGCTCGTTACCTTCCTCCGCGCCAACAAGGGTATATTTGCTTGGGAGCCGTCGGATATGCCGGGAGTCCCAAGGGAGGTGATTGAGCACAAACTGCAAGTTAGGTCAGATTGTCGACCCATCTGGCAGAAGCTGCGTCGTTTTCCCCTGAGAAGGTCACGGTGATCAAGGAGAACCTCGACAAACTATTGAAGGCCGGGTTCATTCGTGAGATAAATTACTCTGAGTGGTTGGCAAACTCGGTCATCGTGCAGAAGAAAGGCGAAAAGTGGAGGATGTGCGTGGACCACACAGGGCTGAACTCGGCATGCCCGAAGGACAATTTCTATCTCCCGCGCATCGACCAGATCGTCGACTCCACCGCGAACGCCAGGATGTTAAGCTTCCTGGACGCATACTCCGGATACCACCAGATCAAGCTGGCGGTGGACGACAAGAGCAAGACGTCATTCATCATGCCGTTCGGGACCTACTGCTACACGACCATGTCGTTTGGTCTCCGCAACGCTGGTGCCACATTCCAGCGCCTGATGACCAAGACAATCGACCCTCAAATTGGCCACAACCTCGAGGTCTATGTGGACGACATCATCATCAAGAGCTCCTCCGAAGGCGACCACATTCAAGACCTTGAGGAGACCTTCGCCAACCTAAACAAGCACAGAGTAAGCCTCAATCCGGAGAAATGCGTGTTCGGCGTGGCCTCGGGAAGGGTTCTCAGCTACATGATCAGGGGCTCGGGGGTTGGTCCAAACCCAGAGAAGATCGAGGCGATCGAGAAGATGGTGCCCTCGACCTCGGTCAAGCAGGTACAATGCCTCACCGGCCGCATGGCCGCCCTCAGCCAGTTCATCTCGCGGCTTGGCGAGCGTGGGCTACCATTCTTCAGAGCCTTGCGCAAACAAGGGAGTTTCGAATGGACCCCCGAAGCGCAGCAGTCCTTCGACGAGTTGAAGGTATACTTGTCAACCCCGCCCTTGCTCACGACCCCGCAGCCCGGTGAGAAATTGCTACTCTACCTCGCGGCCACCACCCAAGCCGTCAGCGCTGTCCTGGTGGCCGAGAGGGGCATACAGCAGCACCCGATCTACTATGTCAGCGAGGTTCTGCACGGGCTGAAGGAGCGCTACCCGCAGGTGCAAAAGCTTCTGTACGCTCTCCTCATGGCCTCGCGCAAGCTTCGTCATTATTTCCAGGCACACTCTGTGGTTGTCCCGAGCAATTTCCCGCTCGGGGACATTTTAAGGAACCCAGAGGCCGGAGGGCACATCGCCAAGTGGGCCATGGAGCTGGCGGCGTTTGATGTCCAGGTTGTATCTCGTACGGCCATCAAGTCACAGGTGCTCGCCGACTTCGTGGTCGAGCAAACGTCGCAACCTACTCCCGAGCTCGAGGTCGAAGAGGAGAAGCCCTGGATCATGTATTTCGACAGCTCGAGGTCCTTCAAGTGCTCGGGGGCTGGCATCCTCATTCTTACCCCGCGCGGCGACCAACTGAGGTATGTGGTTCGTTTTGGGTTTCCAGTGACCAACAACGTGGAAGAGTACGAAGCTCTCTTGGCAGGCCTACGGGCCTGCAAGGCACTGGGCATACGTCGGTTAATCGTCAAGGGCGACTCCCAACTCGTCGTCAATCAATATAACAAGGAGTACCAGTGCTCGGAAGACTCGATGGCAAAATACCTTGCCGAGGTACGTAAAATGGAGAAATGGTTTCAGAACTTAGAGCTCAAGCATGTACCCAGGAAGGACACTCCAGCGCTGATTTCCTCTCCAAGCTTGGCTCCTCCGACGATGAAATCCCTTCGGATGTGATTCTGGAGACTCTGGCGGCGCCCTCGATCTCCGACCAGGAGGTCTTGCTCGCCGTCGTTGAAGGTATTCCCCCATGGGGTGAACCCATTCGCAACTTTCTAGCACGGGGCGAGCTACCATCCAACCCTGCCGAGAGGAGCAGGATCAAGCGCCGGGCGAGTTCATACATACTCGTCGAAGGGAATCTCTACAGGCGGAATGTTTCTGGAGTCCTAACAAGATGCGTCACCACGGAGGAGGGTAAGTATCTGTTAAACGATATCCACTCGGGCCTCTGTGGAGCACATTCTTCGTACAGGATGATGGTCAGAAATGCCTTCCGCATGGGATACTATTGGCCTACGGCGCTTCAGGATGCCCGTGACATTGTCCGCACCTGTTGAGCATGCCATTTCCATGCCCAAAAGTCACATCAGCCCGCCTACGCGCTCCAGACCATCCCACTCGCTTGGCCCTTCTCGACGTGGGGGCTGGACATCCTCGGCCCTTTCCCTCAAGCTGTCAGGGGTAAGAAGTTCCTGTTCATCACAGTTGACACCTTCACCAAGTGGATAGAAGCCGAATCGGTCTTGACCATCACGGCTCGAGCGGCCGTCAAGTTTTTCCGCTTGTTCGTGGTCACCAGGTACGGGGTCCCATGCAAAATTATCACTGATAATGGTACACAGTTTACCATTGAGCTATTTCAGGAATTTTGTGAAGATCTTGGCACCAAAATATGCTATGCTTCGGTGGCCTACCCGCAAAGCAACGGAGCTGCAGAACGCGCCAACGAACAGATTGTTCAAGGCATCAAAAATGAGTATCGGATGAGCTCGAATGATATGGCAAGACACAGGTGGATTTAACTTTCCAATCGCCTTATGGTCCATTCGTACCCACGGTCCACCGGCAACAGGTCCACACCCTTCCGGCTTGTATTTAGATAGAAGCCATCCTGCTTCAGAGGTTCTACTGGCTCGCCAGAGTCACTTTGGTCGACTGTGTCGACTTCGAGCAAGAACGGTCCTTGACCTTACCCTAGCGGAAGAAGTAAGATGTCAGTGCCAATCGCCACGATCACAAGACTACTCGCAAGCTCTTGGCGGACATGCGCCTAGGTCAAGACGACCTAGGAGCTCCTTGTTGGGGACCTAGCCCCGAGACGGATTCAGGCTGGCCCAACACCAACAAGTTATCCTCGGTGGGAGGGCCCCTCAGAGTTGTTTCAACAGATCACACGGGCTTCGGCTAGCGCCGCTGTGGAAGAGCTCTCTAGCTTGTGGAACATTGACCAGGTTCGTAAATCCTATGTGTAACCCCTTTTACCTCAAATTTCAATAAAGCTGTTGTTCGCTTGTCATGTTTTGTCTTCACGCCTTTTATCAACGTTCTATATTTTGTATTGGCTCGAATTCGGGGCTTCTTTGAGTTCGGCCTGTGAACGAGTGCGCTTGCTCTTGGCCCAGGTGCCGAGGGCTTAAACATTCACCCCAGTGGTCGAACTGCTTGTAAGCCAAACCTCTTCGCATCAATGCTCCCCCTGCGCCAGGGATCGAATTAAGCCCATGCCCAGGTCCAACGAGCAAGGCGCAAATCGTTGGTAGGACTCGAGAGGCTTGGTCTTGAAACGATCCTAACACTCTAAAGTCTAAGTCTTTCCTCGTGCACCTGTGTTATGCTCCCTGTGGGTTTTTCTAGATCTTGCAGGTCTTGGTCTCTACAGGTTTCTAACTTGCGCCCAAGGTCGGCGTTGCTCGACCTTCAGCCCAATGGGGGCTGGACGATATATATACCACGAGCGAAAAGGCTAAGTGCACGATTAGGAAATAAATCTCTTGATCGAGAAATGCTAAGCAGGCCAAGACATTAACCATTTTTCCTAAAACGATGTCATTCCATCGAACCTTTCTTGTCTCACAAAAGGTCTTGCTTGCAGGAAATCTAAACCTATTTCCAAGTAAGCCATCTCACACGTGAGCTTCTCCTGCTCGAGCTCGGCGACCTTGGCCCTCAAGGTCGAAAGCTCGCCCTGGAGTTGGAGGGCTTCGGCGGCGCGGCGTCGTTCTTCTTGAAGTTGGGACAAGGCGCTCTTTGCCGTCTTGCTCGCCCGACCCAGCTTCTCCTCGAGCTCTTGAACCTTGGCTTCGAGCTCGAGGGAGGCCCTCGCCGTGGCGGCTGCTTGGTCCGCAGCAGCCTTCCTCAGCTCCTCGGCCTTGGCTCGCTCAGCCTCGAGCGCCTTGGTCGACCTCGCGCGTTCCTCCTCGACGGCCTTGTACGCGTGCTCCCGCTCGGAGGCAATGGCCCACTCCAGCTCAGAATGGTGGGAGGCCTCGAGCGTCTTCACCACCTTGTGGAGGCCGGTGATCTCGTCGGAGTCAATTGTCGCCTTTTGCGCGGTCTCCTCCCGCTCGGCTTGCAAGGCCTCTATAAGCCTGGAGCGTGTCGCCTCCCGGTCTTCCACCACATTGAGCAAGACCCTTAGCACGTCGACGTGCGTCTGGAGGCCTTGCAGCCCTTGGGTGACTGAATCGATGGCATGTGGTGCTCAAAGGGTCTACGCGGAAAGAAAGAGAAGGAGGAAAAAGGGAGAATCCGGGCTAAGGCGCAGCAAAGGGGCGATGAAACTCAAGTACCTGGGTAAGACGGCCCTCGAAGTTTGTGCTGGAGAACTCGGTGGGTCTGCTACCCGACATCCCTACGGCGGTGTTTCCCACTGTTGCCGCTGGGTCGTTGGGGGAGAGACCTTCAGGCACTTCGTCGGGGGCGATTACACCTCGAGCTTCCTCTCTAAGAGGGCTCGGCCTGCCCTCGAGCTCAGTTTCAGCAGCGGCTTCGGCCTTGTCTTCTGCGGTTGGAGGGTCTTCAGCCCCCTCCCCCGCGACAGTCTTGGCCTGATCCACAGTTTGGTCTTCCGTGCTCGCCCCAGCCAGAGCATCTTTAGTCTCGGCGGTCGTGATTGGGGCGTCCCCGGCGCCGTTTCCTTCGGCTCCCTCAGGTGGGTCGGCGTCGTCCTCAGCGTCCGCAGACCTGGCAGCGTCATCTTCACTGGCCACAGGCATGGCGGCGTCGTCGACCGGGTCGTCGACCCCTTGGTCGAACTCCCCGGCTGGGACCCAGCTCTAGAGGCCTAGGGGAGTGTGCCTCTGGCTCGAGGATCGGCGGGGCGCTAGCACGTAGTCGGCTTCCTCCTCCTCGTCGGACTCAGGCTCGCCCTGGACAATAGCCATTGTCAATACGGGCAAGTGTTGAGCTCGGGCGCTCAAGGTCTGCGATTAAGAGCGTCTGGTAAGCTAAAATGGCGTAAGGAGAGCTGAACAAATGAAGGGGAGGAAGCCTACCTGGGTCTATGGCCTCCGTTTCACAGCAGGCTGGCGAGGGCCTTGGCCCCCCGAGGTCGATGGGGCACTCCGCTTCCGGGTCCCTCCAGATTGGGACCTTGGGGCTTGCAGTAGCTCCGAGTCTCCAGCGGCAGAGGTCCTAAGGCCCCGCAGTTGGGACCCTTGGGCCATCTGAGGACTCGAAGTCCTAGCGGCGGCTGCCGCGCTCTGTTGCTACAAGAAGGACACATCAGGAGACAAAGAAGCGCGAGCGTAAGCTCGGGGGCTCGGCCATGAGAATCCTTACCGTCATGCGGTCGGCCCACTCGGCTGGGGTATTTTCGCCTCTCGCCTGCTCTATCCGGGGGTGGCTTCTTTTTCCCCTTCTTGCCCTTGCCCCTCCTCGTCGACTTCCAGGTCACCCGCCTCCGGGGTCTCCTTTTTCTCGGTGACGGGGGCTCTGTCATATGTCAGCGCGCCGTCCTCGCCCTTCTTCAGGTAGAACCACCGCTCGGTCCACGGACCGAGGGAGTCCTGAGATTGGATTTTGGGGAAGGCCCATGGGATTCCCGTCCGCAGCCGGAAGTAGAGGCATCTGACCACGGGGTCCTTCCCGGAGCGGAACAGATTGAAGAAACGAAAGAAAAGCGAGGGGTGGGGTAGGATCCCGAGGAACCCCTCGCACAAGTGGGGGAAGATAGAAAGGAGGAGGATGGAGTTGGGCACCAAATTGATAAGCTCGATCTCGCACTAGGCGAGAACTGCCGCCAAGGAGTCGCTCTCCGGCGTCCGCAGACTGAAGAGCGCGTAGTGCTCGGTGCAAACGAGCTCGTCGTCCCTGGGATGCGGCTTGGTCTCACTGCCCGGCAACCGTCACATCGCTGGGTCGAGCAGCCCTAGGCCCTCGAGCTCCTTCATCCTCGCCATCGACATGGAGCTTCTCCCGAGCTTGGCCATGATGGTTGTTTTATGCTTGGTCGAGGAGGGAAGAGTTGCGCGAGCCAAAGGTTAGAAGGCAAGGAGCGCGAGGAGATCAGGAATTCTTCGAAGGTTGCTGGTGGCTTGGGTTTATAGATCCAGGTCGTCACCGGTTCAAGACTAAGGCATCTCAAAAAGCGTGCCCATGATGATTTGACAAGCGCAATTAAGGATTGTGCAGCGGGTTCGAGGCGTTGCAGGCATTTCCTTTGACCGATCATGTCCGTACCAACCTCATGAAGTTCAAGGGGAGCCAGGTGCCCCAAAGTCGAAGCTTTTTCCTGATGGTCTCCGCTTGACCTCGGTCAAAGGTTCGGGGCTTCCAGAAGCCTGTCTCCTGCGACTTCGACATGAGCCTCGAGGTCGTTCCAGGTGTCTTCCTCGACCTAGAGCCTCGGGGGCTGGCTGACGGGGACTGGGAGATCCTCGACCGGTCAAAGCATGGTCAACGGGGCCCCTAGCTCGGGGGGTGTTGACCACGACCTGGGCTGCGCGGTCCCGCACGACCTAGAGCCTGCCTCAGCCAAGGGTTCGACCCCCGTGCGACCTCGGGCTCGAAGGGCGCTAAGTCGGCTCTTGCTCGGGAAAGTTTTCCCTTGGATTCCAGAACAGGCATTTACTCGGCGGTTACCAGGACCTGGAATAGCGGAGTTAAGGCAGTCGTGGGCGGCATATTTTGACAGTTGTAGCCCACCTTCAGTGCGCACAAGGCCACTACTCCGGCAATCTCTCCCGTTAGTTACAGGCGACGCCTGTGGTGATATAAGACCCCGCAGGGCATGCGTGCTGGGGGGACACGAACAACACTAGCAAGCAATCCACACACACACACTACATCAAAGCACGAGCTATAGGACAGTAGCCATTGTCAACAAGCTCGGGCTTGAACTGTAAATCCCCCTGTACTCAAGAATAGTGAAGTCCTCCACCTCAGGGCAAAATTGGAGTAGAGCTATTACCTTCGCAGGGGCTCGAACCAGTATAACTCTCCGTGTCAAGCTCGTTATCGTCCTGCTTCGACCAACATCGTGCCGACCTAATTCCTTCGTTGGGGATAGCTCGATTCTGGGTCCCCCAATTTCACTAACCCCTTTTCACATTTGCGGTCAGGCGATCCCGATCGTCGACAAAATGTTTCTCCGAGTCGTCCATCAAGCCTCAGAATTTTACATACTCTTGCTCATCACGGGTCCCTTCTGCATCCCGTAGCATCTGATCCAGATTGTCATCGAAAGTACAGTCGATATCATCCAGAGTATCGTCAACTTCATCCACGATGGTAGTACTACTTGGTCCCTGCATAATCTGCTCTTCACCGTGACTGGTCCAACATGTATACTCCCTTTTTAAACCCCATAGAATCAAGTGTGCTTCAATTTGCGCTGGGTTTCGAAACATCCGGAGATTCTCACAGTCAATGCATGGACAAGGCATAAATTCCACCCCCTTGTTTGACATATCTACCTCTGCAGCTCTTCTAAAAGCGAAGACACCATTAATGTACTCGGTGCTCGCACGGTTCTTAGCGTACATCCAACTTCGGTCCATCTACGTAACAAATGGATCTGCACAAGATATAGCAAATGTATCTACTTCACATCACAAAGAACAAATTGACCAGCTTCATTTCCCTCTTCACCAAGATAGATACTACAAGCTAGATCTAAAACACAGCTTCATTTCCCCAAGTTAAATCTAAAATGTAATTTAGATTAGAAGCAATTGCTAACCTTGGATGACCAAGAGCACAAGGATCTGCAATTAAATCTCCAAATTTAGGGCCTCTTTCACCAGAATGCCTCTCAATCGTAGCCACCTCAGAAATATCGAAGAAAATCTAAAAAAAACAGAGACGGTCGAGGCTCTCTGCCTTATAAATGTAAGAGGTATCATCGCAGACGGTTTTATATACAAACTGTCTGCGATGTGGGACATCTCAGATGGTTTGTACATAAAACCGTCTGTTCTGTGATCTAGTCATCGCAGACGGTTTTATCCAAAAATCGTCTGTGATATCACGTGGGATATCGCAGATGGTTTGTAGATAAAACCGTCTGTGATATGATGATATCTCATATGGTTTTATATAAAAACCGTCTATGATGTCACAACATCCCAGACGGTTTGTAGATAAAACCGCTCGTTTCGGATCGAGTCATCGCGCATCGTTTTATCCACAAACCGCTCAGTGATGTCACGTGATATCCTGAGCGGTCTTTGGATAAAACCGTCTGCGATGACTCCATCACAGACGGTTTTATCTACAAACCGTCCGTGATGTTCCGTCTTCCCAATCGCGCGCAGTCAACGATCATCTTCCCAGTACTCGATCATTTCGTCTTCCCAATGCAGACGAGCGCTGTCAATGATCGTTTTGTCTTCCCAATGCGGCGTTTCATTTCGTCTTCCTAATGCGGCGTTTCCTCTTTCCATTGCAATTGAAATCTTGTATATAAGAAAACCTCCTCAAACGGCTACTCCTCCATCGCCTCTATAGCAAACATTCTCCCCTAGCCTCCGCCGCCGCCGCCATGAGCAACCCAAACACTCTGCCTCTGCCTACTCCGACCGCCGACTCCTCTGACGACTCCTCCACCCCCCCCCCGACGCCGCCTACGACTACTCCGCCTCTGCCTCCTCCGACTGCCTCCACCAGCGCCGGGCAGAAGCGTCCGGCGCCTGCCTCCTCCGACTCCGACTCCGACTCGGAGGACTTGTGGGACTCCGACGACGAGGCGGCATATCGCGACGGCTGGGAGCTGGAGGATGACCTAGACCGAGCCGGCTCGAGTGAGTTGGACGGCCGCAGCGAGGACACCGCCGACTCCGCCACCCCTCTGGCCTCCTCCGATGACAACGATGACGAGTAGTCTTTTTAGTTAAAGTAGTGCTTTTTAGTAGTCTTTTGTAATGATCTTTTTATATATAATGCAATCTAGTTCTTTTGTAATGATCTTGTTACTGTCTTTTGTAAGGCACGCGTTTGCTCTATTTTCAATTCATGATCACAAACGGTTTGTGAATAAATACGTCTGTGATGAGGGCAATATCATAGATTGTTTTATCCACAGACCGTCTGTGAAGTTATACCTATCATCACAGCCGGTTTGTGGATAAAACCGTCTATAATATTTCTCTCATCACAGATGGTTCTATCCATAAAACGACTGTGAACTTCTCGCTATCATCACAGACGGTTTGTAAATGAAACCGTCTGTGATAATCAGATATCGTAGACGGTTTTATCTATAAACCGTCTGCGATGTGCCCGAAAAACATCACAGATGGTTTGTTCCTAAAACCGTCTGTGATGATGTATCTAATATAGCCCCTTTTGTAGTAGTGGTGTCAAAAGGCACATCCATTGAATGTTGTCCTGCAACATGTGAGAATTCGTGGACACGATCAGTGTTGAAAGTTCAAAGTTTATGCTGAAATAACTTTCAAAAAGAAAAGTTCAAGTTGTGTATACTTCCAATGGTATTTTATTTTACGTCGCTCATACACATCTACCCATGTGCTTTGCACGTAGGAGCGACGCATGGAGTGCTTGGGAGCAACATTAGGTGGAAGCGACCCATGAATTTGAAGGTTTTTGAATTATTTTTTTTCAGTTGAAATTTTTTGATTTGAATTTTTTGGTTGAAATTTTAAATACGGACTTTTCAAACTAAAAGTTTTTGAATCAAAACTTTTCAAACTGAAAGCTTTTGAATCAAAACTTTTCGACATAAATGCTTTTGAATCAAAAGTTTTATGAGTTGAAACTTTTCAATTCAAAATTTTCGAGGTGAAACTTTCTGATTTGAAATTTTTTTATTTAAAACTTTTTATGTTGAAACCTTTCTAAGATGAAACTTTTTTATTTGAAACTTTTCAAGTTCAAATTTTCTAATTTAAAACTTTGAGAGTTGAAACTTTCTAATTTGAAGTTTTTTAATTTAATATTTTTTTGTTTAGAATTTTAAGTTTAAGTTTTTCAAGTTGAAACTTTCTATTTAAAATCTTCAAAGTTTAAATGTTCCAATTTTAATTTTTTTGTTAGAGAGGGGAGAATGGGTACTAATTGGGATGAAAACGGAAACAAAATTTTCGATCGTTCTGGAGAAAAATAGAAATAGAAGTTTTTTTTCGGAAATAGAGATGAAAAATGTAGGTACAAAAACGGAAATGAAAATTTTTTGTGAGAAACAGAAATGGGAGAGCTATTTCCGTTGGAAACAGAAACGGAATCGAAAATTCCATATAAGTGAAATCAGAAATTCCGTCAAAAACTTTGCCCACTTGGTCCAAAAAGGAGAACGGAAAATTTACATTTATTTTCAAATTAAAATAATTCTAGAAATACAAATAGCTTTATAAAAATATCAAATAGAGTTCAAAAATTCCAAAACAACTCTTAAAAATACTTTGGAACATTTTAAACCTAGAAAAATTATTTTTGGCATAATTTTGGCTCCATTTTTCATGAATAAATTAATTATATAAATCTGAAAATAGCAAAATGGTATTGATAACTTCGAAAAAAATCCAGAATAAATCTCAAAAAATCATAAATGAACATTGAACAATAATGTGCAAATTTTAGGGCATTGCATCTTTATAGTTGGAGGAGTAGGAGAATGTCGATGATAATAATGTAGAGAAGGACATAATGATCTGATCTGGGGGATAAATAGCGAGCCTTCAACTAACAAACTTGAGAAAAAATTTCCTAATGATACCAGTGAACATAATATTGTTCTTGTATCTGCCTTTGAGGTGGAATGAGTTACATTGTTTTTGTAGTTATGTATATTGTAAGGCATGTACTATCAGTCAGACGTCCGATTTTTTGTTTTTCTTCGGACGCCCACGAAACATTTTTTTTCTACGCGTGCAACATTTGTTACCAACGCGTGTAACATTTTTTTTGAATGCTTGCAACATCCCTTTACTGTAGCAAATTTCACTGTTTGTCGAAGGAAAATGTTGCACGCGTTGGTAGAAAATGTTGCACGCGTAGAAAAAAATGTTGCGGAGTGTTATGACGTCCGATACCTAGCATTACCGATATTGTAATCACGTACTGTGTTCTTATAGAATTTTCTACCTTCGTTTTCGTATCCGCTCTATTCTATTCCGTATCCGTTTCCGTCACTATTTATTTTCGTATCTATTTCCAAAGTTTCTAATTTCATTTCTATTACCGATCGATAAAAAATATAAAAACAAAAACAAAACAACCAATTATCAACCGTTTCGTTTCGTTTTTATCCCTGCCGTTTCTGTTTGGTTTTTGTCCTAGGTACTAGTGCTGGCATGTGACTCCGGCTCACCACCGCAGCTCGCCTCGCCCCGTCGTGATGAGGAACAACCGCAGCTAATTCCCACGAAGCCCTCGCTCGACACGTGTCACGCGCGAAGTTTCCTCGCTCTGCTCCGCCTGCCGGCCCTCCCGCGTGGGACCTTGGGCGGACCGCGCGGACGCGGGGTGTGAACGCGTGGGCGCGGGTCGTTTCCTCTTTCGTTGCTGCCGTGCCGGCGAGCGGAACCGAAAGGGACAGGCGTGGACCAAATCCCAATCCTTTCGCCGACGGAGAAGAGAAGGGGAAGGCACAGCGGCTGCGCGTCGCTGCCTGTACAAGTAGCACTGCCAGCCAGTGGGAGAAGTAGAAGAACCACGAGCAACTGTGGCAGTAGCGGTGTAGGGATGATAACACTTACACTTCGCCCTTCGGAAGGGACAGAGAAAGGGAGAGCGAAGCGGGGGAGAGAAGGAAGGAGCGAACCGGTGGGCATTTGGAGGATGACGGGGTGCGGCGGCAGCTAGGCGGGGTCTGCGCCCGAGGGGGAAGAGACCTGTGCTCAGAGTAGTTGTTCTGCTTTACTTTCTGATCCCTGCTGTTCTTGGAGGTACTAATTGTTGTTCTGCCCTGGTTGGTTTGTTTCCCTTTGTTGATTTGCTTTGCTCCCTTCTCTTCTTTGGTCCGCTTCCTTGCTTAAGGTTGGTCAGATCTGCCTCTCCAAGTGCTCCGGCCGCTTCTGTTTTTCGTTTCATTCCGCGTGAATTTGGCCGTTTTGCTTATTGTTTCATCTCTGGGTGGCGACGGAGACACAGGAGTTACCTCTATTGTTGGGTTACCTTTTCGTTCCGCTTCATGTGGAGGAGCGACAAAAAGTAGTACAAGAAGAAACAATTTTGACCACGGGAAATTTAGCCTTCATTGTTTTTTCCTTATGTTTTACTGTGCTCAGATTTAGAGGTTGGGCACTCTGGCCATGCCTTTGTGTGCCGTCCCGAGGCATGGCCGCAAGGCCTGATATGAAGCACGGTCCGGTACGAAGTGGGTCGTGCTGAGCTGACCTGTCACTGTTTGTCAGGCTATGCCAGGTTGAGGATATGGGCACGATGGGCAGTACGGCCTGACATGCCCCATCTAGGTCGTGTTCGTGCTGGCCCGGCACGGCGACAACACGTCGAGCACGAAGCACGCCCGGGCACGGGGCATGCCCAGCACGTAGCAGGGGCACGCGGGCAGGGGCATGCAGGCGACCGGTGGCAGGGGTTTGGGAGAGGGGCCAGCGGCATTTCCTTGTCTGTCGGCGACGGCATCTTCAACTCCAACCGCAAAACGCTTGCCCGGGCCTGCCGAAGAACACATTCGCCTCGGCGTTCGACCGCGCGACCGAGGCCACACTCAGTTGTAACAGTATTAGCTACCATCCTTAGGATATAAATATGGTGGCCTAAGTACCCACAATGACAATCTCATCATGATAGAATTGCTTTCTAATCCAAATTTAATATTACAACATTCTTAGTTGTCATGGTTGAGAGAGAGAGCTAAGAGAGATGAAAGATACAGGCAAGAGATAGTGAGCGACGGGTGAAGCTAGGAAAGAAGCTAAAAGGAGGGGACGAAGTTAAACCAATCATCAATTAGTTAAATGAGGTAGTGCAAACCAAAGAAAGGACGATTTAGTTATGTTTTCTGCATTCATATCTGATAGCACGAGTAAATAATCGGAAATTACGCTCAAATCCACATCCTCTGTTTGGAAGCACAATAGAAGTTGAGAACTATGCACTTTGCATAAACACCACAGTGTCGCCTCCGAGATTGAGAGAGAGCTGAGAGAGAACAATGGGTGAGAGAAAGCTGAGAGAGACGGGAGAGAGAGGGGGACAACGCAGGAGAGAGAGATATGGGAGAGAGATTGAGAGAAACGGGCGTGAGAGAGAGAGAGCGAGAGTTAAGAGATGCGGGCGCTCTCTCGCCCATCTCTCAATCCTTCTCAGCTTTCTACCCTCTCTAGCCTGTCTCTCTCACTGCGCCTCTAGTTCAGCTCTGTGCGTCTCTTGCTCCTTTCATCTCGTTGCAATAGTGTAAATAGGCCGGGCTTAGGCCAGCACGACGGGCCATCGCAGCCCGGTAAGATTTAGGCACGAAGCACGATGGGTCTGTTCCGGACCGATCTAACCCGGCATGACGCCCACCTCTACTTAGATATTATGTGTTGAAAAAAAAGTAGGAGAAGAAGAAACGATTTTGGCTACGGGAAATTTAGCATTCTCTGTTTTTTTTCTTTCGTTTTACTGTGCACAGATACCAAGTGTTGAAAAAAGTAGTAGAAGAAGAAACAATTTTGATTTCCACCCATTTATTTTTTTCTTATGTTCTTTTTTCTGAATTGACATATATTAAAGTTAGCAACAACTTGGCCTGCCCAAGGTTTCAAATTTCAGTTTGAGATTACATTTTGGAGGTGATCGAAATCTAAAATTTTGCTGAGATCTCGGAATTTTGAATGAAATCCAAAAAGCAAAATTCAAATCACGAATTTTTTAATTGAAATTTTCAAGATTTTGATGAAATTTTGTTTAAAACTGCAAAAATCATGGCAAATTTCAACTAAGTGAAAAATGGTTTAAATCATGTTAAAAAAATTTGAAATTTTTTGTGGATGGTCCTGATATTTAGGAATGTTCCCATAAAATTTTCAGATGATGATAAGTTTGAGAAATCATAAAAATTCTGACACTGCTACTATTTTGATAAAAGCCTTACCGATAAATTTCAATTGAGTGAAAAATGGTTCAAACTATGTTAAAATTTCAAAAAAAAATTGTGAATGGTATTGACACATTTATAATTTTGTCATAAAATTTTTATGATGATCAAGAATAAGGAATTTTTAAATGTTCTGACAGTGGAATTGCCCTAAAAAAAGCCTTACTAATAAATTTCAACCGAATTAAAATTAGTTTAAATCATGTTCAAAAACTTTTGAAAATATTTATGGATGGTCTTGATGCATCACTAATATTTTTGCAAAATTTTTACATGATGATCAAACATCATGAATTTTATAAAATTTTAAAAGTGCTATTGTCATCATAAAAGCATTGCTGAATACATGTATTGTTTCTAGAGATTTTGATTGAGCAACCAAAAAAGATTTATATTTTTAAAACTTCTAAAAAATGGTTCTAATTCTTAAGCTTTCATAAAAATTTTGAATCATGATTACATTCGAGTTATTTTATAAAATTCTAATGAGGGTACTATATCATTTCAATTACTTCTCTTTTTGATTTTTTTAAGAAAACAAATGAAGTTTAATTCTTTAAAAAAAATTTGTTTGATCCTAGACTGCTAAAGATGCTACCATAAGTTTTTCAAAATATGATCAAGCATGTATAGTTTTATAAAAATCTGACAGTGTTTCTTTATTTTTTACAAAACAGCTTAAAAAAATTTTAACAGATTTCACGGAAGATGACATTCTTAAGAGGTGTGGACCCAAATCCAATCGAAAAAATCTAAAATTTGGCCAAATGCTTAAAATTTCAGCTAAATTTGTCAGAATTACTATAGCAATTTAATTTTTTTGTCCAGTTAGGATTTAGGATCTCGCTTCCTGTGAAAATCGAAAATCTCACTCAAAATTTCTGAAATTTCACTAGAATTTTGAACACTGGGCATGCCTAGTGCTGCCACCTTTGAAGGTTGAATTTTTTTATTTAATATTTATTTTAAATCATTTTTTCAAAACTAATCGACCGAAAAAAAATTGCAGAAATGGGCGCCCATATAGGAGCCTACGCCGACGGCAGCTAACGGCAGAGTTTTAGATTTTGACGGCAAAATTTTTAAATTTTAAAAAAAATCACTGGTCACTCGATACTGGGGCAATATGGCCCACCATATTTGTATTTAATATTTGTTTAAATTTTTTTTGATATAATCAATGGAAAAAATAACCTGCTGTGAAAAGTCAGGAGGCACACTGCCCGAAGGTAAATATCGCCCTAATATGAGGCGATCGCTCTAATATGAGGCGATCACCCTAATATGGGGCAATCGCCCCATAACCAGGCGACATCTGCCCTTTATAACCTTCATTCTCGCTCGCGGCCTCACAAAGCCAGCAGCGAAAGAAGAAGAAAGGAAAAAGAGAGAAGGGAAGGAGAGGGAGGAAAAAATAAGTAGAGGATCAATCCAAAATGCCGAGGCATGTAAGTGGAAAGGGAAAGGGGAAGGCGAAGGAAGAGGTAGGCGCTTCAGCATGGTCACGCAACATCGTGTACCAGGACCTTTTCGTACCTTTTGGGGTTGTCCCACTGATGTGTCTGTGCGGAGATCCTTGCAGGCTCGTCCGCTCTTGGGAAATTCCAACTTGGAAGAGGAGGTATTGGAAGTGTCGCAACTATGCCTTCGACCCACCAGAGAAGAGCCTGAAGAATCGCTAGCTGATAACAATCATACGTGTTTCGTAATATTTCTACATGAAACTTTGGTAATTTATGTTTCATGCAGTCGCCTCCGCCGCTGTATGAATTTGAGTAGTGGTTTGATATGGAGATCGATCCCGAAGACCAAAGGCTCCTTAATTAAAGCATTCGAGATGAGGAGTTCAGACGGTAGCTTCAAGCGCAGCGTGACGCCGCATGCGAGGATGCACGTCGAAAGGAAGCAGAGGAGGAGGCCGAGAGAGAGAAAACGAGAGAGGGCACGTTGTGCCAGATAAGCCCCACCGGAGCCATGGACGAAAGGGAAGTGGCCTCAAATCCACTCAGTAGACGTGAAGTTGTAACCATTATTTTCCTTGTTCGTGACGCGCATCCTAGTTTTATGTCGTAATGAAGAGTATGGTTTACTTTATTTTCCACAGTAACTTCTGATCTGAGAAATCGTGGCCACTTAGGGGCTTTCGTAGCCTCACGGGGCCCACCGGATACGGCCCAAAAATTACCAAAAAATCACGAGCGATCTACGCAACGTGGGATACTACTTATTTATGGGCGATCTGGACGGGCATTGCCCTGGCACGAAGTTGCGAAAATCGGAAAAGGCACTCACATTACTAATTGAGAAAGATAAGCTAAAAAAAATGCAAGCACTGAGTTCAGACAGTTATACAACATGGTGCTGAAGATAAAGAAATTACAAAAGTACAGCTGTACAACAACTTAGTCATGACCACGCCTCCTAATCTAGTCGGTGGGGTACGTGAGTGGCGACGGTGGACGGGCGGCCCTCCTAGGCCGGCCCTACGGCGTAGGGGTAGTGTAGTCTGTCGGCGACTCGGGTGTGTCCTGTTGCGGTGCTCCCAGGAGCTGAGAGGGGCTGAGGTACTCGGTGGACAGGTACTGGCCCACGTCGAATGCTCACTCCTCCTCGATGTCGTCATAGTTCGTGACGCCAAAGCACCTCGGGTCTCGCTGGGCGTGAGATTAAGATCGCCTCGTCACCCAGCTTTTGCCACTACGGCTGTGCGGGAGGACACAAGGGCTCGTAGTGGCCGACATCGGGTCGTGGGGGACGACTGCCTCGGGGAGGTGTGGGCATGGCTCCACTAGGAGGGGGAGGTGCTGGCCCACGGGGACGTGGTGCGCTGCGCTCAATGACGTCTCCACCCCCCGGCAAGTGGCCAAATGATGTATCCGCCTCACCGTGGTGCGTATCCGATCATAAGTTGAGCGGAGCTCATCTACGGTGATCTGGATGCCCATCTCGATGTGCGTCAACATGGACGTAGCCTCCACGTCCACCTCCCCTAGAATGTCCCTGCATGTAATGCTAGGTTGATATGAGGTAATTTACATAAAAAACACATACATATAGAGGTTTGATTGTGGCACTTACCACATAGTTGTCCCTCTGGAACATCTATGAAGGGTACGTGTCTGACACCGATGCCTAAGTTACGACATACGGTGCTGGTGTGTACCCCACCCTGAGCCGAGTCCGCGGCGCGAACCACTCCATGTACTGCTCGTACATGGCATGGTCGTACGGTTGGGTCTCGGTGACCGTGTCCGTCTCCGCATTGTCCCACTGTAGTGCCCACTGCACCATGCGATGCATGAACGGAGTGCCCGGTGCAGGCCCCATCCAGTTCATCCAGCATTGCAAAAATGACAATTTACATACAACATGCGTTCCGCGGGAATGCTAAGCAGTGTGCTCAGGAGACGTACCTATGCGTGCCACGTGAGACAACGTGAGCAGGCGGTAGGGGAAAAGTCTGGAAGAGGTCAAACTACCACAGCACTCGGTGCGGCGAGTACTCCTCGATGCACATGTCGAAGACGAGGACCTTATGGGTGAGCCAGACCCAATGGTCCCGCTAGTAAAGCTCGGAGAGCCCATGAGGTGCTCGGACCTAGACGTCGTACGCGCTGTACGGCGTCCATCGCACGTCCTCGTCCTGGAGCCTGTCGAACTCCCGAACGAACTTGGGGTACGACCTCCTAACCTAATGGTGGGCGTACAACCACTGCGGAAATAAAAAGTAGTGCATGTTATGAAAGTGTCAAAGTGGGGGATAAGATACAAGGGGGCATACCTGTCGCTGAACCCAGTAGAGGCCCATGGTGGGCCAGTCGATCTGGTGCTGGTGGTATAGGTCCTGTGAGTACGGCGTCGGGTCAACAACAGACCAACCAACGGAGAAGCGCTCCCAAGACCATAGCTGCAGCAATAGGACACAACCCGTCATCGTCGCGTTCTGCACTGCCCGAGAGACAGCGTCGCAAAGACCTTTGTACGTGTATGCGAGCACGACAGAGCCCCACGACCATTGCACCATCTATTCACAACGAGAAAGTTAGACATGTCCTGTCATAAGAGATTTTAACGAAATGTGTTACCTGCTCCGCCGGGGTATCGGCGATCGACCGGGCGAACTCGATCAGGTGCCGGTCCACCGTGTCCCGCGGCGAGAACAGAACACGCATCAACCGAACAACAACGAAAGAGGGTACGCCTAGGTGGCGTGTACAGTCCTCCGCCTCGGCGTGCGGTACCGAGAAGCTCACCACAAAGATTCGGTACAATATTGTCAGCAGCTTAGCGCGTATCTGTTAAATTGCAAAGGAGGTACTAACCATGAACTGGAGCAGCCACGCCTTCGTCGGTCCGTGCCGCTCACCTAGCTTGAGGGGCACGTACGGGAAGGCTGCGGGGTGTCGCTGCACTTCGAGGAACCGCGCCTCCAACTGCGCATGCCACGTGATGGGGGCGTCGTGCGGCACAACTGTAGGACCCGCACAGGGGAGTCTTATGAGGTAAGACACGTCCTGCAGCTTGGAACCATCACTCCGCAGGGTAGGTGGAACGTTTGTGTCTCCGGTCTCCATCGGTCCACGAGTGCGATCAGCAGGGACTGGTCGTACCCAAACCGTGGGATGTGCGGGCCCTCCACCACGGCATTCGTCTGCTCCACCATCCTGCAGAACAGAGGTAAGCTGGCCGCTCATAACCTCCACGTAGTGTGTAGCGTCGTTAAAATCCCATTAACAAGTAAGTACATGTACATAAAAGAGTAGGAAAAGTTGACAGCCTACCATGGAACCCAGCGTGGGTCGATGCGAAGCAACTCGTTCAGCACCTGAGGCCGCAGTGTCGTTAGCTCTTGGCCCTGAACTGCGGAAAACCTAGACCGGTGGGTCGAATCCACGGTCTCGTCTAGCAGCTCAAGGCAAGTGTCAGCAGCACGCTCAACTCCCGCCATCGTCGCCTATGCCTGCGTGGTTACAAAGCAAATACATGGTTAGAAAGCAAATAAAACAAATTGGACAAGTAAATATAGAAGGCAAATAAAACAAACTGGACAATAAGTAAATGTTACACGTTACAACTACCAAAAATTAAATGAAAAGTAATGAAATGTTGCACATTCAAATATATGTTCGATCGCGCACATAGAATCAAAAATTACATGACGGGGGCAACAAATAACTAGTACATATTGAAGAACGCGAAGACACAATTATGACGAATACAACACGTTACAACAAATACATTTACACATACACGAGATAAAATTACATTATTCACAATTACGACGTGCTTCGGACTCGTCCATATCGTTCCTAATACGCCGTGTCCTTCGACGCCTGACCTTCTGCTTCAACATTCGGATGTCCGGTACCCATCGATGCCCTGGAGGGAGGGCTGTCGTGAACGATCCATCGACTCGGTACCTGTACACCTCGTTATGCCACGTGTTGAGAACACTTTGCTTGTAGTAGTAGTGGGAGATGTACAGACGACATGATTGGTGTCTCGGCAGCTACGGCAATCACGTGCGAGCATGACAAGCGTGGCTTCTGGCAGGAGGACTCGCAGTCAGCAGCTCAGAGTTTGCACAGATGGGAAGTCCTCTCCCAGTGGGCACCTCTACGACCCCGATCACTGCAGTGCACATGGCACCTCCGTTCCACGCCACTCTCCAGTGCCAAGCAATGTGTTTGTGCCTTCCGTGTCTTCTTGGTCACGTATGTAGAGACAACCGTTGAGTAGGACAGGCGATTGTCTGACATACATGCAGCGGAGTCCTTGCATCGCTCAATGAAATATCTTTGGGTGCCTAGTAACACAACTTCAACAATGCCCACCAATGGAAGGCATCTCGCGCCTTTCATTACCCAGCTGTAAATCTTCGCCAGGTTCGTTGTTATTATTCCATAACGGGAACCACCCTTGTCTTGCAGAAGGGACCATTTCTCCAATGGCTCATGTCGTATCCAGTCTATGAAACTCTTTATGCTTGTTCCCGGCCTACGCCTGAATGTTTGGTGTATCGGTCGGTAGCACACACAAGGCTGTGGGGTTATCTCCTTGCTCGTGATAGACCATAGGGTTCCTTGATGAACTAGCGCCATCCCTTGGATTTAGTGAGTGCTTCTTGGTTAATTCATCCAACGTCCTCGACAGCGCGTCAAACTTCCTCTGCTAGTTCTGTTTGCACAGCCGCTTGAACATGTTCATAAGCTCCTTGTTCCTGAACTAACAAAAAATTTGGCACCCATGTGCCTTATGCACCACCTGCTCTTCAGGTCTGGCCACTTTGCTGCTCCCATGACATCGGATCCTTGTTGCATATCCACGATCGTCCTCAGCAACACTGCATGTCAGTCATGGATGACACATACATCAGGGCGATCCTGGACAACTGCCAGCTTGACTCTTTCAAGAAACCAGTACCAGCTCTCCATGTTTTTCCCCTCCGCGAAGGCCAATGCGACTGGTAGAACCTGGTTATTGGCATCCACCACGATTGCAGTTAGAATCTGGCCCTTGTATTTCCCTGTGAGGAATGTGCCGTCCATGCAAATGACCAGGCGACAGTGTTGGAACGCATTTATGCATGCGCTAAGGGCGAAGAATGCCCGCTGCAAGACCCACTTACCCGCGCACACACCATCCGCGGGAAACTCCGCAAGGTCAATGACCGTACTAGGATTCTTACGTGATATTGCCCTGAGCAAGTGTGGAATATTCTCATAGGAAGTCTCGTACATCCTGAACCGTATTTGCAAAGCTGTCCTTTTTGCTCTCCATGCCTTCCGTAGCTAATCTTGTACTGAAACCTCTCCTCCACAGCTCTGATAAAAGATCGAGGCTGTAGGTGCGGATTGTCCATGATCTAACCATAAAACACATTTGCCACCCAAGTGGACGACAGATTGCGGTGTTCCTGGTCCGCTTCCTCCAGGTCACAGTTATGCTCCATCACTATGGAACATTTCCAATAGTCCCTCCACTTCCCCTTGTATGCATGCACTCGCCATGGGCACGAATCAACTACGCACTTCACGTCGTAGTCTTTTTTGCTAGACTTCACTACCCTGAATTGGCACCGAAGAGACATTGACCAGTACTTCACTGCATCCATCATAGCCTCCTTGTCTTTATATATGGCCCCCTGTGTGACCTTGTTCTCATGATACTCCCATGCATCTCTATTCCCTTCATTCATTGTTAGGTCTTTAAAATTATAATTAGTCCATGCACCAAGGACAAGCACCTCAGGAGTATTGTCCTCCTCATCCGAGTGTTCACCATTAGAGACTTCATCATCCGCACGGTCCTCCTCCTCCATCAAGTCAACTATGTGCTCCACCTCCTCCCCCTCGTCGGCCACCCCCCGTGCCTCCACGACTATCTCCTCGCCAGCCCCGATCCCCTCGCCACCACCAACCTCGTGTCCCCCATCTCCGGGCTCCTCGCCACCTTCATCATCGCATTCTTGCATATCTGTCTTCCCCTCCTCCATAATATCTACCCTGACATCACGAACATCCGACACCGATGGAGGTACCTGATACCAATGTACCAGCAACATGAGCGGCCAGCCCCGCTTTACGGCAAACCCAACATAGCTTACTACTGCTCTAACAGTGTTGCACACGGCTTACTACTGCTCTAACCCGCAGCCAAACAGTCTGGGCATCTAGATTGAACATCCGAAACATCCACTCCAACAAAGCCCTGTATGTCCTATCTCTCGGCCTAGATATGTCCCGTATGACTGTTGAAAATGCTGACAAATCCACTCCATCCGACCCCTGTGCTATCTCCCCATCTCCATAAAATATTTGAAAATACAATTTCTTCGATATGCTGCCTACAACGTCGGACCAAGAAATTCATCAGTTCACAATCTAACCATATCATGCATTACCATATAAATGTTACATTATATTGTCAATTTTTTTCTCTCCTCATTTCTAACGGTGCCTGACATTTCCAATTTTTTTACTCTACTAATTTCTAACGTAGCACGGTGCCTGACAACGTATGATGTGTTGCTAGCCTACAATGTTTTTAAATACTACTCTAAAATACAATATATAAAACGTATAGTGATCATACTAAGAAATCCGACTCTAAATATATCATACTTCCTTTAATTTTTACGTCGCAATTTTTGGAACATTACCCGCGCAACATATGGCTAGCCTACCATGTTTCATCATAATATTAAATTTCTACCGCATTATATTTCTAAATATTGCCTAATATATTATTTGCGTAACAAAATTTTTACTGCACAATTCTACTACATTAAAATTTTAAATATTGCCTAATATTTTTAGTACATTAAATTTCTACATTTCTAAATACTAAATACTACACAATCCTAATATTTCTAAATACTAAATACTACATTAAATTTCTAAATATTGCCTAATATTTTTAGTACATTACATTGCTACATTTCTAAATACTAAATACTACACAATCCTAATATTTCTAAATACTAGACAATCATACTACAATAAATCTCTATATTATATTTCTAAATATTGCCTAATACATTATTTGCATATAAAAATCTCAAACTATACCTCCGCAAAAACGATGATTTTTTTCTAACTTTTCTCTCCTTTTTCCTCTCCTCTCCTCTCTTTTCCTCTCCTCTCCTCTCCTCTTCTCGCTGGGCTTCGGCTGCTCTCCTCCTCCTTCGCCCGATGAAATGAGCACAATGCTCAGTGCCGCGACATTTAAATGGCCCCTGTCGCCCCAGGCCCGGGCGATCACCCTAGACCCGGGCGACAGGTGCCACATCATGCTTCGCCGTTTCAAACCGTCCAATAGCCGATAGAGCGGTCTCCTCTCGCGTGTGCCACACGCTTACCTGGGGAGTTCCTACCCAACCCTTGACGTGTGCCACACGCGAAGTTCCTTCGCTCCGGTCCGTCTGCACGCCTGGTTGGTCATGCGCGACCTCTCGCGTGGGACTGTGTGCGGACCTGGAGTGAACGCGTGGGCACAGGCCTTGCGCCGTGTCTCTCACTTAGGCTATTCTCAATGGAAAGTTTCATTACATGGTGTTTGCACCAAATTTTGGAAAGTACAGAACGATCGGAGAATTTGCAGGAGTTTGGATAGTGTACGGTGGACATTTGGAAACAAATAACCGTTTAGGAAACCTTAGCCGACTCGGACTCTGTTGTCGTAATGGAATAGGACTCGGATCGGCTGATGGGTATATAAGACGAACCCAGGCCGTTCGAAGAGGGCATCCATAGAAAAAACCCACATCTGCCAGTTTTATTTTCCTTTAGCTTTTTAGTCTTGTAATACTTTTGTTTGTAAGTCGATTTCGATCAATAAAGTTGCGCATCGCCGATTGTTGGTCGCCTTCGATTTCATCTCAGGTCTGATTTGTTCTGTTCTATCACGCATCACCTTCTCAGAGCTAATCTGCCTTAACCTCTGATTAGCCTTGGTCAGCTAATATGTTTACGTTTGATCGGCCTTTGTCTAATTCGAATTTAGCTGATTATTCTCTGATATCGGCTTAGAGCGAATTTCACGGCTTTTTCCTTATCGATTGCAGGGTCAAATCAATTGGCATGCTTGAACCCAGTGTTCGTCTGGTGTGTTGCAATCAGAAACCCAACTTCAAGTTTTTGGTGTCAACACATTTTTGGCACGCCCGGTGGGACCGACGTAAAGATGACTGCAGGCAAATCTGTCTCACTAGCCGACGTTAATGCTGATGCGATAATCATCCCCACTTTGGACGATTTGGCTCCGAAACAGTGCAAGGAGATTAAAGATTAGAAAGCTGCTCTGGAAGAGATGATGTTGGGTTGTTATCAAAAAACCCGACGAGGGGTCACGCAGAAGATGGCATTTCCAACGCTGAATCCCCTTGGCGAGACTGGCATCTCAACAAACCCGGTAAGCCGATATCTACCGGCTCAAGCTGAATTGTCTGTTATGATTGAACAATCTGTGCATCATGCATTAATCAATTAGTCATCGGCCTTGGTTACAACCCTGAAGCCGATGATAGAAAATAGCGTTAAAACAATAGCACAAGAGTTGGCGGCATCTGGAGGATTGCTAGATCCATTGCAGCCACTCCCAACATACTCTGTGTATTCTGTGGCACAAAACACCAACACGATAAAAGTGTCGGCTCCAACACCCTCATTAATGCCAACTCAACCCACTGTGTTGGCGCCGGGAAGTTCTCGCCCGAATGGGGTTACTCATTACCATGCATATACTAACACTGTGAAGTTAGGTACAGCTAACCTTCCTCCATCAGCGTCAGGAACCACCTACGTCTAGTCGGCTCCTCAGCCGATTGAATCTGATAGAGGTCCTCAATCCCAAGGACCAACCCAATTAAGAAATCTGGTTCCGCATAGGGTTGTTTTGTATGCGAAGCCTTTCGTTCCTCTGCTCGAGGTCCCAGCAAAAGAAGCTGACGGGTGTGATCCATGGCCCCATAAGTACCCGTCGGTAAGGACAAGCCAATAGACCGAGTTTACACTCAGGGGGCAGGATGCCATTCATCATGATTGGCAGAATCCTAGTGCTACATCGGCCAACAACATTAATTGGGCTGATCAGATATCTGTAGTCCTGAGAGATCAGTTTGGTTTACAGCCTAAAGGGAAGACGATCGGCTATAGAAAGCCATACCCGGATTATATTATCCACATGCCATACCCATATAATTTCAGGGTTCCTGATTTCGCAAAATTTTCGGGAGATGATTCAGTCACTACCCTTGAGCTTGTCGGACGGTTCATTGCCCAATGTGGCGAGGTGGCCCAGTCCGATGGATTGAAAATTAGGTTATTTCCTTTGTCTTTGTCAGAGACTGCTTTTAATTGGTTGACAAATCTCCCTCCAAATTCGGTCCACTTTTGGAACAATTTAGAGAGCCGATTCCATGAATACTTCTTCTCTGGCAGCCCAGAGCTTAGGATATCAGATTTGAGTTCTGTCCGGTAGAAGTTCGGTGAATCGGTTTCTGATTATATCAGAAGATTTAGGGAGGTGCGAAATTGATGCTTCAGTGTTACATTGCCTGATGACCAACTAGCCGATTTAGTATTTCAAGGATTGATCCCACTGCTGAAAGAAAAATTCGCTGGGCAGGAGTTTGCCGACCTGGGCCATCTGCTTCATCATGTATCGGCACAGGAGGGCCGATATTTAGATAACAAAGGGTTTAAGGATAAATTTAGACTAAATGGGAATGGTAACGATAAGGCCAAAGTAAACATGGTCGATTACAGCTCAAGTGAAGCCTCTGAAGATGAAGCAGATGTAAATATAGCCGAGTGCGTAAAGGGCTCTAAGAAACCACTTATCTGCTCATGGCTTAAGCCGACAAAGAACAAATCGAAGGTTAAATACGCCTTTGATGTGTCCAAATGTGACCGTATATTTGATTTACTGTAACAAGAAAAATTGATACGACTGCCCGAAGGACATGTCATACCATCGGCCAACGAGATAAAAAAACGACGATATTGTAAGTGGCATCACTCTTTTTCACACAATACTAACGACTGCAATATTTTTCATTAGCAGATACAGTCGGCCATTAAAGACGGTCGGCTCAAGTTCGCAGAAGAGCCGACCATGGAAGTGGATGTCAATCCTTTTCTCATCAACATGGTCCAGTGCTTGCGTAGAGGGAAGGAGCCTATGAATGAAAAACCAAAGCCAATCCGACGAGTCGACGTTCAGTCTAACTCAGATGGTGAAACACTCAAAATAACGATCAGCTCACTTCAGATAGAGGCCGATCAAGATGGTAAAAACTCGAGAATGATCAAACCAAAAGGGGAATTGCAGGTCGGATGCTGGTATAAAGCCGAGCGGTCTCCGTCTCGAAAACCAACGTTTAGGCCTAAGCCAACCTTTTCACAGTTACTTGAAAAATATGAAAGAATAAGCCGTCGGCAATAGCGATGACCTCGCCAGCTGGATAACTTGTATTGGCCAGACAACATTGAGAAGGCTCACTAGAGATGTTCCTTTTGGCAATTTTGTCGTGAGAGGGGTGTAGCTTTACCATCTCCAAGGTCATGTCCAATGGAACATTATCCTCAAAGAGATTGGCCAAGACAGCCAGTGGGGGAACAACTGTCTGGGTCGGTACAAAATCAGCTGGGCTCAGGGCAAAGAAGGCCAATTAAGGAAAGGTTATCTATGCCGAATTAGGCTAAGAATGGAGAGCCTACGAAGAATGAGAATCTGGCTGGTAAGATTCGTAAGCCAATTGAGCCTAAACCAAGATGGTGTCCGACAGGTCTCAGCAGATCGCAATGTAGATGGCTTCAACGCCTAAGGACACAGGAAATGAGGGAAGGTGAGGAGGAAAAACAAAGAGATCAAGCATTCAACGAGCTGCGGCCAGTAAAACCCGTCAAACAGGAGTGGAAGAAAAAGGAGCAAGGCGACAAAGAGTCGGATTCCTTAGATGACTTATTGTGATTGAAGCAAAAGGGAATTATAGCGTACTTCTTAGGCAAGACTGGATACATGCCAATTGCTGTATACCCTCAACCATGCATCAGTTGCTCGTACAATGGAATGGGGATGAGTTTGAATTAGTCCTAGCTGATACATCGGCTCATATTGCAATGACTAGTTCCGACGTGAATTGGTCGCATGAGGAAGCCGAATGTATATCGGGTAAAACTTTAGATGATTGTGACTTTATATGCATCGGTAAATCGAGTGTAATGCCGATCAGTGTCAGGCCAGGCATGTTTGATTGGGCAAACGAAATCTTGAGGAGATGGGGCCAGAAGTAGCCCAAGTTCTATAGAACAAAGTGCAAAGCTATCGGTAGGTAACAAACTCTTGTGAAGCAATTGAAGATTTTCAGGAGGAAAAATTGGGTCAGGGCTTCACTTCTGCCGATATGCTTGAGGAAGTCGACATAGGAGAGGGCGATAGAAAAAGACCAACTTTTGTAAGTGCAAAGCTAGATTTAAAATACAAGGCCAAGTTGGTTGAAATACTTAGAAATTATAGGGATTGTTTTGCATGGGAATATTATGAGATGCCCAGCTTAAGCCGATAACTGGTTGAACATTGGCTGCCCATAAAACCAGGGTATCGGCCATTTAAGGAATATCCTCGACGTTTTAATCCAGAACTGTACAATGTTATTAAGGAAGAAATTGAGAGGTTATTGGAGGCCAAGTTTATAAGACCTTGCTGATATGCTGAGTGGGTGTCCAACATTGTTCCCGTCATGAAAAAGAATGGTAAGCTTCGGGTATGTGTAGATTTCAGAGATTTGAATAAAGCTACACCAAAAGATGAATACCCAATGCCTATAGCCGATATGCTTATCGATGCTGCGTCAGGTAACAAGATTATTAGCTTTCTTGACGGGAATGCTGGGTACAACCAGATATTTTGGGTAGAAGCCAATGTACCCAAAACCACCTTCAGGTGCCCTGGTCCTCTGGGGCTCTATGAATGGGCTGTAATGTCATTCGGCTTGAAAAATGCAAGTGCTACTTACCAGCGTGCGATGAATTTGATTTTCCATGATCTAATCGGTCATATTGTTGAAATATACATTGATGATGTAGTAGTGAAATCCAAGGATGATTGACAACATTTGGCTGATTTAGAAAGGGTGTTTTAGAACACAAGGGCTCATGGACTAAAGATGAATCCCTTGAAGTGCGCGTTTAGCGTGTCGGCTGGCCAGTTCCTAGGGTTCATGGTGCACCAGAGAGGGATCGAAGTCAATCAAGAAAGGGTCAAGGCCATAGTTAATACGAAGCCGCCAACGTGTAAAAATGAATTGCAAAAGCTGATCGGCAAAATTAATTACTTACGACGATTTATTTCAAATCTGTCCGGCCGAATCTGAGCTTATACCCTGTTGTTAAAGTTGAAAGATCATCAGGACTTCATATGGGGAGCCGATTAGCAAAAAGCTTTTGAGGATATCAAGGAGTATTTGGCGACACCACCAGTTTTGGTTGCACCAAAGAAAGGAATCCCGTTCAAATTATACGTATCGGCCGAAAACGAAACCATTGGGGCAGTTTTGGCTCAGGAGGATGATGGCAAAGAGCGAGTAATATTTTATCTAAGCCGACGACTCTTGGTTGTTGAAAGCAGGTACCCCATGGTGGAAAGATTACGCTTGTCGTTGTATTTTGCTTGTACTAAATTGAGACATTATATATTGGCATCGACTTGTATAATAGTGTGTTGGACCGATATCATTAAATATATGTTGTCTGCACCAATTTTATGAGGACGACTCGGTAAATGGGCTTATGCCCTAACTAAGTTCGATCTACAGTACGAATCAGCTAAGGCTGTCAAGGGGCAGGTAATAGCCGATTTTATCACGGGACCCGACACTATGGTGGGGTTGGTCGATGTGATTCCCTGGCAATTGTATTTTGATGGATCGGTTTGTCAAGAAGGCAATGGAATATGTATAGTGCTGGTTTCACCGAAAAGGCACAACTTTGAATTTGCATATCAGCTTAATAGCAGATGTTCTAACAATCAAGCAGAATATGAGGCGTTGCTCAGGGGACTTCAACTGTTGGAGAGTATCGGAATAAGTTATGTAGAAGCCTATGGCGACTCATTGTTAGTCGTCCAACAGGTTAAAGGAGAATTTCGGTGTAACGATGAAATACTATCAAAATATCTGGAACATTGCCTTAATGCTATCAGCACATTTACTTCATTTTCTATCAGACATGTGCCCAGGGAGATGAACGGCATAGTCAATATGCTGGCACAAGCAGCATCGGGTTATAAAGATTACAGCTGATATGAAGTACTGGAATCGGTTGATAAAACGGTGTTGTGTGTCGATACTGCTGATTGGAGAACGAAGATAAAGGCATACTTGATGAACCCGTCCAAGCCTACTGAACGCAAAATTCGACAACATGCATTGAAGTATGTGGTATTAAGTGATGAATTGTACTATCGGATGATGAAGGGTTTACTGTTAAGATGCCTGGGGGATGAAGAAGCAAGAGTGGCTATGGGTGAGGTTCATGAAGGGGTTTGTGGTTCGCATCAGTCGGCTTACAAAATGAATGGATATTAAGACGAACAAGATATTTTTGGCCGACAATGTTAGAAGATTGTTTTAAGTATTATAAAGAATGTCAGAGCTGTAAAAAATTCAAAAATGTGCAACTCGCGCCAACATCGGCTTTGCATCCAATCATCAAGCCGTGGCCATTCAGAGCATGGGGGATAGATGTAATCGGCAAGATAGTTCCGGCATCAAGCAAATGCCATAAGTTTATCCTTGTAGCCATGGATTATTTCTCAAAATGGGTTGAAGCCATCCCCCTTAAGAAAGTCACGAGTATAGAAGCTATCGACTTTGTCAATGAGCATATCATCTATCGGTTTGGTATTCCGCAGACCATCACGACCGATCAAGGGACTGTGTTCATGTCTAATGAGTTTCGAAGCTTTGCGAGAGGGTTGGGCATTAGGTTGCTTAATTCATCACCCTATTACGCCTAGGCCAACGGACAGGCTGAGTTGTCCAACAAAACGTTGATCAAACTAATCAAAAGGAAAATCGATGAAAAGCCAAGGAATTGGCACGCCACGCTATCGGAGTCATTATGGGCATATCGACTAGCTTTCCACGGATCGACTAAGTTGTCTCCATATCAGTTGGTGTATGGCCAAGAGGCCATTTTGCCTGTAGAGGTGAATATCGATTCAATGCGAGTGGCTAGACAAAATAATCTGTTGACTGATGAATATAAAGACTTAATGCTTTGTAATCTAGACGACTTAGCGGAATTAAGGTTGATTACACTAGATCGGCTGGAAAAGAATAAGAAGAGGGTTGCAAGAGCCTATAACAAGAAAGTTGTGCCAAAGTCATTTGGCGAAGCCAATTTGGTTTGGAAAACCATATTGCCGATTGGATCCAAAGATAATCGATTTGGTAAGTAGTCGCCAACATGGGAAGGACCTTATAAAATTAATCGGCTTGTTGATGGGAATTCGTATATACTCGAGACCCTCGAAGGGTCTATACTACCGAAGGCAATCAACGGCAAATATTTGAAAAAATACTACACAAGGATATCGTCTATAAAGACAACCACAAATTTATCCATATATTCCATGAATACCTTATTCATCATGTTCATGAAGTATGCAGGGGCATTTGTCAGTCCAAAAGACATAACTGTAAACTCATAATGTCCATAACGAGTAGAGAATGCAGTCTTTAGAATATCTTCTGCTCGGATCCTTAGTTGATGATACCCTGATCGGAGATCTATCTTGGAGATAACTCCTGCTCCTTTCAACTGATCAAACAAATCATCAAACTTCCATCTTTCTCCCTAACGAACAACACTGGCGCTCCCCACGGGGAAGAACTTGGTCGAATGAAACCTTTCTCAAGCAATTCTTCAATCTGCTTCTTCCTCTCCACTAACTCATCGGTTGGCATCCGATACGGCCTCTTTGCTATTGGTGCTGTTCTAGGTGCTAACTCAATGACAAACTCGATGTCCCGATCTGGCGGCATGCCTGGCATATCCTTAGGGAATACTTCTGGAAAATCTCTAACCACTGGCACATCTTCTAGATTAGCAACCTACACTATTGACCATTAACTGACCATCACGAACTACGGTTGCACGCACTTCCACTTTCTTGCCACTAGTGCTTTCTAGGGATACCATCCTTTAGCCACAATCCAAAACAGCCTTATGTTTGGACACCTAATCCATTCCTAAAATGACATCCAAGGTTTGGGTATCTAACAGGATAAGATTTGCTAAGAACTCCATTCCATTCATGAGCAACTTAACTCCCAAACACCCAAGGCTAGACCGAAGTTCAGATCCTAGGGCTTGGACTAAAAGCACACATTTAAGATTCTTAACAGCAAATCCATTCTTTATTGCAAAACTCTGAGAAACAAACAAATGCGAAGCTCCAGAATCAAATAAAACTGTAGCTGGTACTGAGTTCACCAAGAACTTACCCAGTACGACGTCTGATGGTTCTTGAGCTTCATCTGCAGTAATGTGGTTGATCCTCCCACGCACTGCCATCTGAGGTGTTGCTCCTGCCTGCACTGGCACTCGGTTTCCTCCTGTCACTGAAGCCATGGCCGGAGTAGTGCCCAAGTTGAAGCGAACCAGAGTAATTCCTCCCCTCTTCGGACACTTATTGGCGAAGTGCCCTGGCTCGTTGCAAGAGTAACATCTTTTGGCAATGGACTGTTGACTTCTTGCTGGTGCATTGCCTCCTGGCGCCGGTGTCTGGAAATTCTGGTTAGTGGGACGAGGTGATGGAGTTGATGTCTTGCACGAAACTACTGGTGAATTTCGCAAGCCGCCGGGAGACATCCTAAACCCGAATCGATTAGGCATACGCTTGACTAGCCATCATGCGCTTGCGGTCCTCACCCAATTCCTTGTGCTTGTCCTCAAGAATCAAAGCCTTATTACCAACTCCTGAAAGTCAGGGAAATTGTGGGTGATCAGTCCCACCTGCAGTCCAGAGTTTAAACCTTCAAGAAACGGGACTGCCTGGCCTTGTTTGTAGCCACATCCTCTGATGCGTATCGTGCCAACTGAGTGAACTTGTTCAGGTACTCCGCCACCGACTGGCCTCCTTGCTTCAAAGCCCTGAACTCTTCCTTCTTAAGGTCCATCATTCCTTCTGGCACATGGAACTGGCAAAAGGCAGCTGTGAACTCTTCCTAGGTGATCTCCTGTGGGGCTTCATGTGCGGCACTGTAGTTCTCCCACCACTCTGCGGCAGTTCCTTCCAACTGGTGTGAAGCATACAACACCTGCTCATTGCCCTCACACTGCGTGATGTGCAGCTTCCTCTCAATGGTTCTCAACCAGTCATCAACTTCCAAGGGATTGACATTGCCTGAAAATGTTGGTGGGCGGGTCCTCATGAAGTCTGACAGCTTGGAGTGAGAACGCAGTCCATCGTTGCCCTGCTGAACACTATTGTTGACTGCAGCTTGACTTGCCATACTCTGCATCTGTTGCATCATTGTCTGCATAAGCTGAGTCTGCGCTGCTAGAAAAGCTCCCAAGTTCTGCATATCCACTGGCAGTGCTGGTTGAGGTCGCATTCCATCGTTGAAGTTGTTGCTCAAGCGAAGGCCACTTCCTAAAGCTTCATTGTTCCTACGAGTGTTCACCATCTGCTGATTGCTTCTTGGGTTAGGAAAAGTATAAGTAGCATAGGTAAGATACAAGAATTTCTAAGGCGGGGGAATAGTGTAACATCCCAAAATTTAGAGTTTTGGAATGTTTAAAAATCAAAAGTGAACCATTTGCATTTTCTTGGAATTAATCGAAGCTTAATTTGAATTTTCTAATAATGAGAAGATTTAATTTGATTAATCTATGCATCAAATCAAAGGAATTTTTCTGTATTTTTGGAGATTTTTCTGTATTTTTGGAGATTTTTCTGAATTTATTTGCTATTTATTTGAATGTATTTGCTTTTATTCAAATTTCTGGAGTTTTATTAAGTCGAAAAATAAAATTAATTTTCCTTTTCCTCTTGGGCTGAATTTCTTCCCCGGCCCAATCCTGTTGCCCCGGCCCGTTCCTATTCTCGTGCGGTCCGACTCGCTCCTATTCTTTTTGCCCGGCCCATCTTCCTTGGCCCAGCCTGTGCCGCTGAAACCCTAGCTCGCGCCACCCTCCGCCGTTGGATCTTGATCTGGCGGCCATCCCTCGCCCGCACCGCCACGCGCTGTGGACTGTCGGATGGGCGCCTCGCGTGCGGCCTCGATTGCGCCACGTCGCCCCGCGCGCCGCTGCTGCTAGCACAAACCCTAGCCGTCGTCGCCCGAATCACCCACACCTACCACGGCGTTTTTCGCGCCTGTTGCCACTGTATTCGACCCGAACTCCTCGACGTCTGCGCCTATTTAAGGTCGCGGCCCCGGTCCTCTCCTCCGTTTCCCGAGAATCACCGTCTAGAGCCGCCACCCTGGGTTTTCTTTGCGCCGCCTTGTCCGTGGCCTTTTCCGCCGCGTTTCTCCCTCGCCGGTGAGCCTCCACCGTGGGTTTTGGTCACACCGGGTTCACCGCAGTGCGCTCTTCCGTTTTCCCCTTGTCCCGTGCTGTCTCGCCGTGAGCTTTGCGCGCGGCCACTCTGTCTTCCTCGCGTCTGGCGAAGTAGCGCCACCGCCTCGCCGTCGAGTTGCTTCAGCCGTTCTTGGCCGTCCGATCACTCGCCAACACCATGGATCGCGCCACGTCGTCGCCGCCTGCATCTCCACTCCTCGGCCGTCCGATCTTTGGTGGATGCTTCGGATCGACCGCATCGTCTCGTGTCCCGTGGCCGTTCGATTCCGAGCCGATGTCCCAGATCTCGCCGCGTGGCTAGCCCACGTCAGCACCGCTGCCAGCCGCTCGCGTCAGCTGCCACCTTGGCCCTAATAGCCGCGTGGCTGCCACATGGGCACCACGTCAGCCTAGCCTACCGAGTCAACCTTGCCATCCTCTGGTGCACTTAGTTCACCGTGGACTGAGTCTCTGACTTGTGGGTCCCAGGTGTCAGCGGGAATTCTTTTTCCTTTTTTTGATTTTCTCGAAATTCCGAAATTCCAGCCAATCCCGTGCTGACACGTGTCACCCTATGGAATTTTCTCTGATTTAAATCTTCCAAGAGCCCGTTCTCCTTCATCCGAACTCCGATTGGAGCGATTCAAATTTCTAAATTTTTGTAAAATCGAGCTCTACCTTCTAGAACCATTTATTTTCAATTTTGAGCTTGTTTGTATCTCTGTTTTGTATTTATTTGGTTTCGTTGCTTTCTTTTCCAGTAGACGCGAATCCCGAAGGAGCGAACAGAGACTGTGAAGACCAAGAATCAGCATTAGAGCAGCAAGGTAAGTCATAACCTTTGATCATATTGAACCCATGTTTGCAAAAGTACTTTGTTTTATACAATTGCATGCTATTTGGTTATCAATGCTTAGTTTTGGGAGTAGCTATTCACCTGATTGCCATTATGCCACCTTGACTATTGGAATACCATGTATCCATTGTTAACCATAGGTTGGGACATTATTAGTTGGACATAATCATTATACCAACATTGGGTTATCGTAGCTATGCTTAGACCTGCTTAGTCATACGATGGATTCATGTCACATATGAACTAATGTTAATCTTGACTTAATGAGATATTGAATTGTGGCTGTTGGCCACTGTTGTAAAACTTGTTGTCCCATGGCAGGGGATGCCATTAGTTTTGGTTGAACAAAATGTTTTCCCTCGGGAAAGTGATCGTGCAGTAAAGGGGGTGCTTTCTAGCACATTGGGATGTGGTTGTCTTGCCTGAGATAATTTAAGGACTTAATCTTGTGCGCCATTGAACTGAGCCTAACCGTGCAACCACAAGTCTAGTATGGGACAAACCTAGCTGATTAATTTGCAATGTTTACTCTTGAGTACTGCCAATTGGATGTGTGGGTTCTGGGATGGACGGGTAGATCCACATGGCTCAAGAGGGGGCCTCGAGGGGCGAAACCTTAGAGGGAAGTACCGAGTTTAGACGTGCATTGTAAAGACTTTGTCATGATATCTCTGCGACACACCAAAGGAAGTGTGTTAATATCGATTGCACCAAGAGATGTTCATGTCTTGTGGGTAAAGCTGCACAACCTCTGCAGAGTGTAAAACTATTCGAATAGCCATGTTCGCGGTCATGGACAAGCATGGGGATTTCACACGGGGTATAGAGTGTTTCTTGAAATGTGGAATTGTTGGACTGTGAACGGGTGGTTCACTGTTGTTTTGTTGTTTCAGACTATACTGTTTAATTTGGTGGTTGATACTTGTTTCGAATGATGTAGGGTGATGCTTCACCATTCTGTTCATGTTGTCTACCATTGATTTACCAGTTATTTATTATTGTTTTTATTAATTTTCTTTCAATTAATTTATTGTATTTAAATTCAAGTTATTGCTTTCTGCAAATGAACCATATGACTATCCTTTGTCAAGCCATGCATAAATATATTGCATCATTTCCCTACGGCTTGCTGAGTACGTTTTGTACTCACGGCTTTATGCCCTTGTTGTTTAGTTGTTGAGGAAGGACCAGGTAATGAATATCAAGAGGAGGAGTACTATGAAGACTACGTCGACTAGGATGGCATTTCCCCAGACGATTGCCTGTGGCATGTCGAATGGCCTAAGTTATCTTATTTCCGCTACAACAGTTTTATTTATTTCTTAAGCCAAGAGGCATTGGTGTGTGAACCTTGACTATAAGGTCGCTTGCTTTATTCAATAATAATTTGCTTCTTCTTAGTTATTTCGATGTACGGAATGATATGTCATCTATGCTTCCACTGTGTGCACTAGAGTGATCCTGGACTAGTGCAGAATACACAGAGGGTTTCAGATTTGCATATCCGGGTCCCGACAAATAGGTTAAAACCAAACTAAAATAACTTTATTAATTAACTTGGTATGGTTGCTTACAAAAGCCTAAGGGCTTATGCAACACATACTGCACACTCAGCAAACATTAAGAACCAAACTAAGCACACAACCTTAACGTCTATTACAAATGGTAAGACTACCTTATTGACGCGACTCGACACTTGAGTCTCAACTTAACCCTAAGACTCTCACTCCTCCAACCACCCTGGCTGAGGCTGACCCGGCGTATACACCGGTGGGTGGGCTGGCGCTGGCACAAACTGGTCCTGGTGCCCTGCAGCTGGTTAAACCTCCCGCTCCTCCTGCTCTTCCGGCTCGGCCTCGACCACCTCCGGGACTTCGTCTTCTTCCTCTTCTGCATTTGGCGATGCTGGTGCGGCGTGGCCTCCCCCTTGTAGTGCCTCCTCGAGCTCCAAAATCCTTGCGGTGAAAGCAACTCGGGTGTCGTGCAATTCTTCCTCAGTAACTCGGAGAGCCTCATACGCCATCTTTAATTCCTTAGCTGTATCCCTGGCATGGTCCACCTGTGCTGCGGCCAATCGTGCTAAGTGCACCGCAGTAGCATCCTCCTCTTGAGCGACACGTAGACGCCTAGTAGCTCATCCTGTGGGGTGGAGTCAAAACACGGCGTCGTCCAGCTCGCGGTAGTAGTCGTGGCAGATCCTCCGTAAGGCGAGTCGTGAAACCTCCTGAATACCAATCTCCCAAGTAGTCCTCTTCACAGTGATGTTGATAGGTTGGCTTGCCTTCTCATTGTCTCTAGCGTAGATTAAAAGTTTGCACACCACTCCTCTTGTGACTCCGTTGACGATCCAATTCCTGTCTCGATACATCGGCCTGGTGAAGCCTCCCAATACTTGAAGCACTCTCCATAACTCTGCGGCATAACCACCCTCACGCTCCCCGTACATCTGTAGCCTCCTCATCTATTCAAAAGAGAAGTAGATAAGCCCTCAACTCTCAAACGGCCAAGAGAAAATAAAAAAAAATCAGCAATGGAAAGAAGCGGAGAATAAGAAGAGTCAAGAGTGTTATCTTAATCCGGTTTAGGTTTTTCTTTTAGAAAATAGTTTTGGACACTCCTAGGACACCACCATGCTAACTAGGGCCAAGTGCTACAGTTAGCATGCTCTGATACCACCTCTGTAAGGACCCGAATCCACCAATTCGGATCCATTGTGTTTTACCGCACTAGTCCCAGGATCAACGCTAGTGCACATAGCTTTACATTGGTAAGCATCACATCATACATAATGATAAGAATAGTAAGACTTCATTTATTAATATAACTAGTGTATGATTTTATGATCACTTACATTATTTAGCCACACAGGGCTAGACTGAAAATAAATTAAGACAAATGCAGCGGAAAATAGCAAAAGACGTAGGTGTCCCATCAGCACACCACAGGCGACTGACAAGGCTGGGCCTAGCGACTCGTGTCCACCTGGAAGTCCTCCAATAAGGGCGATGATTCCTCCACTGTTGTTTTGTTGTTGATGGCAAGGGTGAGTACAAAAGCACTCAACAAGTTGTGCACAGAATGCATTTCTACCATAGCTATATGCAAGGCTTATTCCAAAGAATGGCTATGTGGTTTATTTGCAGTAAAGTAGCATTTAGGAACACATACATCATATAGATTGAAAAGACAGTAAAACAAATAATAACAGTAAATAGATTTGATGATTCTCATGTAAACCAAGTTTCCATCCTAAATCAAGTTTCATTATCCACATAGCAACCTGCCATCCCATTCAGTTGTCCAATTGATTAACTAACCCTTGATAATAATTCCCGAGCATTGCTCAATACCGTGAGTACGGCTATCCGAATAGTTTGTACACTCTGCAGAGGTTATGCACTTTACCCACACGATACAACCATGCACCACACAGGCGAATGATCATAACAAAGCCTTTACAATGCCTCGCCTTAACCTAGTACTACCCGCTGAGATTTCAACACTGATGGACTAAACCACCACAATAGGGCCCCCCTCTTGCGCCATGTGAGTTCATCCGTACACCCGGACCCACACCACCACGATAGTACCAAAGCCAAGACAGTGCAAATTAGTCAGCTAGGCTGCCCCATAATAGACATGTGGTTGCATGCATGATTGACTCAGGTCAAAGGCTCGCAAGGTTAAGTTCTTAGAGTTGATCAAAGCAAGACTTGCACATACCCTCAACCCATCGGGCCCACCCTGGCACACTTGCCCTTACCACTTGCTTCAATCTAAATGATTACCAACCCAATTGATTACCAAGCACCACGTGCTATCCACAAATCAACATCGTTGCGTAACCTCCTCGCCACAACAACTCAATCTCTTTGTGTGACCACACATGACACACAAATTCACATCATTGTTCCATATTCCAATAGTCAAGATTAATAATTAGTGATTCATGTACATGTGATGACGTGGCATGGCTAAGCAATCTAATCCAATCTAACCATCCCATGTTGATTCTATTATTAACCAACTATAGTAAACCAATCTAAGGTGACAAGTGGATCGTGGCATACAATCGACAAGGTAGGGTGTAATTCAAAGGGTATGATATCTAAATCCCAATTTAGATTGAAATCATTTATACACATGAAATAATATGCAATAAGGTAAATCAAAATAGCAATTTTATAAACATGGGTGCAACATGATCAAAGCAAAACTTGCCTTGGTTAAGCTCCTGGTCTTGATCTGGAAATTGATCTTGAAGTGTCAAATCCTCCTCCGAAGCCTCGCACAATTCAACGTCTACGCGTAACAAAGAAGAAAGCAAATAAATACCAAAACAGAGAGCAAATGAACTCCAAAAATCAAACAAAAGCAACCACTGGATAGATCTCAATTTTACAAATTTTTAAAAATTTGAATCACCTCAATCGGAGTTCGTATGAGGGAGAACGAGCTCTCGGAAGATTCAAATTCATAAAAATCAGAAAATTGGAAAAACAAACAATATTTGAATTATTTTTATAAAAGAAAATTCGATTTATTGCGTCATGCTGACGTCAGCATCAAACCCGAGCCAATCGTATGCTGACACGTGGCCCTTGGTCTATGGACTCGGTCCACAAACTTCACTGGTCCACGGTGCACCTGGTCTACACGGACTGTGCTAACCGACAATTTGGGTCCTCATGGCCGACGAGCGCCTGACACGGGCGGTGACTTGGCAACGATGCAGCATCCACGTAGCGCCAAGCCTGCACCACGCAAGCGCCACTCGGTGGTCTCACCAGCGTGTCCAACACGTGGCGACGAAGCGTCACGCCACGTCCTCCAGCAGCGCGCGGCCCTAGGGTCACCGGCGACAATCGAACGGCACCTCTCCAGACTCACCTTGACGTCGCTGATCTGATGACGTGGATGAATCTTGAGTTTGAGCATTGGTTCGGTGGTAGCGTGACCTTCTTCTCCAATGGCGACGGCCTCCGCGGCGATCTCCCGCTTCGGCTGGTGCTCCGACGAAAAGGCAGCGCACACGGGATGTGCCTTGACACGACGGTTGCGATGCTCCGGTCGGTGACTCGAAATGACGAGCAATGGTGGCTAATCGGCGATGCAAAACTTGTGGGGGTGCTCGGCGTTCTTCTCGAAGCCTAGGAAAACGGCGGCGGCTCGAAGGGTCTCGCCTTAGGGTTCAGGTGACCGGGTTTTGCGCAATTCGTCGAGGAGTTTGCAACGCATACGGCGGAGGTCAGTAGAGTCCGGCTCAGGGACGGACGGAGATGAAGCATGGATGCCCGACGCGTGGTAGATTCAGCGGCTAAGAACGAAACGCGCTAATCTATCCTGGCCATACACGTGGAAACCCTAACGGTTTGGATCCTCGGTGTTCGAATTACTCGTGACGCATTACAGTCGCACAGATCGATCCGATGGCTGAGATCCCACACGGCCTAGGGTTTAAACGCACGCACTATGATTGGCATCCAACAGCTGAGGCATGGTCTTCTAGAAAATAGGCCGATCAGGCCGGCTTGGCTCGCACAGTACTGGGCTCTGTTCAACTAATTCTGGGTTTTTCTTTTTAAATTAAATATTGAAAATAGTTTTGATTTATTTGAGCAACCAAAAACACCAGGAAAAATCTAAGAAAAAATCTCAAAAATATTTTGAGACATTCTAGACTCAAATAAAATATTTTTGGTAAAACTTTATTTTAACTTTATATATATACAATTATTTTTTGCGAAAAGGCTTAATATACTTAATTTGAAATAATTCGAATAAATCTCAGAAAAATCCAATAAATCTAGAAAATTCAATAAACTCACAAATGGCAATAAAATTCTATTAGCTAATAAATAAGAGCAAATTTTGGGATGTTACATCATCTATATGGCAGACGTTCAGAATGGCATTCAATGCCTCGGGCGAGAGATCGGCTTCAACGGCAGCCATCGCATCACGGATGGGCTGTGCATTAGCGAGGATGGCCGCCTCTGGCTGAGATATTTCAGTAAGAAGCTGATTCAACCTCTCCTGCATGTTTGGCGCGGACTTGACAACTGAAGCAGATGCCACCAAAGATGCGTCGATGATCTTGCGAATGTCGATAGGGTAATCATCCGTCGCCTCTATTTCAGGACCAACCAACTCATCTAGGGTGAAGCCGAGCAAGTCATCAGGATCAGTCGATTGCATCGGCTCAGATGCAGGAGTTGGCGAGGGCGTGATCAGAGGATGAACCGCCGGAGGGATCATCGGCTGAGGAGCAGAAGAGGTCTCTTGGAGGTTAGCCAGGATATCGGCCACTTGGATTGACCTAGTCGGCTGCATAAAATCAAGCAAATAAGAATTGGAATGACAATCAAAAAGGAAATATAGCACCAAAAATTACCTCAACAAAGGCCGATGCACGAGGTGAACTCTTAGTGCTTTGTTCCTTGCGCTTAGGTTCCGCTTGGAAGGGGCCTTTGTAGACTTGGGTTTCTCTAAAATCGGACAGCGAGGTCAGTAACAAGAAATGCAAAAAAGTATTCTTTTATTAAAGAATACTCACTCGGCAGCAGTTCCTTCTCAATGTCCGATAACGACGAACTTCGCACCCGGAGATTGCGGGAGGAGTAACCGGTCAGGCCCGTCGACTGGTGTGGTCTCTTCCCTTTTGACCCACTCTCCGATGGGCCCGTGGTAGCCTTCTTGACGGTTGCAGTATCCTACAAGAAATGAAGGAAGATGGTTAGTCATTGAAGATTGGGAGTTGAAGTTGAAATCGGGCAAAAGGATTTTTCTTGGACAAGTCGATACCTCTACTGCTACCGATGAATTCGTGTAACCAGAAGAGCTATCATCCTCACTGGAGCTGCTGCTGGAAACTACCGTCGGCTTGTGAAAATTAGGTAAAAATTTATCTATGATAGCCGATGGGGTACGATCCAGATAAAGGGCTTCTGCCATAGATGACCACCAACTCGAAAACTGACCGGCTCGACGAGAATTTAGGAAAAATGTGGCAGATCGGTGACTTGAAGTTCGTCGGCTATCTCGAGAACTATTTTAGCCGCTATTGTATTTCTCACCCTAGCACTGGGCTGAAGCCGGTAGAGGAGCGGCAAGCAAGGAATCACTTGGCCAAAGCCTAGTTGGCGGGCATAGACCGAGGGATGATAAAATTCATACAAAGGCTGAAAGGTTCTGTTCCTAGAATTCAAGCCGACGTGAAGGAACAAGGAGAAATGAAAATCCGATAGAGTTCTAAAGTCGATTCTGGCATTGACGAACTGTCAGCATCCAAGTGAAGAAAAGAGGGCCATTGAAAATCGGCTACATTGCTGTAAGAAAAGAAGTCTCGCTGACCAAAGATCACACTGTCCAAATTCAAGAAAAAGGATAAGTATTTCTTCAAACCGGCAGGGGTAATTTTGGTGTCACCACTCGAGCACGTTATAAGCCTCTCTCTGTGTGATCTGCTAGCTCTATACTGTGGAATGGTATTCTCAGGATAGTCTTCGTGGGGAAAAGCTGAATCTTCCAAAGGCTCAGAATTGAGTGATCGACTAAAAATGCTATAAAGCCACAACTGTATGAACCATAAGGGACCTCCAACATTGCCGACAACAAACTTGACGAAACCAGAGAAAAGCCGATTTCTAATAACATGCACCATCTGATAAACGACGCCCAAAAGCATTTTTCCAAGGGCAAGCCGATGGCCTTCTACTAGTCGTTCCGCCACCAGTTGATAGACTTGTGTTGGCCCAAGGGATGCGCTGCAAATGAGAAATCTCTCTAACCAAAGGTTAAGGAAGGCGATGTGTTCTTCATCCGATACCAGCCCATTCACCTTGTTGTTATGCTGGATATACTTTGTCCATCCCTCGCCCTTGGATTGGATTAATTTGTATGTAGGTTTACCACTGAAAGCTGATATCTAATCGCCATCGGGCCTAAGGTAGCAGAGCTCGGCTACGTCTAGTAGGGTTGGGCCGATTGGACCATGACGAAAAAGGAAGGTATTGAAAGTATCCGACCAAAAGTAGCATGCCGTGGCCACCAAGGACTCATTGGCTTCTGGGTTAGCTAAGCATAAAGGAAGACATTCGGCTATGCCCATTCTCTCCCACTCCGATTTCTTCTGGGCCGATACCCGGATGTACCAACTTCTCCACCCTTTCAGTGCTGTTGGCCAGGCCCTAAAACTTTTGCCCTACTCTTCTACATTGTAACCTTTGGCCGACAGGGGAAGCCTCGGGATTTCTTCATTTATTACTGTGTGGGCATCTAGATTCCCTACCGGTCCTAGATAATATTGGTCATTACTTTCAGGGATCGGGATGAGCACCTTAGAAGAATCCATTCAGCTGACTTGGGAGTTGGTCTGCTTGATCGCAAGATCAAAGGAAGCCGATTGCAGATGGTTTAGGAGCTCGAGAGCGTGAAAATGACCGTGGGGGTCCCGCATATTTATAGCACGGTGAAAAGTTAAAACGGCGGGAAAGGATTTTGAAGTGACACGTGCAGCTAAAGCGCACTGAGATTTTTACAGTGCAATTAATGCAGCGGTTACTGAAGTGATCCTTCAAGCCGATAATGAAGAAGCCGATAAATTTTTGAAAGACAACAAGTTATCTTCCAAAAATGGGGGGCATATGTTTGCACCAAATTTTGGAAAGTACGGAACGATCGGAGAATTTGTGGGAGTTTGGATAGTGTACGGTGGACATTTGGAAACAAAAGACCGTTTAGGAAACCTTAGCCAACTCGGACTCCGTTGTCGTAATGGAATAGGACTCGGATTGGCTGATGGGTATATAAGACGAACCCAGGCCGTTCGAAGAGGGCATCCATAGCAAAAACCCACATCTGCCAGTTTTATTTTCCTTTAGCTTTTTAGTCTTGTAATACTTTCGTTTGTAAGTCGATTTCGATCAGTAAAGTTGCGCATCGCCGATTGTTGGTCGCCTTCGATTTCATCTCAGGTCTGATTTGTTCTATTTTGTTACGCATCGCCTTCTCAGAGCTAATCTGCCTTTGCCCTCTGATTAGCCTTGGTCGGCTAATCTATTTACGTTTTGATCGGCCTTTGGCTAATTCAAATTTAGCCGATTATTCTCTGATACCGGCTTAGAGTGAATTTCACGGCTTTTCCTTATCAATTGCAGGGTCAAATCGATTGGCACGCTTGAACCCGGTGTTCGCCTGGTGTGTTGCAATCAAAAACCCTACTTCAAGTTTTTGGTGTCAACACATGGTTTTTGATAGTGCCACGTCATATTTAGATGTTTGGGTTGATGAATGAAACAACCTCTCTCAATGCACAGTTTCATTTTGCAGTATCATAGGCATGGCATAACATTTAATTGCTGCATGGTGTTGTGATCAAATGTGCCATATAAATTGTGTAGCCACTTGCAATTATATCTAGCATACTACAATATGGCCACACGGGATCCAGAAAAGGTGTGGAGATGAAACAAATCGCTCTCAGTGGGGTTTCATCCCAGTTTTAAAGCACTTGGTAACCGTGTACACCAGGTTTCATCCCCATGAAACTTAACTCTCCTCTCTCCTCATAAATTTGTTGCCATGTCACCACTTTTGCCTATGTGGCATCTCATTTAATGAGAATGAAACTCCCATAAAACTTACACTGAGAATGGCCTTATATGATGTGGACCTGTCCCAAACATGTGGGCCCGGGTCTCTCGGGTGAACGCGTGGGCATGGACCTTACACGGAGTGGTGTGTACCTATAATGAATGATACAGTTCGAAAGAAGTTTGAATTGTCTGAATAAGCAGAATAAATAGAAATCAGACCACCAACAGAGAGCAAAGTTTAAGTTGCATGATGTAACAATATGTGCATATCTCGCTAATGGATTTCCATCCAAATTAAATGTAGTTGTTTCATGATGACCCTTATTTACATCTGTGTGCAAACTGCTAGCAACAGGGGTGAATCTAATGGAGGCTTTATCAGGCTAAAGTCCACCCTCCACGCCAGATCGAAACCCCCCTCCACCCTCATCCCCCTTTCCCTCTACAACCACCGGTAACCCCGTCGCCTGATGGCTGCCCATAGACTCAATGAGGAAGAAGAAACAAAGAAAGAAGAAACATAGGAAGGAAGAAGAAGTGTATCTTTGCCTAAGATCACAAGGCCCAACCGTGTCCTAACATTTAACATCGACACAAACCCAATCCATAATCGAAGTATTCCCAAATCCAATCCAACTAAAGTAGAGAGCTGAGAGCTTATCTGGTTGGCGGTGATGTCGCAGCTTGACGAGGAGTAGCTATGACAGAGTGAGGGTGCATGGCCGGTGGAGTACAAGATGAAGGTGCCTTTGGGCCGAAGGGACCAGCGGAGAACGCGAGGAAGCGCGGCGAGGAGTAGATGGCCGCCGTCGAGGGGTCGCTCGCCATAGGCGCTACCGAGGCCTAGGTTGCTGCCAGCGATGAGGGAGATCTTGGAGGGGTCCAAGGAGGAGGAGGCGAGGAGGCAAGAGATAAGACGTGCAGCTGATTGGCTAAGCCACTGATATATAGGGGCTTGGGGTGCTAGCACAGCACCGTGGAGGCTGGAGGGGCTGGTTTCTATCTCACAGTCGATGAGCAAAGGCAAATTGAGAAAAGAACTTTTCATAATTATTTCACAAGCAATTCAAATAGTACCCCCCAACCGATGAGAGCATAACTGAACCAGTGCTACTCTTGATGCAACTATGAATGGGATGAACCATCACTTCAATGAAGTTTCATCAGAGATATTGGTACTGTCGAATATCTAAATATGGGGTATGAATACGTGCCGAAAAAATGAATATTATACCATATATGCTCGAGCAAGCATTTAGAGACTCCGGATATCACGGGCACGATTCTACGGGATAAGATATACATGGAGGGGATATCTCCATACTAGGAAGGATTCGATCACGTTCCCGTTGTGAGGAAACCAACTTGAGTACACCTGGTATCCAGGGAAGTTTGGATATATTGCGAAGATCGACGCGACGATGGACTCCTCATCAACTACGATCTGGTATTCCAAGCCGACTACAACTGAACTTGAGGTAGGGCTACCCCGACTATATAAGGCTAGGGGTACGTATCCTCAAGGGAGAGAGCCAAGAGAGAAGACTTTTAGATCTTTTACAAGATGCAGAGCAACAAAGAGCCAACGGACCACGCTTTGCCAACCTTCAGCTGAAGTTTAGCCATTGCCTAGATCCAATCTTCATTGTAACTAGGGCTAAACAATTCTCCTGGTACTAGATACACCAATTTCATACATCATCCGCATAGGAAGAAGGGTATTACTCCATCTAGAGCCACAAACCTGTATACATCATGTGCCTCTATTTTCATGCTTGAGTTTGCTAAATCAAAGGTACCCATAATCATAAGTTCAATATCGAGATCTAACCTTCGACAGTTAGCGTGCCAGGTAGGGGTCTTCAACAGTTTTTGCAGGTCAAGCATGTCTTCGGTGTGCGCTCACATCGGAGTATCCGACGACAACTCTTGCGACAACTTTCGCTCGTTCACCGCCATCGACAAAGCACCCATGGTTGAATCTGAGATCGCCTTTAAAACCATGCTCTATCGATGGGGATCGAGCGAAGATCTAGTGCACATCGGCTTCACCGAGTCCTGCTTTTTGGATCCACGCCGAGAGGTGTGCTTTATAGACTTCGACCCTATAGAGCCAAGTATATTGAGATGGAGGGCGATAGCAAAAGTGACGGCCACAGTAGTCAGAGCAGCAGAACAGATCGATGCATGTTCATGGCTAGAGCCAGTAATGGTGCCACTGTCGATGATTCCCAAGAAAGGAATCCTGAGCGGCTGCAAATGCTATTGCTCTAAATACTATAGATCATCGGTGAGATCTAGCAACCGCGGCCCCAATTAGGATCTTGGCCAACCTGTGAAGGCAACTCGATCTCGATAATCCAATGATGCCCCACCCGCGGGTGCCGGATCTTCAGGGACAACAAATCCCTCGACAGATCGACCACAATTGCGGGCCCAGTCGTGCCCCGGGAGTAGCATCCCACCAGAGCCACAATAGCAACATTTTCAGCACCCCTAAGACAAATGTCCAGCGCACTCATATGTTGCTGAAATCCCTTCCGCCACTAGATCCGAGCAACCCAATGACTCTAGTGTTCCATCAGATAAAATCGCTACTCGATGCAGTGCAAGTTCAGACCACTCGAGTAGTAAACTCGAAGTTTAGATGCTCCAGCCAGTAGGGTGCCAGTTGATAGCTGCTAGGACCATCCCACAATCATCATCAAGCAACAAGATCAGCGGTAGCTAGCTCTAGCCATCGTGTTTCTAGGATAGCTCGTTCCAACCCACATCAGAGACATCCTAAGGATCTTCAAGATCGTATTCCTCACGATCAACGTGACTTGTGTAACATCCTTCGCGATCGAAGGGAAGAACATGACCGAGAAGACCGCGAACGATGAAAATCCGAGTCCCCACCTTCGAGGGACCAATCTCCTGCATATCGGGCCCGATGGTGTGAATCTCCGCCTTCGAGGGGCCGCTCGCCTGCATGGCACAAATTCCCTCCTCGACAGGGAGCACGACAGGGCCTGCGACAGACGACCCCCGAGGACGTCGATGAAGGGTGCAAGGGTACAAGGGCAAGATTAACCCCATCGAGTTGCTGCAGATTTATACTACAATCATGAAGGTTGCCGGAGGAAATGAAATGGTAATGGCCAATTACTTGCTAACCACCCTGAATGGTGCGGCGATGTCTTGGTTTCTCAACCTCCTACCTCAATCGATATCATCGTGGACAGAGTTGTGGCCCCAGTTCATCACTAATTTTTAGGGCACGTATGAACACCTTGGGAAGCGTAACAACTTGCATCAGGTAATACAAAGGCCTGGGGAGTTGTTGCGCAACTTCATCCGACGCTTCAGCAACAAGCACAACTCAATCCCTGACAACTCAGACGAGGCGGTCATAGTTGCCTCGAGAATGGCGTCAAGGATAAGAGTTGAAAGGGAAGATTGCCACTCAAAAAATCAAAACCACTAAGGAGCTCTTCGAATTGGCAAATAAATACACTATATGTGTCAAAGCCCAAGACCATATAGACGACCCCAAGCCTGACATCGACAAGCTCGAGTCATCCAAGCAAGGGTCGAAGATGAACAAAAACCACGGAGAGAAGCACAAAGGTGACTCCACCTCAGCCGCAGTCAAAGGAGGCTAGGCTCGTAATACCGGCAACAATAAGGGTCGAAGTTGCCAAGGAAACAAATACTACCCAGTCCACCACATAGACAAAATACGATTTCGACGAATGCTAAGTGATCACCAAGATGGTCCAAGAGAAGTTCAAAGCTGCCCTTGCCGAACACAGGATTGAGCAAGCTAAAGAGAAGCCCCAAGACAACGAGCCCAGGTACTACGGGGCTTATCACAAGCTGACGCATATCTTTGGGGGATCTGCCATGTACAAGTCTAAAAGACAAAACAAGATAGTCGAGAGGGCAATCAACTTGGCCACACCGACTCTCCCTAGGTTCCTCAAGTGGTCGGAAGTGCCAGTCACCTTCGACCAATCAGATCACCGAACTGTGGTCCCCCACTCGTGTCAATACCTCATGGTGGTCGAGCCAACCATTGTCAACGTTAAGGTCGCCCGAACCTTGGTCGATAGAGGTAGTTCATTGAACCTCATCTTCGCAAAAATGCTAGAGAACATGGGGATTCCCCGAATAGAAATCAAAGCCGGAGTCGAGTCATTCCATAGCATAACTCTACTTTCATCATCGATGCCCCTTGGCCAGATCGAGCTGCCTGTCATGTTTGGCGCACCGGACAATTTTCACACCGAAAAAATCCTCTTCGATGTGGTGGACTTTGAGACGGACTACAATGTGATCCTAGACCATCCAATGCTAGCTAAGTTCATGATAGTGGTGCACTACGCATACCAAACCGTTAAGATGCTAGCGCCAAAAGGAGTCCTTGCAATCAAGGGGGACCAGTGTGTGGCAGTCAGGTGCGATTAGAAGAGCCTAGAGATGGCCAAGCATCTCTGCAGATCTGCAGCCAGTGTCAATGGCGAGGTAACCAAGCGCCAGAAATCCAAGAGCATCGATAAGGCTCTTGTATCCAATAGCGCCGCCAAGGATCCAGTCAACGTCAGCAAGAAGAATAAAAAGACCAATGAGGGCGTCAAGACGGTGCCCTTCCATCCGTTAGAGCCATCCAAAATAGTAAAGGTAGGTACCGACCTTGACCCCAAATAGGAAATCGAGCTCATCACTTTTATTCAGGCAAACCGCAATGCATTTGCATGGCAACCGTCCGACATGACTGGAGTCCGCAAGGAGGTGATCAAGCATCAACTAGATGTAGAACCAAGTGCAAAGCCTGTGGTGCAAAAGCAGCACAAATTTGCGAAAGACTGGAAGCAGGCCATACAAGAGGAAGTTGGCAAACTCCTAATGGATGGCTTCGTTCGAGAAATCCGTCACCCAACGTGGTTGGCGAACCCTATTCTTATCAAGAAGCCTAACGGCAAGTGGAGGATGTACGTCGACTACACCGACCTCAATAAGGCTTGCCCCAAGGATCCTTTTCCTCTCCTCCGCATCGACCAAATAGTGGACTCTATTGCGAGCAGTGAACTACTAAGTTTTCTAGATGCCTACTTGGGGTATCACCAAATTAGCATGTCCGCAGAGGATGAGGAGAAAACTGCTCTCATTACTCCCTTCATTGTATTATGTTATATTAAGATGTTTTTCGGATTGAAGAGTGCTAGTGCTACGTATCAACGCTGTATCCAAAATTGCTTAAAATCCCAAATCGGACGCAATGTATAAGCATACGTTGATGATATTGTAGTCAAGTCGAAAACCGGGAGCACCTTAATCAGTGACCTCGAGGAGACATTTGACAACCTCAGAAAGTATCAAATGACGCTTAACCCCGAGAAGTGCATGTTCGACGTCCCGTCCAGCATGCTTTTCGGTTTCCTAGTGTCCAGTCGAGGCATCGTGGCTAACCCGCATAAAATTGAGGCCATCAACCAGATACGTTCTCTGTGGACACTGAGGGAAGTGCAAAAGCTCAAGGGTTGCATCGCCACCCTTAGTCAATTCATCTCTCAGATGGGCAAACGAGGGTTGTCTTTCTTCAAGTTACTCAAGAAGCAGGACATTTTCAAGTGGTCCAAGGAGGCAGAAGAAGTTTTACGAGATTTGAAAAGGTACTTATCATCTCCGTCAATTTTAACTTCACCTAACGAAAAAGGGAAGCTCTTTTTGTACATTTCATCATCTCTTAAGTAGTAAGCACAGTCTTGGTGGTCGAGCGGGATTGCCCCAAGAAAAAGGCCAAGGTCTAGAAGCCGGTGTACTATGTGAGCGAGGTCTTGCACGATGCCAAGCTAGATACCCTCAAGTGCAGAAGATGATGTATGCCATCCTGATGACTTCCCGAAAGCTGCGGCACTACTTCCAGGCGCACATGATTACGGTCATGACGACGTATCTACTCAAAGAGGTAATATGCAATCGAGAGGCGATGGGGCGAATTGCACAGTGGGTGATCGAACTCAATGAGTTTGATATCGATTTCGCATCGCAAACTAGCATCAAGTTAGGAGCATTGGTGCACTTCATCGCGAAGTGGACTCACGTCGAAGAAAAAGAGCAAAAGGTGGTCGACGACCATTGGACTATGTTCTTTGATGGGTCGCTCACGCTTCAGGGCTCACGGTCTGACATCGTGCTCAAATCCTTAATAGGTGAGGAGCTTAAATATGTTATCCAACTTGATTTTTAAGCTTCAAACAATGTTGCAAAATACGAGGGACTGGTTAACAGGCTCCGCATAACTACGTCACTTGGCATCAAGTGACTACTTATGAAAGGGGACTCACAGCTAGTCGTAAATTAAGTGCAGAAGGAGTACCAGTGCTCGGATGACAACATGGCGGTATATCTGAACGAGGTTCGCAAGCTAGTGCATAAGTTCGAAGGGCTCTAGGTAAGGCATATTAGGCGAAGTGACAACTCCGCTGTCTTGCCAGGCTCGCTTCGTCCTGTTCACCCATGCCTGTAGGAGTCTTCATCGAGAAACTCCTTAAACCATCTGTCTCCCTCGCATGGGAGGTAGATGCTGCCCAACTCGACCAGCATCTTGGTTGGGTCAGCGAGGCAGAAACTGGCAGAGCTGACTTGGATGACCCCATTCTAAGCCTATCTCGAAGGTCGAGAGATCTCTAATGATGATGCCTCAGCCAAGAAAATTGCACATAAATCCAAGCTATACACATTGGTAGATGGCAAGCTCTACCGAAAAGGGAGTAACAAAATCTTGATGAAGTGCATCACTCAGAAAGAGGGCAATAAGATATCGCTTGATGTCCATGGAGGCATTTGCGGCAACCATACGTCCTATCGCACTCTAGTCGAAAAGGTTTTTTGCAAGGGTTCTATTGGCCAACTGCCCACCAAGATGATCATGAGCTGTTTGAAAAGTGTGAGAGCTACCAATTTTATGGAAAGCAAACCACCCAACCAGCCCAAGCCCTGTAAACTATTCCTTTGTCTTGGCCTTGCTCAGTTTGGGGCTTGGATATCTTGGGACTGTTCCTAAGAGCCCAAGGAGGTTACAAGTTTCTGTTTGTGGCTATTGACACGTTCACCAAGTGGATCGAAACTGAACCTATCAGGAACATCACCTCAGAAAGAGGCTAAGAAGGCCATGAGGAGCATCGTTACTCGATTCGGCATCCCAAATTGAGTGATCACAAACAATGGTAGCCAATTCACAAGCAACACTTTTATATCCTTTTCCGAAGAATTGGGTATCAAACTTTGCTTCGCTTCTATAGTTCACCCTCAAAGTAATGATTAAGTCAAACGTGCCAATGGCAAAATCTTGTAGGGAATCAAGACCCGCGTGTTTGATAAGCTCAAGGCTTACTCGACTCAGTGGGTGAAAGAACTCCCCTCGGTGCTATGGGTTGTTCATACATCGACCCGTCGAGCCACTGGTGAAATGTTGTTTTTCTTGGTCACAAAGCAGAAGCAGTGCTTCCGACCTAGTTAACATTCGGGTCATCTCGTGTGGATAGCTACTCGAAATAGGAACAGGAGCAGGTGCAAGCAGATGATGTAAATCTATTTAAAGAATACAGGGATTGAGTATCTATTCGAGTAGCCAAGTATCAACAAGCCTTGTGTCGATACCATAGTCAGAAAATCAAGGCAAGAGCGCTCATCGCTGGGGACTTAGTACTACTGAAGGTGGAAAAGCAAGGTAACAGTAACAAGCTATCACCTAAATGGGAAGTTCCCTACGTAGTGGCCAAGGTGACTCAACCCGGATCAGTATGGTTATCAACAACAGAAAGAGTGGTGTTTGGCAACTCGTGGAACATCGACCAATTGAAGAAATTTCATGCATGAACAACAAAACTAGTGAATCACAACCAGAATTCAGGTAAGTACGAGTTCATTAGGATTAACTAACGAAAGTTATTCTATTACATTTGAGGTAGGTATCCTACTACTACTTGCTCTCGGTGGCATCGCATTGCCTTCTCTACATCCACGGGGAATAGAAGAGGATAGTCCCTAGGATGGGCCTTCGCCCTTCGTATAGGGCGGAGGAGGACGCAAAGACCTGATTGATTGTTGATGAAGAATGTGATCTCTTTGTCATTGAGGGGGGAGCACGAGCGGAAGCTAGCTCGATGAAGCTATCTTGAGCTTCACCTTCTTCTCCGCTGGCGGCGTCCTCTCCCTCGATGAAAGTGGAGGCTGGGTCGATGAAGCTGTCTTCAACTTCACTTTTTTCTACCCCAGCGGCGGCACCTTCTTCCCCAGTGGCGGCAACGGCGGTGTTGTCTTCTTCGACGACGGTGTCCTCATCTTCCTCCTCTGGCTAGACCTTCTCAAGGGCCTCCCAGTCGATCTCTTCATCCTCCTCATTTTTGGAAAGGATGATAACGATCCGCCTTGATAAGCCTGTGGTCGATGGCGGAGGGGGAGGAAGCTCTATGAGAATCTCCAGAGATAGGGACGATGGTGGAGAGGAAGCCATGGGTGCGGTTGAGGAACTAAAGCGCTACAAACAGAAGGCAATAAAGAAAGTGGATTGTGGCAGACGACTACAAGTCCCATCTATTCATAGCTTTGGGAAAGGATCACACTATAGCAACTACGCTATCAAGATTCACGTCGGTCCCAATCCACGAGGCGTCTGTTGCACTTCCACATAAATACAAAAACCCAAGAGACGTTAAGTTATGACGTTGAATGGATAACACGCTGCGTTGACGCCGAAGGGGCGCAATGGCTGTACCCAACCATCGGAATGGAGTTATGTAGCTCACCTACTCCGACCGTTCGGATTTAAAAAAATGCTGGGCCTTACCAATAGGCTTGGGGGCTCATGCACTGAGTGTATGACAGAGGGCTACTATTCTTGATGCTTATGCTCTACTCTTTTGTCGATATGATCATTGAGCAGAGAGTCGGGGCTACATCATGCATTTTCGATGCATATGCTCTACCATCTACTCGATGCACTCATCGAGCAGAAGGTCAGGAGCCACATCGCTCGATCTTTTATGTACTTGGCTCCACTCTCGGGTCAATACATCTATCAAATAAGGGGTTGGGAGTCACAACAGATATCTGTGATGTTGATGCTTCACTTTCTACTCGATCTAGCTATCGGGCAAGGATTGGGGGCTACATCATGGCACTGTGCTTACGTCACATTACTCCCTACTCGATGATATCATTGAGTAAGGAGTCGGGGGCTACAGGTAACTCTATACCTTGTTCTATTTCCTGGTCGATACTGCTATCAAGCGGGGCGCTGTAGGCACAATCTCGTTATTTCTTTTACATACAATATTTTGCACGCATTTACTCGATCGCGTACTTAGCATGTCAGCGAACAAAACCAAAGGGTGGCCATACCTGAACCCGATGACGAGCAATTCTATCCTGCGCGCATACGAGCACTAGATTATCAGACATCTAAAGCTCAGCGGACGGCAGGAGACGAGGCCTCTAGTCGATTCTACATGTGCTGCCCAGTAAGTTCATGTTTGCTACAAAGTCTAAGTTGTGTGGTTGATGAAGACTTGCAAAAATCATATAGTTTTACTTCAACTTATATGGTGTTCATGTTATGTACGGCCACTCTGAGTATACGCTCGGGGGCTAAGCTATTTAATGAGAATTTTTCTAGTCTTGTGTGCAGATACAATCAAGCATACACTTAGCAAGAAGTTACTTACTGAGAATCTATGAGTGCTAAATTAGATTTACATCTACATGTGCTACTCTATTTCATTGACTAGAAAATAGCAGGCAAAGCACGATAGACAAGCAGATTAATTGGCATTATCAATAAAGACCATGGTAGCAACAATACATCAGCGTGTTCAGGCCTAAGCATTCTAGTTGATGTCGTCATCATCGTCGGTGAGAGACAGCTCCAACTAGGCCACGAACCTCTCGACAGGGTCTTTGAAGGACTCGATGTAGTCAGTAGCCTCGCTCGCTTTGCATGCGAATCCTTCATCCAGTACCGAGAGGTCCAAGCTAGGATGGTGGCTCTTCACCAGGGCGAGCACGTGGGAAGTCGTAAGATGGGACAGATGAAGTCATGTGCTCGATGGTCTCCGATTGCACAGTGGCAAGTGTCACATCTAATCCAGCCTTTTTGACCTCGATCACCTTCCTGCTCATTTCTGCCTTGTCTCGATTGACCTTAGCCTTGAGCCACGCAGCGTTGGCAGTAGCTTTCTTGGCCTTTAGCTTCGCTACCTCTGCTTTTAGCTTCTTCACCTCACACTTCTGCTTCTCAGCCTCAACTTTGGCAGTTTTTAGCTCGGCCCTGAGTGCCCCCAGTTTGGTGTTTTTCATCTTGTGCACTTGTTGTTTGGATGGCAGCTATGGCGATGTCATCAACAGTGCTGCTAGGCGCACCTTTCCTACAGGAGATTCTCTATCTAACATCTTCAAAAGAAGAAGAAACAATCATGAAGGGGAAGAAGAGGTAACTTAGCCAGTCGAAACTTCACCTGCACATTCTTCCTCTACGCAGTGGTTTTCTCTAGGACTGGTCTGGTCCTGACAGCAGGCTTCTCGATCGACATAGCCGACAGAAGAGATGGCGCTAGTGGATCAGCGGCTAATGGTGGAACCTGTGAACTAGTGGTTACTATGAACAAAAGTATACCAAAGACAAATTTGACAAAGCAATGCTCGATAGTGGTGTTACTTGCTCGACCGCTTTGGTTGACAGAGAGCCTGCTTGAGGAAACGTCTGCGTGGGTGTTGCCGACTTTGGCACATCAGCCCCCCAGGCAGCCCGCTAGTCATCTAGTATTTGTTGGATTACATTAGAAGAAACTTCATAACAACCAAGTGAGCGATTGAAGATCACAAAGTTGGATGGTCTTAGTGATGAGGTACGAGGCTGTTTGGCTGGCCCACAGGGCGCTGGAGACACAGGTCTCCTCGCTCGAGGGGACTCGACCACCGCTTGCTCTAAAGTCGCCTCACCCTCATTCGGGTCGTCGGTGCGCGGGGGCAACAAAGGCTGCGACGCAGGGCGCAGGGCGTCGGCGCGGCATGGGGAGAGAGAATAAGCGACGGCGCGAGCAAATGGGTACGCGTGGGGATGGCTCCGGGGTTATTACGCCCTATTTTCATCCGCCAGGTTGGCTGACGAACACAATGCCCACGTGGCAGGGTTAGGTATTTTCATCGGCCAGCCTGGCTGACGAAAATAGCTCTCCCTGCCATGTGGCATAAGATAAATGGGCCAAGCTATTTCTGTTGGCCTAAAAAGCCAATGAAAATAATTTGAAATTCAATTGCCACCCCCTTGCAGGACTATTTTCATCGGCTTCGCAAATAGGCCGACGAAAATAAATTTATTTTCATCGGCTGGTGGCTCTGGCCGACGAAAATAACTCTATTTTTGTTGGCTTGATTTAGGCCGACTAAAATGTATTATTATTGTTGTCGGCCCATAGAAAGCCGACGCAAATATCTTTGACCGATGAAAGAATGTCGTTTTCCTGTAGTGTAGGGAAGACGGCCAGAGCATCAGAGGAAAAAGGCAGTGGTGAAGGCAGACGCTACAAATATAAAAAATTGTTAGCCGATTGATTTGAAGACTGGGTTATAGAGACCATAAGTGTTTCTACCTGACCAGCAGCCGATGTATAGGGAGCTTTCTGCCGATTGCTCTTTAGGGGAGTGACATTGGCGGGAGCTTCTTTGGACCGTCCTTTTATATGGATGTCCACCTCTTTTCTGCAAAAAGGTCGGCTTGATAATATTAAGAAATGAAGTAGAAAGGTGAATAGATGTACGTAGCTGAAGGTCTCCATACATACTTGGCTGTTGCTTCTCCAGTTCCAAGAGGGATGGGCCGGGCCTAGCTTCCCAATGAGGCCGATGTATATCCTGCCATGGCCATTCCGACATCAGGACGTGGTCGCTTACTGGATTGACCTCCGCCTGACGACCCGGTTGGCTTCTTGCTAGTTATCTTGGTCTACAAATAGGAGAATAGATGATTAGGAGAGCTCAAGGATGATTAAGTGTTATAAGAATATAAATCTATTTTAGCTGATACCTCGTCAGTAATGTCAATGAGGCTCGTGTTAATGTATCTATTGACGTCAAAAATTTGAAGTAGGGTTTCTGACTTCAGCACCAAACGAACACCGAGTTCAAGTGTGCCAATCGATTTGACCATGCAATCGATAAGGGAAAGGTGTAAATTTGATCAAAGCCGATATCAAGTCGATAGTCAGCCTAACTCCGATCAGCCGAAAGCCGATCAGGACGTAAAAAGATTAGCTGATCAAGGTTAAACGGGGTAAAGGTATGTTAACTCTGAGAAGGCGATGCGCAGCAAATCAGAGTAAATCAAACCTGGGGCGAAATCGACGAAGACCAATAATCGGTGATGTGCAACTTTATTGATCAAAATCGACTTGCAGAGGAAGATATTACAAGACTGAAAACTAATGAACAAAAAACTAGTAGATGTGATTTTTGCTGCGAATGATTTTCCTAGCCGGCCTGGGCTCATCTTATATACCTCCGGCCGATCCGAGTCTTATTACAATACGGTGGTAACAAAATCCGTGTCGGCTCGGGTTTCCTGAACAGACTCTCTGTTTCCAAATATCTCCAGCGTGCGCTATCCAAACTCCTGTTGATCTCGAATTGCCGATTATGTCGTTCCTGCCAAATTTTGGCGCAAACAGTAACCCAATGAACTAGAGTGGTTGCTGGAGTTCGAAACACTATTGGTCGAGTTAGTTTAAATGGTCGGCTCTGAGGGTAAACCCAGGAAAAATCAGGATTGATTGCCGACAGTGTTCGCTCTTTCAGGTAGAGGGCGACAGAGATGGCCAACCACCATTCATAGAATATTATTGATTGGCGACCATACAGCACAAAGCGAGGCAAGTTCTAAAGTTGGAGCTCATCGGCTATGTGAAGGACTATGCTGACAGAAGAAGCACGATGGAGTCGCTCCCTTTATATAAGTAGCCGGTCAAGTAGGCGAAAAATTGATGGGACTTGGCCGAAACCCAATTGTCTAGCTTACACCGTCGGGTTATAGAACTCGTAGGATGGATAAAATCATTAAAATGTTCAATTCTTTACGTGCAGACCGACAGATAGTATGCTGGGGGAGACGAAAATTTTATACAAGTCCAAAGTTTCCTCAAGCATGTCAACACTGTCCGCCGATAAGTGAAGAAATGACGGGCAAGGGAAATTGTTAGCTTCTGTATAAAAAAAGAATTCTCTAGGGCGAAGACCATCATAAGTTAACTATAAGAAAAATGCAAGAAACTTTCTGAGCCGATCAAAGTGATTTTTGTGTCCTTAGAGGAACAAAGGATATACCTCTCGGTAACATATCCTGTGCACACAGATTTTTTGTGTACACACCGTGCACACCAATTAACAAAAGTTACGAAAAATTCTGAAAAAAATTGTAGATGTACTTCATAGATTGCTCTACCTATGTATAAAGTTTCAAGATCAAATTCATTAAAATATTGAAGTTTAAACTCTTTAAACTTGTCAGAATTTTCTCTTTTTTGTAACTCTTGATATATAATGAATTTGAATCTACAATTTTATACATAGGTAGAGTAATCTATGAAGTATATCTATAATTTTTTTCAGAATTTTTTATGACTTTTGTTAGTTGGTGTGCATGGTATCTATACTTTAAGTTCACCCTCCATTTTCATCTTGGCTTCACCACTGACTAGCAAGAATGTTGGATCCAAGCAACATTTCCCACATCTCCAGGAAATGTAATGCATGCATTGGTGTTATTAAACAAGACTGTCGAGTTCATGCCAGGGTTCCAAAAACCATTCAGTTTTCATGAAAACTACCCGTACCACTCTGGTTTGAAAAGCGAAACCATTTGGTTTACTGGTCAATTTCAAATTCAAATTCAAAAATTTTGGGAAATTAAAAAATCTATCAAAAAATTCCCTAAAATTAATATTAATAACTTTATGACCTCTGACATGAATTTTGTTTTTTGAAACAACGAAGTTTGGAGACGTTTTTGAGCCATTCAAAATGTAGAAATTAGAAAATAAAAAAAAAAGAAATTAGACATATTTCTAGTAGAAATATTTGTTTAAGTATGTCAAGAAGCAATATTTACTTAAACATATTTTAGTAACAATATTTGTTCAGTTATATTTAGTAGCAATATTTGTTCAAGTATGTCAAGTAGCAATATCTATTCAAGCATGTCAAGTAGCAATATCTGTTGAAGTATATTTAGTAGCAATATTTATTCAATTATATTTAGTAGCAATATTTGTTGAAGTATATTTAGTAGCAATGGAAGGTGTTGATATGTGAATGGTATTGATATGTGAATGCCTATTTTTGCATTTGTTAGATTGATATGTGAGTAGTATTGAAATGAAAGATTATTTGTTTATATATTATTGCTAAATGCCTACTTTACAATTTGCAATTGTGTAAAACATAGCAAAGGTTATTTCAAAATTTTTCCATATTTAAGAAAGTTCATGGCAGAATTGTTTCATGTTTTCCATACTTTTTTATATATTCCATACATTTTTCCTATTTTTTGGGCCTTCAATGGTTTTTTTTACAAATTTTACAACATTTTTTCAATTTTTCCTATTTTTTACATTTTTTCCCAATTTGTCAACCTGTGGCCGGTTTTCACCAAAAACTGCTCGAAATTCAAGCTTTCCAAAGTGGTTTTCGTCCATTTTGTTTGAAATTCACTCGCTGGTTTGACTAGATTTCAAATTCATTTGACTTTTCAAATCGCTAGGTTTTGAGCGAACTTTGAGCTGTTTTTTGCGAATTTCGATACCGTCGGGTCATCGAAATCCACGTTCGAAATGATATTGTTACCCCTGGTTCTTGCACCAAGGCGCTCCACCCAAGACTTCTTATACATTGAGCATCCAACATAGAGGGGAGGATGTTAATTTCATAATTTGCTGACTGCAGCTGGTGCGGTTGATGGCGTTGAGCAACGCAGAGCAACCTCCCATGGAGATGGACGCCAAGCTGATGATGGCCCAGCAAAGAGCGATCGCCGGCGGTTGTTAGATGATCTTCTCAACAACGGAGATGCCACGAAGATGATGGTGGTTATGGTCTCCGAAACCGGTGCCAACGCAGTGAAGCCTCCCACGGCGCCATGAATCCGCTGCTGCTAGCATCGGCATGCTCTGGATCTTCGCAAGCACCGAGTTTCCTTCTCGACAGAACGATGCACCCGGCGGTCAGATGTGATGCCAACTCGAGCATTTCTTCGCTTGCTTGAGCTCAACACCAACGCGAGCTCGGTGAAGCGGCAAGCTTCCGATGAAGTAGAAGAAGGCGCCGATCACTGCGTTTTCTCCAAAGATTGCCGGAGAGCGTCACCGTTGAGGGGGATACCGCACTCCATGCGGTGGCCACCAGTGGTGACAGTGACAACTACCTGAGGAGTGCCGACGTCATCTACGGCAAGGCAAAGGACCTCCTGGTTGCGCAAAACAATAACGGTGACACTCCCCTGCATTGCGCTGCTAGGGCTGGGAGATCCAAAATGGTCTCTCATCTCGTTGCTCTGGCCAGGGCTGAGGACGAAGGTGGCGAGAGGCTCAAGGAACTCCTGAGAAAGGAGAATGCGCGTAAGGAGACGGCCTTGCATGATGCTGTCCGCAGCGGTGATAACGACATTGTGGAGCTGCTTATGGGGGAAGATTCGGAACTAGCATGCTTCCCCAGAGACGGTTGTTCGCCGCTGTACCAAGCCATCTTGCTGGAGAAGGACATCATTGCAGGATCTCTACATGACAAGAGTGACGGAAATCTTTCGTACTCTGGACCAAATGGACAAAATGCGCTGCACGCTGCGGTTCTTCGTGGCACAGGTACTCACAGATGCATCTATTCCTTTAAAACTTTCTTCGACACATTTATTTGTCTGTGCACGATTATAGATAGATACATACGAGTTACACACTAATTTAAACAAATACAACATAGAAGTAAAATAACCATTGCCTATTCGCAAACAACCTTTGGCTGAAAATGTAAATCTTATTTGTAATTTTAAAATTGAAAGAAGATAATCTTTACAACGTGCATATTAACCTTGGAAAAATGCATGCATACGGACCGGAAGAACCCGTATGGGGTTGTTTGGTTCGCTGCATCTGTTAAGATTTGGCTCCACAGATGCAAGATACTGCTGTTTGGTTGCTTGTATGGACATCCTGGCCTGGCTCCAGCCATGCAACTTAGCCCCCGCAGCCTGGCCCAAAGGAAACGCCAGAATCGGCCGTATCCCGTGAGCCAGGCTCGCTGCATGCATGGGTTGCCTCACTGACAATGCATGCATGATGACATCATCACATATGTAATCTATTTTTCATCTATTTCTTGTAATATCTTTTGATTACAATCTCTAATCACCAAACCGATTTTAGCTATGCGTTCCTGATATTTCTTCGAACAAAACTAGACCACACTTGCCATATAAATTTTAAAAGATCAAATTTTTATTTTTCACTAATTTGAATTTTTATTTTTATTTTTTGAATTTTTTTAGTTTTCCAATATTTATTTTCTTTTTTAAATTTGTTGATGTTCTAGTATTACTTTTTCAAAAAAAAATTATCCATCTCTCTTGAATTTATCCATCCCAGTTCTCTTCTAGTGCACCCAACCAAACAACTTCTCTTGACAGCCTGTCCAATCTCATACAACCAACCAAACAACATCACCTTCCATCCACTCAGTCAGGCTCCCACCAGCCAGGCTGAACTCATACAGCCTGGCTCAATTGAGAAGACAACCAAACAGGCCCTATGTGATTCCTGTGCGTCGACGTGTATGGCACGGCATGGAAAAATAGTTCGATCGGAAAAAAAGGGACCCACGATATCACCCAAAACAGGAAATTTTGGGTTTTTTTTGGAAATTTTTGTTTGAAAGCAAAAAATTGGCAATTTAAGCACTCAAACTGTGGGCACCCGAAAATATGAATCGATTCCTCACACGTGCGTTGGACTTAGAGGTGACACCCATACTCCACTTAAGTGTATGCTCACTGCCACCCAAAAGTCTTGTGCACGGAGTATTGACTAAATGGCTCTCACTCAAACAAATATGAGCCACATAGTCGCACCGTACACACTTACGCGTCCATAAGAGTTTCGATTCCATTCCGAAAATCCATACCGGGATTGAAATCAACACATCTAAGCATAGTACTTGCCGTCCGTCTCAGAACCTTGGTATCGCCCACACTCACCAAGGGCATGAGCAATAGCCAAAGAACGACGACCACCCAAGTTTATACGTTAGATAGTTGAAGACAATTCTAAGTACCCAGATATGTGTCTAATGCTAGTTCCCAAGATCAATGCCTAGCACCCACATATCCCGTATTCGAGATATATCGCAACACATAGACATGAATCTAAGTAGTTGGAATAGCATAAACATAAACTACAACTATTACAACTACTTACTATTACAAGTTGTGGCCGACCGGGCAAATATTACATGTCCAAAAGTAAATTGCAGTGGAAATTAAACATATACCAAAAGTAGGACAGCGGTATGCCCATCCATAAAACCCAAAGGCAACCGACTTGGAAAAGCCCAAGGTCATCCATCAACATCATTGTCGGACCCCGGAGTAAAGTACGTGTCGTCGGGGTGTTCTTCCATACCGTCGTCTATATTGTTTGGATTAAGCAACCGTGAGTACATGTGTGTACTTGCAAGACTTTAGTGTATGGAAATAAAGTAAATGCAAGGCTATAACAAGGAAACAAGCTTCTACACTAGTCTCATTTTCAGCATAAGGCAGATTTTGTTTGCAAGTAAAAGATTCATAAAACGGTAATGAATTTATAAAGAGCATTTATATGAAGCTAAATAACAGTAAGTAGAGTTTATAGATGACATTTCACAATCCTCCTTGGCTACAAAGTACAAGTAAAAACAGCCACCATTAGCTTCCCAATTCATCAACTCATTCCAACACCATTTCCAAAAGTTTTAGCAAAAAACAAAGACTATACTTGACATTATTTTCCCAAGTTGCTCATGACTGCGAGCACGGCTAATTAATTAGATTTTAATCTCTGCAGAGAGTGTACACTTTACCCACATGACACATTCTAGCAATCATGTCAACCATGCCTCGCGATATTCACCGTACCCGATTTGCTGGATTGTGACGAAACTGTTCAACTAGTTAAAGTTTAATCTTGCACCCGCCCCGGTGATGTTAAACCCTTGCCACAGTCCGGAGATCCAGAACCACGATGGTGCCCCCCATCGGGAACTCTCCCCATGACAAGGCATGCACCGTTGTATCGGAATGCTTGGGCCCCAACACCTCGGTGAAGGGAGCACCTACGAGCAACACCGTTCCTCGATGTGCCCTTACTACTCCGGCCTCCGAAGATGCAAGATTAAATTTCAACTAATCTAATGAGTTTAGGCTATCCCATACTAGCACATATGGTTGCACCAAAACACTTAGGTGATAGCATCAAGTTCGGTCCTTAATTGACCCGGGCGAGAATCTCCCCCTAACTACACGTGAGGTCCTTTTCACGCCTCAAGTTAAGTAATAACTCGCCCACGTCTAAATCATAAGTTTTGAGTTGGATTTTTACCAAGATACACGGAAACCATACCTCGGTTCCGTACAATTAAACAAAGTTGCTCTTAGTAGTTAAAATGGTATTCAACATTTAAAATTCGTTCTAATGAGCATGTTTAAACAGATACATATGTTAATCTCGCAAGTTTTGCCCAAGTGACATTAATTATTGTCTACACCATTACTAGGTTACAATGGCAAGTATTCAAATGACAAGGTGAAGGAAATGCATACAAGTGGATTTAGCTACCGATTCCCACAACATACCAGTTTACGACATACACGCCTGCATATAGTTTGATAAAGCAAAATAACATTGAAATTATGGAATCAAAATGGTCAAAGGAGGGTGCTTGCCTGGTTGGTCTTCTTCGGGAATATAATCTGGATCGTAGTTGATGTCGTTATCAATTGGATCCGAAATATCGTCGTCTATGCGTCGAATAATAAGAATCGAGACAAAAGCAAACAACATCGAATCAAATGGGGCAAAAAGAAATCAGATAGCAAGAACAATTAAAACTTCACAAGAAATAGGGATTGCTCTTTATGAATTTATAAATTTTATTTTATGAATTCAAGATGTAAAAATTGTTTAAGATTAAATAGATATGATCATTTCAGGCTAAAGGTGAATTCTTACCTTTAATTAGGATTCAGATTCAAAGCAACATTTAATTAGTATTCTAGTTATAAAAAGCTAACCTATTGATTTAGGCTACTGGCCATATTTACATGATATTTAAGAAGGTTCTGGTGATACAAATTTCATAATTATTGATTTCTCATTTATGTCTAAAGTTCACCCATTCATATTGTGGTCTAAAGTAATGTGAACTCTTAGGGTTATTAAGCTATCAAGATTAATATGCAATTCATGGTGAAGCAAGATTCTTTCTTCGGATTACAGCAGTTTGAACTTTGTAAAGTATTTCTAAACTAGTTTTATTGACTTTAGCATTTAGACGAGTCATTTTATTAATTGATGAAATAGTATAAATGATCACAATGCTAATGCTAAATCGGTCATGTTTCATTTTAAGTTTGTGACTACGTCTTACAAAATAATTGAACCATATTTCAGATATTAGTTGGGGATGGCTTTATAAGCATTTTAGAATTAGTTTCATAGTATTTTGCATTCATCCGAGATGTTATTTATACGAATGATCATTATGACCTAACATGAACTTAGTTCAAATTTACACAAACATATGTTATTTTTGCATAACCAGGGTATTTATGATTTTACTAATATTTATGAATTCACTTTACCATTATTTAATCTCATGAACTCAAGTTAATAACTATTTTAACTTCTATGTATTTTGAAAGACAATATATTTCCAAATATAATTCAAGTCCGATTCAACCCTAAATGTTTTTGCATATTTAAGTTCATTACTAATTTTTGGAACATACAAAAACTGATTTTACATGATTTACATTTTATTTGCAAAAGATATTCATATTTAAATACTTAATACATTGAAAGCAATCTATTTTAGAAAATGATTCAAACTAAGTTAGAATCTAAATATTTTTATATATTTGGGTTCCTGAGGATTTAAGGTTTCCATAAAATTGGTTATATTTAAATTTGAACTTGTTTGCATACACTTTGTATATAACATACTTAACCTACTTCTTTTAGTTTAACTTTATAATTTAAACAGAGTTTGTTATTTCAATATTTTTTAATATTCAGAATCTTCATGAGTTCAAATGATCATAGAAATTTACTTCATGATTTAAAGAATTACAATCTGAATATTTATAATGGTGTCATATTAGGGTTTATTTGTACTTTTAAATTCAAATAACAACAACTGAGTTTGAATATTAAATATTTTTGCACAAATGAGTTTCTTATGGGTTCAGGATCATGTATAAATTATTTTATCATTTTAGGATTCTTGATGTATAGTATTTGTAAAGAAAACATATTAGGGTTCATTTGAACTTCAATTTCAAATAAATCAAACCAAGCATGAGAATTAAATATTTTTGCATATTCTGAATCTACATGAATTTATATGAATTTAGGAATTTATTTCACTTTATTTTGACTGTTAGTTCAAAAGTTATAAGCAAATGAATTCATTCGGATTTGATAAATACTGGAAAATGGCTATAAAAGGAAAGTGCGCTTTCTCACCAAACCTATGCTTTCCTTATTTGGGCTGGGCCAGATTGAGCTAATGGCAAGTGGACCCGAGATGGTAGAGGCTAGCGAGGGCTGAGGCTGATAGTTGGGTCCCGTGCGGCAGAGAGAGGTGACACGCGTGTGACTGATAAGAAGGGACCCGCCTGGCAAAGAGATGACGGGGAACAGAGCGCTGCAACTGACAAAAGGGTCCCGCGATGTTAGTGAGACGGCGAAGCGGTTGCGGTTGACTTGGAGGGCCCGCCTGGCGGCGACAGAAGACAGAGCAACGGCTTTCGAAGCTCGCCGGCGGCGAAGCAAGGCTGGAGCTGGCGAATGGGTAGCAGCATGAGGAAGCGGAGATCAAGGCGCACCTAGGGGACCAGTTGATTGGGGCTAATCGCAGGCGAGGTGGGCTGGCGGCGGAGAGGGGCGAAGCTTGGTGCGGGTGGTCGCCGGAGAAGAAGAAGAAGATGGCGGCGCTGGCCCGGATAGGAGACGGAGTAGCTTCATGGGGTGGATAGGATGCCGACGGACTACTGCAGAGTGGCGAAGCACGATCGGAGTGGGCCACCACCGAGGTCATGGCGACGGTAACGGCGAGAGTGGCTGGGAGCAAGAACGACTGTGTTAGAGCATGAATGGGTAGAAGTTTAAGCAATAAGGAGTGCCAGGGACTCCATTTCGCCGGTTAATGAGATTCGGAAACTCACTGAAGTTCCTTTCCAATGGCGGCCGGCCAAGAAGAAGAAAGCGGATGGGGCGGCCATGCTACAGGCGAGGAGAGCTGCAAATAAACGTTGATTACGGCTTAGTGATGCTCTAGGATGATATGGTTGTGAGCAACTTGAGAATGGCTCACCGAATTTGCTTACACATGATTTCTTCCCATGTTCTAAATTTTGGCGGCAATGGCAGAAGCAGGTTCGACTTGAGCTGCATAAGAGGCGAGAGGCGAGGAATAAGTTTGAGAGTCTTAGAGGGACCTTTGTGTGCGCGGTATTGGGATGACAAGCTTACCTGCAGAAGTTTGGCTTGGAAACATGCTCGCTGGTCCTACCGTGCTCTGGGCGAATCTCTGCTCATGACGAGCTCAAAGCAATGTCAGGAGGTAGCGAGCTGAGGAGGCAGGTGGGCGAGCCAGGCGGTCTTAAGTGCAGCACATTGGAGCAGGTGAGTAGAATGGCGACGGAGCTAGCGATGCTTGGCTGACCACGCCCCGTGGCTGTGTTTCTCTGCCACAGCAAAGAAATCAGTGCAAATTCTTTGTCGTGGCAGCAAGCAGGCAAGGTATGGGCATGACTGGGCTAAGCAACTGAGGAAGAAGCTGCACTGCATTGATCTTTGACTGTCAAGTGGGGTCGGAGCCCACTCACTGCTCAGGGAAAGAGGATGCTCACCACATTCAGCACTCCGGACAGCATGCGGTCAATCGTAGTGAATGACATATCACTTCGAGACTTTAATTTTTGAAAATTTTTATATGTGATTTAGAGACATTTTCCAACCTAATGTAAAATTTCACATTAAAATATCTTACATAAAACTTTTAAAAATTCTGACAAGGTTGACTTATCAATCTACTATTTTCTGTTTTTATTTTATTTGAGGGTAGAAATGAAGTCCATAATTTTTGAAAATTTTTGTCAGCGTTTCATATGGGCAGAGAATTCTTGTGTAAAATTTTTCGTATCTATATACCACATATTTATTTTGTAGTAATTATGATATTACAGATTTCAGGACTTCATGATTTCTGTTTTTAAATTTTAATAGGTACAAAAATTAATCATTAATTTTTGATATTTTTACCATGGGTTGAAAATTTTATGAGGAAGGTTTGGTAAAATTTTCAACCAGACATAAGTTTTGAGTACTTTTGTAAAATTTTGCTATGCCACTATTTTAAAGGTTAAAACATATCACTTTACTATTTACCTCTTTACCTAACTCATTAAAACCTTTGGACGGCTGAAAAGATGTGGTGGAGAATTCCCATAGTTTAATGGCATTTTACTTTTATCTTTTACCATTTTACTTTTACTCTTTTACTGATTTCATTTATCGATTTTCTTTTAAACCCAAAATTCAAAAATAATTATTAAGGTTGAAAAAGTTTTAGAAAAGATGGGAATTCAAAGTAAGATTACTTTCTCAACTCATTTTCAAAGTTTGTTTATTTTAGGTGAAAAATTTTAATGTAGCAATGTATTCTTTTTCCTTTAGGTTGAAGTACAAGAAAATGAAGAGAAAGATGGTACTTAGAATGAAAATCTTGGTTTCAATTAAAATGTTTACTCAATTCCATTTTCAAAAGTCTAAATTTTCATTTTTACTATTTTTGAAATTTTTTTGGGATGTTACAGAAACTCAAGACATTGTGGAGCTGCTTATGGCGGTAGATTCGGAACTAGCTAGCATGTTTCCCCAGAGACGGTTGTTCGCCGCTGTCAGCACATTTATTTGTCTGTGCGTGATTATAAATAGATATATATGAGTTAGACTCTAATTTAAACAAATACAACATAGGAGTAAAATAATCATTGCCTATTCGCAAACAACCTTGGTCCAAAAATGTAAATCTTGTTAGCAATTTTAAAATTGAACGAATATAATCTTTACAACGTGCACGTTATAACCTTGAAAACTGCAAGCACACGGACCAGAGAAGAACCGGTAAATGATTCCTATGCATTGATGTGTATGACATGGCACGGAGAAATGTTCCATTGAAAAAAAATGGACCCCACCGTATCACCCAAAACCAAAAAATTTGGAATTTTTTGGAAATTTTTGTTTGAATTGTTTGAAGCTCAAATTTGAATTTTTAATGGAAAAGAGGATAAAGCAAAAAATTGTTAATTTAAGCACTCAAACTCAAGACCTTCCAATTAAGTTATCCAGATCTAACACCAGGTAAGACATACATTTGTGATATAGAAAGGTTGTGTTTATTTTCATACATACGGTCAAAAATTCAAACTAGAAAAAAAAATTCCCCCTAACTGGGGGCGGTGACCAGACCGAAATTTGCTGAATTTTAATAAAATTTCACTGAAATTGATAACCCTGGTGTATAGCAGGGCAAATCAAACAGAGCGTTAAGAAATCAAATAGAGTTATATGAAACTTTAGAACAAGAAGACCAAAATATCAATACGCAATTCTTGACTTGGGTAGCGGTCAAAGGAACTTGGGTCACGGTCAAAAGAGATATGTCTATCTATATAAGTATAAATATCTGGGGAGATTAAATGTACCTTGTTAGCTTTGAGGGTTAGAAATCTATCAATTATATAATAAAAGATGATGATAGATCTTTTACTGCTATTAAGAAAAAAGACAAATATGCTAGAAATTCTCATAGAAAAGAAAAACATTTGGCCCTTTATTTGGTGGACATTTTTTTGAAAAAAAAGAAAATGGCAGGAGTACTGACTTGCATTTAAAAGGATGGAAAACACAGTACCAGGAACAAAGTCAGAGAGAATGACAGAACAACAGTGAAGCAGGACCTAGTGTTGACACCAAAAACGTGAAGTAGGATTTTTGATTTGCAACACACTGGACGAACACCGGGTTCGAGTGTGCCAATCGATTTGACCCTGCAATCGATAAGGAAAAGTCGTGAAATTCGCTCTAAGCCGATATCAGAGAATAATCGGCTAAATTTGAATCAGCCAAGGGCCGATCAAAAGGTAAACAAATCAGCCGATCAAGGCTAATTAGAAGGTAAAAGGTAGATTAATTCTGAAAAGGCGATGCGCAGCAAACAGAACAAATTTGACCTGAAGAAATCGAAGACGATTAACAATCGGCGATACGCAACTTTATTGATCGAGGTTGACTTACAAAAGAGTATTACAAAACTAAAAAGCTAAGGGAAAAACGAAAACTGGCAGACGTGATTTTTGCTGTGGATGCCTCCTTCAAGCGGCCTAGGTTCGCCTTATATACCTATAAGCCGATCCGAGTCCTGTTCTGTTACGATAACACAGTCCGAGTCGGCTATGGTTTCCTAATCGATTTCTTGTTTCCAAAGATGCATCGTACATTATTCAAACTCCTGTGATTCTGCCAATTTGTCTCGTACTTTCCAAAATCTGGTGCAAACACCTAGCTAACAGAATTAGCTAAAGCCAAGAAAATAAAACGAACTTGAACAGAGACTTCGGCCTGTATAGCTCCCCGGGTTTACACCTGAGATGCAATATGTCAAAGCGACGATGGTGCGTTGTATGTCACTGCTGGTGCTGATCATCGATTTTGACAGTCTTGAGTGACGTCACTGAATATGTTTTGCCTTATTCTATACGAGACCTTGAAGATCCTATTGTTTCATTCTTTTCAAAGATTCTACAACCCGTATATGAGAATGCCACCAACTTCCTTGCTTCTTTGCTTTGGCATGTTTTCCTTGATGATTTCCCACCACCTTGAAATGGTGGTGGATCCTTATCTTAAAAAGGTTTAGATTTGATAGCTGGCCTAGAGATATAAATATTTAACATAATTCTAAAAAAGGGTAAACATCTGGCTTTAAATATAAAAGGTTTACTTTTGTTAGCTAGTTGTCTTCGAGATATATTATTTTGAAAAAAAAGGGAAAAGTAGCACTAGCATCACTTATAATTCAAAAGTTGAGAGTACATAAATCTACCAGCAGGCCACATCCCAATCCTTTCTTCCGCACTGACAAAGATTTTAATTTTGTTCCGCAATCATAATTCACAAAGAAAAAAAATATACACTATACTATATGACATTACACTAAAAGATTGGTAAAAAATATGATTTTTTTTGCATGTACCTTAAATTAGAGTTGTGAAAGATTGGAATTACATAGTGCAAGAGCGGAGCCATCTCATGGCCCAAGCCTTAGGCTGGACTAGCTGTTCTCGGCTTATTTGAGCTGGACTTCTGATCCCAGGCCTCGGATCACGATCTGGATGATCGGAGACATGGCTCAACCACTAATATAGTGTACAAGACAATGCCACGTAGGTACACGGGTCAATTGATTTAGTTGAAAAGAAAAAAATTACTGTACGTGGAAATTTTGGTACAAGTACAACAGTACAAGACAAAAATAATCTTATTTGGCTAAATGATGGAATTGAAGCCTAGAACTATGGATGCATGGATAATTAATATGATCTCATAGCCAGAACCCACAATGCAAGTTACTTTGCAGGGGGGAAAACATTCGAGGAGGTAATCTTAATTCCCCTGTTCTAGTTGTGGATTCGATCGAATTATATAAGAGTTTGCTCTTCATAGTTGTTGTGTTTCTCATGTTGATTAGTTTTGACACAATCTTTTGCAGCGTATACAAAAAGGCTGTTGGAATGGAACAAGGACCTTACCTCACAAAGGGATGAAAACGGGAGCACGCCTCTCCACTTTGCAGCTGCTCTGCAACGTCCGAGGCGAATGGGGTTTCTCAGCTCTGTCGCAGCTCTGCTGTATCACCCCCGTTCCGCAGCTCTGCTGCATCAAAGCGTGTGTTGGCAAGTGTTGGAAGCTAACCCAGTTGCACTGTTTCAGTCGGATCACCATGGATTATTTCCCATACACATCGCTGCCTCTGTTGGTGATACAGGGGCTATTGCCATGTTCGTTGAGAAGTCGCCTAGTTGCGGCGGTTTACGTGACGCTAAGGGAAGGACATTCCTTCATGTTGCTGTTGAGAAATCCCAAGTGTCCACAGTTTCTTTTGCTTGCGAAAATAGATCGCTCATATGGATTTTGAATATGCAAGACAATGATGGGAACACTGCATTGCACCTAGCTGTCGAGTCTGAGAGACTTTTATTGTTTTGTCCTCTATTCGGGAATCGGCAAGTGCACTTGAATTTAACAAATAAAAAAGGGCAAACTCCTCTAGACATATCACAGTGCAAGCAGCCCCGAGGAATGTATTATACTGGGGTAATCTACTCTAGGTCTCCTTATATTTCTAAGCATGGCCCTTAAAAACGAAAGAAAATAATTGAGATTTTGATTTCTCCTCTTTATTTTTCTATATTGCAGAACTCAAAAATAAAGATGCACGGTGCACTCGTAAATGCCGGTGCTAGAAACGGTGGTTGTCTCCAGGACCATTTTCAAGAGAAGTATATTGACCAAGTAAAACATGGTGAAAGAGAAGAATTAAAGAAGGTGAAAGATTTGGCACAAACTTGTTGTATTGTCTCTGTTCTAATAGCAACAATGGCGTTTGGTGCAACTTTCGCCCTGCCTAGAGGTTATAGAGCCGATGATCACCCACACGGAGGAACAACAACGCTTGCTGGGAGGTATGGTTTTGATGCATTCATGATGGCCAATGCATTGGCTTTTGTCTTCTCCACGATAGCTATTGTCGCTTTCATGCACTCTGGATGTCCTCTGCGTGAGCTGAGGACCCGCGTAACCTATGTTGTCGCAGCCTACAATTTGATGAGAAGTTCGGTCACAAGCCTGATTGCTGCCTTTACACTGGGTGTGTATATAATGCTAGCTCCAGTTGCTCATAAGACCGCTATTGCTATCTGTGTGGTGAGTCCTCTTGTTGTGGTATGCATCAATATTGAAGGTTGGCTAAGATGGTGTACACTTGCACGATATTCACGTGTCAAAAGGGGAATAATTATTACATTAGTAAACTTCGTACAGGTAATCTTTTTCTTTATGGTATTTAGCTTATGGCCCCTGCTGTTTATTTTTGGTTGGGGCGCATATGCAAGGAACCACCACGTTTCGAAATAGAACTACAGGTACAAACCACCGGCCCTGTTGGCTTGAAGAGGCATAAAATATTATGTGGTGATGGCGGGTCGGTATGAAATGAACCAATATTTTCCGTTTCTTTTTTTAATTTTGCGTGGAATTTTTCTCTTTCTGAGCGAGGGTGTTCTTGCACAGCTGTGTTCTGTTGGGCAAACATTGTACTAGTTTTCTTGTTCTAGACTTGTGCTCATAATTATGTAACTGTGGTTAATGTATTTTTTACTGTAACACTATTTAATACGTACTGTGTAACTGATATATATGATTCGTGTAAAGCTTGTATGAATTTAATACCAGCAATCTCCCTTACCTGGCTAAAAGATTGGTAAAAAATATGAAGCTACTACTATTCTTAATATAAAAATATTTGCCTGGAACAAGTGATTAGCTAGTAATTCAACTGTGCTTATATGTCTTAATGGACTAACCTCGCAACTGAACTCGATTGCTAATTGACAACGCAATTACCTTTGTCTGTAGAAAACAAAAGGAGAATCCTAGAGGAAGCCCTCACACGAATGGCAAAAAAATAAATTGACCGTGCGTGATGTTCTTAATGGGCCGCAACGCTTGAGTTGGTCGGCTTGACGCTCCAGTGTAAGTGGAATGTTGATTTTTTTTATTTAATATTTATTTTAAATCTTTTTTCAAAAATAGTCAACGGAAAAAAGATTACAAAAATAGGCCCCGTCAGCCGAATATGGGGCGATCGTCCCATATTCGGGCAATAGGGACCTGATTGTAAAAAACACCATAAAAATGCCCCATATTACGAAACACGTATGGTAATAATCATACGGTGTTTTTTTACATCCAGATCCCTATCGTCCGAATTTGGAGCGATCACCCCATATCCGGGCGATGGGGGCCTATTTTCGCAAAAAAAAGTTTCCATTGATTATTTTTGAAAAAATATTTAAAATAAATATTAAATAAAAAAATTCGTGGAATGTTTGTTACAAGTACAACAGTACAAGACATAGATAATCTTATTTAGGGTATATTTGGTAGAGCTTCAGATCCCAGCTTCACATGATATCTGAAACTTGTAGGCTAAAATAAAGTGAATTAAGTTTATATTTTTGGTCTAAAATATAAACAAGATGATTCATCCTGTTTGGAAGAGCTCCAGATCCCAGCTTCAACTCAGAGCTGAAACTTATAGGCTAAAATAAAGTGAATTAAGTTTATAATTTTAGTCTAAAATGTAAACAAGATGATCTACCTAAACACTCTTAATGTACCCACAGCTCCAGCTCTATAAATTTCTGGAGCTAGAAATACCCTGCTCCACCAACTCCACAGATTTTGGTGGAGCTGGAGCTGTCCCAAACACCTCTTTTAATATACTCACAGCTTCAGCTCTACGGATTTGATGGAGTTAGGAATACCCAGCTCCACCAGATCCACGGATCTAGTGGAGTTAGAGCCCTACCAAACACATCCTTAGCTAAACGATGGAAGTGAAGCTTAGGACTATGGATGCATAAATAATTAATATGATCTCGCAGGCCCGATGAAAGTTACTTTGCAGGGGAAAAAAATTTGAGGAGGTAATCTTAATTCCCCTGTTCTGGATGTGGATTCAATCGAATTATATAAGGGCTCTCTCTTTATAATTGTTGCGTTTCTCATGTCGATTAGTTTTAACACAGCTTTTTTGCAGCGCTTATGAAAAAGGTTTGGAATGGAACAAGGAACTTACTACACAGAGGGATGAAAACGGGAGTACGCCTCTCCACTTTGCCGCAGCTGCTCTGCTGCCGCGAAGGCTTGTCCAATTTGCCGTAGATGCTGTGCTGACCCGGTCATTCCAAGAGCTGACCCACTCGTTGGAATGACAAGGACCTTAAAAAAAAGCTGTTGGAAGCTAACCCAGTTGCAACTGTACCAGTCGGACCACCATGGATTATTTCCTATACACATCGCTGTCTCTATTGATGATGAAGGGGCCATTGCCATATTCCTTCAGGAGTTGCCCGGTTGCGGCGGTTTGCATGATGCTAAGGGAAGGACATTCCTTCATGTTGCTATTAAGAAATCCCAAGTGTCCACGGTTTCTCTTGCTTGCGAAAAGGGATCGCTTACATGGATTTTGAATATACAAGACGATAACGAAAACACTGCATTGCACCTAGCTGTCCAGTCTGGAAATCTTGATATGTTTTGGCCTCTATTCAAGAATCGTCAAGGACAATTGAATTTAACAAATAAAAAAGGGCAAACTCCTCTAGATATGTCACAGTTCAAAATAACCCATGGAGGGCTTCTTGGTCCGGGCGGGTAATCACCTGTAGCTCTCGTTATATTTTTAAGCATGGCCCTTAAGAGCGAAAGAAAATAATTGAGGTTTGCGAGGTTTGATTTCTCCTATTTATTTTTCTATATTACAGGACCCTAAAGCAGTGATACATCATGCACTCGTAGGTGAAGGTGCTATAAACGGTGATTGTCGCTATGATCATTTTCAAGAGAAGTACACTGATCAAGTAAAATGTGACGAAAGAGAAGAATCGGAGAAGCTGAAAGATTCGACACAAACTCTTTGTATTACCAGTACAACTCTAGTAGCAACAGTGGCGTTTAGTGCAACTTTCACCCCACCTGGAATGATGACCAAAAAGGAGGTACACCAATGCTTGCTGGGATGTTTGCTTTTGATTTATTCATGATGGCCAACTCATTGGCTTTCATCCTTTCCATCACAGCTCTTCTCTGTTTCGCGTTCTGGATCTGCTATGATTGACTTGCCGACCCGCTGAAATTTCTTTGCCATAGCCTCCATTTTGATGAAGTCTTCGGTCACATGCCTGATTGCTGCCTTTACACTGGGTATATATATAATGCTAGCTACAATTGCTCCAAAAACCTCCTTTTTCACGGTCTGTTTCCGAAGCTCTAAGGTTGTGGTATCCGACAATATTGAATTGCTCGTAAATTTGCGTCGTCTTTCACCATATTTACGTGTCAGAAAGAGGATAATTTTCTACCAGAGTTGGCAACGTCTCTCATGCACCATTTTTTTATTATAGTAATGCCCCTGATAATTATTTTTGGTTTTGCCACATCTATAAAGAACGGTCCAAAGTACGAATTGAAACCACCGTTGCCTTGAAGAAGGCGCAAATATTATGTGGTGACGGCGGGCCGGTACGAAATAAACCAATATTTTCCCTTTCTTTTGTTTTTGTTTTTTTTTATAAAGGAAGGTTTTATTGATTTCAAGAAATATTACATCGAGGAGATACAAGTCCTTGAAATATCTCCCGGCCTCTGCTTAACATCCCTTTCTTTTGTAATTGAGTGGAATTTTCTCTTTCTGAGCGAGGGTGTTCTCACTCCGCTGTGTTCATTAGGGTTCATTAGGGGTGCGTTTGGTTGTTTGGATGAGGATGGATGGGATATGGCCATCTAGTCTAGATGGGATGGAATCATCCAGGTGGCTGTTTGGTTGGATGGATAGGATGAGCCAGTTTTTTGTTTGGATGGATGTATGAGGATGGATGGAGTGAGCCAGTTTTTTATTTAGTTGGATGGATGAGGATAGATAGGGCGAGTCAGTTTTTTGTTTGGTTGGATGGATAAAGATAGATGGGGTGAGCCAGTTTTTGGTTGAGCAGGTGTTCTTCATATGTACACAATTGACAGTGGACTATTTAGCTTGCGTATGGTTCGACGAATGGTTCCGTCCAAGATCACGTTGTTTCTTGGTGCTGGCTCCCAACAAGAAAAATCACCAGAACTGCCCCCAAAAAGTAGATCATGTTAGAAAGCGCTTAACGAACTCTCCAACGCATGTCTGATTTGATACAAACTAAACCCAGTAGAAACAACATTTGAAATGAAATCATAGATCTGATTTTTTTTCTGCAACCAAAAGTGTTCTTTCTCACTAAACTCATACCTGAACTGAATAGGTCCAGAGCTGAGCAGTTGTCAGAGTTTTCCCAGCAACACCAGGCAACTGCCGACAAAGGCAGGAAATCTCTTCACACACAAAGCCAAATAAGGAACAACATAGACAAGCATAAAAGACAATAAGCGTCCATGTACGCGTAGAATTTTTCGCAAATCAGGCCTCACCCAATGAACAAATAGACCTGGTATAAGCTACAGCAAGCTCAGAGTTACAATCACAAACATATCATGGAAAAGTAATGCAAGATGGCAAGCCAAAGCAGAGAGAGTAACAAATGAATCTTTCCATTGTTTGCAAAATCTTAATCAATTCAACACAAACTAGCACATGCACTTGGCACTGGACAAAATTCAGAGTCTAGTCTCTCCAGGAATGCAACCAGGTCGCCCGTAACATGGATCGTTTCACTTGAAATTTCGAATGTGGCCGGAGAATGAAATCTTGGCGGGATATATAAATTTGGGACAAATTTTGGACGAATCACAAAAACAAAAATTCAAATCCGGAATTTTTTTGTACCAAGAAAACCGAGATCTCGGCGAGATTTGCTAAGATCTCGGCAAAATTGCACCGAGCGAAAAATAGGTCAAATGATGTCAAAACAATTTAAAATTATTTTTGAAGGTTCTTCACATATCAAAGATATTCCCATAAAAATTTTATATGATTATCAAATCTGAGAAAGTTTTAAAAATTCAAACATTACTACTATCCTGATAAAACACTGACCGTCAAGTTTGGACTGAATGAAAAATAAAACAAACCATATTAAAAAATTTTGAAATTTGTTTTGTGTGGTTATGATGTATCACAAATATTTCCATAAAAATTTTAGATGATTATCGAGATTCATGAATTTTTAAAAATTCGGACAATGCTACTGTCCTCATAAAAGCCTTATCGTCAAAGTTTAACCAAATTAAAAATAGTACAAACCATGTCAGAAAATTTTGAATTTTTTGTGTATGGTCCTGATGTATCATTAATGTTTCTATAAAATTTTCATATGATGATCAAGCTTGAAGAAGTTCCAAAAATTCTAATAGTGCTATGTCTTGATAAAAGCTTGATGATCAATATATAGATTTGCTTTAGCAATAAAAATGTTTAAAATTTTTAAAAATTTTGCAGAAGGGTTATAAGGAAATTATTAAGATCTCATAAAAATCTTGAAACATGATCACATATCAGTGAATTTATAAAATTTTTACAACTGCACTGTACCATTTATGTTCTTTTTGTTTTTTATTTTTGAAATATAACAAATGAAGTTCAATGCATACATAGGTTTGATTGAGCAAACAAAAAAAGTAGATTTTTTTAAAAAAATTATAGAATGATATTGTGAAAATTCTTAAGATCTCATAAAAATTTTGGATCATGATTACACTCAAGAAAATTTATAAAATTCTGACAAAGTTACTATCCCAATTACGTTCATTCTATTTTTGATTTTTTAAAGATAACAAATGAAGTTAAATTCTTTAAAAAAAATTGTATTATCCTACAATTCCTAGGATGGTACCATAAATTTTTCACATTATGATAAAGCATGTACTATTTTATAAAAATCCGAGAGTGTTTCTGCAGTTTTAAAAAATGTCACAGAAATTGATGACTTTATTAAGGGTTATTAGACCAAATCTGATAAAAAAGTCAAAATCCGATCAAAAATGGTGAGATCTTGGTGAGATTTGGCAAAATCTCACCGAGATTTTCGAGATTACTTTAGCAATTTATTTATTTATTTTTACTCCGGCCGGTATTTTAAAAATTGTTCACGTCTAGAAACCGAAATCTCATGAAATTTTGACGAGATTTTAATCCTTAATCTATACTAATTATTGCCCCCAAAACTTCTACGAAATTCTACATTCGAAATAACCATAGAACTTTATTTTTTTACTCCCTCCATCCAAGTTTATAAGACTTATTTTTTTAATGGTCTTATCTATAAATATAAGATTTGCATGTAGATTTAATGAGACCTTTCGTTCTATATCCTAGTCATTTTCTCTTATACCTTTCTCAATGGAAGTGGCACAAGTACCATGGCACGGCGGCTAGTGTTTGGCGTGGCAGAGCCTAGCGGGGCAGGTTCTGCCAAGGTGCGGCTTGGCTCACGCGCAAGGGGAGGATGAAGTCACTGCTAGGTGGGGCCGAGGGGACGATCGGGCCCAGCGGCAGAGAAAGGAGAGGGGAGAAAGCCAAATAGGGAAGGCACCGCACAATCTTCAGGTTTACGCTTTCTTCGCAGAGAACACGGGCTCATAAAAAGATGCTTTCCTTGTTTGGTATTTTCTGATTTCATTTTATAGTTAAGGATTCTTGAATTTATTTGAGCAGACAAATTGACTTCAAAGTTTTTCAAATTTTGTTTAAAGGATCCTAAGCTAACAACACTGTTCCTATAAAAATTTTAGAGGATGATCAGGTCTATGGATTTTTATAAAAATAAAACAGCGCTTCTGTTCTTTTTAAGAGTTGTTGTTTTTTATTTTTCTCAAGCATGGATTCAAAAATTTCTGAAACTTTTTGAAGGTTATTTAGGATTTATACAATTTTTTTAGATTTATTGATGATTCAAAACTGGAGTTTGAATTTCAAAAGTTTTACTAGGTTATCCAGAAGCAATTTTCTTATTTGCAAAAATTCCAAATAATTGCTGAAGATCTAAATTATGACCAAATTCAATTCATGTGCTTGTATTCCATTTTTTATAAATTTTTAGGATATTACTGTTTTTTAAACTAACGACACTACACTGTTCAACAGTTTTCGTATAAATCTAAAGGTGTACATAAATAACTCTGTATAAGAGTAGAACTCCAAGTTGTATCCACACTGAAACTGTATCACATTCAAACTCAAACATGTACTAGTACACAGCTGGAAAGGAAATACGTTCCGTGTAAGGGGAAACAAAGACAAATGGGACCTTAATTAAGCTCCTATCTATCCTCAAATGATGGTACGGAAATTCGATTTTTCTAAAAAGCAAAAAAAGGTACATGGAGCTAATAACTAAACAACAAAGAGAGCTGCGAATAGGGGTGGGCATTCGGTTTTTTCGGTTTTAAAATAATTCGGTTTTTGAAAACTGGAAACCGAATTTCTTGGATAAAAATAAAAAACCGAACCGAATTAACCGAAATATTTCGGTTCTGTTATTTCGGTTTTTCGGTTAACCGAAATATGAATAACACTAGGTAAATTAAATTTAATCATTCTCATATTGCAACACAAAATATGGATAAACCCACACAATATTCATATGTAATTACAATATAAGCATAATAAAATATATGAATATACTAAACATATGCATAAATGTATTATTACATGTGAATTGTTTAGTGGTTTTAAGAAGAATACTCTAAAAATGGTATTGTACATAGGTTATTCAGTTATTCGGTTATTTCGGTTTTTGAAAGCGAAAAACCGAACCGAACACCGAAAACCAAATTATACCAAAACAAAAACCGAACTAAAAACCGAAAACCGAAATAACCGAAATAATCGGTTAATTCGGTTTGGTTCGGTTCGGTAATTCGGTTTCGGTTTAAAAATACCCACCCCTAACTGCGAATGGTGCGTGTGCCACAAGGGATTCGCAGCTGGACATAGATGCATGCTTTCCTAAGTATAGTAGTTACAGCTAAAAAGGATGAAAAGGGAAAGGATCGATGCAATGGAACTAAGGAAACGCTACAGTGTTCTCAGAGCAAAACACCACTGTAACAGACCTATAAATTCAAAAATAAAGAAAAATGAAGATTTTATATTTGAAAATGGAAATGAATTAAAAGTCTAATTGAAATCAAAATTTTGATTTAAAACAATATTCTTTCCTCATTTTCTTCTATTGCAATCTTATTGAAAATAAAGAAATAAAGAAAGATTTCTAAATTAAGATTGTTATTTCCAAAACAAATAAAATATCAAAATGAGTTTGAAATGTGAACTTGGTTTGAATTTCTATTTTTCTGAATCCTCTTGCATTTTCTTGAGCTTTTACTTTTAAAAGAAAAGCTAAATGCATTAGAATGGATAATGGTAAAAAGATAAAAAGGTAAAAGTAAAATATTGAAAAATTTATATTAAAAATTTTAACTCTCAAGTAAACTTTTTACCTGGTAACTTTCATTTTACTACATGGTAAAAATATTAGTAATAATGGAAAAGATAAACTTTGACTAGAAACAGTGTATCATCCGAATTAATGAAACATATTAAGAGTTTATCTCAATCTGAGAAAATTACCAAAGCACCCTTGATACAGAATTTACCTCTGATAAAAATATCAAGAATTTACCAGGTTGGATAGGCAATAATTCAAAAACTGAAGCTAGTAAAAGCTGAAATTAGCAATGTCAGAATATTTAAAATTTAAATATCAAATATAAAATTCTTAAACTTTTACATAAGCATTATTATCTCAAATAAATATTAAAAACAAAGTTTCAAAAATAAAAAGATTCATTGGGATGCTTTAATAAATCAAAAACAGAATTGGAATTTCTGTGCATTGTTCATTGTCAGAATTTTAATAAAATATATAAAAGGAGTTTTTATCTCAAAATTTTTCTGAGCCCTTATATTCACCTGACCAACATCTGAAAAACGTTTCATAAAATCATGAGTCGGTTTGAATACTTAAACCCCTGTGGCAAGTTGACCTCAGAACTGTGAACCATCCTTCTTACCTCGACCGCAGGATCCACCACTTGTCATCCATCCAACGCAGCTACAGTCCAGCCCTTCTTCCTCCCCTCTCCGTGCTCTCTTGCGCACACAGAAAAGACCAAGCCACCGCCTCCCTTCTTGTTGTTTCTCCAGCCGCAATTCCCTGCCCGAGGCTTCACCTCTGCCAGCTCCCTGCCACGACATCTCCTCGATTGTTGCGACTCAGTGAAGCGCTAAAATCCATCGTGATCTCCTCGGCAAAGACCTGCAGCGCCGTATCTCCCCTTGCGTTCAAACACTGCCCCGCCTTACTTCTTTGGCTATAAAAACCATCCAGTGCAACGTAATACCCATACCCTGCCCAGAACCTCACCCATTCACCTCAACCATGCCTAAGAGCTCAGCTTCTTCCCCAAGTTTGGCGAAAGCAGCAAAGGGGAAGAATCCACCCACGAACCACCACACATCAAATTTGTAACACCCCGGCGCCAAACGCACCGCGAATGCTACCCAAAAACCCTAAATGACGCTTACAACACTCTATCATCCATCAAGACCCAAGAAATAAAACTTGACAACGAAATCCAATTGAACTAATAACTCAACGAATGAAACACTAAACCTCTTACCATTACTAAAAGATTGAAATCGACCTTGAACCTCTCTAAACCAGATTAAAGCTAAGTCACCGAAATTTACAAAATTTCGGCATGACCTCTCTAGAACAGAGAACATCCACTCAGCAGGCAAAAGAAACATTAGCAGGTATAAGGTATATCAACCACTCAAAACAGAAGGAAACATTCTAACAGGTCCTTAGATAATCAATCAAATATCCAACCGGCATTTAACCAACAACACAACGACGATCTACACAATACTATCTCATTAGTTACAACCAGAATTAATTGAAATGATTGAATTGGTTGAAGATGACCGAAGTCATGCACGTGCTCTACTCCCATCCCGGTGAGTCACTTCAAGGTACCTAAAACAAGAAACAACAAGCGTGAGTCTAAGACTCAAAGAAAGTACACAAGCGTAACAATCCCGGTTTATCGTAAGTAAAACAAGAACTTGACCATAAGAGCAAGTAATACAAAGGAAGCAACATCCGGGAAATACGCATTTGTACCCATTTAAAACAAAACTTGACTAAACCAAAATTCATCGCAATCAAGTAATAAGCTTGATAATAAAACCATTCAACGCCAAAGAAACAGTACTTGACTCTAAATCCAACGTCTCCCGACTTAACTACCCCTTGTTGCGACTCAAACCATTTTCATCAATTGAATTTGAGTTCATAACTCGACTTTACTCCACGATATTCATACAACATAATTAGCAAGACAAGGAAATGCGCTAATTCATCAAATTCAATTCAATCTCCCCTTTTTGGGTTGAGTCCACGAATCAACCTTCAATTACTACAATCACCATCCAAATGACACCATTTACCACAACACTCATTATGAAAGATGCAATGCACCTGAATGCTCATTTCCATGCACGTACCGGTACTACCAGTGCCCACCCGTCGGTGTGCACCCTCACGTCCCTTCCATCCCGTAGATGAAAGGTGCCTACTCTTACTGTCTCGCTCCCATACAACCACGTATATGGGACTACGAGGTAGGACTTTCGTGTTCACTACGTGTGAACACAGAGGCCCGCATCAGCATGGGTCGCCTCTTCCATTATGAATGCACAAATGCAAATTTTCATGAATGAAATGCAACTTTTCATTCAATGCATACACAAACATACCATATCCACATATACACACATAGCCAATTCTCACATTCCTAAGTCACTAGCGGTACTTGTACAAGCAGATTCAACCGTAAGGCATGGCAACTCATGACAGCGTTTCTATCATGCAACCACATCCTACGGCCACCAAACCATGTTCACACAATACACTTGCAGTCAAATGCTCACGTATACTATCTTTATAAGGGACTTAGCCGTTTGAACCAAACCCATGTTAGTCCCAATCACTCGAACAATCTACTCATTATAATCAACCTTACTAAAAGCTCGGTCTCACTTAGAGTTCATCTAATTAACAGAACAACAATTAAACTAAGGAGCATCACATACGAACACACATCCACACTCAATAACACGGTGTACTTGCATCAATTCTCTTAAACTTTTAATCATCATAGACATTTTCATAAGAGAGAGCACTTTCTAGTTATAGCCAAGCAAGGCTTACCTCTTGCGTATGCATCGACAATTACTTACGCTAAGATCAAACAATCGTTTAATCCTCCTAGCCGCAATCTAGGGAATGCACTTGCCTTTTACCGACGAAGAATGGAGTGGCATGCGGTTGATGCCACACCTGGGGTCACATCACCTGCAGATAAATATATTTTACTCAAAACATACCAACAAAACAAACACAAGACTTATATCGACTTCGATCCTACGATCCATTCCCAACCCGAAAAACATACATCTGCTTAACTGGGACAGCAGCGCTCTAAAGAGCCTAACTCCTAATTGGTTTAGCCGAAAAATGGGATCCTTACCTCTATTTAACCATAAGAGGCTAATCTATAGCTACGTCACGGCCACTCATGCGAGAGATGCCACGAAAACCACCAAATCACACACTAAAGTTCAGCCGAGAAACTGAGCTCGCTGAAATTCCCAGCTTCGGGACAAAACTTCCAAATAGCGTAACTTTTGATTGGCTTATCGGATTTTTGCGTTCTTGCACTTGAAACGACCATGAGGAGATAAACTACGCATATAACACAGCCGCTCGCTCAGCCAACTTACCCTCTGCTCCCAGATCGAAAACGAACAGAGGATACAGATTACCCGACTTACTCTGGACAGCCCTCACGAAAAATGCCATAACTCTCAAACGGCTGAACGAAAATTAGCGATTTCGGTCTCTATTGAAAGGTAATTCGATTATCTGCAACTTTCGTTATAGCAAAACCCCCAGAAAACGCTTGTAAAATTTTCAAACAGCAGCTCTAACAAGGGGCAAAAATCTGCTCGAACCAGAAATTTCAAATCACCCTAGTCTCTCCATTTCCCCAGCCCCCAACATCTCAAAATTAGAAATCCTAGCTAAGCAATAGCACAAACACCTTGCATGCAAGTCTCAAAATCCCCCAAAGACCTAGGGTTTTACCTCAAGGTGTGTCCATGGAGGAAGAAGGGAGGTGGGGGATGCTGGCCGGAGGAGATGGGGGTCGCCGGAGCTGGCCGGAGGTGGGGTCGCCGGAGCTAGAGCTGGAGGTGGGGTCGCCGGAGCTTGAGCTGGAGGTGGGGTCGCCCATGGAGAAGAGGTAGCAGGGGGAGGCGCCAGGAGTTGGGGCGCTGGAACCAAGAGGGAGCCAGGGGAGGGCGCAGGTTTTGGCCAAGGCTGCGCCAGGAGGAGACCAAGGTGCTCGGGGGAGAAATCGGGAGGGAGGGAAGGCACTGGAAGGGACTGGAGGGAGGCGCCTGGGAGAGAAGAAAAAATAGCCGACTGGACCAGGTGGCCTCCACTCCTTTACTCAACTTCTTTTGTAAATACATCTAGAGTTCCTCTCTAACTCTTCTTTCTCCCTTTTTTTTAATTAAGTGGATGAACCAAATAAAAGGGCTAGGAAAAGAGAAAACAATAAAAGCTACACAAAAACTAATGACCACAAAACCACAATCTCCAAGGTTTTAAATTCCAAAAACACGGCGAAACGAAAATCCTTGAATTAAGAAGGAGAAATCTTTACCGGCCGACAATCCTCGCAAAAGAGATCTTCAGTATTACACTCTTCCCCCCTTTAACAGAATTCGACCTCGAATTCTAACCACAACAAGAACACCAACAACAGAAACAAAATACAAAACAAGGATACCCGAAAGAACAAATCCGGGTATCACTCGCGCAAGAGGAACTCCAAAAGTCAATCCACTTCTCTTCCCCATAAAAAGAAGCAAGTAACTTAACTCATTCATCCTTCAACAAATCAACATTCACTCTAACTCCTCAACTCGCATGATACAAAACTCGGAAGTCAAGTCTTTCTCAAAGACTAACCCTAAACTGTCAGCTCATCTTTAACACTTCAACACACAATTTCTCATTTCTCTAGTCAATTTCACTCACCTAACTTAAATCTCCTCTCTAAAACTACATATCGCAGATCAACCAACTCGTGATGACAAGAATAACACGAGTCACATTACTATAATAAGCATCCAACTAATTATCATCTAAACACCCAAGCTATCTGATTAAACAGTTGGGTGCTAAACTTGGATCCCCTACGAACCAAGAAAACACTGATTCCCATCTCTCCTCATTGATTAACCTTTCTAACCAAAGATCGACACACAGAATTCTTTATTCCAACAAGCTTCTAACCAACTTCCGAACACATCATTATTTCTAACCAAGTACCACCGGAATTCTCTAGGAATCAAAACACAACTTTTACCTTTTCAACAGTTGCCCTTGGAAACAACAGGATCAAGAATCATTCTCTACTATCGAAATGATTAGCCCCACAGGGCACCAATCATATTCCCTCATAACACAACATTGCACTTGACCTTCTTTCAAACTTGTCTCATACAACGAGACAACCACTCAAAGAAAAGGTTCACAACTGAACCATCTATTTCCAACTGACCCACATTGAGTCTAACCCATGAATCCAAGGGTTCCAAGAACTTAAGAAAATAAAGCATTTAGTGACTGATTCCACCTAGCCCACCAACAACAAAAGTCCCACACAACCCAGGGACAAGGTGATCAAAATGATCCTCCTACAAGGACAGAACCACGACAAGGAACACCTCTCCGTACTCTCCACATTAAATCCCTATATCAATAACACTTAACCCCAAATTAGGACTTCATTAAATCCCATCCATACAAGGTTCTCCTTCTTGGAAAATCTTTAAATTACTCACGCAAAGAATCTGCATCCAATCGAAGACAAAGCGAATCTCGATTCTCTTCCAAAATTAACCATTTTTCTCAATTTGAAATCAATGCAATAAAATGCACAACGAGGGGGGGACTCAATTGAGAAGAGCAACTTCACGCAAACTTTCTTCAAAGATAGCCACAAAACGAAGAGAACTCCATTCCCTTGACAACATAAACCACTTCCACACCTTGAGCCCTAAGGTGGAAAGCTTCACATCGAAGAATCACCCGATTTAAAAAAAAAAGCAACACAACACACAAATCCTAAAACCAACATTTCAGGAATAGCAAACCGATCCTGGAACCCAACATCTAAACACACCACCAATTTCAAGACTCAACAAAATCCACTTTATTAGCAATGATCACTTATGACTTAATTATAAGCTTCAACTTTTAAACACATTCGCAAAGATCACTCTCATTTATTGAAGTCCAACTCCAATCGAACTAGGGATACCCATAGATCCTATTCTAGAACTTCCAATATTTTCCATTACATCTATTTATTTCCTTTAAATGGCAAGTCTAAGGACTATCGTCACACCATTCCATAAGTATGCATGCTCTTTTCCTCATAATCTTTCACCCACTAACTCCACCACTTGGCGAAACACAACTCATATGGTAACTTCTATTGCACACCAAACAGAACGCCTTAAACAAAAGGCATACATCCAAATGATTACACTGACAATCCAATTCCATAGGTATTTAAACCTAAGCTCATCTTACATCCCATTATCTCTAAAACTCTTGCACCTCTAACAATACAGGTTTCAATGCTCACACCTAGCGCCTTTGGGAAGCCCCAACAAGACTTAGTAAGAATTTCATAACCACTCTTCCTTGGATCACTTTCTCCAGAATTTATCCTTTCGACTAATTACATCCGCATTCGGAAATGCTATCACCAACCATAAACAAATTCTCCCCCATCAATTCATCAAAGAAAATAGGTTGAAATTTTATCCCAATTAATTTACCATCCACAATTCCTACCCGTCAATCATATGACGAACACAAAAATCAACTATCTAAGTTACCAATGATTTAGACAATTGAACCCTATCAACTTATTTAACAAGTTCCTCCACCAAACTTGTCATAATTTCCCTTCCAGAAAAGCCAACCAAAACTTCCAAAGGAGCTCGACTCTCACAAGACTTAGAAAATGACAGGACTCAAGCCTGGCCATTCAACAGCTCTCCAAACCAATCATCAAACTCCAAAATTCCACAAAGGAAAAGAGTTACACAAATCGATTCACGGAAAGGAAAAGCGAATCGATCGGATAACACTTTTTTTTAAAGCCCCAAATCCAAAACTCCAACTCGAAGAGCGACAACACGAAAATTCCATGCCTTTCCCCGCCATCAACCAACGAGGCACCACACCAAAACCCCTTTTTCTTTGACTTAAATCCAAAAAGGCCAAATGAGTCAAAGTCCGGAAAACTTACTCCATCAATGCTCCCACCTACAGCAGAAGTACAACAACTCCTTATAAACTGGGAGAACGACCAACACAGCTACACGACAAGGCCGAAATCTCTTCGGCACAAGGAGTCCCACCGGACCCCACAAAACAAATCACTACATCAAAATCATAGCCATCAATGATATCATAGTCTCAACAAGACTAACATATAACATTTCAACAAATATCAATATAGCATAAATCTCAAAAGAACGTTGTAACACAATACAACGATATCCCATCCCTTCCTACTGTGCATCAGAGTGTGTCAAATTTTAAATTAATTCGTCATTCTACATCAAATTTTACGGTTATTGCCCTAGGGCCACATTTTAAAGGTTCGACCTAAACCATGTTTCTACTTTCATACAGCAAAATTTTAATTCATTCTAAAATTACTCACTACATTCAAGCACCACGGACCTAAAGCCCGCTCTGATACCAACTGTAACACCCCGGCGCCAAACGCACCGCGAATGCTACCCAAAAACCCTAAATGACGCTTACAACACTCTATCATCCATCAAGACCCAAGAAATAAAACTTGACAACGAAATCCAATTGAACTAATAACTCAACGAATGAAACACTAAACCTCTTACCATTACTAAAAGATTGAAATCGACCTTGAACCTCTCTAAACCAGATTAAAGCTAAGTCACCAAAATTTACAAAATTTCGGCATGACCTCTCTAGAACAGAGGACATCCACTCAGCAGGCAAAAGAAACATTAGCAGGTATAAGGTATATCAACCACTCAAAACAGAAGGAAACATTCTAACAGGTCCTTAGATAATCAATCAAATATCCAACCGGCACTTAACCAACAACACAACGACGATCTACACAATACTATCTCATTAGTTACAACCAGAATTAATTGAAATGATTGAATTGGTTGAAGGTGACCGAAGTCATGCACGTGCTCTACTCCCATCCCGGCGAGTCAGCTTCAAGGTACCTAAAACAAGAAACAACAAGCGTGAGTCTAAGACTCAGCAAAGTACACAAGCGTAACAATTCCAGTTTATCGTAAGTAAAACAAGAACTTGACCATAAGAGCAAGTAATACAAAGGAAGCAACATCCGGGAAATACGCATTTGTACCCATTTAAAACAAAACTTGACTAAACCAAAATTCATCGCAATCAAGTAATAAGCTTGATAATAAAACCATTCAACGCCAAAGAAACAGTACTTGACTCTAAATCCAACGTCTCCCGACTTAACTACCTCTTGTTGCGACTCAAACCATTTTCATCAATTGAATTTGAGTTCATAACTCGACTTTACTTCACGATATTCATACAACATAATTAGCAAGACAAGGAAATGCGCTAATTCATCAAATTCAATTCAATCTCCCCTTTTTGGGTTGAGTCCACGAATCAACCATCAATTACCACAATCACCATCCAAATGACACCATTTACCACAACACTCATTATGAAAGATGCAATGCACCTGAATGCTCATTTCCATGCACGTACCGATACTGCAGTGCCCACCCGTCGGTGTGCACCCTCACGTCCCTTCCATCCCGTAGATGAAAGGTGCCTACTCTTACTGTCTCGCTCCCATACAACCACGTATATGGGACTACGAGGTAGGACTTTCGTGTTCACTACGTGTGAACACAGAGGCCCGCATCAGCATGGGTCGCCTCTTCCATTATGAATGCACAAATGCAAAATTTTCATGAATGAAATGCAACTTTTCATTCAATGCATACACAAACATACCATATCCACATATACACACATAGCCAATTCTCACATTCCTAAGTCACTAGCGGTACTTGTACAAGCAGATTCAACCGTAAGGCATGGCAACTCATGACAGCATTTCTATCATGCACTTGCAGTCAAATGCTCACATATACTATCTTTATAAGGGACTTAGCCGTTTGAACCAAACCCATGTTAGTCCCAATCACTCGAACAATCTACTCACTATAATCAACCTTACTAAAAGCTCGGTCTCACTTAGAGTTCATCTAATTAACAGAACAACAATTAAACTAAGGAGCATCACATATGAACACACATCCACACTCAATAACACGGTGTACTTGCATCAATTCCTTAAACTTTTAATCATCATAGACATTTTCATAAGAGAGCACTTTCTAGTTATAGCCAAGCAAGGCTTATCTCTTGCGTATGCATCGGCAATTACTTACGCTAAGATCAAACAATCGTTTAATCCTCCTAGCATAATCTAGGGAATGCACTTGCCTTTTACCGACGAAGAATGGAGTGGCATGCGGTTGATGCCACACCTGGGGTCACATCACCTGCAAATAAATACATTTTACTCAAAACATACCAACAAAACAAACACAAGACTTATATCGACTTCGATCCTACGATCCATTCCCAACCCGAAAAACATACATCTGCTTAACTGGGACAGCAGCGCTCTAAAGAGCCTAACTCCTAATTGGTTTAGCCGAAAAATGGGATCCTTACCTCTATTTAACCATAAGAGGCTAATCTACAGCTACGTCACGGCCACTCATGCGAGAGATGCCACGAAAACCACCAAATCACACACTAAAGTTCAGCCGAGAAACTGAGCTCGCTGAAATTCCCGGCTTCGGGACAAAACTTTCAAATAGCGTAACTTTTGATTGGCTTATCGGATTTTTGCATTCTTGCACTTGAAACGACCATGGGAAGATAAACTACGCATATAACACAGCCGCTCGCTCAGCCAACTTACCCTCTGCTCCCAGATCGAAAACGAACAGAGGATACAGATTACCCGACTTACTCTGGACAGCCCTCACGAAAAATGCCATAACGTTCAAACGGCTGAACGAAAATTAGCGATTTCGGTCTCTATTGAAAGGTAATTCGATTATCTACAACTTTAGTTATAGCCAAACCACCAGGAAACGCGTGTAAAATTTTCAAACAGCAGCTCTAACAAGGGGCAAAAATCTGCTCGAACCAGAAATTTCAAATCACCCTAGTCTCTCCATTTCCCCAGCCCCCAACATCTCAAAATTAGAAATCCTAGCTAAGCAATAGCACAAACACCTTCCATGCAAGTCTCAAAATCCCCCAAAGACCTAGGGTTTTACCTCAAGGTGTGTCCATGGAGGAAGAAGGGAGGTGGGGGATGCTGGCCGGAGGAGAAGGGGGTCGCCGGAGCTGGCCGGAGGTGGGGTCGCCGGAGCTAGAGCTGGAGGTGGGGTCGCCGGAGCTTGAGCTGGAGGTGGGGTCGCCCATGGAGAAGAGGCAGCAGGGGGAGGCGCCAGGAGTTGGGGCGCTAGAACCAAGAGGGAGCCAGGGGAGGGCGCAGGTCTTGGCCAAGGCTGCGCCAGGAGGAGACCAAGGTGCTCCCGGGGGAGAAATCGGGAGGAGGAAGGCCTTTGGAAGGGACTGGAGGAGGCGCTGGGAGAGAAGAAAAAATAGCCGATGGACCAGGTGGCCTCCACTCCTTTACTCAACTTCTTTTGTAAATACATCTAGAGTTCCTCTCTAACTCTTCTTTCTCCATTTTTTTTAATTAAGTGGATGAACCAAATAAAAGGGCTAGGAAAAGAGAAAACAATAAAAGCTACACAAAAACTAATGACCACAAAACCACAATCTCCAAGGTTTTAAATTCCAAAAACACGGCGAAACGAAAATCCTTGAATTAAGAAGGAGAAATCTTTACCGGCCGAAAATCCTCGCAAAAGAGATCTTCGGTATTACAAAATTAGCTCGAATCATCTGACCCGAAGCATCCTCATAGCCCGTAGAACTCATCTCCAACTCCAATTGAAGTCCTTCCTCTCCGACGAGTCGCCACCCAAGTTCTTCCATCCGCCGCTGCACCTGCACGGTGAGAACCCGCTTCACTTACTCGATTCTTTTGAACAAGTAGTAAAACGGAACCACTACAACACCCTGGTGCTCACATTGGTGAAAATGGAACCTGGGAAGCCTTAGTTTTGTAGCTTCACTGTCTAGCCATGGCATCTGCCACACCCGCACGGTGGCGCGCCGATTCCGGCCACCTCCGGCCAAGCTAACACCACCCTTAGATGCGCACCGACACCCTGGTACTCGCCGTGGTTCCGATTCGGGCTCTCCTATCGTGGTTCACTGCTGGCGAGCTCAAGTCCAGCCTCCCCTGCTTGCGGTCGCTGTCCGGCGGGACCCCTTCGTCAGCCTTGCCGCACATGAGACCGGCCATGTGGTCCCCGGTCATCAGCCGCACACATCGCAAAGTTCACGGGCCCGCGCGTCAGCTACATGCGCACAGCCTCTCTCTCTGTCAGGTGGGTCCGGCCATCAGTGCCTCAGCCCCGTGCAACCAAAAAGGGAAAGCGTAATCCCAATTCAAAAGAGAGTTTTCCTGTTTTGGCAAATTCCTTAATTATTAGCATTTTTGTACACCTAGATTATTCATTTGTTCATATCTTTTGCATCCTAGTACTAAATTCAGTAAAATAAATTTCTATATTCATTTAAATTCATGTAGATTCAGAATATATGAAAATATTTAATTCTCACACTTGGTTTGATTTATTTGAAATTGAGAATTGAATAAACTCTAATATGACCTTTTTTGCAAAGACTATGCATCATGAATCCTAAAATGATAAAATAATTTATGCATGCTCCTGAGCCCATAAGAAGCTCATATGTGTAAAAATATTTAATTTTCAACCTCAGTTAAAGTTATTTGAATTTAAAAGTTCAAACCAACCCTAATATGACACCATTACAAATATATAAATTATAACTCTTTAAATCATGAAATAAATTTATATATTCATGTAGACACATGAGGATTCTGAATATTCAAAAATATTGTAAGAGCAAACTCTGTTAAAATTATAAATTTAAACTTAAAGAGATAGATTAAGTGATGCTATATACAAAATTCATGAAAACAAGTTTAAATTTGAATATAACCAATTTTGATGGAAACCTTAAATCCTCAGGAACCCAAATATATAAAAATATTTAGATTCTAACTTAGTTTGAATCATTTTCTAAAATAGATTGCTTTCAATGTATTAAGTATTCAAATATGAATATCTTTTGCAAATAGAATGTAAATCATGTAAAACTAGTTGTATAAGTTCCAAAAATCATTAATAAACTTAGATATGCAAAACATTTAGGGTTGAATCTGAATTGAATTATATTTTGAAATATATTGTCTTTCAAATACATAGAAGTTAAAATAGTTGTTAACTTGAGTTCAAAAGCTCAAATAAAGGTAAAATGAATTCATAAATACTAGTAAAATCATAAAGTCCCTAGTTATGAAAAAGTAACATATGTTTGTGTAAATTTGAACTAAGTTCATGTTAATCCTTAGTAATCATTTACATGAACAACAACTCAGATAAAAGCAAAATGTTGTGAAACTAGCTTTAAAACACTCTTAGAGCTATCCCCTGCCAATGCCGGAAAAATGAATAAGAAGTCATGTTGAATGTAGCTGCAAACTTAAAATGAAACTTGATTTCCAATGATGTTAAATATGTGATCATTTAAGCCTTTTTGGTGATGAATATAATGTCTCATCCAAATCCTAAAGTTTATGAAACTAACTTAGAAACACTCTCCAAAGTATGTACTACCATAATACGAAGAAATAACCTCATTCCATTATACTTTGCATATGAATCTTGTTAGCAGAATAACCTAAAGTGTTATGATTCTGAACTTAATAAACTGAATAAACGAACTCGGTAATAATAAAGGAATTTGTAGTTTAGTTATTTGTATCACCAAAACCTTCTTAAATATCATGTAAATAAGGCTAGTAGCCTAAATCAATATGTTAGCTTAAGGAGAACGCGCGTAAGGAGACGGCCTTGCATGAAGCTGTCCGCATCGGTAATAAGGACATTGTGGAGCTGCTTATGGGGGAAGATTCGGAACTAGCATGTTTCCCCAGAGACGGTTGTTCGCCGCTGTACCAAGCCATCTTGTTGGAGAAGGGCATCATTGCAGACTCTCTACATGACAAGAGTTACGGAAATCTTTGGTACTCTGGACTAAATGGACAAAATGCGCTGCACGCTAAGGTTCTCCGAGGCACAGGTACTCATAGATGAATCTATTCCTTTAAACTTTTTTCGACACATTTATTTGTCTGTGCGTGATTGTAGATAGATAAATCTGAGTTAGACTCTAATTTAAACAAGTGTCTAGTGATCTACCAGATGTTTTCTTGTTAAAAATCATCCAAATTTCTAACTATTGGATCAACCCAAAAAGACTCTAAAGCCCATTACGCAAATCAGGCCCATCAAAATACACTAATCACAGCGTACATCCAACGGTTCACATTTTGAATGATTCTTACAAACAAAAACATCCGGATGATGTTTATCAAAATCCTTTAAACAAATACAACATAGGAGTAAAATAACCATTGCCTATTCGCAAACAACCTTTGGCTGAAAGGGTAAATCTTATTTGTAATTTTAAAATTGAAACAAGACAATCTTTACAACGTGCACATTAACCTTTGAAAAATGCATGCATACAGACCAGAAGAACCCATACGTGTGTCACACAGCGAGGGCCTTGAGAGCTGGCTATTGGACCGAATGGCAGGTGGGCTCACACGCAGCCCATGCAGGTGAGAAGGGAAGGCACAACATAAGCATAGGAGCAGCTGCCAGAGAACGCATCGAAGAACAGAGAAAGCTAGTACTACTCCTCTTCTTCAATTCCTCTTCTCTGCTCTTGTATCCTCTTCCCCTTTTCTCTGTGTTGATCTCTCCCAATCATCCCTCATACTTGTAATTGGTGTCCGGTGGTAGCAGGTTCATAACATTTGGTATCAGAGCAGTTCTGAATCACTCGTCTGAGTTGCAAAATCCCGGGCAAGGGTTGGAGATTTTGGGCTCGGCAAACGAACCTGAGAACTCCGCAAAAACTTCGGTTACCAAGCCCGGTTAACTCGGTTGGGTTGATTCGGAGGTCGATCTAGCGCCTAAGAAGAAAGCTTCGCAGTTTGAAGAGAAGATGTCGACATCCATGGCATCTATGGAGAACCAGTTCGAGGGAATTAACACCCTCTTGAAGCAGATCCTTGATGAAGTGCATGGGGTGAAGACGGAAGTGGGGAAGGTGCGTTTGACAGTGGAGGCGGTGCGGGGACGTGTGGAGGTCTTGGAAGCGCGCCCGGGTGTCGATCAACGCACAACACTCCCGGTAATCCTCCAATGACACCGATGGTTCCTCAGAGGCGTAAGCATGGGAACTTTATCATGCGAGAAAGCGGTCGGCGGTTGGGTCTCCAAGACCAAGTCATGGGGGCGGCGATGCGCTTGGCGTGAGAAGACCTCGTCGTCGTCCATGCCGCGGAGGGATGGCGGCGACGGAAGTTGCTACCGGAAGTCGAAGGATGGGCGCCACGGCGGGAGCCAAAGAGCGACTCGGCGATGGCTCGAATGGCTGTCCTGACCCTCAACTCAAGGATGGTGCGCGCCAAGTGTTTGAGAAATGTCTCGAGGCACGACATTCTCATCGGCTTTGCTGATTGGCGGGAGTAAGTTCCTCATCTTGACGCCGATGAAAGAGGAGACCGCCGACGTTGAGTGCATTCAGAAGAGGAGCACGGCCGCCACAAAGCCTGGGCCGATGAGTCATCTGCCGCTGTGCCACCACATCCTCCGGATCCACCGCCGAGCTCTGTGAAGGCATCAAAGGTGGTGCAAGTCAAAAAGGGGTATTATCCTTGGAAGGAAGAATTGGAGTGTTTAGTCCGTGATGGGCTGCCAATGGCTTTGAGAGGAGAATTATGGCAAGCTTTTGTTGGCATGATAGTTCAAGTGATGGCTGATGCCAGGACCTCGGAGTTGGAAGAAACTGAATTCTCTAGGTAACACTCTGGTGTGAAGCGCGGTGCTATTGCCAGTATATGTGGTTATCCAAGAAAAAGCAATAGAGAGGAGCTCAGTGTATTTCCAAGGAAATTTGTTGTGCTCTCTCCAGGTCTCCTTATGATGCCCCAGCAAAAGAGCGAAGGAAGTGCAGTACCTACGCTACAGGCGCCAGGAATGGGTAGGAATATTGAGAAGTATGTTTTGAGAAACCAGGAAGCTCGATATCGTCCACAATACCTTGATCTTATGGAAAACCCTGATGTGAGGCATATATTTTTGGAGGTGAAGCCTCCAATGATGAACATGATTGTGGGTGGTGCGGCTGCAAGGCCTTTGGTCACACACCACAAGGAACTAAACATGACGCTTTGTATGCGCGTTGCACCTGAGCTTTATCTGAAGGAATCGGTTGTTTGGGGATTGGACCGTGTTTATGGAAGTGGAAAGCAATTCAGGAATGAAAGGATTGATTTAACACACAATCCTGAATTCACAACATGTGAAATTCATATGGCTTATGCAGAATACAATGACTTGATGAAGCTTACAGAAATCATGTTAGCTGGTAGGGTTAAGGAGCTGACTGGTGGCTACAAGATAAAATATCATGCAAATGGAGTTGAGAAACCACCAATAGCGATTGATTTCACACCTCCCCAGACGACATCTCGGTTGCTTGACACGCTGATTGGCCATTCCTTGGAGGAGATTTGTGTGAATCCAACTTTCATGATCAACCAACCAGAGATAATGAGTCCATTGGCAAAGTGGCATAGGTTCCAACCTGGATTGACCGAGAGGTTTGAGCTCTTTGTTAACAACATGGAAGATTTAGAAAATACTATCAAAATGATGCTGTTTCAGCATACACTCGTCTGTATCGATGTTATTGAAGAAGGTATAGTTTCAGAACCCAGGGCTGGGCTTTGAAAGGATGCCATTGCTTTCCAGGACCTCATTTTCTCAGGTACATGTAAAGGCTGGGTTCATGCATTTTTTTCACCACGTGCTATGTCACAGATTGCTGGGATTACAGACATAGGATTGGTGCCTAGGAAGGTAGCTAAAGTTGCCATTGTTGGTGGTGGATTTATGGGTTCTGGAAGTGCAACTGCACTGATACTGAGCCATTATCTTGTCATACTAAGAGACGTAAATGAGAAATTCCTCAACGCAGCAGTTCACCTGGATTACTTTGGTCAGATTGCTGAGAGACTTAATGTCCAAGTTAGTGATGTAAAGACTGCTGTTATCTGGGGTAATCATTCGTCCATTCAGTGTCCGGATGTTAACCATGCCACTGTGAAGATTCCCTGGGGAGAGAAGCCTGTTAATGAACTTGTTCCAGATCATCAATGGCAAAAGGTAGAGTTCATCACTACTGTCCAGCAGCGGGGTGCTGCAATCATCAAAGCAAGGAAGCTCTCCAGTGAGCTCTCTGCTGCCAGCTCAGCTTGTGATCACACCCGTGATTGGATTCTGGGAATCCCTGAGGGAACAGGCTGTGGGCAAAGTGCTTCCTGCTCTCAATGGAAGACGCCACCATCACCATCGGGGCTCCTCACCTGCGTCGGTTCATTGTCCAAGGTTGTGCCTCAGCAGTCCTCGGTTTGCTATCATCGGCTTGGGGACAAGCCGAAATTCAAGGAGGGAGGAATGTCACAGACGAGGGCCTTGAGAGCTGGCTATTGGACCGAACGGCAGGTGGGCTCACACGCAGCCCATGCAGGTGAGAAGGGAAGGCACAACATAAGCATAGGAGTAGCTGCCAGAGAACGCATCGAAGAACAGAGAAAGCTAGTACTACTCCTCTTCTTCAATTCCTCTTCTCTGCTCTTGTATCCTCTTCCCCTTTTCTCTGTGTTGATCTCTCCCAATCATCCCTCATACTTGTAATTGGTGTCCGGTGGTAGCAGGTTCATAACAACGTGATTCCCGCGCATGATGTCTATGGACCACACCGATATCACCCGAAACAGGAAATTTTGGAATTTTGTTTTTGAAATTTTTGTTCGAATTCTTTTGAATCTCAAATTTGATTTTTTTTATGAAAAAGGGAGAAAACAAAAAATTGGCAATTTAGGCACTCAAACTCAAGACCTTACAAGGTATCAACATCTAGCACCACGTAAGATATACATTTGATATATAGAAAGGTTGCGTTTATTTTCATACATAAAGTCAAAAATTCAACCGAGAACGAAATTTTCTCCTACCAGGGGGCGATGACAAGACCGAAATTTGCTGAATTTAAATATAATTTCACTGAAATTGATAACCCTGGTGTATAGCAGGGCCGATCAAACAGAGCATTAAGAAATCAATCTCAGTTATATGAAACTTTAGAACAGGAATACCAAAATATCAGATACACAATTCTTGACTTGGTCCATGATCAAAGGAAATATGTTTATCTATATAAGTATAAATTTCTGGGGAAATTAAATGTAACTCGTTAGCTTTGAGGGCTAGAAATCTATCAATTATACGAAAAGATGATGATAGATCATTCGCAACTGCTAACAAAAAAGATAAATATGCTAGAATTTCTCATATAAAAGAAAAATATCTAGCCATTAATTTGAAGGACCCTTATTTTAAAGGCTTAGATTTCACAGCTGGCTCAGAGATACAAGTATTTGAAATAATTCTAAAAAAGATAAACATCTGGCCTTAAATTTTGAAGGTTTATATTTGCTAGTTGTCTTAGAGATATATTATTTTGAAAAAAGGAGAAAAGTAGCACTAGCACCACTTAGACCTTCTCCAACAGATTCTCCAAACCATTCCTTATCGGATAAAATGAGTAATCCGTACATAGAATCGTCAAAGTGCTAGCTCCAACAGCTTACCGATCTCCTTCCTCATTTTTACAGAGCGGTGAGAGAATCCCGAAATCTCAGGATTCTCTCACCGTTCCCCATCGCGTTCCCTATCTGCTCGGACGCAACGATCGCTCCTCCCGCGCCCGCGAGGAACTTTCGAGGAGGCGACCGGTCCGTCACCAGCTCGCGCCTCGCTCCCAGATCCCACCGCGTAATCTCGACCCGATCCTTCGGTGCCATGGAGGAAATCACGCAGCCCAGGCTCGGCGACGCCGCGGACCTCTCCAACGATGTGGCAGATTCCGCAGAGTCGGAGGCGCGGGCGCTGGAGGTGGCGGTGGAAGTCGCCGCGATTGACGACGGTGAAGCAGGAGGAGGCGAAGGCGGCGCTTGACACTGAGAGAGGTCCCGCCCGTTCACCATGCGGGAGCTCCTCGGCGAGCTCAAGGAGGACGGTGAGGCCGGCGGCGGCATCCTGGAGCGGAGGTAGCGTCAGATCAGCATTCGGGGAGGGGAACGGGATTGGATCTGGTGACGCGAAGATGAATGACGGCGATGTGGTGCAGTAGCTCAAGCAGATGACGGACTTCATCCGCCAGGAGGCCGTCGAGAAGGCTGGCGAGATCGATGCCGCCGCCGCCGAGGTATCCCTGGCTCTCCACCCTACCGTGCCACCACGCATTTTATTCTAGAGGCTCCTTAGGTTTGGATCTTGGCAGCGATCGGCGAGATCCGTGTCATGGAGGATCAGATCTGTTAGTGGTATATTGGGCGAGTTGGTCTCCGATCGGACAATGGTACATTTGTGTGTTGGATTGCGTTCACCAGCGATTCGATTGGGTGGTTTTGGACTATTGGAATTTTATCTGTATGCTAGTAATGTTCCGATGCCCATTTGTCCTACATTTGATAGCGTCATGGTTCGTTTACAAAAATTTGTGCTACCATGTAATGGAAATTCAGAAATAAGAGAGAAACTAGAACTTTAAAGTTTAGATGCGTGTTCCCATTTTTTTAATGTGCTGATGAGAATGATTAACTCCTCAGGAATTTCAAATTGAGAAGCTACAACTGGTGGAAGTTGAAAAGAAGAAGATCGGGCAGGAATATGAGCGGAAAGAGAAGCAAGTTGGTATCAAGAGGAAAATGTAGTAGTTCTAATTCCCATTTGTACTTGATGGGGAAGGACAGTTCTTTAATTTGATGGTGTTACATTATGCAGTGAATACTCGATGCAGCTCAATGCTTCCCGAATTGAAGTTCTGCAAGCTCAAGATGATTTAGTTAAGTCAATGATGGAGGCAGCAGGGAAAGAGCTACTGTTGTTCAGGTCTGCAGATAAGCCGAGAACATCAAAGTTACAAGAAACTTCTCAGGTATTATTAATGCTTGAATATTAGCTAATGCATTGTACATGCAACGATGGCTGTAAGAATTCCTGTCATCTTTGATGATTGTTTTGGTGATAATGCCGCCTTGTGTGGTTCTGGTGCTGATTTTGGTGCTTTTTTTTCTGGGGATGGGATTGGGCAGTGGTGAGCTTGGCTCTCATCTGCTCCTTCTCGTGGATGAGGTTGTACCTAGGCCTGGATGCGGCCGTGAAACAGGAGACCGTGCCAGAGGAGGCGGTGCTTGCAGTCGCTGAGGTGCTGCGGCGATCCTCGGCCCTCCACATCTCTTGAGGATGGTAAGCAATGTTTTTCCACTTTTGCTTATGAATCTTGTTACATGATAGGAGTATGTGAACTGCTATAGTGGTCTCCAGTCAAAGTTCATGTTTGGGTGGTGAAGAAGCTTAAATTTTTATCATGGTACAAACAAACTAGGCCAAAATTAATACGGCCTATTTTAGTTGGACCTATAGAACTATGGAAGTATGGTAATGACTTGGTATTCGCTTATGTAACTGTTGTTCAACTTTGGATTTATACAGGGACGAAAGTTGGTAGAGCAAATGAATTGTTGAAGCCAGATGAGATTATAGAGCAAGTGGACACTAGGACAATTGCCGCATCACCGCTTCGAATTTTTGTTAGAGCCAGATGAGATTTTATTGGAATTGTATATCGTTGTATAACCTGTAATCTGATGCTGAGAATAAATTTTAAATTCCTGCGAAAATAAATTTTAAATTTCCGTATTTACAAAAAGCTGTTCGAATTTTCCTCACTAAAAAATAAATGTTGTTCATATGGCGGTTATGAAATAGCATTATAATATAGGAGTGAGGATATAGGGAATGAGATTTGGGGAATGCTGTTGGAGAGGGAAGAGATATAGGGAAGGAATCTTTTTAGGGAATTCTGTATATGGGGGATATAGGGAATGAGATTTAGGGAATGCTGTTGGAGAAGGTCTTATAAGTCAAAAGTTCACAGTATGTAAATCTGCCAGAGGGCCACCTTCCAATCCTTTCTTCCGCATTGACAAAGATTTTAATTTGTTCCGCATTCATAATTGTCAAAGAAATATATATATATACTACACTGTGTAATTATGCGGACCAATTGACTAGTTCTTATAAGAAAACATGAAAGGACAAAAAAATTCTCTTAGTCACCATGAGAAAAAGAGAACGATCTACATGGGGCTAGATTTTAATGATGCATGTTAAAAGATATAGATACTAGGTACTATAGTTGTATAACTAATACAGCTATAATTTTCAATCATATGCATTTGAGTTGTATAGGAAATACAATTATGTTTGAAATCTTTAACTGCACAATTGCACGAACAATTATGCTAGTTCTTAGGGGAAGAAAATAACTGTGGCCAAATCACAACCATTAGGTGTTATATTGAACGTATTTATTAAACATAAAAGGTAACAAGGAATCCTAATAAATAAAAAATGATCTCCTTATGGTGTACTCGAGTTAGATTTGACATTTTTTGCATATAACTTGAATTAGAGTTGTGATAGATTGGAACTATATAGTGTACAGGACAATGCCACATATGTACACGGGCCAATAGATTTTAGTTAAAAAAAAAAAAAACATCTGTGCACGTGAAAAGTTTGGTACAAGTACATCAGTACAAGACATAAATAATCTTATTTGGCTAAATGATGGAAGTGAAGCCTAGGACTATACATGCATCGATAATTAATATGATCTCATAGGGACGATGCAAGTTACTTTGCAGGGGAAAAAACATTCGAGGAGGTAATCTTAATTCCCCTGTTCTGGTTGTAAATTCGATCGAATTATATAAGTTCTTGCTCTTCATAGTTTTTTTTAAGAAAAGGAAGATTTTATTAATTTCAAGACCATTACATCGAGAAGATACAAGTTCTTGAAATTTCTCCCGGCCTCTACTTAGCAAGAAGCACACAGCCCAGAAATCACGAAACACACACACACACTATCGACTATCAATCCGAAGACTACACCGCCACCCATGCACCTGGGTAAAAAAGTCCTTGGCCACCTGCAGCAATCGATGCGAAACCTCCACCATAATAATTCGCAAATCTGGCTTCTGAAGCACAGTCCATGTACGTAGCCAATGGGAAGTAGCATAAATAACCTGCAAAGGGGAAGAGTTGGATTTCCTTTCAAAGACTATAGCATTCCTGCTTAACCAAAGAGACCAACAAATAGTTGCAGCCCCTATTAAAGCAACATTTTTAAGATCCTTCTGAAAACAAACAAGCCAACTTCCAAACATATTAGAAACACTAATAGGTCTAACAATGCCCCAAGCTAAATACAAAAAACCCCAAACCATACGAGCAAATTGACAATCAAATAAAAGGTGCCTAATTGTCTCCATTTTGTGACAAAAGCAACAAATTTGACTACCCTGCCAATTACGTTTCGCTAAATTGTCCTTGGTCAGAATAACTCCTCTTCTAAGATACCACAAAAATATTTTAATTTTCAGTGGGGCTTTTAACTTCCATAAGTGCTTGTTAAATTAGGAACATCACTTTTAATCAGCGCCAGGTAATGAGACTACACCGAAAATTGTCCAGATTGATACAATTTCTAGCGAAATTCATCCTCATCCTGTGTTAAATGTACATTGGTAATACGTGAAAGCAAATCATTCCATGCCACCAACTTAGGACCAATCAATGATCGTCTCCATGATACGTTTGGTTAAGGGGACGTGAGAACTGCAGCAATGGTTGAGTATTTCATCCTTGCGACGCTATATAACCCAGGATATTGATCTTTGAAAGCGCAGCTTCCAAGCCAAATATCTTCCCAGAATCTTACCTGTGATCCATTATTGATTTTGAAGGTTCCAAAACGAAGAAAATCTCGTTTTACCTTCATCAAACTTGACCAGAAATGTGAGTCGCCTGGTTTCCACTCAACCTGTACTAATGGTTTAGAGCCAAGATATTTATTTCTAAGAAGCTGCTGCCAAGTACCATCTGATGATAAAAGCTTAAACAACTATTTACTCAGAAGAGCAATGTTCTTAACCTTTAAGTCGTGAATCCCCAGACCCCCTTGATCTTTGGGTTGGCATAGAATACTCCATTTGGCAAGGTGATATTTTCTTTTCCCCTCATCACCTTGCCAAAAGAAACGAGAACGGAAATAATCAAGTTTTCGAAGAACCCCTTTAGGAATCTCGAAAAAGGACATCATGTACATTGGAAGACTACTCATCACTGAATTTATAAGAGTAAGTCTGCCACCAACTGAGAGGTGTTTCCCCTTCCAACCGCTAAGTCTCTTTTGAAATCTCTTCCACCTTTTTCCAATCAATTTCGCAATTTCTTAAAATGGATAGGAATTCCTAAATACTTGAGAGGGAATTCCCCTTGCTTACAACCGAAGAGATCTAAATACTGCTCTAAAGAATCCTGGGCTTTACCAAGGCAGATTAACTCACTTTTATGAAAATTTATTTTGAGACCCGAGATTTGCTCAAACGCACAAAGCAATAACTTCATGTTACGAGCTTTATCCAGATTATTTTCCATAAATAAGATTGTGTCATCTGCATATTGTAAGATAGATAAGCCTCCATCAACCAAATGCGACACTACTCCACCAATTTGTCGCTGTTCCTTAGCTCTACTTATCAAAACTGCCAACATATCGACGACAATATTAAACAATAGCGGGGACAAAGGATCACCTTAACGAAGACCTTTTCTCGTTTGGAAAAAACGACCCACTTCATCATTTACATTAACCGCCACACTACCTCCCGAAATGAAAGACTTAATCCAAGAAATCCACTTAGATGAGAAACCTTTCATTCGGATGGTCTGAAACAGGAAAGGCCATTTAACCTTGTCATAAGCTTTCTCAAAATCAATCTTAAAGATAACCCTACTCATTTTTTGTCTATGCATTTCGTGAATAGTTTCATGCAGGATCACTACAACACGTCGGGCTTCCGATGGCGCCTATAAATGCATTTAAAACCTTATAAATGCCTTAAAAAGATTTTAGATGGCGTTTACATGGCGTCAAGAAAAGTAATTGGCGGCGCTTAATTATCCACAGCGTTTATAAGTGCCGTGGAAGACTCTAACCCGGCGTTTATAAGTGCCGGGGTTCTCTCTATTTATGGCGTTTACAAGCGCCGGGGATCCCTCTATTCGTGGCATTTAAAATCATAGGTGCACAATGACTTCCCAGGAGGTCACCCATCTTATTACTACTCTTGTCCAAGCACGCTTAACTTCAGAGTTTTTATAAGATCTACTACTTTAGTGGTGGTATGATCACATCTGATATATAATGCATCCCTCCTCCCCTTAACCCCGTTAAACACCTGAACACCGATTTTCAATTATTTCAAATTAACAAACTATTGAGGTAATTAGCAAAATCATCATACGATAAGATCTCCAATTATATTCTTTTGGGCACTAATTCTAGTTTGCAAATATGAAATCCGAGCATATTTCTTAAAATAGACATAACTTTTGACTTGTACCTCCAATCAGGGCGTTCTTTGGCTCATTGGAAAGATAACGAAAAGTAGCATCTGAAATTGATAAGTGTCACAAAATCAGATGGTCGAAAATTTTTGAATTTTCAAACAAAATATCAACGAAAATTGAATTTTCGGACAAAATTTGAAATTTTAGACAAAATATCATCAAAAATGAAATATTTGGACAGAAATTATTGCAAATGGAATATTAGTTTCAATTATTTCAAATATAATATTATTTAATTTCAATTCTTTCAAATTTCCCGGTGTGGTATTCACGTTTATAAACGTCGTGGTAGAGTCTACCACGGCGCTTATAAACGCCGGGAATTCCACTCTATACCGGCGTTTATAAGCATTGTGGAAGACTCTAACCCGGCGTTTATAAACGCCGGTATAGAGTGGAATTCCCCGGCGTTTATAAGCGCCGTGGAAAACTGTAACCCGGCGTTTATAAATGCCGGTATAGAGTGGAATTCCCCGGCGTTTATAAGTGCCATGGAAGACTCTAACCCGGTGTTTATAAATGTCGGTATAGAGTGGAATTCCCTGGCATTTATAAGCGTCGTGGTAGACTCTAACCCGGCGTTTATAGACGCCGGGGAATTAAATGCCTCGAATAATAAAAAACGCCGGCTTTAGCCTTATTAGGGGTGTTTAGATTAAACGCCGGGAAATCCATGTTATCTTGTAGTGGATGACAACCCCTTCTTGAATGTTTCAACCAGGCAAGAAAGATGTTTGTGTTGGACCAACTACGTTGTCCGCAACCAAGTTCAATCTGTTTGTAGCCACCTTAGAAAAATTTTGAAACTTACGTTTAGGAGGCATATTGGTCTGTATTGCTGTATAATATTCGCTTCCTGAACTTTGGGAATAAGAGAAATTATTCCAAAATTCAGGCTAAAAAGAGGTATGTCTCCAGAGTGAAGCTCCTGGAACATGATCAAAAGATCGCCTTTAATAGTATCCCAGAATTTCTGATAAAATTCCGCAGGGAAACCATCTGGGCCAGGGGCTTTGTTATGTTCCATCTGGAAAATAGCATCTCTAACTTCTTTCTCAGTGAACTGAGCAGTCAGACACACATTTTTCTCCTGAGAAACTTGCAGCATATCGTGATTGTTTTCCTCATCGAGATCTAACAGACCCTCCTCTGGATCCCCAAAAAGTTCTTTATAAAACTTGGTGATGTAACTTTTAAGGTTCGCTCGCCCCTCAATCTTACTGTCCTCATAGTCCAGAGAATAGATTCGTTTCTTTCGATATTTACCGTTGGCAATCATATGAAAGTATCTAGTGTTGTTATCGCCCAAGAAGACATTTTTCACCTTTGCCCACTGATAATATTTAATCTCTTCCTCTCTAAGAAGACTGGCCAGGTGCTCTTCATAGTTGTTGCGTTTATCATGTTGATTAGTTTTAACACAAGCCTTTATGCAGCGCTTACAAGAAGGTTAATGGAATGGAACAAGGATCTTACCACACAAAGGGATGAAAATGGGAGTACGCCTCTCCACTTTGCCGCAGCTGCTCTGCAGCCGCCAAGGCCTCTATACTTTGCCAGAGCTGCTCTGCAGCCGCTCACGCAGCCACTGGAATGGAACGAGGACCTTACACAAAAGATATTGGAAGCTAACCCAGTTGCACTGTATCAGTCGGACCACTATGGATTATTTCCCATACACGTTGCTGCCTCTGTTGGTGCTAAAGGGGCCGTTGCCATGTTCCTTGAGAAGTCACTCAGTTGTGGCTGTTTGCGTGACGCTAAGGGAAGGACATTCCTTCATGTTGCTGTTGAGAAATCCCAAGAGTCCATAGTTTCTTTTGCTTGTGGAAATCGATTGCTTACATGGATCTTGAATATGCAAGACAATGATGGGAACACTGCATTGCACCTTGCTGTCCAGTCTGAGAGGCTTAGATTGTTTTGGCCTCTATTTGAGAATCGGCAATTAAGTACACTTGAATTTAACAAATAAAAAGGGGCAAACTCCTCTAGATATGTCAAAGTTCAATATAACCCACCGTTTTGATACGGTAATCTGCTGTAGCTCTCGTTATATTTTTAAGCATAGCCCTTAAAAGCGAAAGAAGGTTTGCAAGGTTTAATTTCTCCTATTTATTTTTCTATATTGCAGGGCCCTAAAGCAACAATACATTATGCACTCGTAGGTGCAGGTGCTCTAAATGGTGGTTGTCGCTATGATCTTTTTCAAGAGAAGTATACTGACCAAGTAAAATTTGATGAAAGAGAAGAATCAGAGAAGTTGAAAGATTCAACGCAAACTTTTTGTATTACAGCGGTTCTAATAGCAACAGTGGCGTTTGGTGCAATTTCGCCCCACCCGGGGTTACAGAGCCGATGATCACCAAAGAGAAGGAACACCAACGCTTGTTGGGAGGTATGCTTTGATGCATTCATAATGGCCAACTCATTGGCTTTCATCCTTTCCACGACAGCTCCTATCTTTTCATGCGTTCTGGATCTGCTATGAATGACTTGCCGATTCGCCGAGCTTCTTTTGCCATGGCCTCCATGATCTTGAAGTCTTCGGTTATAAGTCTGGTTGTTGCCTTTACACTAGCTATGGATATAATGTTAGCTACAATTGCTCACAATACCGCCGTTTTGATGATATGTGCCATAAGCCTTATGGTTGTGGTATACGACAACATTGAATTGTTCCAAAGGTGGAGGTTTTTCTACCAACTTTACGTGTCAGAAGGGGATATTTTTCACACTAGTACACTTGGCAACGTCTGCCAGGACCCTTGTGTTGACTACATTAGTGCCCCTGGAGATTATTTTTGCTTTGGCCTTCCCTTCAAAGTACCACCACGATTCAAAATAGAACTACGGATACAAACCACCGGCACCGTTGGCTTGAAGAGGCGCAAATATTATGTGCTGACGGTGGACCGGTATGAAATAAGCCAATATTTTCCTTTGTTTTTTAAATTTTGAGTGGAATTTTTCCTCTTTCTGAGCGAGGGTGTTCTCACTCTTCTGTTTTCATTTGGTCAAATATGGTACTAGTTTTCTTGTTCCAGATTTGTTGTGCTCATAATTATGTAACGGTGGTTATTGTATTTTTTCTGTAACACTGTTTAATTCTACTGTGTGACTGATAAATGTGATTCGTGTAAGGCTTGTATAAATTTACTACCAGCAATCTCCCGTACCTGGCTAAAAGATTGGTAAAAAATATGAAGCTACTTCTATTCTAGGTACAAAAATATTTGCCTAGAATAAGTGATATAGCTGGTAATTCAACTGTGCTTATCTGTGTTAATGGACTAACCTAGCTCGCAAGTGAACTCGAGTGCAAATTGACAACGCAATCACCATCGTCTGTAGAAAACAAAAAGAGAATCCTAGAGGAAGCCCTCACACGAATGACGCAAAAATAAAATTGACCGTGCGTGTTGTTCTTAATGGGCCGTTACATAAATACTTTTGTGCGAAGGTGACTAAAGGATGATCGAGTCGTGGACAACGTTGAAATGCCTGAGTAGCTCTACTTGACGCTCCAGCCATTCGCGTGTCACTACGTGGCATTTCAAATATGGGAATTCCCCCTATATTATTTCACGGGAATTGAGTAATGTTTGTTAAATTTCATGCTACTTCTATAAAATTCCAACGTTCCAAACAGCCCATAGCAGTTCTCGTTTGAAATGTTTGTTTTGACGAAGTGAATAGATCATGCAATCCTGAGGTCTAGTATAAGTTGGTGATGATATGAAATGTTGGTTCGAATTATCCCTCCAAAATCGTAGCATGATCCAATGATAAAGCACTACCAGGGAAACAACATTTAGTCCCGATTGGCAACTGGTTTTAGTCCCGGTTGCCAAACCGGGACTGCCCATCCTACGGTTCTAAAAAATATGACGAACCCAAGACTCGAGCCTGGAACCTCGTGACTCCAGCCTCACATTTCTAACCAACCCATCCACCATCGCGTACTGATATATATATAGAATATGCATTCCTTTTGAACTTTCCTCAAACTAGGCATCAGTACCGGTTCGTAACACGAACCGCATCTGTTTCATCGATACGGTTCGTAACACGAACCGTATCGATAGCCAAGATCGTTCGTAACACGAACCGATCGATGATGAGAACATCGATGCGGTTCGTGTTACGAACCGTACTAAAAGCCCACGAGCCCAGAGCCAATGAACTGCATGAAACCCTCATCAAGATGCGGGTTCAAATCCAACCGGGACTGATGAGCCGGTATGGAAGGTCTGATCTGTAGTAGTGAAGCAACCTAGAGGTGGTTCCTTGCACCAAACGCACCTTATATAGGGAGTATTGATCAAACGAATGATTTCTTCTCCATCAAGTTAATTTAGGCTTTTCCGGAAGCAGCAGTTCACCACTACTTGATGGGAAAAAAAAAGATGAGTACACCAAAAAGTTAGGTCCTGTACTAATTATTGTCCCCAAACATTCACGAAATTCTTCATTTGAAATAACCGCAGAACTTTATATTTTTACTCCCTTCATCCATGTTTATAAGACTTACTTTTTAATGATCATATTCATAAATATAAGGTTTTTACATAGATTTAATGTGGTTTTTTTTCTTTTATAACCTTATTTATTTTCTCTCATACCTTTATCAATTTCAACATAATTTTAATAATTGTGTAAAGTTAAAATACACCTTAATCTTTTGTACGGAGGAGGGAGTATAACACAAAAGAATGAAACATTAACGTTAATGATGTGTTGACCTCAACTACAGGGGTATACGTGTAGTTTAGTAATCTTGACTTCCGTGCAGTTCCTTGTTTTCCCAAGTTTATGCAGGTTCTCATCTCAAAAAGGGCGCACAGGGAGGTGGCGGCTGGTTTATCGGGCACGGTTCCTAGGCGCCTAGCGGCGCTGCTCACGCGTAAGGGGAGGAGGAAGTCACTCCTAGGTGGGGCCGATGGGACGATCGGGCTCAGCAGCAGAGAAAGGACCAAGGAGAGGGGAGAAAGCAAAATAGGGAAGGCATGATCCGTAGCTTTACAATTTCTTGGCTGAGAACGCGTGCTTCTGTTGTTTCTAAGGGTATATATAGTGGTATAGACGGTAGTTGTCTATAATATATTTTCACATTATCTATAGACAGTATTAAAAATAACTCATACAATAGATCGTCTATATAGTTGTCTGTAATATTCTCTTATCCAACTAACAGACTGTCTATATAATGGTATATAAAATAGAAAGCTGTCTATAAAACCGTCTGTTAAATAGTAGACAGTAGCTTTCTCTGTCCTCCACATCACTTAAAATCCTAGGTGGCATGGTCTTATATACAGCTGACATTTACCATTGTACATGCCCTAAGAGTTGCTGTTTTTTATTTTTCTCAAGCATGAATTCAAAATTTTCTGAAACTCTTTGAAGGTTATCTGGAGGTTATTTAGGATTTATACAAATTTTTCTAGATTTTTTGATGATTCAAAACTGGAGTTTGAATTTCAAAGTTTTACTAGTTATTCAAAAAGCAATTTTATTATTTGAAAAAAATCTAAATAATTGCTTAAAAACCAAATTATGACCAAATTCAATTCATATGCCTATATTTCACTTTTTTATAAATTTTAGGATGTTACAGTTTTTTAACTACTGGTACTATACCCTTCAACAGTTTTCCTGTATATTTAAAGGAGTACGTAAATTACTCTGTATAAGTGTAGAACTCTAACTAGAAGTAGGAAATGAATTTGTATCATAATAAAACTGTATCACACTCAAACTCAAACATGTACTAGTACACAGCTGGAAAGGAAATACGTTCCGTGTAAGGGGAAACAGAGACAAATGGGACCTTAATTAAGCTCGTATCTATCCTCAAATGATGGTACGGAAACTAGATTTTTCCAAAAAGCAAAAAAGGAACTTGGAGATAACTAAACGACAAAGGGAGCTGCGAATGCTGCGTGTGCCACAAGGGATTCGCAGCTGGACATAGATGCTTTCCTAAGTATAGTAGTTACAGCTAATCAGCTAAAATGGATGAAAAGGGAAAGGACTGATGCAATGGAACGAAGGAAACGATACGGTGATCTCAGAGCAAAATCAGCGATAGTTGCAGTGCATGCTTTTTGCCCCACAGTTCTGATGGAAGAAATAGATATCCATCACACTGCCTGCAGGTGAGATTAGGAAACTCTTAGACAAAATCAGCAATGTAATATTTCTAGCACTTAATTACGCGCCTTCCCGTTGACACAATCACTGAAGAAAGACCAGCATCTGTTAAAGGTTGTGAATGGAACAATGTTGCTTCTCATGGTCGCGTGTTGTCGGAGGCAAAGAACATACTGCGCGGGAGAGACAACATACAGATAAGTAGCTGCAGCGAGAAGCATGGAGAATACCTAAGCTGGTGACTCAAAGTACCACCTAGGAAAGCACAGCAACCTGCAAGCTGATCCCACCAAAATGGCAAGTGCACCACCCATCGTACGCCCCAAGCTGCTGACGGTAGCTCGAGATTTTTTTTTTTTTTGACAATGGAAACATCTCCGGCCTCTGCCAAAGCACACAGCCCGGTTTTATTACATAGTTTTGCAGCTATCCAGCTGAATTAATGGGGAGCAAACATTACATGAATAATGTAACAAAAAAATTAAGGATAGCAAAGTCTATTGTAGTTATTCCATCCGTTCTTGGCAAAAAGCTTCATTGCAACAATCTCCAATCTTGTGCACACTAAACGAATGTTCTCCCTTGCTTCCTCACGCTGCAACAATACCCAGAATCGCAGCCAGTAAGTTCCCCTGAATACAGCCTGCATAAAAGAATTATACCGTTTCTTCTGAAACACAGTATCATTGCGACAACACCAAATAGCCCAACAAATAGCAGCCACACCCATAAAGATCTGATGTGTCTGATTTTTTTCCATGCCAGTGAGCCAATCCCCTAACATATGAGGCATAGATGTAGGTAATGGCAACCCAGTAGCTATCTGAATAATCCGCCAAATAGACCTAGCATTGTGACAATCAAAGAAAAGATGTTGTATCGTTTCATTATGATCACAAAAACAACACTTTTGATTCCCCGCCCAATTACGCTTAGCCAAGTTATCCTTTGTCAAAATAACTTCACGCTGAAGATACCAAAGAAAAATTTTAATTTTGAGAGGAATCTTCAACTTCCAAATGAATTTATGGTAAAACGGAGTTCCCTGATTCATCAAATAATGATACATAGAGCGGACAGAGAATTGTCCATTTTTATGTAAATTCCAGAGAAAAGTATCCTTCTCACTTGATAACTGAACATGAGCTATTTTAGCTACAAGGTTGAACCAACTAGTTAATTTGTCACCCACTAACGCTCTATGAAAACAAATATTTAAAGGCACATGGCTCAGAACCTGCTTCACAGTGCTATGAGGAGCTCGTGCAATATTATAAAGGTTAGGGAATTGCTCCTTAAGGGGTCTCATGCCAACCCAAACATCTTCCCAGAATCTAGTTTGAGAACCATCCTTTATGTTGAAAGTCCCACAACATAGAAACTGATCCTTGACCTTTAACAAACCTTTCCAAAAATGAGAGTCACTAGGTTTAATTTGAACCTGTGACAAGGTTTTAGCATGCAAATACTTATTCCGAATCAAAGTCTGCCAATTCCCATCTTCATTAAGCAATTGAAAAAGCCACTTACTTAAAAGACAATTATTCTTGATTTGGAGGTTTGTTATCCCCAATCCTCCTTGATCTTTAGGGCGGCAAAGAATGTCCCATTTAGCTAGATGATATTTTTTCGTAGCATTATTTCCTTGCCAAAAGAACCTTGACCTATAATAGTCAAGTTTTTTTAAGACTTCCTTAGGAATCTCAAAAAAGGACATCATGAACATTGGTAAACTACTAAGGACGGAATTTAGTAAGACCAAGCGACCCCCAGAGGACAAATGCTTGGCCTTCCAAGTACTTAATTTCCGCTTGAAGCGTTCTTCGACTGTACTCCAATGTATATTCCGAAGTTTACGATAATGCATCGGTATTCCTAAATATTGAAAAGGAAATGCACCAATTTTGCAGTCGAATAACTCTATATAATCATCCTCAAATCTTTTAGCATCACCAAAACAAAATATTTCACTTTTATGAAAGTTTATCTTTAGACCAGATAATTGTTCAAAGACACAAAGCAATAACTTCATATTTTTTGCTTGTTCCAAGTCATGGTCCATAAACAAAATGGTATCGTCTGCATATTGCAAAATTGACAATCCATCATCCACAAGATGAGGAATGACCCCTTTAATCTGGCCATCGTCTTTTTCTCGCTTTATCAAAATAGCAAGCATATCCGCAACAATGTTAAAGAGAATAGGTGAAATTGGATCACCTTGACGAAGGCCTTTTTTCGTTTGAAAGTAGTGCCCAATATCATCATTAACTCTGATGCCTACACTACCACCAGAAACAAAATTTTCAATCCATTTGCACCATTTCGGACAGAAACCTTTCATACGTAATGTTTGTTAAGACCATTTAACTTTATCATAGGCCTTTTCAAAATCAATTTTTAAAATTACACCATTTAATTTTTTAACGTGTAATTCATGAATAGTCTCATGCAGAATAACTACTCCCTCCATGATATTTCGACCCGGCATGAATGCTGTTTGGGACGGTCGTACCACATGGCCAGCGACTCCACAGAGTCTATTAGTGCCAACCTTGGTAAAGATTTTAAAACTAACATTAAGTAGACAAATAGGTCTATATTGCTGGATTTTAGTAGCCTCTTTAACTTTTGGAAGAAGAGTGATAATACCAAAGTTTAGACTGAATAATGGTAGACGATCTTCAAAAAATTCATTGAAAAGAGACATCAAATCCGCTTTTATCAAATCCCAAAAAACTTGATAGAATTCAGCCGGAAATCCATCAGGACCGGGAGACTTATTATGCTCCATTTGAAATATCGCTTCCCTTACTTCATGCTCCGTGAAAGGAGAGGTAAGAAATCTGTTCTCCTCCTCAGACACTTGTGGAATGTCAACTATCTGGTCTTCCACCATACTAAAATTATTATGTTCTGGTGGACCAAAAAGCCCTTTATAATAATTTGTGATATATGTTTTCAATTGGGCATCACCAACTACTACACCATCTTCCTGTTCTAATTTGAAAATTCTCTGTTTTCTATGTTTACCATTAGCAACCAAGTGGAAAAATTGGGTATTATCATCCCCTTCCAAAAGGTTTTTAACTTTAGCCCTTTTGTACCACTTTATTTCCTCTTCCCTCAACAAATGAATGAAACGTTCCTTGAGATAATGTTTCATATTAATATCTTGTTCTGAAAGGGCAGTTATTTCTGCCTTTTTGTCAATATAATCAATCATAGCGATTAGTTGCTTTTTTTTCTTTCTTATTATGACCAGCAGTGTGCTTGGCCCATCCTCTCAGATATTGCCTTAGGGTACGAATTTTATTCTGCCATTTTTCCATGGCGATTTGCCCTGTCCTTCCGATTGCGGACATTAGCAACCAAATCATAAAATCCATCTCGAAGTAACCAACCTCTTTCAAATTTGAAAAGAGACTGATGATGCCTATGAGAAGACGCACCAGTATTCAGAAGCAACGGAGTATGATCCGAAAGGCTTCTATTTCTAGCCTCCACCATCGTAAAAGGAAATTTTTGCTCCCACTCTGTACTTACCAAAACCCTGTCTAGCTTCTCTAAAGTGGGTACATCACCACTACTAGCCCAGGTGTAATGACGACCAGACAATTCTATTTCTTTAAGATCTAGAGATTGGATAACCATATTAAATAATTCCGGCCATTTAATCGCAAAGTTATCTTTATTTTTGTCCTCGGGCTTGCGCATAATGTTAAAATCACCACCAACAATGTATGGTAGTGATTCTTTACTGCAGGTATGAGCCATCTCTGTTAAAAAAGCTTCCTTGTGGTGTTGTTGTGCAGGACCATAAACTGCATACAACACCCACTTAAAATCATCATTTCTATTTCGGAGTGTGAACTTCACATAAAAGTCACCCTCAACAATGGCTCCAATGTCGTATGTAGTTAGATCAACTCCTAGAAGTATACCCCCTGACCTCCCATGAGGTGCCATACAATGCCACATATAATCCCGACCTCCACATAGTTTCCTCAAAGTCACATCAGGGAATTGATCTCGACCCGTTTCCATGAGAGCTATGAAATTGATTTGCTCCTCTTTTACCATGTCTGCCAAATACCCATGTTTAGCCAAGTCTCCAAGACCTCTGCTATTCCAGAAGACCCCTTTCATTTGAGACTCACTTTGGATGGAGTAGTGGGTTTTTTAAGCATAATACCCACCTTGGTCTTTTTTACTGGATTATATTTCTTTCTACGGGGGACCGCATTAAGTTCACAACAAATGTGATCATATCCCTCTTCATACACTGGCTCCGCATAAATGCCTGAAATGTGGCTAAGCCGTGTATCTACTTCATTTTCATCTTCCTCAACCAGGTTAATATTTGGTGAGGATGTTTTAGCCTTATTTTTGTTCTCCTTAGCCGCAACCTTTAGTCTATCTAGTTCTATATTTTTAATAGAAGCAATAGAAGAAGCAATGACACCATTATCTCTACCCATAGAAACCCCTATATTGGTAATTCTAGATGAGATAGAAGCATCTGTCATGGAAGTAAAGGATAGATTACCTGGAGTAGTTGGAATTTCCAGATTCTTCTTAGCAGCTAAATACTTCGCCTTTTCCATTAATTCTCCATCTCCAAGAGCCGCAATTCTTTGACTGAATCTACTCTGCGATACACATGTCTCAGCTGAAGAAGGCAGCACCAATTCATCCCAACCAATAATTTTTTCCACCAGTTGAAGAGCGTTCACCATAGCCTTGTTAGAAGTGTTAGCAGGAATATTATTCTTCTTACAGAGCATCTGAAGCATACGACGAGGCAAAGTGTGAAGTCTTTCACCCAAAACTGCACAAACAGAATCTGGAGCATGCACAGCAGAATGAACCGGCAGCAATTCAAAAGCCGAACTGACAATCAACTTTGACTGATCTGAGTGTTGAACCAAATCCCCAACCTCAAATGAAGCATCAGACACAAGAGGAAAACCCCTTTCCAGTTTCCCATCCATTGGCAAAAGATCATCAACAGTATGTGTGATTGTATTTGATAATTTAAACAGCACAGAATCAATATTTGATACAATGAGATCAGGCAAATTGCCATTAACCTTTTCCATACCTAGAAGGTTAGAATGCGCCCCCTCTTCCTGTTGCAGCAACTCACTACCAGAATCTGGAGCATCTTCAGCACCATTGAGCGGCATCAATTCAATGGCAGCACTTTCCTCCCTGGCAGTCGAAGCAAATTCATAACCATCCAGATGCTTCTTTGGCTTCCCAGACAACCGAAGTTCCAGAGACAATTCCCCAGCCCTGGAGAAACCATCAGGCGGCATAGGACAAACTTGGTGTGGTTGGCCATGCATCGGCAAAGAATCACCAGCAGCTCCCGTGACTTGCTTGGACAATTCTTCCAACCCAGAATCCAGATCTTCCACCGGTGAAACAGGCAAAGAATCAGTGTACATTTTCCTATTTTCTTCACCTGCCACCCTGCTACTCACTTCATTCAAACAATTGTCCACAGAATAAACAGGTACCCCTTGAACCAAATTAATGTCAGCTCCAATCTGCACACCTGAAGAGGAACCATTCTTGAAGTAAAGATTAACTCTGTGCCTTTTAACTATGTCAGAAATCATACTCATGGTCCCATGATCAACATTACTATCATCAGCCACGACTTGATCTCTGTCTTTAGAGTCCTTGTCTTGATTCTCATCTCTTTCCTGATTGTCAGTAACCAGAGCAGAAACATGTTGAATTGAATTAGGTGCAAGCAAAGGAGAAATTTCAGCTCCAGAACTCCCAACCAAACCATCCCCTTCCATGAATTGTTCCATCATTAGTTTCGCAGATTTCAAATCCACATCAGCCGTGATGTCCACCTCCTTATTGGTATCACACTCCACAATCATCGATGTGCTAATAGCATCCAGAGGGTTATGAAAAGATGAACCAGACCTCTGAACATGCAGCATCTTTGAAACTGAACCACCAGAAGTTGATCCCTTCTGAAAATTGCCTCCAGGAAATCTTTGTGTCACAAAACCACCATCTTTGTTACCATTACCATCCTCTTCCATTTCTTGGTCTGTGCCTTTTGATTGCTGATCCTGATCATCTAGATCATCATCTTCATCAAACTCAACAGATTCCCCATTTATCTCATTGACCACATGATCGACTTTAAAGAAGATTTCATACAAGCAATCGTCAACCACAATGGCAGTATCATCCGGAATACAATTGACATCGAGAACAGCTACCAACAATCTGACAACCCCTGTCTTTCTCATCGAACTCATGTCTACCTTTTGAGTAGCACCAAGAATTGTTCCAACAGCCCACAGAGGTAAAAAAGATCTAATTTCATATGGGACACCATATACATGAACCCATACGTTCTGAAGCTTCTTTTTAGGCTTTATTTCCATGTTCCACTCTTCAAAAGACATTACCCCCTCGTTAGATGGCTACGGCGAGCAACAAAATGCTCTTCTTAACGAGTCAGGCTCAGGAGTTCCTGATGTTGTTGAGGTCCACCGATCAGCCCCTTCTGCAGCTTTTCTCGTGGAGGGAGTCACCATGGATTGGGACACCCCGCTCCGCGAAGTAGAGGTAGTTGCAACGCCCACCATACACCCCATGCTGCTCATGGCTGCTAGCCTCGGCGATGACAAGTGGCTAAAGGATCTTCTGAAGGACGAAGGTGTTCCGGCGCAGCCTGACGTCGTCGTTGAAGTTGATCCGTCAACCCCTTCTGTAGCCTTGCTCCTCAAGGGAGTCACCATCGACGGAGACTCCGCTCTCCACGTGCTAGCTGCATGTGGGGACGGTGATAACTTCTTGGAGTGCGCAAAGGTGATCCACGGCAAGGCCAAACACCTCCTGCATGCACCTAACAACAATGGCGACACGCCTCTGCACTGCGCTGCCAGGGCTGGCAACGCTACGATGATCTCTCAGCTGATTGATTTGGCAAATGGTGAGGGCCACAATACCGTTGATGTGAAGAAACTATTGAGAACGAAGAACAACCTTGCAGAAACAGCCTTGCATGAGGCTGTCCGCCATGGAAATAAGTGTATGGTCAGTAGGTTGATGGCTGAAGATTCAAGCTTGGCATGTGTTCCAGATAAGGGAGTCTCACCGTTGTACCTAGCTATCATGCTAGGAAAGGCCGACATATCAAAGCTACTCTATGACATGAGTAAAGGGGAGCTATCCTACTCTGGAGCGGATGGACAAAATGCATTGCATGCTGCAGTTCTACGGGGTAAAGGTACCCATTATGCTCATTCACGCTTTTCAAATTGATTTATTCCTGCTCGCATCTCTACCAATTACCTTTTATTTATATCTGTGAGCATACAATAGACTTCTGAAAAAAATACAATTATCGAAGAAAACAGACAAAAAATGTCTTGCGTCGTATAACATTCTACTCAGTTAACACAAGAAAAAACGAATATGTGGATATGGAAATACAACTAAATCAATCAAAAAATATCTCTGCATGATAAATTGTATGAATAGCATGTATATTTTTATGTTCCCTTCAGATGGAAACCCCATATTTTTATGTTATATTTGAAAGCTGTATAAGTATATTAATTTACAAATATTTCCATAATTCTCTCTAATTTCATATTTATAAAATTTGTTTTATGCTTTTCACCTTTTTAATTTGGTTTGTATTTGCAAGGTTATTTGTATTTTATTTATTGTTTGGATAGTTGTAAAAATTAGTATGGCATATTAATTAGACAAGGCATAGTGTAGGTGATTTAATTGACAATTCAATAAGTTAGAGAAACTAAACTCTTTTCAATCAAAATATGCTTAGTATAGGAGATTTAACTGATAATAAATATATAAAAAATACAATCCATGAACTTTCATTGTTATGTACTTATATACACCCAAATATTATTGTTGTGTTCAACTATATTCTTTTTCTTATTCTGTAAGTTTTAAATAAATACTAGCCAGATGCCATGCGCTACGCCGTATCGTGCGAAATTTCATAGCGTGCATTACGTGTCGTGCGAAATTTGGAAAATTCGGTCATGATGCTGCTTCGTGCGAAATTTTGTTCGACGGATATTTCTGTAAAAAAATTGGGTAATCTCGGTTTTCTTGTTTTTTTTAAAAATGGTCTGCGAAAAGTCGACAGCGAATCTTTGGATTGGTAGGAGCTGTCGGTGAATCTGTGTTTTTTTAAAGAAAAACGCAGAGGAATCTAAATGTATTCTTGATTTTTCTTTTGCATAATTCCCGCGTAATTTTGATTTTCTATTTTTTTTTAAAAAAAATGGGTTGTTAGAAGCTATCGACGAATCTTTGGATTGCTAGAGCTATCGGTGAACCGGTGTTTTTTTAGAGAAAAACGTAGAGGGACCTAAATATATTTTCGTTTTTTTGCATAATTCCGGTTTATTGTGTTTCTTTTTTAAAAAATAGGTTGCTGGGACCCATCGGCGAATCTGTGAACTGATATAAACGGTTCGCAAATCTGCAGTTCCTATTTTTGAGAGAAAACAAACGTATTTTCGGTTTTTTTTGTGTAATTCCAATCTTGCTTTCTTAAAAAAAGGGTCGCTAGGACCCGTCGACGAATCTGTGAACCGCTATAAATCGTCGGTGAATCAGTGTTTTTTATTTTTGGAAGAAAACCGTGAAGGGATATAAATGTAATCTTGTTTTGTATTTTTATTTTTTGCGTTAGGATCCGTCGGCGAACATATGGGCTACTATAGACCTTCGACGAATCTGTGTTATTTTAGAAAACCGTGGCTAACCAGAATTACGCGCTACGCTGCGTCGCACATGACGATACAACGTGAAAAATCTAAGAAATTTGGTCGTATTTTCGGTTTTCATATTTTTTAAAAAAATGACTCGATAGGACCGTCGGCGAATCCATGGGCTGTTATAAATCTTCGACGAATCTGTGTTTTTTTAAGAAAACCGCGGCTAGGACCCATCGGCGAATCTATGAGCTACTATAAACCTTCGACGAATCTGCGTTTTTTAAAAACCGTTGCTGTTTTTTACGTATATCGGAAAATTTGGTCGTATTTTCGGTTTTCGTATTTGTTTTAAAAAAATGGGTCATTAGGACCCGTCGGCGAATCTATAGGTCGCTATAAACCTTCAACGAATCTACGTTTTTTTTTCTAGAAAACCGTAGTTACGACCCGTCGGCGAATCCATGGGTTGCTATAAACCTTCGACGAATCTGTGTTTTTTTAACTATAGAGGGATATAAAGTAATTTATTTTTTTAGGGTTCGTTTCGCTAAAAAACACCCAGAGACGAATCCATGAGTTGCTATAAATCTTCGACCAATCTGTGTTTTTTTAACAGTAGAAGGACATAAAGTACTTTTTTTTCGGATCCGTTCCGCTAAGAAACACTAAGAGGATCTGAACGTAAACCGCGAGGGACCTAAACATAATTTTGATATTTTTGGGTCTATTTTATTAACTAACCGTCGAAAGGACCTAAACGTAATTTCTAATTTTTCGAAGGAGATTTTCGCAAGGTTGGTGACGTGGCTGGCCTGAGGAGCCAACAAACCTCACCGTTATAATATATAGTATATATGGGTTATTATGTTCATACTACTGAAAATGGTGTACTTCAGTGTATGAGTTGTTATTCAAATTTTAAGATATCATAATATTCAAACTCTGAGTTTATATTATCATGCCTTTGTTTTACTAGCATTTTTTAGTTTTAGGAATTTTTTTATAGCACTAAAATTAAATTAATATTTTTCTAAAACAAAAAATAGTATTGTGGAACTTTGGGAAAACCTAGTGGCTATTGTTATAGATTGTTGATAGATTTTTCCATGACGTCGTAACAATCACAATTTAAAACCTTCATATATTTTTTAGATATAGAGGTACCTTTTATCTTATTGCCCTACTTTTGTATTTACTATTTTATTGCTTAAATTAGTTATTCAATTTCTTTGTCTGGCAGTGAAAAAATGAATCAAGCACAGGAAGGCTTGTTTCAAATAATGATTTTGTGTTGATTCTTACCGACTAATAGAACTTTTTCATATAAAGCACTGTATATGTTATACTCGACATTCACACAATCGCTAGGATACAACTTTCACTACTAATTTTCAATCATAAAAAATGTAAATTAACTATTAAAATACATTACTGTGAATTTGCTCCTCAATAGCTACCCTTGGCTTCATGTACTCTGGAATTCCCATGGTTCACCTGCGCATCCGCCGTAAGCACTTCACGGTATCTCTATTCTTCCTGTCGAGTTTGGTGACAAGCTTGGTTGCAGCTTTTGCGTTGTCTGTGTTCTTGGTTCTGGCTCCAGTTTCTCTCGAAACTGCGATTGCTATCCGCGTGATCAGCCCCGCTGTTGGGCAGGCTCTACAGAAATATGGGACGCCTTGTTCAAATTTATCGGCTTGCATGTCCGTTATGTATGAGAATGGGGCTTCCGGCGTTGCTTTCATTAACCAGTGACATTCTTACCGGCACGCTGATAGAATTTTGGCCCTTGATACCAATCTTCAGTTGGGCTACATACACAAGCTTTTATCGGCGCCGATGAATGGAACAGGACGCACTCACCAGGTGTTCAGGTCACGGCAGAAAATAATGAAATGGATCAGATAACATTGGTGACTTGCCCGTTCGTCAGCATTACATTTCTTCAGGGCATTGTGTAATACGGCTAAATCGTTTTCTAGAGTTTTTGGCCGGGGTTGTCTTCATTTTCTAGATTCAAGGATTTATTCGGGAGAATCGTTTTGTCGCCTCGCAGTTTATTAGAGGTTTTGAGTTTTTCCTGAAAATACTTTCGGACTGGGTGTTTTCTCCGTGCCGTTTGGTTTGGCGGAGAATTTTGTTTTTCTTGTTAATTGTCGTCTCGCGCGAAGAATTGAAATTAGTTGATTCGCTTCAAGGGCTTAAAGTTGGATTTTTTGTTTTTAGGAGGGGTATTTTTGGAATTTCCCTCCCTCACCTAACCTCATTTTTCTCTCTCCTTTTGTGTGGCTGCCATTCCCTTGTCTTGGCTGATATTTCTTGCGCCCAAGTCTTGGCCGAGCCTCCCCCTTGCGCGCCCCCAGTCCTGGCTGGCCTTCTCCTCCTACTCAATGGCGACAGCAACAGCAGCTTCACTCGACGCCCTGGCCTTCTCCTCCTGCTCAAGAACGACAAAGAACTGAGTAGCTGCAGCAAGCACCCTCCTTGCTCTCCTCCCCTGTCGCCAAGAAGAAGAAGGCGGCGGCAACCGCCAGAGGGTGGCGGCAGCTTCGGCATCAAGAAGATGCAGCAAGAAGCAGCAATGAGCAAGAAGCAACTGGATGCCCTCCTGCGCCTCAGCCCTTGGCCGACTGATGCTCCTCCTGGTGGTTGCGCTCTGCTCTCCCTTGGCCATTTGTTTCGCCTGACTCGGCGCCCTCAGGCCCGCCTCCGCCAGCTCGTGAGCTCCCCCATGGTTGCTCCACCTCCCCTACGGCATCCTTCCTCCCTTCTTCCTCCATAAAATTTCCTTGAGGTAAAACCCTAGGAATTTGGGGGTTTAATTGAGTGCATACTAGGTGTTTGATGAAATGCCTAGAAGGTTTAGGATTTGTTGAATGTGATTGTGCATCTATTATCTTGATTAGGGTCGATTCATGACTGCATGTATTACATCTGATGGATGTGTGGGCATCGATGATCGACCTGCATTCAAGGTGTACTAGTTGGAAGTAGTAGGAGCATGTGGAACCTAAACGCGATTATAGGCTGTTGTTCGAACTTGGAATGTTGGATCATCTTTGCGCAGTATGGTGTCATTGCTGGGAATTTTATAGTGATGATCTGCTGCATTATGTTTGGGTATGCAAAGGATCAGTTAAAAACATCAGCATAAATGACAGTTTTGTTTTAAATTTCAATATGGACTAATGGTGTGAAGGATCATTCAATAGATTATAGTGCGTGAACCTTATGCACAACTGATGTTTGAACTCATGAAGGTAGCTGGTATATATGAGTTATACATGTTTGTTAAATTTTTTGTAAAATATCATTTCCTATTATTTATGCTGATTTTGCCAATGAACTGAGCTTGAGGTAATTAGCATTAGATCTCATGTACTGGCATGTTTGAAGCAGGGTGCAGTGCATAGATGTGTAAGATGAAAGTTTATGATGATAGATGAGAGTGAAATTGATCAGTAGTTTGTTCTTTCTCTGTGCTTCGCTTTCTGATAATTAATGTGCTCTGGAATTCATTTGCGTATGGTCCACTAAGTCTATCCTCTGTGCAATGTGATCTATAGAAGTATATTCAGACATTTGGAAAGTGAGGTGTATGCTAGTATTTTTGGTATTCTAGGATTAGAGGGTAATGTTTAAATGTTTGCATAAACGAGAATCTTAGGTCATTTAGCATGGAAAAGCCTGACCTGGTTCTATAACACTCAATACCTTATATGCAAGATTTATACTACTGCATGAATAGAAAATTCAGGTCTCACTTCCAAATTGTGGTGTGTTGCCCCTGGTTTGTCGTGCATGCATTTAAGTGGTTAAGAAGGATGTTTTAGTTTTGATTGTAGATGTGAAGATGTAGAATTGTTTTCTTCTATCGCTTGTACCGAGTGTGCATGAAATGGAGTTGGATAAATATTGTTTTATTTGCAGGGAAGGTTCTGTCGGGAGTGGCCTCAACCGCATGCCATTCCATTCTTCGTCGGTAAAAGGCAAGTGCATTCCCTAGATTGCGGCTAGGAGGATTAAACGATTGTTTGCTCTTAGCGTAAGTAATTGTCGATGCATACGCAAGAGGTAAGCCTTGCTTGGCTATAACTAGAAAGTGCTCCCTCTTATGAAAATGTCTATGATGATTAAAAGTTTAAGGGAATTGATGCAAGTACACCGTGTTATTGAGTATGGATGAGTGTTCATATGTGATGTTTTTTTAGTTTAATTGTTGCTCTGTTAATTAGATGAACTCTAAGTGAGACCGAGCTTTTAGTAAGGTTGATTATAGTGAGTAGATTGTTCGAGTGATTGGGACTAACATGGATTTGGTTCAAACGGTTAAGTTCTTTATAAAGATAGTATACGTGAGCATTTAACTGCAAGTGTATTGTGTGAACATGGTTCGGTGGCCGTAGGATGTGGTTGCATGATAGAAACGCTGTCATGAGTTGCCATGCCTTACGGTTGAATCTGCTGGTACAAGTACCGCTAGTGACTTAGGAATGCGAGAATTCGCTATGTGCGTGTATGTGGATATGGTATGTTTGTGTATGCATTGAATGAAAAGTTGCATTTTATTCATGAAAATTGCATTTGTGCATTCATAATGGAAGAGGCGACCCATGCTGATGCAGGCCTCTATGTTCACACGTAGTGAACACGAAAGTCCTACCTCGTAGTCCCATTCATCGAGGTGAATGGGAGCGAGACAGTAAGAGTAGGCACCTTCCATCTACGGGATGGAAGGGACGTGAGGGTGCACACCGACGGGTGGGCACTGGCAGTACCGGTACGTGCATGGAAATGAGCATTCATGTGCATTGCATCTTTCATAATGAGTGTTGTGGTAAATGGTGTGTCATTTGGATGGTGGTTGTGGTAATTGAAGGTTGATTGTGGACTCAACCCAAAAAAGGGGAGATTGAATTGAATTTGATGAATTAGCGCATTTTCTTGTCTTGCTAGTTATGTTGTATGAATATCGTGCAGTGAAGTCGAGTTATGAACCCAAATTCAATTGATGAAAATGGTTTGAGTTGCAACAAGGGGTAGTTAAATCGGGAGACGTTGGATTTAGAGTCAAGTAATGTTTCTTTGGCGTTGAATGGTTTTATTATCAAGTTTATTACTTGATTGCGATGAATTTTGGTTTAGTCAAGTTTTGTTTTAAATGGGTACAAATGCGTATTTTCCGGATGTCTCTTCCTTTGTATTACTTGCTCTTATGGTCAAGTTCTTGTTTTACTTACGATAAACTGGAATTGTTATGCTTGTGTATTTTGCTGAGTCTTGGACTCACGCTTGTTGTTTCTTGTCTTAGGTACCTTGAAGCTGACTCGTCGGGATGGGAGTAGAGCACGTGCACGACTTCGGTCACCTTCAACCAATTCAATCATTTCGATTAATTCTGGTTGTAACTAATGAGATAGTATTGTGTCAATCGTCGTTGTGTAGTTGGTTAAGTGCCGGTTGGATATTTGATTGATTACCTAAGGACCTGTTAGAATGTTTCCTTCTGTTTGTGAGTGATTGATATATCTTATACCTACTATTATTTCTTTTGCCTTCTGAGTGGATGTCCTCTGTTCTAGAGAGGTCATGCCGAAATTTTGTAAATTTTGGTGACTTATCTTTAATCTGGTTTAGAGAGGTTCAAAGTCGATTTCAATCTTTTAGTAATGGTAAAAGGTTTAGTGTTTCATTCGTTGAGTTATTAGTTCAATTAGATTTCTTTGTCAAGTTTTATTTCTTGGGTCTTGATGGATGACACTTTGGACCAGTATGGTTCCGGAGTGTTATAAGCGTCATTTAGGGTTTTTGGGTAGCATTCGCGGTGCGTTTGGCGCCGGGGTGTTACACATTGCCTCTTATAGAAGTACTGGTCTATTCTATTGTGCTCGTTACTATGTAACACTTTCATTTATCACCGTATCTGCCTACAACTACTTTATCATTGTTTTGTTGAGATTTACAGCGACTTCATCTGTTTTGGAAGACTACAAACAGTGGTGTATTCAGAGGGGGGCGTAGGTGGGCTGAAGCCCCACCCGTACCCCCCTCCCCCCTAAGTTAGAAAAATTTAGAAAAAACTCGTCTACAAATTTAGGGAAGCTACCGAGTTAAACAATCGGTTTAGTGAATCTTCGATAAAGCTTTTGAGATGTATTGCTTGTCTAGACCCAAGAGATTCATTTGCAAATTTTGAACATGGTAGGCTTTTTCGGCTTTCAGAGATTTATTCAGATGATTTCTTATCATATAATCGTGTGGTTTTGGAAGCACAACTTGACTTATTCATTGATGACTTGGGAAGAAAAGAATTTTCAAGTTGTGATGATCTTGCTAGTCTCGCGGTGATGATGGTTGAAGCAAAAAAGCATGTAGTTTATCCATTAGCCTATAGGCTTATTGAATTAGTATTAGTTTTACATGTGGGTACAACTACAATTGAAAGGGCTTTCTCGGCAATGAAGATTATCAAGACAGATTTGCGTAATAAGATAAGTGATGACTGGTTTAATGATCTCATGGTATACTACATCGAGCGAGACATATTTTCCAAGATAGATATGGATGATATTTTGTAACGTTTTCAAAACATAAAAACCCATAAATATCAACTATCAACTCTTAGAAGTAATGATCGGTACATTTTTTTTTCTTTGTAATGTTACATATTTATATTATATGCGACTGCTAGTGTTGGTATTTTTATATTATATATATCATTATGTCATGTTCTATGTTCTGAAAAAGTACTATATATAGTAATATATTATATATATTAGTTTGGAAGTCTCAATTTTAGCCCCCTCCATTCTAAGTTTCTGGATATGCCACTGACTACAAACAACAATCTATCATGCCAAATGGATATATGTGATGTATAAAGATGTAGAAGAAATTAGGGCCACTTATTTGCATAGTCTGTCGATGTAGGGTCCATTTGCCTAGCTCTAGCAATAGCATGTAGGCCTATGAGCTGAAACCGTGGTAACAACAGTGAACTTACCAAACAAGTTTTAGGTCAGGGGAATGTGCTAATTTCGATGCTTTCTTCAATAAATAACCAAATCCCCTTATTCCACTGGAAAACACAAGATATGAATAAGTCAGTGGAAAGTGTTTATTACGAATTGGATTATAACTTGGAGCCTGGCTGAATTCTTGGAGAAATATATTTTAAGCTAGTGTCTCCGGTATATAAGCTCCTTCAGGTAAGTTCTGAAAGTTCAGGTAAAGCATATATGGGTCGGAGTAGGGCTTCAGATTCGTTTTAATAAAAACGGAGTAGGCCTTCAGAGAAGCCCAGACTGAAGAGCACCTAAGGTTCGGGTTGAATTACATGTCCTTGAACAACATGCTGAATCTTGGCTCATTAATCACTACTACAGAACTGGGCATCAAAACCGGCCTATTAGAAGCGGTTTGGTGCGAACCCGTTGTGATGTTCGCACCAGAAGCGGTTCGTAGGCAACGGTCCAGAGAGGGCTTTCAGAAGCGGTTTGAGACACGAACCACTTCTGAATGTTGAGTTCTAGAAGCGGTTCTTGTCTCAAACCGCTTCTGAATGTTGAGTTCTAGAAGCGGTTCTTGTCTCAAATGGTCCGGAGAGGGCTTTCTAGAAGCATGGCTGCCAAGAGAGCATACGATACAGCTGGGTGAAGAAGGCCACGAGGTGACATGCTTGGTTGACAAGGAACTGATTGCTCTGCTTTCTGTTGGTGTAATAGACTATTAACATTCTAGTTGTGGATTTATAACCTTATTTCATTTTTTGAAAATCATATTAGTGTGGAATAAGAATGATTCATTATTTTTTTTGTTAAGCAAATAAGTATATGTGAATTGTCAATTGTATATGTATCATGTGAAATGTGTAAGTATATGTGAATTGTCAATTGTATATGTATCATGTGAAATGTGTAAGTATATGTGAACTGTCAATTGTATATGTATCATGTGAAATGTGTTAGTATATGTGAAATATCAAATTGTATATATATCATGTGAAATGTGTTAGTATATTTTCAAGTCCAAATAATATTATATTTGTATAAGTATATGTGAAATTGTATATATATCATGCTTGTGTTGTAATCTGTAATATGGTTGTTTATGTCAACATTTTTTCGGAATTAGGATAGATGGCGCAACCAGGACGTGGTGACCCTAATTTCGACGCGGGAGAACAGTTCTTGTTGGACTCCATCGTGCTGGGTAGCATCGAAGGTGATGCTAACGCTGCTGCCGGTGATGCCGTCGAGGCTACTGCCAATGAAGCCATTGACGCTGGAGCCGCTAATGTTGGTTCCGGTGAGGCCGTCGAGGCTGCAGCCGATGAAGCCATTGACACTGGAGCCGCTGAGTCCGGTAACATTAGTTTTGGCGAGGATGAGGTATAGCCAGAAGAATATAATCCCCGTGGACATGCTAATTAATCGCGATTCATTAATATAATACACTCTGACACGTTTATACATATGTTTGTGTATTTCAAGCCCGTACATCGAAAGCAACCAACCCAAGCATCGGGACCTAACAAGAAGCCATCCACAAAGCACGTGTTTACCGACGTTAACAACGAAGGGATGCCGGTTGCCCCTCTTTCAGCAGTTGGGCCGTACAACAACGCTTGCGGTTATCACGTGAGGGATCAAGTCCGAATTAGCATCAGAAAATGGGCCGAAGTTCCTCAAGCTACCAAGGACATGCTCTGGCAAGATATTAAGGAAAATTTCACATTTCCTCAAGGGTCCGAAGATAAGGCCAAGAAATTCACTTTAAAGAAAATGGCAACCATGTTTCAGGCGTGGAAGACGTCTCTCGGCCGCAAATATGTGCAGAAGGGAGAAAGACCCGACTTCAACCAATTTCCTAAGCTGGCGGATCACTGGCAAGCATTCAAGGAGTACAATTTGTCAATCAAGGCCAGCCGCGAGTCAAGAACAAGGCCAATTCACAGATGAAGAAATACCACCACCATCTTGGCACCGGTGGATACCTCAAGGCTGTACGGAAATGGGAGAAGCGGGAAGCAGAATTAATGGCAAAGGATGTCACACCGGCTACCACTTTGTGGGAAGAGCGCCTGCGCAACTGGTTCATGGGTCACGGGGGGGGGGCTTTCAGATGACGGCAGCTTGGTGATGGCACTAGAAGTGCAAGAGGCTGGTCAAAGGATTGTACAAGCTGTCGAGCAGTCTCAGGCAGGTACGTTCGTGCCAGATAGGGAGAATGACAAGCTAACACATGCCCTTCAAAACCCTGAGCACCCGGGACGGACACGAGGTATGGGCAAGCATACGCCGTGGAAGTATGGTTTCGCCAAGGATATGAATACGTACAGGAGCCGGCAGAGAAGCAAAGCAAAAAAAGCATATAAAGTGTACCAATTGGAACAAGTGCTCAGAGCAACCCAGGCTAGCCTCGGCGACATAATTGTGCAACAAGTACAGATTGCCCTCAGCAAGCTTCAGGGACTAGGTCCGAGCAATCAACCGGACGTCGTGATCAGCCCCTCCGCGCGGCGGAGTAGCTGCGCGTCCACCGGGGCCCCTGAAGTGGAGAACTTGCTAGCCCGTTACCCTGTGGATGACATAAGGGTTCGCCGCCAGTGTGAGCTACACGTTTATGTGCGTAACCTCTCCATCAAGGTGGCCTACGGCATGGCATTTCCAGCGGAGCAGGGCCAGATGTTCCACTGCAACGAGATACCCCCGAGTTACTCGAAGGTCTCGGTGGACGAGGTGCTGAGCGGATTTGACGAACTTAACCTCGATATTGCTGGAGGCGACGGCGTGACCAAGCTTGGACAAGCCCTCCACGGTATCATCCTCTGGCGCAAACGGTACATCATATTTCCAGATGGTGTGGAGGCGTCATCTCCACCACGACAACCCACGCCTCCTCCAAAGTCACCTCCACGCAATGCCTCGCTGGCAAAACAGAGCACGCCTCCTCCACCACCCGCTCCATGCAGAAGCCCTACTCTGCCACCACCATCTCAAACAAAAACGAACCCCCCAAGAAAACCACGCCTCCACCATCTCCTCCGAGGAAGAAACTCGATAGCAGAAAGGCTCCTCCACCTGCTCCCAAGAAGGCCTCCTCCAGCCGATCAACAAAGATAAAGGAACCTCCAAAGAGGGCATATGATATGACTAATGAGGAGAGTGATGCGGTCATGAAATCAGAAGTGGTTGCACACTTCACCAAAAAAAAGCCAGAGCCAAAGAAGGTACCAATTGATCGAAAAGCGGCGGAACACTTCGCGACATGGCGTGCAAAGCCGCTACCTGTGTCGTCCAACTATGAACGGACAATAACAAAGGCTACACAGAAGAATAAACGTGGTCAGGTGGCAGCGGCAAAGAAGATAGACCAAGATCAGGAGAACCTCGAGAGGTTTATGAAGGAGGCAGGAATTAGTTCCACAGCTGCAGCTCTTGGATTAATAGATGATCTTCCAATGGCAGAGGTCAAATGGCAATATCAGTTGGGCCGGGAGCTGATTGACCCTAAAGAGATAAAGGATCTGCCAACCAAGATGCGGCAATTTCACGAATGGTACATGATAGAGTCCGCTCAAGGAAGAACGATGTTCCCCCTCTGTTTCAAAGAAGAAGATTTCTATCGTGGAGACAACAGCATATGGCTCGAATTCGAGGACTTCTACAATTTTTACCATGCCGACTCCATCAACGTGTCTCTCATGAGCTACTGGTGCCTGTAAGTGTCAAGCTCATACCTTTACTGTGTGCTTCCTCGTACAATAAAATTGCAACTCTTAAACTTATACCTTTTCTATGTAGAATGGAGATACAACGATGTAGAAAAGAGAACATCTTCAACGTGGGCTTCATCGACCCGTAGATTGTTAACTAGCACGTCTTTGGATTGACCCATGGCGAAAAGGTGTTGAAGATTACATTCTCGATGCATTCTTGGGACAAAGACTACAAACCGTACATATTTACGCCCTTCAACTTCGGCACGTATATATACAACCTCTCGTTGTTATATTTTTCAAGGCATTGATAATACTACTAGCTAGTTACATATATGTTGCAATACATGAATAGGTTTCACTGGATCCTTCTTGTCATCAAGCTTGATAGCAGCCAGATCATTGTTCAAGACTCAAAAAGGACTCCGGTGGAAAATTATCAATATATCATTGACACTTTAAACAGGTATATAGCACATATATATATGATAGTTTTCCTTATTATATATATTGAAATACCTTGCTAATTCCAACTCTGATAATTACTATTCATACTAACGCATCACACAAGGCATTCACAAAGTTTCGAAAGAAGCACCAAGGAGATTTCGAGAACGAATTTGATGTATAAATAAGCACTCGAGTACGTATTAAAGAATATTAATATGTCGTAACAGTTTTTCATCCCAATAATAAATGTATTTTTCTCCAAATTTCGTCGTAGATTCTAAAACAAACGGAAGGAAACAACTTATGTGGCTATTATGTGTGCCACTATATGCAATGTATTACCCACGGCGATGTGCCGACAACCAACGCCGAGGTAGTGTATTGAACATGTCAATTTCTTAGTACTTACACTTTAATTACATGTCCAGAGATTTATTTACTTCCCACTTTGTCAGCCCAACATCGATGTGCAAGGCGTGATCCCGCCGCACCGGGTTGCAGCAATCCAAGAACAACTCATCGGCTTTATTGTCGACGAGATTGTATCCACCAAAGGCGAGTTCCACGCAAATTGTCCTGAAATAAGGACAGATGAACTGACATCATCATCGACCAAGGGCACAAAGAGCGACGCACGCAACAAATGAGCTCAAGATTCCCCTTTTATTCTTTGAAACTTGTAAAAACTGGCTTATTATTTCATGTGTTCATCAACTTGTTCATTTTTTAGTCTATTAAGTTCGTTTTTTTCTGTAAATGAACCTGTAATTATCTGAATGAGTACGCATGAATAATATATATTTAATTATTGTGTCAAAAAAACTCCTGTAGATCTATTTATTTTAATTGTCAAAATCTATATCAAAAACCCCTCTGAAAACGTATTCTATATTGAATATAATCAAAACGCTGTGTTGTCAGCCTCTTCACAAGCGGTTGGTAACTACAACCGCTTGTGGAGAGAGCCTCTCCACAAGCGGTTCATAATACCAACCGCGTTTGGAGAGAGCCTCTCCACAAGCAGTTGGTAATACCAACCGCTTGTGAAAGTGTCCAACCAGAAGCGGTTCTGGGAACCGCTTGTGATACCCGACGGGGTATCACTCGCGGTTGCTTACAAGCGGTTGTAAAACCACTTCTGAAAGCGGTTTCGAACCGCTTGTGCATGCCCGATCCGCAGTAGTGAATTAGGTACAGTAACCAGACGATCAGCTCCTCTTCAGCTTGAAACTAGCTGATTTATCCCTCTTTTCAGTTAGTTTTCGTTGTACAGATGCTACTGTCGTCTTTACTTCTCTGTAATTTTTACTCAACTGTAACTCTCTACCTTTCAATGCAAAGCAGTTCGCTGCCTTCTCTTCAAATATTGGGTACAGTAAGGATCCACAATTTATGGTTACCTTCAGTACGTCGTTATAGCATGTTGATTTTTGTTTGCAAAATACTTGCCATTTTAGGTCCATTTGAGACAGTTTCTGCTTAAAAGAAAAGTAGATTGTTTACCGAACGAGGAAATCTAGACAGCTTTTTCCAAAATCAGAAACTAATTTATACATAAAATCAGAAGCTGTCACTATGGCTGGAAACAAGCCAAGCCGAACCGGCTTGAGCCAAGTTCACCCGGACTTGGTCTAAAATGCGGCTCGGCTCATCTTGGCTCATTTAGGAAATGAGCCTAAATGAGCCAGAAGTGAAGCTTGGCTCGGCTTGAAAACAGGCTCGAGCCATCTCGTAGCGGCTTGCGAGCCAAGCTACCAGATCTTATAGATTTCTCCCCAGTACTAACATCTGTTGGCTCATTTGCTCATTCTGGCATCTTGACATAGCTCTATGTTGGGTTTCGTCGGTAGATGCAAACGCACGCATGCACAAAAGAGGGAACACAATATTTTACATGAAAAACCCTTGCGAAAAAAAACCACGGGAGACGATGACTATATTGGTTCCAGGATTACATGTACATGGGGTGGCTATATATAACCAATTAGAGATAAGCGAGAATCTGTTTGTTTGGAAAGATAGGATATTTGAGGCATCCCTATATCTCTAACAAACCTTCCCTTGACGCAAAATCCATAAAATGTCTCCATAAAACCTTGAAGGGTATTCAAGCACCATGAATGCCAACCAAGTCTAGGCAATGCTTGAACTTGATATTAGAAAGAGTTTTGGTCAGCATGTCTGCAGGATTTTCTTCAGTATGTATCTTTCCCACAACAATTTATCCTTCAGCAACAACATCACGAATAAAGTAGTACTTGATAACAATGTGCTTGGTCTTGGCATGATACATATCATTCTTGGTCAAACAAATAGCACTCTAGCTATCACAAAAAACAATAAGAGTATCCTGTTTAATGCCAAGTTTACAAACTAGACCTTGCAACCAAATAGCTTCCTTAACACCTTCAGTAGCTGAAACATATTCCGCTTCAGTAGTAGAAAGAGCGGCAATAGGCTGTAAGGATGCTTTCCAACTGACTGCAGAACCGTATAATGAGAAGATATATCCAGAAATTGACCTTCTTTTATCAAGGTCACTAGCATAATCAGAATCAACAAACCCAAGAACATCATTTGACTTCACTTTATTCTTATCAAACATCAAGCCAAAATTGGAAGCTTAGGAATTGGTTTCACTTTATTTTGCATTTATATGCATTAGTTATAGTTATTTGAATTTTTAATGCTTTGAAGTTAATTTATTTATGCATTTGGTACAAATTAGGTCCAAATCTAAATATTTTTTTTTGCATATTTCGAATACTCATGACCTCAGGAACATAATAAAATTTTCTTCATTAATAAAGGAGCTAGGGTTTATACATTTCCAAGAGTAACCATATTATGGTTTACTCAAGTTTTAATTCAAATAATTCTAACTTAGTTTCAAAATTAAATTTTTTGCATGTTCTGAAATATCATGATTTTATATTTTATTTGACTTGAATTGGACTTAAGATGCAAAAGTTAGAAAGGTTTAAATCTTGTTTGTATTGAAAATCCCTGGAAAATAAGAAAATACACTTTCAATCAGAGAAGATGTATATTTCATTTTCCCGGATTTCCTCTGATTTTATTTGATTCTCTCAGTCACTGATAATTTGGTCCCACATGTCAGCGAATCACAGTTATGTACCGGTTCGATTAGGTTCTTAATCTACCTCGGGGGCCCACCAGTCATAGACACATTAGCTAAACTCGTGCTTAATTAGAGTTTGGTAGCATTTCTAACCGGTGGGACTTGCTTGTCAGTGTCTGGGCTCGGTGTTCAAATGGCTTTGCATCAGCTGACAACCCGAGTCCATTTGCTAGTGGCATCGAGACAGGGCAAGGCTAGGGCAGCTCACCATTGGCACTGAAGGCACAATGTTGCTTGGTCGAGGGCATGGTTAGGTCCAGGGCACGAAAACGTGTCTATTGGTGGGCTCGGTTGCGGCCAGCGGTGGCTGGAAGGCATTAACCACTGTGGCCATGCAGCGGCACTCATGGCTGAGTGGCGGCTAGGGTTTGATCATGCACGGACAAGGGCATGGTGAACATCAGTGAGTCTAAAGAGGTCCATTTTACCCTTTTGTGGCGGTGAAGACTAGCCGAAACTATCTACCATTGGGCGTCGGGACTAAGGACGAAGATGAGCAGTGGTAGTGGTGAATTGGATGGATTAAGCTATGAAAAGATGAGCGATGGGTTTAGGGATACACAGTGTAACATCCCAAAAATTTCAAAACTAGTAAAAATGAAAATTTAGAGTTTAAAATGGAATTGAGTAAATATTTCAACTAAAACCAAGATTTTTACTTTAAATATCATCTTTTACTTCATTTTCTAGTATTTCAACCTAAAAGAAAAAGAAAAAGTTACTACATCAAAACTGTTCACCCAAAAATAAATAAACCTTGAAAATGAGTTGAAAAAGTAATCTTATTTTGAATTCCCATGTTTTCTGAAACTTTTCGAATCTTATAAATTATTCTTGGTTTTTGACTTTAAAAGAAAAAATCAATCGATGAAATTAGTAAAATAGTAAAAGTAAAAAGGTGAAAAGATAAAAGTAAATAGCCAGAAAACATGCCATTAAACATTGGGAATTCTCCATCACATCTTTTCAGCTGTCCAAAGATTTTTAATGAGTTAGGTAAAGAAGTAAATAAAAAAGTGACATGTTTAATAACCGCATCTACTGCCTTTTAAAATTCAAAAATGGAGAACATGAAAATCTAAAATCTGCAATGTCAGAATTAATAGAAAACAAATGCGCTTGATATGGATCTAGAAATTTTACACAAGAAATATAAGCCCACATAAGACTCTACCAAAGATTTCCAAAATTTCTTGAATTCATCTTCATCCCCAAATAAAGTAAAAACATAAATGAACAAATAAAGCTGCAAGTAACATGCCATAGAAAATAATTTTATAAAATACTAGGCCTTAAAATGAGTACAAATATAATTTTTCCAGAATTTTTGTTTAGTATTAAATGCCCTAAAAATTCAAGAACAGTTTGAAAACAATCAAATTTGAGGAATTTTCATTTGCAAACCACAGCATGAAATTGATCTAAACTAAAGAAAATGGAAATTAGGATCTTTGGAATGCTAATACAAAATTCTTAGGATTTTTTTAGTACCACAGCACCCCTGTTGAGCCTGCCCAAAGAACTATACCCGAAATTGCCATTTCATTTCTTAACTACAGTGATCGGCGATTTTCTCAGCGAAGCTCTGCCTGGTAGCCACTAGTAGTGGGCCCTGCACTGGCCTAGGTCCACTAGCCAGCCTCTCCTCCCTCTCCCTACACCTGCCCAAACGCTGCCACGGTAGTGATTCACCACGCCAACGTGTTGCTGCGGCAGACTTCTCGCGCCACGTGGCGCTCGTGACCCGAGCTTCGCCCATGCACCCTTGCTATCGCCCATGCTTCTCCTCACCCCTCCTTCAAGTTCAGCATATAAGCTTCACTACTGCCACGTGCGCCTCATTTCTTCTCCGCCAAAACGCCACTGTCTTCCCTAGCGAGCTCCAACTTGGGCAAAGCCAAAACCAATGATTTAGTGGAACCACTTCAATCCCGTAGTGCTACATCTACTTGAGCACTTGCTGACCTCTTCCTGTGCTTTGATTTCAGTTGTTCCCGTATGAACCGCTGCTGCAACGACCACCTTTTTCCCTACCGCTGGAGCTCGGTGGTAGCCCTCTCCAGCTGCTCGTCGGCGCTCTGCAGTAGCCTAACGGCAACCCCTTCACCCACTGAAGCTCGTCCACCACCGAGCCGGGCCAGTGCCGTCTTCTTCTTCTTCTCTGGTGACTGCCCGCACCGAGCTCCGCCCCTCTCCATCACCATCCCGCCTCGCTGCTGATTAGCCCCAATCAACCGGTCCCCTAGGTGCGCCTTCACCTCCTCTTCCTCATTCCACTACCGATTCGCCGGATCCAGCCGTACTTCGTTGCCAACCAGCCCGTAACCAAAAGCCTCTACTCCCTCTCGTTGACTTGTGGGATCGAGCTATCAGTCACTCACCACTTTCGTCTTAGACAGTCGTTGCCAAGGGGTCCCACATTTCAGTGAGTAAAGACACCATTTGAATCTTTACCAAAAATTGAAAGGCGCATCCGATTAAGAGAAAGTGTACTTTCCCGATAAGGAAAGTTTTACAATTTTAGCTTTTATTTAACCTTAGCAAATATAAACATTTGTAACTTCTGCTAGGAACCTCCAAATTCAACGAATCAAATTTATAAATTTGTGTAAAATCATGAAGAATCTGATTATGCAAAAATATTTTAGTTTTGGTCACTGTACATAAATTGAGCTCAAATATATGCTAAAAGCTTAGAATATGTACAATACAAAATTTTCACAAATTAAGCCCAAAAATGATGAAACTAATTTTTTCATAATATTGAGGTCACAAGGGTACCAGATATATAAAAATATTCAGATTTTAACTTGGTTTGCACCATGTGTCTAAAAGACAAATTTTCAATACATACAAATTTCAAATGACCATAGTTTGTGCAAATGAACTTCAAATCTAGTAAAACCAAAACCTAGGATCTTGGAAAATGATTTCCTCCTAGATTATGTAAAAATAACTCACACTTATGCTATGCTGAAATATTTTCATATAAGTCACTAATGTTCAACTATGTGGAAAAAATCTCGGATATGAGCAAAATATCACCAAAATAGCTTAAAACACTCTTAGAGCTGTCCCCAACTGATGCTTGAAAAATGGTCAAATTATCCTGTAAGGTGCAATCGCAAACTAGAAACGAAAACGTGACACAAAACGCGTAGAACTTAAATCACTGAAGCCTATTTGGTAGTCTGTAAAATACCTCAGCCAAATGGAAAAATTATAAAAAATGGCCCAAAAACACTCTTCATAATATGCACTACCATAATCTAGGAAAATATTCTATTTAAGACTTTTTCTGTATATAAATCTCGCTACTGCAAACACCCTTCGTGATCTAGTTGTGCAGGAAACTAAACCAACTATGCCTTTTCGGTGGCCTGTAGAACACCTCGTCTAAATGCAAATCTTGGTGGGATGAGCTTAGAAACATACTTTGGCATATGGAATATCATATTCTAGAAAAACAATGTAATTACAACCTACTTTTCATCAGAATCATGTTAGCGCAAAACCATTAAACGATTTAGCCGCAGAACACTATTTGTGTGAATAGTAAAATCTAAGGAACTTTTAGTTAGAGCATTTGTGCCACATGAAAACCTCATATAAACAGGTAGGGACAGCTAGTAAGATGATTTCTCAAGCCCTAAATGTAAAAATCGCCATTTGTGCTAAGTATGATTAAGGCCAAAGTACTATTCACATATAACACCCTCACTAATACCTTAATTCTATTAATCCAAATAACTTTTGCCTCTTGGATTTGAAATTAAAAATACTTGAATACACAAAATAAGCCTCTGGAATTCATAAATAACTTCATCCAAGCTCATAACTATAGCTTTTTGTAATCAACAAGTAAAAGTAACATATTCAAGCAAAGAGCCTCACATACATTAAGTACTAATGAAATTGTTATGCAAGTGATAATTTGAGAACTCAAAATCACCATGTTCTTCTTGGTAAGATTTTATTTGGTATTTCTATCTGATTTCTTTTTGCCCCATTTGATATGTCGTTATTTGCTTTTGTCGCGGTTCTTATTATTCGACGCGTAGACGACAACATTTCAGAGTCAGTTGATAACGACTCCGACTACGATCCTGATTACAACCTTGATGAAGAGCAACTAGGCAAGCACCCTCCTTTGATCATGTTGATCCCATATTTTACAAGTTATGTTGTTTTATCAAACTAAATGCATGCGTGTATGTTTTAAACTTGCTATATTGTGGGTGTTGGTAGCTTGTTCCAATTGTATGCATTTACCTTCCCTTGTTGTTCAATTACCTACCATTGTAACCTAGATATGGGGTAGACATTACTTAGTGTCATTTGGGTAATACTTGCGAAATAACTTATGTACATGCTTAGACATGCTCACTAGAACATCATTTAAATGATGGGACACATTTTCAATCTAGCTTGAGCAACTTGTTTTAAATGAACGGAACTGAGATATGGTTTCCGCGTAATTTGGTAAAAATCCAACTCAAAACTTATGGTTTAGACGCGGGCGAGTTATTACTTAAACTTGGGGCATGAAAAGAAACTCATGCGTAGTTAGGGGAGATTCTCGCCTAGGTCAATTAAGGACCGAACTTGATGCTATCACCTAAGTACCTTGGTGCAACCACATGTGCTAGTATGAGATAGCCTAAACTCACTAGATTAGTTGAAGTTTAACCTTGCATTTTGGTAGGCCGAAGCAGCAAGGGCACACCCGTAATGGTGTTGCTCGTAGGTGCTTCCCTCACCAAAGTGTTGGGGCCCAAAGCATTCCAATACAACAGTGTATGCCTTGCCATGGGGAGCGGACCCGATGGCGTACACCATCGTCTAGCATAGCACGTGATGGTCAAGGTCTTCAGAGTGTGGCAAAGGTTTAACATCACTATCGCTGGTGCAAGGCTAAGCTTTAGCTAGCCGAACAGTTTCGTCACTATCTAACAAATTGGGTACGATGAGTATCGCGAAGCATGGTTGATATGATTGCTAGAATATGTCATGTGGGTAAAGTGTACACTCTCTACAGAGATTTAAAATCTAATTAATTAATTGTGCTCACGGTCAAGAGCAACTTGGGGAAATACTGTCAAGTATAGTCTTTATTTTTGCTAAAACTTTTGGAAATGGTTTTCGAATGGGTTGGGTAAATTTATGAGCCTTGGGTGGCTGTTTTTATTCGATACTTATAGCCATAGAGGGCTGCAAGATGATGTATATGAACTTTACTTACTGTTATGTAGTTTCTTATTAAATGCTCTATATGATTCCATCGTTTTATATAATGTTCATTTGTGAAACAAAACTTGCCTTGTGCTGAAAATGAGATTAGTATGGAAACTTGATAGCCTTGATCTAGCCTTGCATTTAAATTATTTTCTGTAACATCCCAAAATTTGGGTTTTCAAAAAATTTATGTTTAAATTAGCTTTTCAAAAATTTTACATCAACCTTATTTGATTAAAGAAGTTTAATCTAGAATTTTCTAAAGCTAAACTATTTTTAATGTGCCTTTTGTGCGCATCAAAAATTTAAAATTTAGTTTTTACAGTGTTCTTTGTATCTCGGAGAATTTCTCAAATTTGAGATTCTCTAAAAATTAATTAAAATTATTAATTTAAACATTTGGACGTTAATTGAATTTTTATTTGGATTTTTAATTCAAATTATTAATTATTCGGTAAATTCTATATCCAAATTTTATTTCAAAACTTTTCCAAAAGTCTCATCCATTAAAAATATAGTTTGGTGACAAAATAAAAGATTTGATTTTGCTAAAACTATATTAATTAATATAAATAAATTTAAGGAATTTCTGTGAAATTTCGTACAATTGTCAAATTATATATTTTCTAAAGCCTTTCCAAAGCTTTAACAAAATAAAAATATATGTTGATATAAAAATAAAATATTTGGTTGTGCCAAAATATTTTAGTTGATCTCAAAATGTCCTAATTAAACTCCCTGAATTTTCTTGGAATTTTTGGGGTTGTTTTAGTATTTTCCAAATTAAAAGATATTAAAAATATTATAAAAGTATTTACTGTACACGAATAAAATTAGTATTTTATGTAATAATATTTTATTTATGTTACAAAGGCTGTTAGTGACGTTCCATATTTTTCCCGGATTTTTGAACCGTCGTTTACTATTTATTTCGATTTTATTGATTAATTCGGATTAAATAATCAGTAACGCTACAGTAATTCCGTACGTTTCCCGGAGCAGTTTTCAGTCATAACTCCGGCGAGCGTTTCCTGACGATCCGCTGGTCCGATCGCCCTATAAATTGATCCACAGATCTCACATGCGTTCTCTTTACAACCCAATTGGAATTTTCCCCATCGGAGTTCTGGATCTCCCTGCGTGAGCCGTTCTTTTCAACTCCGGCGAAAACTTCGGCGAGCTCTCCTGGTAACTCCCGATTTTATTTTGATCTGAAATTTTTACCAGAGCTCCCTCTTGTTGTCCTCTACCTCCAGTAAAATCAGATTTTGCAAAAACCTAACGGAGCACCTTCGGCCACCGATTTCTTTCTCAACTCCGGCGAGCTTTTCCCGTTGATATATTGGTCCTCTGTAGCTGAAACTTGAACCCTAAACGCGTCTCCGCATTCCTCACATCATACTCAAAAATCAGCTTCAGAATCACAACGGATCTCTCTCGGCAACCCTTCTTCCCCAACTCCGGTGAGAACTTCGACGAGCTCTACCCGACGCTCCCGAACTCCGTTCATCCTCAAATTTCTTGTGGAGCACCCCCATGATGGTTGCAACACCCCTGTAAAACAGTTTTGGGATATTCCAATTGGAGCACTGCCGGTGCACCGAGCCGTCCGCGCCGCCCCCAACGTCGGCCTGTTTTGGCGTCGCGTTCCTGGTCAGCTCGTCGCGATTTTTGGTGATCCGTCTGCGTCACATCGTGCCTCAAGGTACCCTCTATCTTCCATCCAAATTTGGTGCAATTTCATCCACTGGATCAAAAGTTTTGCGAGTTTGGCCGTGAAAATTTTTGTGTAGACTCCTCTTGATATCCCCTACATGGTGCTCACCCTAACCCACGGTTTTGACCTCATGATGTTGCGCAGAAAATTCTTTTCTCCGATCGATGCGTTGCAGACGGCAGAAAACTTCGCCGCGTTCCCGTTGATCCGAAGGTAAAACTCATATCCGTTCGCGTCACTTTGTGCCAAATGGTCCCGATAACTCTCTGTAAAATTTGGTTAGGTTTAGTGTAGTACTTTAATAGTTATAGGAGTTTGATCTATTAGCTCCGGGAGCCGTTCATCGGCAGTTTGTGATCAATCCGTTGGGTTGCTGCCAAATCCGGAAATATCGTTGAGTTCGTGTCGCCGCGTTCTCACGCGATAGACATTTTCCTTTGTTGTAGCATCTACCAAAATTTTTATTATTAAACCGACGCGTCTTTTGCCGCCGCCGTGCGCCGTCATTTGCCGCCACCCAATTTAGTTCGCTTTGGCCAAGTCCTCCTGTCCAGTGGGTCGTTACCCTACTGTTTTGGCCATCCTTCGAGTTCATTTGGTCTCTATTTGCCGTCAAAGCATTAATCTAAAACCTACCCGTCATCGCTTTGCCTCCGCCGTTAACGTTTCGCCGTTAGCGTTCCATCGTTAACGTTTCGTCGTTAACGTTCCGTCGTTAACATTTTATCGTTAACGTTCCATCGTTAACGTTTCGCCGTTAACGTTCCATCGTTAACGATCCGCCGTTAACGTTTCGCCGTTAACGTTCCATCGTTAACGTTTCGTCGTTAACGTCCCGTTGTTAACGCTTTGCTCTCATCACACGTGTGCATGCAAGAAAAGGTCCTAGTGCGATGTCATTATCTTTTTATCGCCTTGATGTGATCTAGCCCCAACCCATATGTGTTTAGCCTCGTTTTCATATCATCGTCGCCTTATCATCGTCAAGTCTCTTCATCGTAGTATGGTGAACCCCTGACTGATCCTAGCCGATCGCATTTAGACCCTTGTGTCGATGCCTTCTCTCCGTAAACCTTAATCTTCTAGAAACCTGTTCGTGGACTTGGTCGCTAGACCATTAGCCATATGTCATATTCTTGTGCCAGACCTAGCCTATCAGTTCATCTTCCTTTTGGTAGACTGTGCCGTTCAATCAACAAAAGTCAATCTCGAGCATCCGCTTAGTTCATGGCGAACTAACGTAACCGTGGACCGGTCTATAGATCGAGAGTCCATATAACAACGACTATCCAATCAAGATAATAACCTCGGAAGAAATATTCTTGAATATCATTCCTTCTTTCACGGTTATTAATCTTTCTCTTGATGTATTTTCCAAAGCCGTTCGCTTTTGTCTAATCATCGATCTAATCCATTTAAGTTCCCAATTTCATCTAAGCCGTTGTGCCCAATGCTATTCGTTCTTAATGTGGAGTTTACTTGATTTGCTTTTTGAGTTTTGTTGTATTTGTGCTTGTTTATCGTTAGACACGTTCTTTGGAAGTCGTCAAGAAGTCAAGATCAAGGAAGTAAAGATTGAAGATCGAAGATCCAGATTCAAAGATAAAGAGTAAAGATCAATAAAGATAGCAAGGGCCAGGCAAGTCGTGCTTTGATCATATTGCTCCCAGTTTTACAAATTTACTTTGATTCAAATTATTGCATGCTAGTTCAAGAATTAAAATGATTTAAATTAATTTGGGATTAGTTATACAATCCAATTGCTAATATCACCTTGTCATGATTATTTGTATGCCATAATTCATTTGTCACTCTAAGATGGTTGATTATTAGTTGGTTGTTATTACTTGCCAACGTGGGTTGGTTAGACCGTATATAATTGCTTAGCCCTGCCACGCAACTCATGTCTTTTGAAAATAAAAGGATAATACTGATTAATTGATTTATGAAATGTGTTTGTGAAATGGTGTGACGTGTTGCCACACGATGATGTTGATATGTGGAACCAGTGTGGTTCTACATGGATGTTGAGTTGTTGTTGGCATTGTGTTGCTAATAATCAAGCTGGGGTGATAAAATGTTTTAGATCGAGGCAAGTGGCAAGAGTGGCATTCGATATGTCGCCTCGGTATTTGGCGGTATTGTTGGTGAATTATGTGATGATGTTGTTGGTGAATTATGTGATGGTATTGTTGGTGAATTGTTGGGGTAGTCTTGCCTTGGTCACCCTAAGGACTTAACCTTGCAAGCCTTTGAACTGAGTCACTCGTACAACCACATGTCGGTATGGGATGACCTAGTTTAGTAGGATTCGATATCTCACCTTTGATACTCGGGGTGGCGATCACAGAGGGGTGATCAGATGGGGAGCGTACTGTCTTTGCGGCTTGGTACCCTATCCAACGGTGTTTGTCGGTCCTATACTTGCTCTGGCGAGGGAAGTGATAGTGAAGGCAACCCGAGAGGTTCCTAGGTGAGATAGAAGTTTCTGAAAGGCTTTGTTATGATCACTCATTCGCATACTCTGGTATGGCGATTCACGGCTGACGTGATGAGTTGATTATATCTTGTGGGTAAAGTGTACAACCTCTGCAGAGTGTAAAAACTATTCGAATAGCCGAGTCCGCGGTACTGGACAATGCTCGGGGATTACAGTCAAGGGGTTGTAGGGTCGAGGATGCGCCTAGAGGGGGGGTGAATAGGCGTTTTTACGAAATTCGATTGCTTACTAAAATCAATCGCCCTAATCAACCCCTAAGTCAAAACCTAATAAAAGATATATGCGGAAGCGTTTAAACTAGGTTTTGACAATTAAAGCCTAAATCAACTAGGCTCACTAGTGCACTAACTAATTTATGTCTCTAAACAAGAATTGCTATATTGAACAAACAATTAATACTAAGCAATTCTAATACATTCAAGCAATTGATAAATATGCAAAAGGTAAATACTTGAATGTAAAGAGACAAGGGACAACCGATGTTTTTCCGTGGTGTTCGGAGACTTGCCGGTCTCCCCTAGTCCACGTTGAGGCTAGCCCACACTTGGACCGGCTCCCGCTCGAGCACCCGCCTCTTTCCACTAGTCGTGGTTTTTCACGCTCGCGCGTAGGCTCAACCCGAACCTTCACAAACTTCGCCGGGGCTTCTCACACCTTGAGAGCTCCCGCGCACGACACCTATGCCGTCTAGGAGTCGGCAACCTCCAAGAGTAACAAGCCGCTCCTTCGCTTGAACTTCACCGAGCACAACGAATGTGCTCCCGGTGATCACCAAGTGCAACACATGCACAAGGCCTCCCTCAAGTGCAACACATGCACAAGAGGCTCTCAAACCACTCACTAATTGCAACACATGCAATTTGCTCACTCTTAAGCTCAAGAATCAAATGTGAGTGTGCAACACATGCAACACCTCACCCAAACACTCAACCAAGCCAGCAACTCTGCCCCAACACCCCTAAGGCCTCCTTTTATAGCCTCCATGCCAAAACTAGCCGTTGGGGGGCAAATTGGGCGAAAACAGCGATTTGCGGTACTACCGCCCTCATAGGGCCGGTAGTACCGCCCCTGACCTCCAACGGTCGGCAACGGACACTTTTGCGGTACTACCGCCCTCTAAGGGCCGGTAGTACCGACTTTGCGGTACTACCGCACCCACCGAGCGGTAGTACCGGCCGCAACAACCAGCAAAACACACCTCTCTGCCAAAGAGCTACCGCCAACAAACGGCCGGTAGTACCGCACTTGCGGTACTACCACCCCAGACCTGCGGTAGTGCCGGCCAACAGAAGAATTGCACGATTCAACTCGAAATCCGATTCTTCGAAAACCAAACTTATTCTTTGAGCTTCAAGGATGATCAACACATGATCATACACACGTGCAAAACACATTTGCACCAACTTAGCTCACGCTCAAAGAATTCAAACCAAATTGCGAAAACGCATTCCGCAACAAACACCGAACTTACGCAATCAACCCTCTAGCCATGTAAGGATCAACACATGATCCCGACACTTTGCAAAACACATTTGCAAATGCCAACACATGCTCTAGGATTGAAAGACATAACTTCAACGCTTATTTGCAAAACACATTTGCACAACAAACCAACTCCAAATGGCGAAAACACATTTCACCAAAATCCAACTCAAGATCTATTTGCAAAACGTATTAAGCAAATCAAACTCGAGTTTATGAGATTAATCCCCCTAGCCATGTGAAGGTCAACACAAGACCCGGTCAACTTGCCAACACCCGTTGCAAGCCCCACTCACATGCTCTCGGGATTCCGGACTCATAAACCTCAGTTTATTCGCACAACGAACTTGCAAATAACTCAGCAAAACCATTTCATGCTTGAGCACTACTCTTTGCAACACACGCAAAAGTCTAGCTCCAAGCAACACCAAATCTAGAAGCATGAACTCTCTAATTGCAACACATGCAATTCTCTAGTTCCATGCAACACTAAAACCAAACTTCAACTAAAACCAAATCAACCGTATGAGCTCTCTACTTGCAACACATGCAAGCCTCTAGCTCCATACAACCACACGGATTTAAGAAAATATTTTGCGAACCAAAACGTGAAGCTTCAACTAATGCAACACATGCAAAAGTGAACTTCACGCAAGAGCCAACGCATTAGCTTATCCTATTTGCAACACATGCAAATCAAAGCATAATGCGAAAACCAAATGCATATACTCTTTCATCTTTGCAACACATGCAAATCAGAGTATAATGCAAAACAACCAAGCATAGGCTTAACACATTCGCAACACATGCCAAATGGTTAATCCATATGCAAACAAACCAAATCAACAGATTTGAGCTTGAGTGAACGCGAATTGAGATCACCAACACATGATGAAGCTCAAGCAGAAGAGGCAACCCCTCTTAATAGTACGGCGGTAAAACCTTAGACACAAAGACTACAAAAGCCCTTAGCCTATCTAGTTATACCTTTGCCGCCGCGCAAGCAATCCCCTTTGGGGTCTTTATGATCAACACTTTGATACTCCCCCCGGATCATCACTCGACTCCTCTTCGGGATCCACTCTTGATGCCCATCAACTCATGATGCCGTCCTTGTCCCGTTTTCATTCATCTCTTGGATTTAACCTAACTCAAACACAACTCATGAAAATCGTTAGTCCAAGATACACGGTTGTCTCAATTATCTCTTGCACTCCATTAACACATGATGGATGCCTCTAGATCAATTGAGCACAACCTAAATCAATTGAAATGATTTAAGTGTGTCTTAAGTATAATAATGCAACTCATGCTTTATTATACTTAAGAACTATTTATTTGTCCTTACTTAATCACGGAACACCATCAACACATGATGAAATGTTCTTTACTGATTACCAAGACAAATGAACTCAATTTAAATTATTCATTTAAATTGACTCTTCAAGTTAAAGTGTGAACTCCCCCTAAATATGTGCATCCATGTAATATATGGATTGGGAAACATGATACACATTTTGTGGTTAATATAACGGGGATATTCATACTTTAACTTGACTCCAAAGTATGCAACTAATATTAAGATGAATATGCAAACATACCTTAGGTTTTCCATTTTTCAATGCGATGAGACTAAACAAAGATATTCTAAACAAACATGTTAGTCTCGATATAAGATATGTCATTAATAACAATATCGCATTAGGGGATAAACTCAATATTAGATTTGTCATTAACGCAAGCTTAGATTTGTCATTAACACAAGATTAGATTTGTCATTAACACCAAAACCATACCTAATGAAGGTTGAACTTACAGGGGTAGAGTTTTGAAAATAAAATGAGGCTGGGAATGTGGACAATGTGAAATGGAAATTGGTTAAGGATGAGAAATGTTTTACTTGAGAATGATTACGAAATTTATTATGGGTATTATTTGTTTTACTGCTTTTCTATCTATTATGATTATTTGTGAATGCTGCTTTATTGCAAAAGAACCATTCAGCCAATCCTTTGGAATAAGCCATGCATATAGTAATAGAACTGCATTCTGTGCATGACTTGTTGAGTACGGTTGTGTACTCACCCTTGCTTTAACAAAACATCACCAGTTGAGGAGAAGTCTCTGTCTTCGAAGAAGGGAGAAGTTCTGCAAGAAGGCGAATATCTAGGAGTTGAACCTTGTCAAATGCCTGTGGTATTTTGATGGGATTCACCGACGTTCTTCGTTCCGCTGCTGTTCATTTTACTCTGAGTTGAAGCCATCTAGGCTTCACAAATGTAAGTTGACCTTAAGGTTGTTCAACATATTATATTAAGAGATGAATTCTTTATTTTTTTAATCCGTTGTGTATGATTGTGATATTCATCTTTGTTAACTGTGGGCACTAGCTACTGATCCTGGGACTAGTGCTGAAAACACAGAGAGTTTCCGGATTGCGAATTCGGGTCCCGACAGAGGTGGTATCAGAGCATACTGACTGTAGGTCTTGACCCTAGATAGTTTGGCCGTTCTTTAGGAGCTTCAAAATTATTTTCTAAAGAGAAAATTTAACTTGAAGAATAACAAGTTCTTGACTTATCTTATTCTTCCATTCTTTCCCCTTTTGCTGAAATTTCTATCTCTCCTCGCCGATTTAAGTTGAAAATCTTACCTCAGTTGTCTTGAATAGATAACGATGTTTCACACTTTAGGAGAAAGCACCGATGCCGTTGTTGAACACAAGATCGTGAAGATGTAAATCGTCGAGCTCAAGGAAAGAGTGCCGATGAAGTGTTCCGAAGATAGAAGAACCAAAGGTCGATGAAGTGTTCAAGAAATTCAAGAATCGATTGCTTGATTAGCTGTTGAGACTCATGTGTGAGAGTCGTGTCTGTCTAAGTTAGAAGTGTTACCTTTTCTAGACGTTAGACTTGTGTGCTTAGGTTAATTTGGTTTTCTGTTTGCTGAGTTTGCAGTATGTGTCGCATGGCCCTTAGGCTTTTGTGAGCGACCATATCAAGTTGTAAATAATGATTGTATAATTTGAGATTTTGGGTTAAACCTAATCCCCGTAATAGTTCTTGGTTACTTATCTATGCTTTTCCTTCTTGCCTATTAACCAAGGTCAGTCATCAGATGGAGAAGTTTTCCAGTAGCAGACATGACAGTATTCCTGAAGCAGTCCAAGTCAGTTCAGATGTTGCCGCTAGTATCAGTGTTAGAGCAGATGTTGATCAAAAGCAATCTCCAGTTTCATCGGTTGAAAATTTAACAGTACGTTCTCAATGCAAGTTTGCAAAGTTCATAGAACTAGGCAAGTCAGAGGATCATGCATGTACCCGTTGTGGAGTCATAGGACATACCTCGGACGAGCATCATATCAATTGTTCCAGTTGTGAAGGGAACCATCCTCTTGGAGAATGTCCGAATAATAAAATTTCATGTTTTCTTTGTGAAAGCCAAGATCATTGCCCAAGCCAGTGTGCTATGTATTCGGTATTGACTTCTGCAATGCAACGTCAACGAGATAATTTCCGAGCCATTGTGGCTGAAGAGTTAGCAAAGAAAGACATGTTGTCATCTACCCCTGCCTTGTCATAGGAGCAGTTAAAAGAGAAATACCAAGAATCTAGCAAGCTACCACAGAAAAGAAGCAAGTCAATGACACTAGAAAGTTGTTTCCTTTGTGGTAAACAAGGTCACTATGCCAAACAATGTCCCCAGAAGCATCAAGCATCCACTTTGCCTTCAGTCATTCCAGAAGTCAGTTCAGTTCAAAGTATATCACCAAGATCGCATGGTGCAACATCAAAGAATCGATTATGCTATGCCTGTCGCAAAAGAGGTCACTTTGCCAAGCAATGCCCGTTCAAATATGAAGTACCTTGTGGAACTGAAATTATCCTCGAGCTACCTCGATTGAGCTCAGATTGCCAAGTATGCTCAAGCAACAATGGTTTATTGTTCCAAGAAGCAGTTGAAGAAAAGACGGTTGACTAATGAAGCCACCAATAAGTTCCAGAAGCCGTGATGCTATACTCTAGTCTATAAGAGTAATGTCAAGGAATTTTCAAAGCAATTCCTATTATTGGAATGAATGTATCCGAAATTGTAAATCAAAAGTATTAATGGCAATAAAGGATTTGATATGTCTTTGAGCATTCACTTTATGGATAATGTTCATGTGTATGTTGGCCATAGAGCCCGAATTCTCGATAATGTGATGTAGAGACAAAATTTGTTGATTTAGCATATTGAAGACCAAGACTTTTACTACGTGGCAATTGAAGCATTAAATCGCTATGGAAAGAGTATCTAGTTGATAAAGAATTTCCAGTCGCTACTCGAGAACCAGACCGACAAAGATAGTATCAGACCAACAGATCAACAGAGCTAGTATTTCTATCCATGCTTTTGACAAGTCCAAATAAGATAAAACTAATTTAGAACCTTCAGAATCCCATGACTCAGTCATGATGTTAAGAGTTACTAGATTCATTTCGATCAATGTTCCTTACTCCGAAGGTCATTGGTAGTAAAATTGCAAGGATCAATGAATCGTCCAAGATTTTCAAGCACAATGAAGCAATTATCAATCAGCTTGAGTTCCTCAGATCAAGAGCTGTTCTCAAGAACCAACTCAACAGAAATAATGTTCAATCTTTGATCAAGACCGCAGAATAGTAAGTTGTTTTCGCCGTCAGGAGCAGCTTGTCCAGTTTCCAAGAGAAGCAAAGAATTAAGTGTCAGTGGAAAAAAAATTTTGCTTAACAATGGAAGTTGTCAGCATTGTTAGGAAGAGTGCGGATTGTTTTCCAAGGGCCTCAGTAGAATAAGTGTTTCATGTGCCAGAAAGCAGACTCAGTTGAAGCCAATTAAGTTTGCAAAAAGATCTTGCCTACAAGGAGCGACCTATCGAAATTTGACCCAGTAGAAGGATGTTATCCAGCGTTTGACCTCGAAGCAATTCCGACAAGTATGCATTTGACTGCAAGTGCAAAGAGTCTTGAAAATTTGGGTTTTCAAAAAATTTATGTTTAAATTAGCTTTTCAAAAATTTTACATCAACCTTATTTGATTAAAGAAGTTTAATCTAGAATTTTCTAAAGCTAAACTATTTTTAATGTGCCTTTTGTGTGCATCAAAAATTTAAAATTTAGTTTTTACAGTGTTCTTTGTATCTCGGAGAATTTCTCAAATTTGAGATTCTCTAAAAATTAATTAAAATTATTAATTTAAACATTTGGACGTTAATTGAATTTTTATTTGGATTTTTAATTCAAATTATTAATTATTCGGTAAATTCTATATCCAAATTTTATTTCAAAACCTTTCCAAAAGTCTCATCCATTAAAAATATAGTTTGGTGACAAAATAAAAGATTTGATTTTGCTAAAACTATATTAATTAATATAAATAAATTTAAGGGAATTTCTGTGAAATTTCGTACAATTGTCAAATTATATATTTTCTAAAGCCATTCCAAAGCTTTAACAAAATAAAAATATATGTTGATATAAAAATAAAATATTTGGTTGTGCCAAAATATTTTAGTTGATCTCAAAATGTCCTAATTAAACTCCCTGAATTTTCTTGGAATTTTTGGGGTTGTTTTAGTATTTTCCAAATTAAAAGATATTAAAAATATTATAAAAGTATTTACTGTACACGAATAAAATTAGTATTTTATGTAATAATATTTTATTTGTGTTACAAAGGCTGTTAGTGACGTTCCATATTTTTCCCGGATTTTTGAACCGTCGTTTACTATTTATTTCGATTTTATTGATTAATTCGGATTAAATAATCAGTAACGCTACAGTAATTCCGTACGTTTCCCGGAGCAGTTTTCAGTCATAACTCCGGCGAGCGTTTCCCGACGATCCGCTGGTCCGATCGCCCTATAAATTGATCCACAGATTCTCACATGCGTTCTCTTTACAACCCAATTGGAATTTTCCCCATCGGAGTTCTGGATCTCCCTGCGTGAGCCGTTCTTTTCAACTCCGGCGAAAACTTCGGCGAGCTCTCCTGGTAACTCCCGATTTTATTTTGATCTGAAATTTTTACCAGAGCTCCCTCTTGTTGTCCTCTACCTCCAGTAAAATCAGATTTTGCAAAAACCTACCGGAGCACCTTCGGCCACCGATTTCTTTCTCAACTCCGGCGAGCGTTTCCCGTTGATATATTGGTCCTCTGTAGCTGAAACTTGAACCCTAAACGCGTCTCCGCATTCCTCACATCATACTCAAAAATCAGCTTCAGAATCACAACGGATCTCTCTCGGCAACCCTTCTTCCCCAACTCCGGTGAGAACTTCGACGAGCTCTACCCGACGCTCCCAAACTCCGTTCATCCTCAAATTTCTTGTGGAGCACCCCCATGATGGTTGCAACACCCCTGTAAAACAGTTTTGGGATATTCCAATCGGAGCACTGCCGGCGCACCGAGCCGTCCGCGCCGCCCCCAACGTCGGCCTGTTTTGGCGTCGCGTTCCTGGTCAGCTCGTCGTGATTTTTGGTGATCCGTCTACGTCACATCGTGCCTCAAGGTACCCTCTATCTTCCATCCAAATTTGGTGCAATTTCATCCACTGGATCAAAAGTTATGGCCGCCCAAAGATCAAATCATGTTTCTGTCCGTTCTCCCTCGTTTTTGCGAGTTTGGCCGTGAAAATTTTTGTGTAGACTCCTCTTGATATCCCCTACATGGTGCTCACCCTAACCCACGGTTTTGACCTCATGATGTTGCGCAAAAAATTCTTTTCTCCGATCAGACTGCGTTGCAGACGGCAGAAAACTTCGTCGCGCGTTCCCCGTTGATCCAGAAGGTAACACTCATATCCGTTCGCGTCACTTTGTGCCAAATGGTCCCAGATAACTCTCTATAAAATTTGGTTAGGTTTCGTGTAGTACTTTAATAGTTATAGGAGTTTGATCTATTAGCTCCGGGAGCCGTTCATCGGCAGTTTGTGATCAATCCGTTGGGTTGCTGCCAAATCCGGAAATATCGTTGAGTTCGTGTCGCCGCGTTCTACGCGATAGACATTTTCCCTTTGCTGTAGCATCTACCGAAATTTTTTTTATTCGTCGGCCGACGTCTTTTGCCGCCGCCGTGCGCCGTCATTTGCCGCCACCCAATTTAGTTCACTTTGGCCGAGTCCTCCCGTCCAGTGGGTCGTTACCCTACTGTTTTGGCCATCCTTCGAGTTCATTTGGTCTCTATTTGCCGTCAAAGCATTAATCTAAAACCTACCCGTCATCGCTTTGCCTCCGCCGTTAACGTTTCGCCGTTAGCGTTCCATCGTTAACGTTTAACGCCGTTAACGCCCGTCGTTAACATTTTATCGTTAACGCCCATCGTTAACGTTTCGCCGTTAACGCCCATCGTTAACGATCCGCCGTTAACGTTTACGCCGTTAACGTTCCATCGTTAACGTTTCGTCGTTAACGTCCCGTTGTTAACGCTTTGCTCTCATCACACGTGTGCATGCAAGAAAAGGTCCTAGTGCGATGTCATTATCTTTTTATCGCCTTGATGTGATCTAGCCCCAACCCATATGTGTTTAGCCTCGTTTTCATATCATCGTCGCCTTATCATCGTCAAGTCTCTTCATCGTAGTATGAGTGAACCCCAGACCAGATCCTAGCCGATCGCATTTAGACCCTTGTGTCGATGCCTTCTCTCCGTAAACCTTAATCTTCTAGAAACCTGTTCGTGGACTTGGTCGCTAGACCATTAGCCATATGTCATATTCTTGTGCGCACCTAGCCTATCGGTTCATCTTCCTTTTGGTAGATATGCTGCTCAATCAACAAAAGTCAATCTCGAGCATCCGCTTAGTTCATGGCGAACTAACGTAACCGTGGACCGGTCTATAGATCGAGAGTCCATATAACAACGACTATCCAATCAAGATAATAACCTCGGAAGAAATATTCTTGAATATCATTCCTTCTTTCCGGTTATTAATCTTTCTCTTGATGTATTTTCGAAAGCCATTCTGCTTTTGTCTAATCATCGATCTAATCCATTTAAGTTCCCAATTTCATCTAAGCCGTTGTGCCCAATGCTATTCGCTCTTAATGTGGAGTTTACTTGATTTGCTTTTTGAGTTTTGTTGTATTTGTGCTTGTTTATCGTTAGACACGTTCTTTGGAAGTCGCTCAAGAAGTCAAGATCAAGGAAGTAAAGATTGAAGATCGAAGATCCGATTCAAAGATAAAGAGTAAAGATCAATAAAGATAGCAAGGGCCGGGCAAGTCGTGCTTTGATCATATTGCTCTAGTTTTACAAATTTACTTTGATTCAAATTATTGCATGCTAGTTCAAGAATTAAAATGATTTAAATTAATTTGGGATTAGTTATACAATCCAATTGCTAATATCACCTTGTCATGATTATTTGTATGCCATAATTCATTTGTCACTCTAAGATGGTTGATTATTAGTTGGTTGTTATTACTTGCCAACGTGGGTTGGTTAGATCAGTATATAATTGCTTAGCCACGCCACGCAACTCATGTCTTTTGAAAATAAAAGGATAATACTGATTAATTGATTTATGAAATGTGTTTGTGAAATGGTGTGACGTGTTGCCACACGATGATGTTGATATGTGGAACCAGTGTGGTTCTACATGGATGTTGAGTTGTTGTTGGCATTGTGTTGCGCAATAATCAACTGGGGTGATAAAATGTTTTAGACTGAGGCAAGTGGCAAGAGTGGCATTCGATATGTCGCTCTGGTATTTGGCGGTATTGTTGGTGAATTATGTGATGATGTTGTTGGTGAATTATGTGATGGTATTGTTGGTGAATTGTTCGGGGTAGTCTTGCCTTGGTCACCCTAAGGACTTAACCTTGCAAGCCTTTGAACTGAGTCACTCGTACAACCACATGTCTGGTATGGGACAGACCTAGTTTAGTAGGATTCTGATATCTCACCTTTGATACCTCGGGGTGGCAGTCACACAGAGGGGTGACTGTATGGGGGAGCGTACCTGTGCTGCGGCTTGGTACCCTATCCAACGGTGTTTGTCGGTCCTATACTTCGGCTCTGAGCGAGGGAAGTGATAGTGAAGGCAACCTGGAGAGGTTCCTAGGCTGAGATAGAAGTTTCTGAAAGGCTTTGTTATGATCACTCATTCGCATACTCTGGTATGGCGATTCACGGCTGACGTGATGAGTTGATTATATCTTGTGGGTAAAGTGTACAACCTCTACAGAGTGTAAAAACTATTCGAATAGCCGAGTCCGATCTTGGACAATGCTCGGGATTACTGATCAAGGGGTAGAGTTTTGAAAATAAAATGAAATTTGGGAATGTGGACAATGTGAAATGGAAATTGGTTAAGGATGAGAAATGTTTTACTTGAGAATGATTACGAAATTTATTATGGGTATTATTTGTTTTACTGCTTTTCTATCTATTATGATTATTTGTGAATGCTGCTTTATTGCAAAAGAACCATTCAGCCAATCCTTTGGAATAAGCCATGCATATAGTAATAGAACTGCATTCTGTGCATGACTTGTTGAGTACGGTTGTGTACTCACCCTTGCTTTAACAAAACATCACCAGTTGAGGAGAAGTCTCTGTCTTCGAAGAAGGGAGAAGTTCTGCAAGAAGGCGAATATCTAGGAGTTGAACCTTGTCAAATGCCTGTGGTATTTTGATGGGATTCACCGACGTTCTTCGTTCATTCTTTGTTCATTTTACTCTGAGTTGAAGCCATCTAGGCTTCACAAATGTAAGTTGACCTTAAGGTTGTTCAACATATTATATTAAGAGATGAATTCTTTATTTTTTTAATCCGTTGTGTATGATTGTGATATTCATCTTTGTTAGCTGTGGGCACTAGCTATCGATCACGGGACTAGTCTTTGAAAACACGAGAGGTTTCCGGATTATAATTCGGGTCCCGACATTTTCATACACTAAAGTCTTGCGAGTACATATGTGTACTCATGGTTGCTTAATCTGAAATAATATAGACGATGGTATGAAGAAATGCCCCGACGACGCGTACTTTACTCTGTGGTCTGTCGATTATGTTCATAGATGAACTTGGGCTTTTCCAAATCGGTTGCCTTTGGGTATAAAGGATGGGCATATCATTGTCCTACTTTTGCTTATATTTAATTTTTGCTGCAACTTTACTTTTTGGCATGTAAATTTGGCCGATCGGCTGCTACTTGTAATATTCATTAGTTGTACTATTTCTAATATATGTTCATGCCATGTTAAACTGTTAGATCTATGTGTATGTGTTGCGATACATCTCGAATGCGGGATATGTGAGTGCTAGGCATTCATCTTGGGAACTAGTACTAGACACATATCCGGGTATCTAGAATTGTCATTAACCATCAAATGCATAAACTAGTGCGATCGTCATTCTTTGGCTATTGCTCGTACTCCCCTCAGAGAGCGTGGGCGATACTAAGGTTCTAAGACGGACGGCGAGTGCTATGCTTTGATAAGTTGGTCTCAATCATAGTATGGTTGTTCGGAATGGAATCGAAACTCTCATGGACGAGTATGTGTGTACAGTACAACTAGGTGGCTCATATTTGTTTGGGTGAGGGCCATCTGGTTCATAATCCGTGCACGAGTTTTTTGGGTGACAGTAAGCATACACTTAAGTGGAGTATGGGTGTTATCTCTAAGTCCAACGCACGTGTGAGGATCGATTTATATTTCCGGATACCCACACACAGGGATGCTCCATGCCCAATGAATCAGAGGGAAACACACCGAATCTGTCGACGATTCGGGAACCGGTCCCCCGCCGAGCTTACTTGTTGAATGAGGGATCAACCTAGGGCCCCTTTTTCACGGGGGGTATAGCGTCCAAGGCCCTACCGAGCTACGAAACGAGGTGGCAAAGACAATCACAGCGAGCAGAGGGTCTCTTTTATCTGGTTCGGGCCTCTCGTGGGGGAGATAACAACCCTACGTCTAGTGGTTACAATATCGTGTGAGGGAGGATTACAACATGCTTGCTCGGGGGGCCCCGGGTGGTTCTAAGAGTGCCCTACTGGGTCGACCGTAACAAGTGCTGAGTACAAATGAGAATATGAGGCTGAATCTAACCCCCAACGCTTCGCGTGAGAGGGTATTTATAGGGGATTATAGGCGACACAGCATTTATTACAGGGGACGCGCTACTATTCCGGACGTGGGCGGAGCTGTTCTCATGCCTCCCGCCGGGCGCAGCGTGATGTGGGTACAGCGAGCGCTGATCGCGAGCGCGCAGACCACGAGCGTGTAGATCGTCGGGCGCACGGTCCTTAACTTTGAGCCGCTGCGTAATTAATGCCACGTCATCTTCGTGGACCGCGCCCGGCTTTTGGGCGAAGCCCGAGGTCCCCCTAGCAGACCGGGCCGCTTGGTCTCAGACACCCAAGCGGGCATGCTCAGGGACGAGCTTGACGGACGATGGGGGGCAGCCTGATGGTCAGACGGTCTGAGGATTTTGCTCGAGGACAAGGCCTGAGCAGGGCATGCCCGGGGCCGCTGGGATACGATGGTCATTTTTCGTGAATATCCAATCCCCGACAGCTAGCCCCCGAGGCCTAAGGGGGGGAATCCGCCTCGTCTAAGGCCGCCACCTTAGGCCTTCAGACTCTTGGTGAGGGATTGGAGCCTCGGGGCGAAGGGCCACCGCAGCATCCGAGCAACGCCTGCTCGGGGTTGAGAGTCTTTGCGGATCCGGGCGTGTTTTGGTCAAGGGTCGGCCAAAACTCCGCAGCGAAGGCAAAGGGTCGCGGCGGTTCCTTCTCCGTGAAGCTTTGCAGGTACGGCCCTGACAGTTTTTGGAAACCACGCCGTTGCAAAGACAATTTTGAAAACCGCATCACCACGCGTCGGCTCTCCGGCCCATTTGGCTTCTACACCCATAAATATCAGGCGGGGACGGCCCTATAGGCATTCTTCTCTCCACGTCTGGTGATTAAATTCCCAAAAGCTCCCCGACTTCCAGACTTCCTTCTCCTGCCTCGGCGCTCCTCCTTCCAACCCTTTTCCATGGCGAAATTTTGTCGTGAGCAAGACCACCGCAGAGAGGCTCCGGGTGCTACAGGATTTTGGGTACCTCAACGCGTACTCCTGGCGGGTCCCCGACGGCGAGTCGGCCCCGGCCCCACGTGGTGACGAGATAGTCACGTGCGAGCTATACACCATCAACGGGCTTCGGATGCCCGAGAGCGAGTTCTTGGAATCCGTACTCGTTCATTGCGAGTGCGAGATCACCCACTTGAACCCCAACTCCATACTTATCTTGGCCATATTCTCCCACCTTTGCGAGGGCTTCACGGGCATCCTGCCCACGGCAAGTCTTTTCTTCCATTTCTACTCCTTGTTTCAAGACCCGGGACGCCAAGACTTGGTGCTCTGTGCTATGGGCAAATTACCGCCGTCTGAGTACCCTTCTTCACCCTCAAGGATTCGGTGGTGGGCTGGGCTGACTATTGATTCTATCTGCGGAAGGCGGAGAAGAGCAGCTTGCGCTACACCGAAGCGGCGGCGCCCAGCATCGACACCCCGCGCCCGCCCATCACGCCCAAGGAGGAGCGGTTCTTGATGCTGATCAGCGAGCTCACCAACATGGGGCTGACCGATCGAGACATCGTCCGCGACCTCCTCAGGAACAGAGTGTCCCCTCTGAGGAGGAGGGAGCACCCCTTCTTCGAGATCACCGGGTGGGACGACATCACCCGTGAGAGCACCTCTGGTAAGCTTTACAACCTCGAAGGTTCTTCGCTTTGCTCCTGCCGTTTGGTTCCGTGCTGACTTTTCTTGGCAACTGATGACAGCGCTGGGCTTCGACTGGCTGGAAAAGAGGGTCGAAGAGATGTTTGGCACCCCCAAGGGCAAGGAACTTGAGCATAAGCGGCAGGTCCCGAGGAACGTGCTCAAGCGAAGCGACGTGGTAAGCTACTTCTTGACCCATGCTTGGGGAAAGCATCCCGAGCCCTCCTGATGCCCTTTCGCCTTCTGGCAGGAGAGGACCGCCCTGAAGTTAGCAGTGGCCGAGCTCAAGCCCTTGGTGGGCGGCAGGGGGGTACTTGTTCCAACCGCTAGGACTAAGAGCATAAGGGGCAAGAGGAGCGCCCCGCCACCGGCCACTATGAGACTGACAAAGAAACGGGCGAGCTCGTCCAGCAGCCCGGTGGTGCGGCACATGGAGTTTGCCGACCGGAAGGAGGTAAGCAGCCTGAATGCTTGGTTGGAGAATTACGGCAAGGACCCCTTGGAGCAGCTCGAGAAGGAGAAGAGCCTGACCGAAGAACTGGTGCAGGCTGAGCAGAAGAGGTTGCAGGAGGAGCTGGCTGGGCTCCAGGCCAAGCTCAAGCGAGTCATTGAGGCTCGGCAAGCTTTAGAGCTCGAAGTCACGCCGTCATCGAGGAGGAGGATGAGGAGGACGCGCTACCTCTCAGGACGAGGCGCGGGCGTTCGAGGAAGACGCTGGAGGCGGTTGACATGGAGAATGTTGACCCCCTCCTGGCCAGGATCAGCAGCGCCGCAGAGAGGAAGGCCAAGCTCGTGGTCACGGCAGCTAACCCATCTGTGGGTGACAATGAGGACCAGGCCGAGGGTGAGCCCTGAATTCCGCTTTTCCTTCTTTTCCTTGCCCTTTGCTTCGTGCGTCCGAGCTGACCCCACTCTTTTGACGTGGGTGGAACAGCTCGTAGGGCTCTTCCAGACTGTCGCAAAGTAATAGACGAGCTCCTTGACCACGTCTTAGTGGGGGTGCTCACCGATGCCGTCGACATCGTGATGGCGGAGGGCGTGGAGGCGGTGGAGAAGTTCGTTGCCGACGACCCAGTCGAGGTGGGCCCCTCCGCCCTGGAGGGAACTCTTCCCCTGGGCGGGCTCCCTGCCCCCCTAGCATGGAGAGCGCAGAAGGAGGGGAGAAGATCAACCTCGCAGCCCTGGGTGAAAAAGCTACCCAAGAAGGCTCGAGGTGCTCAGGCGCATCACCTGCTCGAGACAAACGCGGGAAGCCCCCGAGGGAACCGTATGCTCGGGGTGAGACGGCACCTGCCCCGAGCGAATCGCATGCTCGGGAGGACGTCCCGCTGTCCCCGGGTGAACAATATGCTCGGGGGGATAGCGAGAGACTTTGAGCGAGCCGGCCGCTCGGGAGTGAAGCGTGGTGCCCCGGGGCGAACCTCATGCCCGGGGGGACGATTCGTCGTCCTCAATCAGCCTGCCCTCTTGGAGATCCACAGCCCCCTGCCGATCCTTGAAGATCTTCGGGGGCGCGAAGTTACTCGACGCTTCCGAGAAAATTTCAGTGCGGGCGTTGCTCAGGTGAAATGCTTCCTTCGTTGTCGTCGTAGTTTCTCACTTCTTTGGGTCTTGGTGGCGGCGTCTGAAGTTTTCCCTCCTGCAGCTCCTTCAGAAGACCTTGGAGGACTTTGACGCAGCGATGGTCGTTCCTGAGGAAGTGGCCCGGCTGTACACCGAGCATGAGGATTGGATAGCCAAGCTTGAACAGCGAGTAGGCGACCTCAAGGCCCAGGACAACGTGCTTGTTCATAGGTACCGCGAGGCGGAGAAAGATGCCACCGAGGCTAAGGCGAAGAACCTTGGGCTCGAGCAAGAGCTCGAGCAAGAAAAACTGCGCTCCTGCCAGACCGAGGATGATGTCTCCGCCGGCAAGGAAAAAATCCTTGCGCTCGAGCAAGAGCTTGAGCTAAAATCCCTCCAGGAAGAGAAGGACCTCGCCGAAGGCCGGATGAAGGTTCTTGGGCTCAAGCAAGAGCTTGAAAAAGAAAGACAAAATGCTCGCACCCTTGAAATAGAAGTGGTCGATCTGGAACGGGCAGCGCAAGCAACCGTCAACCTTGCAGAACAGGGCAACGAAGAGATCGAGCAGCTTCGCCGGGAGGCCCGTGAAGGTCGCGAAGCCCAGCGGAAGGTGATTGATCTTGAAGGCAAGATTGATGACCTGAGGCAGAAATATTATGCGGCCCTCCGAGGAACGAAGCCCGGCACGTAGAGGGTTTCTTCATTTTTTTCTTTTTCTTTTTGAGGATTTTTAGATGGCTTTTGGTAATGCCAGTGGAGCGTATATCTTTCTTTCACCCAAAGACTTTGTCTGCCGCAATGCCCCTTTTGTGCGCCCCTAAGCTATTTCCTGCAAACAACGAGCACGAGGTAGACAGCAAGGTGTAGGCGAGTAGAAGCGTAGGCTAGGCTGAAGCATGGGCGACGCAATCCCGAAATAAGCGAAGAAAAGACTCCACTTAGGTAACAAGTTCTTAAGAAAGAAACAATCGTTACAATGTTAAACTAGAATGAGGCACTTAGCGACGATTTTCAGATGCTTATCGTGACAACCTACTCACCCCAAGCCCCCGCTGCGAATGAAGGTCGTGCGCCTAGGTTGCGAGCATGAGCTCGTTCGCAGGAGAGTCGGGAAAGCATGCGTGAGGACTAGAATTCCTTTAAGACTTGGGACGCATACACCCGGGTTGCGGGTATGGTTGGAGGCGAGGAAAAGAAATCACGCGGTTGCTCGTCAGGGTGCGCGACGACCAAACACATGCGTGGCAGACTAAATCTCCGGACCAACCGAGAGGGTGTCTGTATGCGACTTGTATCGCGCAGCGAAGAGCTACTGCGGACCAAGGTCGGCTTATCGAAACTGGAGCCTCTGGTGGTGAGTTTTAGTGACAGGGTGTTGGTCATGGCGCCTTGTGCGGTCGCGCGCGCGCCGGCCTGATTTTATAACGAAAAAAGGTTAGAAAGATTGAGCCTTCCTGACGCGCTTGCCCCATCACCAAGATCATGAGAAAAGTATGCCCTTACACGAGGCTGAGTCGGCTTACCAACGGGCAGTGACCTCGAACGAATTCACAAATCTTGGAGGTAACAGACATTACTTGGGCGAGTGAAGCGGTCATGCCAATTTTCCAAAAGAGAAAACATAGATGTATACAGGATGCAAAATGGAGTCATAAGTTTAGACAAAGAACTTGCATAACTGGTCGATGTTCCACGAGCTTATGAGCACGTGACCATCCACCCTCGCTAGGCGGACAGCCCCTGGGCGCGCTACTGAGACGACCGTGAAAGGACCTTCCCATCGGGGGGAGAGTTTGTTGGCCTTTGACGTATCCTGGATTCGTCGTAGGACGAGGTCCCCGACGTGCAGGGCTCGGGGCCGAATTGACTTGGCCGCGTGCCTGCGAAGAGCTTGTTGGTAGATGGCAGATCGGAGCAGCGCCCTTTCACGTACTTCCTCGGCGAGGTTGAGGTCAAGGCGATGCTTGCGCCCCTGATGGATGTGGTCGGCCAGGTGTACTCCCGGGGACCCGAGCACGACCTCAGCGGGTAGGACAGCCTCGGCACCATAGACGAGCTGGAAGGGCGTCTCGCCCGTAGCTCAGCTTGCTGTGGTGCGCACAGACTAGAGGACAGATGGAAGCTCGTCCACCCATGACCCGCTGTGCCGGGTGAGGTCTTTGAACACCCTCTTCTTGACCCCTCGAAGGATTTGGCCATTTGCTCACTCAGCTGCTCCGTTACTCTGCGGATGAGCTACAGAGGTGAAGCAGGCCTTTATGCCGATATCTTCGCAGTAGGCCTGGAACAGCTCACTAGTGAACTGAGTGCCGTTGTCCATGATGAGGCGATTGGGGATCCTGAAGCGTGTGACCACGTTGCTGCGGAAAAATCTCCTAGCTACTTGAGACGAAATGGTTGATACAAGCTCGGCCTCGATCCATTAGAGAAAGTGTCGATGGCCACGAGCAAGTATTTGCAACCCTTTCGACCATGGGGGAAAGGCCCGAGATTGTCAGCCCCCCAGGTCGAGAATGGCCATGAGAGCGGGATGGTCTGCAGCGCGTACGCTGGCTGGTGGGCCTTGCGGGCGTGGAACTGGCACGCCCGACAAGTCACCACGAGTGCCCGAGCGTCGTTTAAAGATGTCGGCCAATAGTATCCCAGCCGGAATGCTTTGCTTACGAGGGTCCGAAAGGACGAGTGAGCTCCGCACATTCCTTCGTGGATGTCTCTAAGAAGGAAATGGCCCTCTTCCCGAGATATACACTTGGAGAGGACCCCAAGTGCCCCTTTGTGGTATAAGGCGCCGTCGACTAGCTTGTAAGCAGAGGACCGCCTCTTAAGCTGGGAATGCTCGGCTTCCTCCTCGGGCAGTGTCCCGTGGGCAAGGTACTGGACGAATGGCGTCATCCAGTTTGCACCGTGCTCGAGGAAGGAGACGTTGCCGCACGTCTCTCACACCTCCTCTACAGAGGGAATGGAGGGCTTTGGCGGATCTTTCGATCGAGGCCAGGCGGCGGACATCTGGGGTTTTGCCTCCTCTCTGAGGGAATGGAGGGCTTGTGCAGATGCTCGACGCAGCGCCAAGGGCGGGCATCTGCGAGGAACCGACCTTAGAAAGATGGTCGGCCAGGGAATTATCCTTCCTGGGGATGTAGAGTACTTCGAAATTTCTAAAGTACCGCTCCATCTTCCTCACTTCAACCAAGTAAAGCGCCATTGAGTGATCAGAACACTGATACTCCTTGTTGACTTGGTTGACGACCAACTGTGAATCGCCCTTCACAGTCAGTCGCTGGACTCCGAGCGCCTTGCACGCTCGTAGTCCGGCCAAGAGGCCTTCATACTCTGCCGCGTTATTGGTCGCGACGAAGTGCAGTTGGATGACGTATTGGAACTGATCCCCTTGAGGGGACACCAATACGACGCCAGCCCCCGAGCGTTCGAAGGCTCGGGACCAGTCGAAGTACATGGTCCAGCGGCTATTCCCAGAGTCGTGGGTCTCGGTGGCAGGCTGGGCGGGGTTCGTCCATTCCGCTATGAAGTCCGCTAAGACCTGGGACTTGATCGCCATGCGGGCAAAGAAGTGGATGTCGAACTCTGCGAGCTCCATGGCCCACTTCTCTATCCGGCCGCTGGCGTCTTGATTTCTTGGGATCTCCCTAAGTGGAAAGTTGGTCAGGACAACGACCTTGTGGGCTTGGAAATAGTGGCGCAGCTTCCTCGATGCTACGAGCAGCGAGTATAGAAGCTTTTTGACCTCAGGGTACCGCTCCTTTGGTCCGTGCAAGACTTCGCTGACGTAGTATACTAGTCGCTGCGTCCCTTCTAGCTCCACCGCCAAGATGCGCTTATAGTGCAGGCGTCGCCACAAGGTACGAAGGCGGCTCCCCGACCTCGGCGTGACCAAGATCGGAAATTTGGGCAATATCGCTTCAGCTCCTCAAAGGAGCGGCTAGCCTCTTCTGTCCAGACGAAGCCCTTATGCCTGCGGAGCGCCTTGAAGAAGGGCAAACCGCGCTCGCCTGACCTAGAAATGAAGCGACTCAGGGCCGCCATGCGTTCGGTCAGGGTCTGGACCTCCTTTACGGAGCTCGGGGGGCGCATCCTTTCGATGGCTTTGATTTTCTCCGGGTTGGCACCGATGCCCCGTGGCCCGATGAGGTATCCGAGTACCTTGCCCGCTTTCACCCCAAAGACACATTTCTCTGGGTTAAGCTTTATTCGATGTCTATTAAGATTACAAAAGGTCTCCTCGAGGTCAGATACATGACCTGAGGCGAGCTTACTCTTGACTACAATATCATCTACATATACTTCTAGGTTTCGACCTATCTGGTCCTGGAAAGTCTTCTGCATCAAGCGTTGGAAGGTCGCCCCGGCATTCTGCAAACCGAAAGACATGGTCGTGTAGCAGAACGTGCTGAACGGCGTGATGAAGGAGGTCTTCTCTTCGTCTCTAGGGAACAAGCTAATCTGGTGATAGCCCAAGTAGGCGTCCAGGAAGCTCATCACCTGGGACTCTACCGTCGCGTCAACCAACTGGTCAATGCGTGGCAACGGAAAGTTGTCCTTTGGGCAGGCGGCGTTCAGGCCGGTGTGGTCGACACACATGCGCCATTTGCTGCCTTTCTTCTTGATGATGACTGGGTTTGCCAGCCACTCCAAATGCCCGACTTCCCTGAAGAAGCCAGCCTTAAGGAGTTTGTTAAGTTCTTCCCGGATGATCGCCTGCTTCTTCGGGGAAAATCACCTAAGCTTTTGACGCACAGGTCTTTTATCAGACCGCGGCCTTGGTCATCGTTATCTGGGTCGCCGCGCTTGTGGCGTGGCGTACGATCGTCGACCGCCAGCCGCCGAAAGCAGAGGAGCACGCGGCGGGCGGCGCTCAACGGCGGCCACCATGCTCGGCGCAAGCGACCTCTTCGTCTTCTTGATTTTCTTCTCGACGGAGCCTGAGTGTTTTTTGCTCGAGGAGCCTTCCAGGCCTGGCTGGGGCGACAGCTTACCTTCATCGAGTATCTTCTTCCATTTCATGGCTTCGTCGGCATTCGCGTAGCGGTCGGCCATACGGAATAGCTCGTTAGCCGACAAGTTGGGGTGGATCTCCAGGTCTTGCATGAAGCGGACGTCACAGACGCCAAACTTGAAGGCCCTTACGACAGCCTCATCCGAGATGCTAGGGATAGAGTTTCTCACCTTAATGAATCTTTGGACGAAGTCCCGCAATGTTTCTTTGTCCATCTGGATCAGCCGCTCGAGGTCGCGCTCATTGCTCGGGCGAGTATAACAGCTTTGGAAATTAGCTTGGAGGGCCTCGCAGAGCTGCCTCCACGAGCGGATCGACCCCTCCTTTTGGTTGAAGAGCCATGTCCTGGCGGAGCCGTCGAGGACCGTGGGGAGGTAGTTAGCCATAACTCCCTCATCCCCCCCCGGCCGCCAAGACGGCTGTGGAGTAAATCGAGAGGAACTCATTCGGGTTCTGGGTTCCATTGAACCACTCGATGTGGCCGGGCTTGAACTTGCTCGGCCAAGAGACGTCTCGGAGGGACGCCGAAAATGCCCGGCACCCGAATGTCGGATAGTCATGGCGACCCCCCCCCGGGCATGGTGACCGTGGCGGTCGGTGCCCAGACAGTCCTTTGCGCACGGGGTGAGGCGAGAGAATACGCCCCGATACTGGCGCGACGATGGCAGATTCGCAGTGGAACACTCGGTTCGCTCGTAGCTGGACGGGGTGTGCCCGTGAGCCCGCGAGGTCGTCCGGGGACCACTCCGAACATCCTCACGGTGCCGGTGTTGCTTCCCGCGGCCCTCCCGAGTAGGACTTCGGGAGGCACTAGCTGGAGAGTGGTGCTTATGGTCCCGGGAAACGCTCTGGGGCCCTTCTCTGCTGGGGGGTCCTGGGAGCCCTATGTCGGCGGCGAGCTTTTCTAGATTTTCAGCTACGACCGCTCCCATGGCCACCAGGTCCGCTTGGTCAGAGAAGTTCTGAAGACTGCGCACGACCGTTGCCATGGCTCGCAGTCGGTCAGTGCTCTAGGGAGCGACGGGGGGCGACCGTGGGAGGAGGTTGCGCACGTGCTCCGGGGAGTGGTATTCGCTGGGATCTTTATGAGCCTAGTCCCCAATCCCGGTGTCCGGCCCCCCGCCAGGTTGGCGGTGGTCGGTCGCTAGGATCCTGCCTGGGGACAACTCCGGGTGGTTCTCGCCAGTGTTGTGCTGGTGACAGTGAGAAATCGATGGAGACCGCTCTTCTTGATCCTCCTCCCTTCCCGCCATGTTAACGCTGCGGGAGCACCAGGACTGCGAGGGCGACACTGTGGTGTCAACCCGCGTCGCGGTCTTGCGACTGCGCACGGGATGGTCGGGGCCGCCCAAGCCGTCGCGGAGGCCGCTGATTCTTCCTCGCTAGCGAGGGTATCACGCTGTGAGCGGAGGAAACTCTCTCGCGCTGCGATGACCGGGGAAAGGCTCCCGGACTCGGTGTGGCCCTCCGGATCGGCCGCACCACCCACGGCATCGCTGGCGTAGTATGCATCATCATCCTCTACGTCGTCGAAGACGCAGAGGTCTTGATTGTCTTGCGAGTTCGGCATCCTCAGGGATTCCTTACGAAAGGACTTCAGTCGATCCCCACAGACGGCACCAGCTGTCGACGATTCGAGAATCGGTCCCCTGCCGAGCTTACTTGTTGAATGAGGGATCAACCTAGGGCCCCTTTTTCGCGGGGGGTATAGCGTCCAAGGCCCTACCGAGCTACGAAACGAGGTGGCAAAGACAATCACAGCGAGCAGAGGGTCTCTTTTATCTAGTTCGGGCCTCCCGCGGGGGAGATAACAACCCTACGTCCAGTGGTTACAATATCGTGTGAGGGAGGATTACAACACGCTTGTTCGGGGGGCCCCGGGTGGTTCTAAGAGTGCCCTACTGGGTCGACTGTAACAAGTGCTGAGTACAAATAAGAATATGAGGCAGAATCCAACCCCCAACCCTTCGCGCGAGAGGGTATTTATAGGGGATTACAGGCAACACAACATTTATTACAGGGGGCGCGCTACTATTCCGGACATGGGTGGAGCTGTTCCCATGCCTCCCGCCGGGCGCAGCGCGACGTGGGAACAGCAAGCGCTGATCGCAGGCGCGCAGACCACGTGCGTGTAGATCGCCAGGCACGCGGTCCTTCGAGCCACTGCGTAATTAATGCCGCGTCGTCTTCGTGGACACCCAAGCGGGCATGCTCGGGGACGAGCTTGACGGAGGATGGGGGGCAGCCTGATGATCGGACGGTCCGAGGATTTTGCTCGAGGACGAGGCCTGAGTAGGGCATGCCCTGGGCCACCGGGATACGATGGTCGTATTCTGTGAATATCCAATCCCCGACAGAATCGTTTTACCCCCCTTTTGGGTTTCCATCAGAATTGGGGAAGTTGGTGGCATAATTGGGGTCAGGGTTTAAAAAACCAAAATTCTAAAAACCGAGCAAAATTCAAAAATAGCTCAAAAAACTGCTCGAAAACCGTCAGAAACTGAAGGGTTCAGAAATAAAAAAATTGAAAAAAATTTCAAAAAAATCGAAAACCGTGGTTTTTTTTGTGAAAAACACTAGGCCATTTGAATGTTTTTAAAAAATAGTTTTAAGCAATTTTTAAGCGCGGTTTTTCAACGGTTTTCAACTCATAAATTTTTTTAAATTTTTTGAATCTATTTTTTAATAAGACCGATTTACCGTACGGTTTTTTATTTCGAACTGCAACGGTACACTCGAAAACTGTAGTTTTCGAGCGGTTTTCACCGGTTTTGCAAACCCTAATTGGGGTAGAGCTTGGTTCGTGGGGTTCTAGTGGAGTTGTGGGGTGCTAAGTGAGGCATAGACCCGAGTTAAATAGACTCGGGTGGCGGTGACCACAGGTTTGGTGGAGAGGAGCATTGGAAGCCAGAATTGCGGCAGTCATGCTGACGCCGGGCATGGTCGGGGCAGCGCCGAGGTAGGGCATGGTCACTAGCGAGATAATATTTGCCTTTCCTTTCCCACCTTAATGTTAACTAGAAATATTTGCGTGCCGTAATACGCCGCATGCATTTTTTTGAAGAAATACTTTTATATTTTTCATGTTTTTTTCGCATCTATATAGGGTTCTCTCATGAAGGGTCCGCGATCGCGCTAAATAAAAAAGGTTCTTTTTGCAAAAAATAGTCAGAATGATCCAAACATCACTACGTTTTTTTCGGTGTCTATTTAGGGTCCTTTGGTGTCTATTTAGGGTCCATCCACAAAAGTTACATTTTTTTCCTGAACCAAAAGGTCTGCTTAATAAAAAACCAAAAAAAGGATATATACATGACGAATACTCATAACGGGGGTACCCCACAGCCAGGTATGCATCTATTTCAAGATCGTTCCTCTCTTAGTCGTACAGACGTGGCAGCGAGATTGGCAGCGATGCAGAGTGCTGGAGGGGGTATTACCAAAGTCTCTATCCCTCACAGATGGGATTATCACTGAATATTGGCTGAGACACCAAACGGTCCGTCTTCGGCCCCGCTCTGGCTGAAGGCCTCGCTGGGCCGCGAAGGATCCTCGGCCTCGATCAAGCCCACCAGGGGCGCTCCGACCAGGCCGCTGGTCGGGCGCCCCTGTAGGCTCTGACCTGGCTACATGCTAGGCCCCCCATAGGCTCCGACCAGGCCGTTGGTCGGGTGTCCCCGCAGGCTCCGACCTGGCCTCGGGTCGGAGCCCCAACGAGCTCCGACTCCACGACCTCCACCACGTCGCCAGTCGGCTTCAAGCAGGCCACCTGCCCCATGGACACGACGGCCATGCTGGGTTAGGTGGCTCCTTCCCAAGGTGGCCAGGAGGCCGCCTAAGTCAAGTGCTGATCCCTTCACCCGTCACGCCTGATGGAGAGGCAGCGCTTAAATCGAGGCGGTACCGAAAACGCAATAACGACGTCGGCACTGACAGCCAGCAGAGAGCAGGTGCACCCCTTCCCGACGGAACGCCGCACGCTGTGTCTACCAACCCAGACGTGGGACGAACAAGAGCTTGTCAATCACCAGGACCGAAGATAGGGACTCCCGGGCGTAGCATACCCCTACTTTTTTTCTCCAAACTCCCGTGTAACCTGCTCCCTCCGCCTATATAAAGGGAAGTAGGACCCTCAGGGAGGGGGATCGATCGAACTCGTAAGCATAAACCTATGAACTTTAGCACACACGGCGCGAATGCTCCTACAGCTTTGAGCCCTTAGCTTCCCCTGAGCTCCCGAGCTCCTTCACTCGGACGAGGCGCTTAAGGCCAGCCCATTGCCCTTGCTTGTAACACCATCTAATCAACTGCACCCCGAGCAATACAAAACCACCACCACGAACTGGACGTTGGGATATTCGACCCGAACCAGTATACATCTTGGACTCACTTAGTCTAACCATTCAAGGAGAGGGAACGCACGGCCCCTATACTTACAAATTTACTTATCGGTTTTACGAAACACTAACAATACGTAATTTCTGAGGGACCTCTATGTAATTTTCAAAGGGAGTTTAGTTTTTTTCGGTGTCTATCTATGGTCTTTTAGTGTCTATTTAGGGTCCCTTCATGAAATTTTTGTTTTTTTTGGACCAGAAGATCCTATTCTTAAAACCCGTAAAAAGGATTTATACGTAATTTTTGAGGGACCTATACGTAATTTTAAAAGGACCTAAACGCATTTTTTTTAGCCAAGCCGGCCGTCCGGCCGAGCCGAGCCACGCGGCTGGCTCGGCTCAAACGTGCGAGAGGCTGCGATTCCTTCGAAGTGCCTATTGGCGTTCAGTTTGCTAAGGTGGAAAGAACAATTAAAGTGCATCGCGGTTACGGTCACCTCTAATTGATGCTCTATTGTGCATTTGTGCTCTGCTTTTACAGTGCCAGTTCTAAGGAACGATACTAGTGAATGGTGATCAACTGATCATAGAACTTAGACTAGCATATAGAAAGATAATAGTGAACTCTTATCTGTCTTATTCCTAGCCTGCTCAGTACTACCAGCTGTGTTCTCCTCCACCTTCCATGTAAAAACAGTCCTGTTCTCAGATTCTGCTTCTCCGGAACCCTGTCATTTGACATCCAATTCGTCACAGTTTGTCAAAAATTACCTTTTCACCCAGTCTGCTGATACTCACATGCATGTGCCTCGTCTGGATATGCAAGTCAAGAGGCAGAACAAGACCTCACTTTTCAGAATGCAATGTTCATGTGGTATTCTTAACAAGCAATATTGATACGATGTTATTCCTGTCAGGCAAACGCGAAGCACAAAAAATCAGAACAAACATACACTAGAACACTAGAATGCCTCCAATGAATTTCGGAATGAAAATCTAGAACTTCCATCTGTCGACTTCTAAGACATTCTCACTGCAACAAACGATTTCTCGGATTAAAACATGCATGGAAAAGGTGGTTTCGGAAAAGTTTTCAAGGTAACGATAAGTTTTGGCTAGATATTCAGTAGAAGAAATGTTGTAGCTTTTATCTTGTTTAATTGAAGAATGGTGCACTCATGTAAAAAGTCTTTGATCTGTTCTTGGCTTAAGCCAACCAAGTATTCAATGAGCTTCGGAATCTTTGAAATCTCGCTAGTGACCGAAATCCAAAATCTTATCGAGATCTCGTAATTTAGTATACTTACTGGTGCCTGGTTTAATTTACGAGGCAGGATCCTGCCTAGTACACATTTGCAGCCCTGTAGCTGTAAACACTAATAGAAAAATACACATCAGTACTTTAGTGCTGATATGATCACATCTAACATGTAATGCATTTTTCTTCCTCTTAATTCCGTGAAGCACCTGAACACCGATTTTTAATTATTTAAAATTAGCAAACTATAGAAGTGATTAGCAAAATTTAAAACTTTCAAATTTATTTTCCATACTTTTGACTATTAATGATGCTTGCAATATATATGCCATTACTATTAATGAAACTTGTAAAAATACCATAACTTTTGACTCTTACATTCGATTTTGGTGTTCTTGTACTTTCTGGAATCATCACACGATGAACTCTCCAATTATATTCTTTTGAGAACCGATTCTAGTTTGCAGATACAAAATCCGAGCACGTTTGTTAAAATGGCCATAACTTTTGACTCGTAACTCTGATCGGGGCGTTCTTTATTTCGTTGGAAAGATAACGAAAAGTAGTGAAAATTAGATAGTCGGATCCTAATGGTTTGCGCAAGTGCGTGCACAGCGACGGAATTTCAGAAAAACGTCGTTTAGGGCCTCAAAACGGTCTCTGAAGTTTTGAATCTGTTTCGGCCGTTCTTTCCAATTATTGCAAATGGAGTATTAATTCTAATTATTTCAAATATAATATTATTTAATTTCAATTCTTTCAAATTAGAAGGCAAGAGAGGAGAGGTAATTAGCAATATTTAAAATTTTCTTTTTTTTATTATTTGTGGTGGTTTCAAATTAAAACCGCCATAGATAATATTATCAGTGGCGGTTTTACCAAAAACCGCCACAGATACTCACATTATCAGTGGTGGTTTTTGACTAAAACCACCACAGATATATTTGTGGCGATTCCAAAGAAAAACCGCCACTAATAATGCATTATTTGTGACGGTTTCAAATAAAAACCGTCACAAATAGTCTTCCAGCCGTTTTTTAAAAACTGTCACGGATAATGCTATTTGTGACGGTTCCAGAAAAATCGCCATAAATAGAGTGTCACCTATGTGCTATTTTGTAGTAGTGAGAGGCCCATTTCCCTTTCTATTGATATTTTTGCAGCTGAGCTGATCTTTTTGAGCTGAATTTCCTGGTTGTACCAGTCCCAGCACATTGCACTTAGATCTTCCACCGTGTATCTTATGCTATGTATCTTACGCTATATTGCAACTCGCTGCCCCAAATGCCTGAGCAGCAATATTCAATTGGGAGGGAGACTCCACCTGCAAAAAGTGAAGAATTGTAAGTGAAGCTCCTAATTAAAATTGAACCAACAAAGAGCAAAAGGACCTGCAATGATTCGTGCATTATGTACACTGTCTACATGTGACTGCTTTTGCTCTTTGTTGGCTGCTTTTAATTTTAACATGAAACCTCTGTACATTTTCTACAAGCTGTAAATTGTAACCTATTTTGCACATCAACTTGCCAGCTGCAATTTTTCCATCATCAGGTAGGCACGGAGTGCAGGATTTAAAATTAATTCGCTCTTGTGCCTTTTAAATGTGGAGTGCAGTAGCTATGGATCGGCATACAAGAATGCCTAGCACGGCAGTGCACACTTTAGTAAACCGCAGTTTGATGAAAGAGAGTTGCAAGGGCATCCCCGAATGCTGCCCTGCATCTAGCGAGAATCCATAGATATGATCACCGTTCAAAGTTAAAGTTGAAACAACATTCAAAAAAATGTTTAAGCCGCATGCATCATATAGCTTGAAAGAAATTCTATTTGTCTTCGGAACACCAACAAAGAACGAAATGTAATCTGCATGATGTAACAAAACGTGCATATATGATGCAATGAAGTTTAAACAGTATGATGCAACAAAGAATAGAGAATCAAAAGGCACATCCCCTTAATGCTGCCCTGCAACTGGCAAGAATTCATGGACACGATCACTATTCAAATTTTAAGCTGAAATAACATTCAAAAAGAAAAGTTTGAGCTTCATGCATGATGTGGCTCGAAAGAAGTTCGATTTATCTAAATAAGGAGAACGAACAAGAATCAGACCACTAACAAAGAACAAAGTGTAAGCTGTAATGATGCAACGAAACGTGCATATCTAATGTAACAAAACGTGTATATCTGATGCAATAAAATTTAAACAGCATGATGCAACAAAGAGCAAAGAACCGAAAGACACATCTCCTGAATGCTGCCCTGCAACTAGCGAGAATTCATGGACACGATTAGTGTTTAAATTTTAAGCTGCATGCATGATACAGCTCGAAACAAGTTTGATTTGTCTTAATAAGGAAAATGATTAAGAATCAGACCGCCAACAAAGAACAAAGTATAAGTTGCATGATGTAACGATACGTGCATATCTGATGCAACAAAGTTTAAGCTACGTGATTCAACAAAGAACAAAGAGCTAAAAGGCTCATCCACTGAAAGTTGTCGTGCAACTTGTGAGAATTCATGGACACGATAAATGTTCAAAGTTTAAGCTTAAATAACTTTCAAAATGATAAATTTAAGCTGGATGCATGATACAACTCGAAATAAGTTTGTAAGGAGAACAAAAAAAATTTGAACCTCCAACAAAGAATAAAGTGTAAGCTGCATGATGTAACAATACGTGCATGTGTGATGCAACAAAGTTCAAGCTGCATGATACAGTACATAGCAAAAAAACCAAAAGGCACATCGCTGGAATGCTGCCCTGCAACCAGCGAGAATTCAAGGACACAATCACTATTCAAACTTTAAGCTAAAATAACATTCAGAAAGAAAAGTTTAAGCTGCATGCATGATATGGATTGAAAGAAATTCGATTTATCTCAATTAGGAGAACGAACAAGAATTGGATCATCAATAAAAAACAAAGTGTAAGCTGCATGATGCAATGATTCCTGCATGTCTGCTGCAACAGTGTTTAAGCTGCATGATGTAACAAAGAACAAAGAGCCTAAAGGCTCATCCCCTGAATGCTACCCAATAACTAGTGAGAATTCCTAGATATGATCGGTGTTCAAAGTTTAAACTGAAATAAATATCAAAAATAAAAGTTTAAGCTGCATGCGTGAAACAGCTCGAAAGAAGTTCGATTTGTTTGAGTAAAGAGAATGGACAAGAATAGGACCACCAACAAAGAATAAAGTGGAACCTGTATAATGTAATGATACGTGCATGTCTGATGCGACAAAGTTTAAGCTGCATGATGCAGCACTGAATAAAGGACCAAAAGGCACATCCCCTGAATGCCGCCCTACAACCATCGAGAACTCAACAACACGATCTCTATTCAAATTTTAAACTAAAATAGCATTCAAAATGACAAGTTTATGTTGCATGCATGATATGGTTTGAAAGAAGTTTGATTTTTCTGAATAACGAGAATGAATAAGAATCAGACCACTAACAAAGAACAAAATATAAGATGCATGATGCAACGATACAAGCATATCTGCTACAACAAAGTTTAAGCTGCATAATGCAACAAAGAATAAAGAACCAAAAGCAAATCCTTGAATATTATCTTGCAACTGGCTAAAATTCATGGACAAGATCAGTGTTCATTGTTTAAGCTGAAATAACTTTCAAAAAGAAAAGTATAAAGTGCATGCATGATACAGCTCGAAACATGTTTGATTTATTAGAATAAGTAGAATAAACAAGAATCAGACCAGTAACAAAGAACAAAGCTTAAGCTTTATGATGCAACAAAGAACAAAGAGCCAAAAGGCACAACCCCTGAATACTGCCATGCAACCGTCGAGAATTCATAGACATGATCAGTGTTCAAAATTAAAAGTTTAAGATGAAAAAACTTTGAAAATGAAAAATTTAAGCTGCATGTATGATACAACTCAAAAGAAGTTCGATTTGTTTGAGTAAAGAGAACGAACAAGAATTGGACCACCAACAAAGAACAAAGTGTAAGCTGCAAGATGTAACGATACGTGCATGTCTGATGCAACAAAGTTTAAGCTACGTGTTGTGGCAAAGAATAAAGAACCAAATGGCACATCGCTTGAATGCCACCCTACAACAGCCGAGAATTCAACGACTCGATCTCTATTCAAATTTTAAGCTAAAATAACATTCAAAACGACAAGTTTATGCTGCATGCATGATATGGCTCAAAAGAAGTTCGTTTATTCTGAATAAGGAGAATGAAAAAGAATCAGACCACTAACAAAGAACAAAGTGTAAGTTGCATGATGTAATGATATGTATCTGTTGCAACAAAGTTTAAGCTGCATAATGCAACAAATAATAAAGAACCAAAAGCACATCCTTGAATGTTGTCTTGCAACCAGTGAAAATTCATGGACACGATCAGTGTTCATTGTTTAAGCTGAATTAACTTTCAAAAAGAAAAAATTTAAACTGCTTTACATGATACTGCTAGAAATAAGTTTGATTTATCTGAATAAGGTGAACGAAGAAGAATCGAACTACCAACAAAGAATAAAGTTTAACATGCATGATGCAACAAAGAATAAAGAGTTGAAAGGCACATCCCCTGAATGCTGCCAAGCAACCGTCGAGAATTTATGGACACAATCAGTGTTCAAAATTCAAAGTTTAAGCTGAAATAACTTTTAAAAAGAAAAGTTTAAGCTGCATGCATGATACAACTCGAATGAAGTTCATTTTGTCTGACTAAAGAGAACGAACAAGAATCAGACTACCAACAAAGAACAAAGTGTAAGCTGTATAATGTAACGATATGTGCATGTCTGATGCAACAAAGTTTAAGCTATATGATGTAGCAAAGAATAAAGAACAAAAAGGCACATCCCCTGGATGCTGCCTTTCAACTGCTGAGAAATCAACGACACAATATATGTTCATAATTTAATTAAGCTAAAATAACATTCAGAATGACAAGTTTATGCTGCATGCATGATATGCCTCGAAAGAAGTTCGATTTTTTTTAATAAGGAGAATGAACAAGAATCGGACCACTAACAAGGAACAAAGTGTAAGTTGTATGATGCAATGATATATATATGTCTGCTGCAACAAAGTTTAAGCTGCATAATGCAACAAAGAAGAAAGAATCAAAAGCACATCCTTTTAAGTTGTCTTGCAACCGTCGAAAATTCGTGAATACAATTAGTGTTCATTGTTTAAGCTGAAATAACTTTCAAAAAGAAAAATTTAAACTACATGCATGATACAGCTTGAAACAAGTTTGATTTATCTGAATAAGGAGAACAAATAAGAATTGGACCAACAATAAAGAACAAAGTTAAAGCTGCATGTGTAATAAAGAACAAAGAGCCAAAAGGCACATCCCCTGAATGCTACATGCAACCGTTGAGAATTCATGGACACAATCAGTGTTCAAAGTTAAAAGTTTATGCTAAAATAACTTTGAAAAATAAAAGTTTAAGCTACATGCATGATAGAGCTCGAAAGAAGTTCGATTTGTTTGAGTGAAGAGAACGAACAAGAATCGGACCACCAAAAAGAACAAAGTGTAAGCTACACGATGTAACGATGCATGCATGTCAGATGCAACAAAGTTTAAGCTGCATGATGTAGAAAAGAATAAAGAATCTAAAGGCACATCCCCTGAATGCCGCCCTGCAAATGCTGAAAATTCAATGACACAATATCTGTTCAAATTTTGAGTTACAATAACATTCAAAACAATAAGTTTATGCTGCATGCATGATATGGCTCGAAAGAAGTTCAATTTTTCTAAATAAGGAAAATGAACAAGAATCAGACCTCTAATAAAAAACAAAGTATAAACTGCATAATGCAACGATGTGTACACGTCTGTTGCAGCAAAGTTTAAGCAGCATAATGCAACAAAGAATAAAGAACCAAAAGCACATCCTTGAATGTTGTCTTGCAACCAGCAAAAATTCATGGACACGATTTGTTTTCATTGTTTAAGCTTAAATAACTTTTAAAAAGGAAAGTTTAAACTGCATGCATGATACAGCTCGAAAGAAGTTTGATTTATCTGAATAAGGACAACGAACAAGAATTGGACCGGCAACAAAGAACAAAGTTTAAGCTGCATGATGCAACAAAGAACAACAACCAAAAGGCACATCCACTGAATGCTGTCATGCAACCGTCGAGAATTCATGGACACGATTAGTGTTCAAAATTCAATGTTTAAGCTGAAAAAACTTTTAAAAAGAAAAGTTTAAGCTGCATGCAGATACAGATCAAAAGAAGTTCAATTTGTTTGAGTAAGGAGAACGAATAAGAATCGGACCACCAACAAAGAATAAAGTGTAAGCTACATGATGTAACAAAGAACAAAGTACCAAAAGACACAACCCCTGAATGCTGCCTTGCAACCAGTGAGAATTCTAGGACATGATCATTGTTCGAATTTTAAGTTGAAATAATTTTTAAAAAGAAAAGTTTAAGATGCAAGCATGGTATAGCTTGAAACAAGTTCGAGTTATCTGAATAGTGAGAATGAACAAGAATCAAACTACCAACAAAAAAAACAAAGTATAAGCTGCATGATATAACGATACGTGTATGTCTGATGTAACAAAGTTTAAGTTGCATGATGCAACAAAGAACAAAGAGCCAAAAGGCACATCCCTGAATGCTACTGTGCAACCAGCCAGAATATATGGATATGATCAGTCTTCAAAGTTTAACCTGAATTAACTTTTAAAAAGAAAAGTTTAGTTGCATGCATGATACAGTTCGAAAGAAGCTCAATTTGTCCAAAGAAGTAGAACGAATAAGAATCAGATCAACAACAAAGAACAAAGTATAAGTTGTACACTACTATAGAATTGGCCTTTGATACTGGCCCATCAGTGCCAGTTTGGCTCGAACCGGGACTGATAGTTCCATTGCAAATTTTCACCTTGTTATATAAATTCAATTATTGCAATGGAATTCACCTTTTGTATTTCTTTGTAACAAGGTGAAAATTTGCAATAGAATTATAAGAGTGCAAAAATTACTTTATTTCTTATAAATTTTTATAATTTCAATTTATATTAGATGTTTAGAAAATAATATTCTAAAGAATATATAGATTTTTAATATTATTGTTGAATTGTATAAACTATAAAATGAATTTATAAATGACTAGTAATTTATAAAAGCCGTTTTTAACTGGTACCGAATGCCAGTTCTGTAGTAGTGGTAGGATGCAACAATAGGTGCATATCTCTAATGATAGCTGTTTTGTGGTGACCTTTCTTTGCTACGTCTGTCTGCGAATTGCTGGCAAGAATGTAGGATCCAAGCAACATTTCCCACATCTTGAGAAAATGGGATGCATGCATCGGGGTCATTTAACAGGGCGCTCCTCCCATTTCTCGCCTGGCAAGACGCTTCTTATATATCTAAGTTGAGAAAGACGTGCGCCATCGGATCGAGGAAGCTCCGCCACCGCTGCCAAATCGAGGTCGAGCAAGACTTAACATTCACTACCGCTGCTGGATTGACGTCATCACCGTTGGATCGAGGTCGAAGCTGCCAACGCTACTTGATTCACTACCTCCACTGCTAGAACACCGTCGCACCGCACCGGCTGTCGTCACGCCTGCTGCCCAGTGCATGTGTAGATGGGGAGAAGTGGGGACGAGGTGTGAACGGAGAGAGATGGTGAGGTTCACTACAGGAAAACAAGGCCGATGAAAATAGACCAAAAATTGATGAAAACATATATTTTCGTCGGCTAGCCGACGAAAATAGACCGACGAAACTATCTAGACGAAAATACAGCTAATTTCGTCGGCCGTCGATGAAATTAAATTTATTTTCGTTGGCCTAGACTAGCCGATGATATTACTGTGTCGATGAGCACTGCCAGCGTACAAGCTGATGTGGCACATTATTTTCGTCGGCTTAGCCGACGAAAATAACAAATAATGTGGTATAGCGTGGCCCGATATTTTTTCGGCTTAATAATCGAAAATCTATGGGGACTTATTTTCGTCGGCCGATTAACGAAAATCTCGAGAATTATTTTAAATCGGCTAGGCCGATTTAAAATACATTATGTTGACCAAAAAAAATTTCTGCAGTAAACTAAAAATTCCCAGAAAATCGCACAATTCACAGCAAAATATCATAAATTCACAGAAATTATAACATCCACATGTCATCACATAACATTCATCATTTACATCATCTCATACATATTATGGCGATAAGCATTCATCTCATCACATAACATTCATCTCATACATCAACTCATAATATTCATCAAATTATTCCACATCAGTGCATAAGACAATAAGCAGTCAAATTGTTCAACTTGGAGGAGTGTGGAAGTTGTGGCCACTACCTGCATCACCCCCTGAATTGAGATAATGCTCGACAGGCGTCCTCGAACCACTAGCAACATCACCTCCAACATTTGTTCCCGGTCCAGCAGGCAGTGTTGTCGAACCCTATAGGAATCAAAGTGGTTATTAGTTAATTTCATAGGAAAGACTAACGTTGTAATAATGATAAGTTACTAGTAAATACCATTTGCGGGGATTGGAAGAAACGAGGTGCATGAGGAGGATGAAATGTAGGCAAGTTAACAGCAGCAGCGGATCCAAGGTGCATAGCTAAAATTTCCTAAAAAAATGATAGATACAAGAACAAAAACAAATATAAGTATTGTGACACCAATTAGCAAACTAAATGATTAAGTTTATAAAAAGTGCATATAATTTGGCCATTAGCACTATATGCAAGCATGGATCATCAAAATTTACCATTCCACTTCATACTATGTGAATGATCAATTCTATAGGAAATTACATACATGGTCAAACATAAAGCATACAAGCATGGATTATCAAAATTCTATAGAAAATTACATACAAGCATGGATCCTAAAAATTCACCATTCCACATACATGGTCAAACATAGCGACGCATTTACAAAATACATCTAGCACATATGATATAAATTTAATAAATTTATCGAAACTGACATTATGAAGTGATTTCAGTCTAAATGATACAGTCTACACAAATAGTAAAAATATACTCATTGTAGGCATGAAATCGTAAATAGCTTTACTTACTTGAAAGTATTGTTGTTGTTGTGCCTGCCATTGAACAAAATAGGCTTGGGTTTGCATTGCACTCTCGTGTTGCTGCCTCAACATATCCTGTTGTTGCCTCATTGCCTCCTGTTGTTGCCTTAACTCCTCCTCTAGTCTTGCCTCACGTGAGCTCCGTGCACTGCTTTGGGATGATTGAGATGACCTCGCCTCTCCTAAGGCTTCACTCGAATCCACGGCCCCATTGAACATGGCAAACCTGCCATGTTTCTTACCACCTCCACTTGTGTACAAGGCCACAAGATTGACATCTTCTCTCCGCCAATCGTACTCTTCCCCATGATGCTCGACCATTGTTTCTCCGTAGCGTGTCTACAATATTAATTAAGGCAATAATAGGGAATTTCATTTAAATGGACTGTACCATGTTGATACTACTAACCAGGTTTTGCATCACCGACGAACTGCAAAGCTGTTCTGGGTGCGTAGGATCACCTCCTTTGTGGCCCCGGATATATGCTTCAATGTAGCTTGGCGCATTGCCACTTTCAGCCTCCTATAACTCAATGTTAATTAGTAAGCATAAGTATAACCGAAGTTAAATAAATTAGATTACACCATATCGAATGTACCATTCGACGTGTGAGATGAAGATGTCCATCGGTGTCATACCGCTGAGCCACCCTTGGACCCGCCTGTCGGTTGCCCTTCTTCTTGCGTGACTGCTCCACGAAAGCTGCCGACGACCAATAGGCACAAAACGCTTGCCATGCATCTGGGCAACTTCGTAACCAAGGCAAGTCCACCTTGAGGTACTCATCTTCTCGAAGGTAGATCTGTGAAGCACCTAATTTCTTACTCATGTCCTCCTTTTTGATCTTCTTATAGTACAAACACACCGTTTGTATACGAGCATTTGACATCATGTCCTTAGTAACCCTGTCTGCAGCCTTATCAAACACACATCTGGTTTTAGCTGCAAGTAAATCCTCCTGACCCTCTGGCAAACGGTACCTCTCCTAATTGGAAAAAAATATGAGTTAGACAATTTAGTATAGACATCAAAATTTATTAAATAAAGTGCAACCAATATCATTAGCCAAAAGTCCTTCCACACCCTCTGTGCAACGTTTCCCTGTTGGCCATCTATAGCCAACGTATAGTGATCCCACTTCATTGCTGGCTTCGAAACCCCTTTAACCACAACCATTCCCGGATAGTGGTACCGATAGAGAGATCCTAATGTAGCGTTCACAAGCCTTAACCGATTTCGACCCTCCCAAGCAACATCGATCCACTGCCTGCAAAATACAATTTTCAAGTAAATTAGATCATCAATAGTGAATGAATAACAAATTTTAAGTTGAAACTTACCAATCACCATGTGGCACGATCACTCTTCTTGCCCTAGGGTCTGTAATTGCAGGAGGAATCAAATGAGATCCCCTGTACCTGCAATATACACGTAATGTTAAGAACAAGTAATAAAATATATAATTACTGGTTGTTTCAATAATTATTACCTAAAGACGGTTTCAGCATCTTCCCCCTCATCCCCTGCATCATCACCACAATCACCATCTCCAAAAACATTATCTTCCCCAGCCCCATCTTCCCCAACCTCCTCATTCTCCTTCTCCGCCTCTGCCTCTTCATTCTCCTCCTCCACCTCTGCCTCATTCTCCCCCTCCCCTACTTGTACAAATAAGATGCAATAATAAGTATCATATGAATGTAAAAGAAAATTTATATTAATTACAACTAAAACCTCTGGTAAAGCCTCCTCTGATGGAGCAACCTCCCGCGAAGCATCGTCAAGGCATTTCTGGAATGCGCTTCATCAACTCTATTGAGAACTACTGCCCATAAATAAAGAACTGCTTGTTGAACCTTGGCTTTTTGAAGATGAAGATCCATCTTTCTTCTTGCCCTTTGAAAGCAACTTGCCACCAATATGAACAAACGACCTCATCCTATTTCTGAAAATGTAAAAAACATTAGTACATAACAAAAAAACCATTAAGATTACATAGTAAAAAATGCAATAGTTATGTCATTACACTGATTAGAAGTCATCGGCATCGGGAGGTTCAATGGTAATATTATGCAAACTACCATGTCGACGTTGCTGCTATTTCTTTTTTTGAGTACCCAAGTCACGCCTTTGTCATTTCTTTTTGCGAGTATCGTCCACAATAATATCATTAGTGTCGCCGACTATTTGATCAAGTGCCAATGCAGTCTCTATTCCAAATGAATTGGGTAAATCTCCTTCTTAGTATGCCTCTTGACCGTTGTTATCAATCTCATTTTCCACATAACAATCATCTCCAGGGGTGTTCAACCGGCCAGAAGGATTGACCTTATGAACAACCCACCACGGTGCCAAATACGACTTGTTGCACGGATATGACATATAATAAACCTTTTCAACTAGGTTCGCCAGTACGAATGGATCGTAGCCTGTAAGGCGCGACTCATGATTAACTTCCACCATCCCTATTTTGTTGTTATGTCTTGTTCCTTTCTTGGGATCAACGCTAAACCAATCACAGTAAAAGAAGACTACCCTGAAGTCTTTCGCCCCTCCGAACTTGAACTCTACTATGTCCTGAATAACGCCATAAAACTCGGTGGCACGACCATTCACGTCATACGCCTTAGTGACAATTCCACTATTCGTTGTGGCTGCTTGTGGGTGTTTTGCTTCAAATTTGGTGGAACGAAAGCGCCATCCGTTGACATCATAACGTCCATAACTCTTTGCAATTGTGCTTCCATGTGATAATTGGCGTAGGTCCTCATGTATGTCACATTCCCTCATGCACTGCAATATTAGTTAAGTGTTTTAAGTGAATTAGTTAAATACAATTTATTATAGTTAAGTGTTATGAGAACAATACATGTTGTCGAAACCAAGCGACGAAACTAGGACCGCCGTGTAAACCCTGACGTCGTAATTTGTCAAGTTGTTTAGGGGTAGGTTGTCGTGCGGATCTCCAGTATTGATCGTCAAACAACCTGCAAATTATTCAACAAATGTTGAGTACTTGTGTGTCAACAGATTTATGGGGATATTCAATGGAAATACTTACTTGAAATACTTGTCCATTTCCTCGATGTTGGCGTACATATACAACAACGCGGCATTCCATTCTTGCGCAGACAGCTCGTGATTAGAACCACCACCCACAGCTTTGCCATTCCATTGGAATATTTTTAGATTACTGACAGGGGTGTCATCAGATGTGTGGTACCGTGGTATATGAGCATTTATGTTGTGTTCATCTGTAAAATATGTACTCGCGTAATACAATATCTCCTTAAGGTAGAATGCTTCTGCGATACATCCTTCAACTCTTGCTTTGTTACACACAGTTCCTCGAAGTTTCTTCAGGTTCCATTCTATTGGGTACATCCATCGGTATTGTACAGGCCCTGCAACCTCTGCTTCACATGGCAAATGTACCAATAGATGTTGCATTACGTTCATAAAATCTGGTGGGAATACCTTCTCCATCTTGTATATAAGCACTGGTATGTCCTTATTCAACTTTTTCATTATTGTTTTATTTATTTCCTTAGCACATAGCTGTCTATAGAAGAAACTTAACTCTGCCAACATTGTCCAAACTTCGTCCTGCAGATAACCACGGAACATTATAGGTAGTAGCCTTTCCATGATAATATGGTAGTCATGGCTCTTTAAACCATTTAGCTTGCCTGTTACAATGCTCACTGCTCGTCTTTGGTTCGCTGTGTAACCATCAGGAAATTTGACATTTTTCAACCACATAAGTACCTCCTTTCTCTCAGCAGGTTTGAGGCAATAGAGAGCACGTGGCTTCCCTATCCGTCCAGCTTCGTCTGACCTCACCTCAAGGGTAGGTCGATTACATATTTCGGCCATGTCCTTACATGCTTTAATATTATCTTTTGTTTTATCTTTGAAATCAAAAATCATACTGATGATGCTTTCTGCAACATTTCGTTCCTGATGCATCACATCGATATTATGTCTGAGGATTAGGGATTGAGCATAAGGAAGACTCCAAATGCAAGATATGTGAGTCCAATTGTGCGCATCTTTGAACCCTTCATATCCATCCTCTGTATTGACTAAATTATTGTGCCAAGCAACAATTTCATGACCGGTCAAATGTTTTGGTGGTCCTTTTGAAAGACCATGTGGAGGTCTATCCTTGTGTGTGATGAGTAATTGACAAGTGTTGAGCTTGGTTTGATTTGAAATTGAGTTTGATTTGAAATGGATTTCGATTTGAAGCAATTTGAGTGTTGGTTGCTTTTCCTAGGGCTACCCGCTTGGGGCGGTAGCATCGGACCGTTGAGAGAAATTGTGTTCGATTAATGATTTTGGGATAAATCATTAAATATCTTTGTGGGCATTGCTATGTGAAAGGTTTTCCTTGTCTTTGATGGTTGCAGGGCGACGGTGCTAGGTCATGGTGAGGCGGAGGATGACCGGGACTAGGCGAGGAGCGTCGGAGGTCCAGACGGTCGGGAGATCGCCGGAAGATGACTGGAGACGGAGTCCGGGCAAGTGAAGAAGATAAGGAAAGGAGATGATGCTAGCTAGATGCCGCGTGGATCAATGAGGGCCGTCGGATCGCGGTCTAGTTGATAGGTTAGCGGGTCTAGGTAGTATGCTTTGACAACCGTGCAAGAAACCCCATTATGTGTGCGGGTTTTGGGTTAGCCCTTGCATGGCTGTGTGAGTGGGTCAATCCTAGCCCTTAGATGAGTGTCCTAGGGTTGAGGGACTTATCCAAGGGTGGTAGGTGGCCCAAGAGTAGTATAAATAGGGGTGGAGGGGTGGCCTCCTCCCCTTGAAGGTTTTGAGTTGCTCCTTTGAGCTTTGCCCACATGAAGTGAGGCTTTGTAAACCTTCCCACCAGAAATACAAAGAAATTTCTTTACATTATTGTGAATTTAAATTCCGCATTTACATTATGTCTTTACTTTACGCAATTTAAATTCAGCATTTACGTTATGCATTTACTTTCCCGCAATTTACATTCATGCAATTTGGATTTGCCTCCCCTCCTTCTCAATGCTGATCTTGGATGTTTTGAGTGTGTTCATATGGCTTTACATCTCTTTTGCACTCTTTGATTGAGTAGATATCATCTCTTCTTTCAAGTCCAGTTCTGTCCAGAACTTATTCTTCGCGCAGCAGTTAGTTTTTGATTTTTAGAAAAATCTAGAAAAATCCTTTTGGAGTGATTCTTATTGGAGCTTTTGCGGGACTCCTTTATACATCTGTAGAAAAATTTTTAGTTCACTTGTTGCACCTTTTGGGCGCCATGAGGTGAAAACCGAGCCCCAAATTTTCTGCTCGAAGTTCCTGACTGTCTGTGTTCATAGATTTATGATGATTCTTCTACATGGCTTTTTGATCTGAAATTTGGTAGAGAGCTTACCCACTCATCTTCTCATAGGGAAAAAATTTCTTATAATTTTGTGAGCAGAAGAAGCCCACCAACCTCCTGTTCAAATTAAAGATAGCTTTTGGAAATATCTGCTTTTGCTTTTCTAAAAGAGACTTTTGTGTCTTGGCTTGATCTCTTTTAGAAAAGAAGTATTTGAATTGATTCCTCTTTATTTTGGACACTTGACAACCAGAATTGTGATTGATAATCCCTCACATATTTTATGGATCTCATCTATGTAAGCTAGGGATACACATAGTTGTCTAGTCGTTCCGGTTTTTGCGGGTTTTGCGAATTTGAGGAGCACCGGTTTTCTTTGCGCGATCTTTTCAAGGTTTTAGTTGGAGTATTCTAGGGAAAATTTATTTGCGACCATTCACCCCCCCTCTGTTCGCCATCTCGATCCTTCACCTTTACTAATGGTCGTCGCTCTGCGGAAAGCATTGCTCTGTGTCCTGAACGGGTGATTAGGAGACGTGAAACATCGATGACAATCAAAGAAACAGAATTTGCCACTGTTTTTCAAATGAAATGCATCTGTGTCACCCATACATATTGGAAAACACAATCTACCATGTGTGCTCCATCCCGAGAACATGCCATATTATTTGCACCAGTTTTTAGGAAAATACAAGAAGAATCGGCGAAAGGGCAGGAGTTTGAATACAACACGAGGTGCCTTTGGAAAGTTTGGATGGCTTACGGATAAAGATCAGAAGCAGGAGTCCAATTAGGAAACTATAGCCGATTCAGATTACATTGTCGTATTGGATCGGGACTCGGATCGACTGACAGGTATATAAGACGCACCAAGGCTGCTTGAAGGGGACATCCACAACCAAAATCACATCTACTAGCTTTTCGTTTTCAGTAGCTTTTAGTTTTTAGCCTTGTAATCTCTTTTGTAAGTCGACATCGATTAATAAATTTGCGAATCGCTGATTGTTGATCGTCTTCAATTTCTTCAGGTCTGATTTGTTATGTCTTGTTGCGCATCGCCTTTTCAGAATCGATCTGTCTTTTACCTTCGGATTAGTCTTAATGACTAGTCTATTTACCCTTTCAATCGGCTTCTGGCTGATTTCTGTTTTAGCCGATTCGCTTCCAGGATCGGCTTGATTGAATTTTACAATCTCTCCTTATCGATTGCAGGGTCAAATCGATTGGCACGCCTTACACTTGAACCCGGTGTTCGTCTGGTGTGTTGCAGGCCAGAAACCCTACATCACGTTTTTGGCGTCAACACATTTTTGGCACGCCCGGTGGGATAGACAAATCGACAAAATGACTACAGACAAGTCCACCGCACCAGCCGACGTAAACACTGATGCCATAATCATCCCTACGCTGGACGATTTAACTCCAGAGCAGCACAAAGAAATTGAAGAGCGAAAAGCTGCCTTGGAAGAGTTAATGTTGGGTTGCTATCAGAAAACCCGACGAGGAGTCACGCAAAGGATGGCGCTTCCAACATTAAACCCACTCGGCGAAGATGGCATCGCATCAACTCCGGTAAGCCGATACATGCCCGCTCAAGCTGAGTTATCTGCTATGATTGAGCAATCTGTACATCATGCATTAATTAATCAATCATCGGCTTTGGTCACAACTTTAAAACCGATGATAGAGAATAGCGTAAAGACGATTGCACAAGAGTTGGCAACATCCGGCAGATTGATGGACCCATTGCAGCCACTCCCAACGTATCCTGTATATTCTGTGACTCCAAACGCCAACACGATCAAAGCGTCGGCACCTACACCCTCACTAATGCCGACTCAGCCTACCGTGTTGGCACTAACAAATCCTCGCCCAAACCCAGTTACTCATTATCATGCATATACCGACGCTGCAAAGTTGGACACAAACACCCCATCAGCATCAGGTACCGCCTATGTCCAGTCGGCCTCTCAGCCGATTGAATTAGAGAGGAGTTATAAACCCCAAGCAACGGTCCAGGTTAGGAATCCAACTTCGCATAGGGTAGTATCATATGCAGAACCCTTTGTTTCAGTGCCCGAGGTATCGGCTGCCAGGGCCGATGGGTACGAGCCATGGCAACAACAGTACCCATCGGCTAGGGCGAGCCGACCAGCCGAGTTTGCACTCGGGGGGTAGGATACTATTCATCCCAATTGGCCAAACCCGGGTGTTACATCGGCCAATAACATCAATTGGGCTGATCAGATTTCTATGGTCTTGAGAGATCAGTTTGGCCTACAGCCCAAAGGAAAAACCATCGGCTATAGAAAGCCGTACCCAGATTATATTGACCGCATGCCATATCCCCATAACTTCAGGATTCCCGATTTTGCAAAGTTTTCAGGGGATGATTCGGTCACTACTTTAGAACATGTTGGACGGTTTATCACCCAATGTGGTGAAGCAGCTTAGTCCGATGGGTTAAAAATTAGACTTTTTCCATTGTCTTTGTCGGGAACTGCTTTTACCTGGTTTACGAATCTGCCTCCAAATTCGGTCCACTTTTGGAACGATTTAGAGGGCCGATTTCGTGAGTACTTTTTCTCTGGTAGTCTGGAGTTAAGAATTTCAGATCTAAGTGCTGTCCGACAGAAATTTGGTGAATCGGCTTCTGATTACATTAGAAGATTTAGAGAAGTGCGAAATCGATGCTTCAGTGTAGTATTGCCCGATAATCAATTAGCCGATTTAGCATTTCAAGGATTAATTCCCCCACTCAAGGAGAAACTCGCCGGATAGGAGTTTACCGATCTAAGTCATTTGCTTCATCGTGTATCGGCATAAGAAAGCCGATATTTGAGTAGAGAATTCAAAGATAAAATCAGATTGAATAATAACAGTAAAGATAAGGCCAAGGTGAATATGGTTGATTGCAGTTCGAGTGATAATTCTGAAGATGAAGCAGACGTGAATATAGCCGAATGGATAAAAGGTTCCAAAAAACCGCTTATCTGTTCATGGCTTTTGATGTATCCAAATGTGACCGCATATTCGATATGTTGTTCATAGACGTCAAGTATGCTTTTGATGTATCCAAATGTGACCGCATATTCGATATGTTGTTACAAGAAAAATTAATACGATTGCCAGAGGGACATACCATACCATCAGCCGACGAGATCAAGAAACGACGATACTGTAAGTGGCATCATTCTTTTTCCCATAACACTAATGATTGCAACATCTTTCGACAGTAGATACAGGCAGCCATTGAAGATGGTCGGCTCAAGTTTGCAGAAGAGCTGGCTATGGAGGTCGATGTCAATCCCTTCCCGATCAACATGGTCCAATGCTCCGGCAAAATGCTCCGGCAAAGGAAAGCAGATTGTCGACGAAGGACCCAAAGCGACGTGGCAAGTCGACATAGAGTCTAGCTCGAAAGGAGAGACACTAAAGATAACTATCGGCTCACTTCAAATTGAAGCCAACCAAGATGGGAAAAACTCAAGGACAGTGAAACCAAAGGGAGAATTACAAGTTGGGCGATGGTACAAAGCCGAGCGTTCCCCACCTCGAAAACCAGTATTCAAGCATAAGCCAACGTTCTCGCAGTTGCTTGATAAATATGAGAGGATAAGTCATCGGCAGAAGCAGCAGCCTCGCCAACCAGATGAACCGTATTGGCCGAACAATGTGTTCCGGCCAAATAATTGGTATCGGCCAAACCACGCAGAAAGAGCTCATCAGAGATGTCCTTTTTGGCAATTCTGTTGGGAAAGGGGTGTGGCATTACCGTCGTCAAGGGCATGCCCCATGGAGCATTACCCGCAAAGGAATTGGCCAAAGCAATCAGTAAAAGAGTGACTGTTCAGGCCGGTGCTAGATCAGAACAAGGCATTGCATAAAAAGCCAATAAAGGAGAGGCTAGGTACGCCAAATCAAAACAAAAATGAAGAGCCTACAAAGAGCTTGGTTGGTAAAGTCCGCAAACCGGTTGAGCCCAAGCCTAGATGGTGTCCCACGGGACTTAGCCGATCGCAACGCAGACGACTTCAGCGTCTAAGGACGCAAGAGATGAGGGAGGCTGAAGAAGAAAGACAGAGAGACGAAACGTTCAATGAACTACGGCCGGTAAAACCTGTCAAAAAAGAATGGAGAAGAAAAGAACAAGCCGATGATGAGTCAGATTCCTTAGAAGATTTGCTGTCACCAATGATTCGAGATGATACCCCTCCTGTGGACATCAACATGGTCTTCACTCTACCAGCCGAGTTCAGAATCAAATCTGAATCGGCTAAAGATACGTTCGCTCAACTGTGCCTAGGTGCACAGGACGCGGTGTTCGAGAAACCACAAGATCCTCATCGGCATTTAAAGCCGTTGTACTTAAAAGGCTTTATCAACGGAAAGCCGATATCCAGGATGCTTGTAGATGGAGGGGCTACTGTGAACTTAATGCCACTCTCTACTTGCAAGAAGTTGGGCAAAACTGATGAAGACCTGATCAAAACGAATATGGTGTTAAACGACTTCACAGGCGAACCCACTGAAGCAAAAGGGGTAATAGTTACAGAACTAACCGTAGGCAGCAAGACTTTGCCGACAGCATTTTTTGTGATTGAGGCCAAGGGAAATTACAGTGTGCTGCTCGGACGAGATTGGATACATGCCAATTGTTGTATCCCCTCAACAATGCATCAACTTCTTGTACAGTGGAACGGAGACGAAGTGGAAGTCGTATCAGCCGACGCATCGGCTCATATCGCAATGGCTAGTTCATATGCGAACTGGCCGCACGAAGAAGCAGAGTGCATATTGGGTAAGGCATTAGATGATTGCGATTTTATATGCATTGGGAAATTAGGGTTTACGCCGATCAGTGTCAAGCTAGGCACGTTTGATCGGGCGAGTGAAGTCTTAAGAAGATGGAGCCAAAAATGATCAAAGTCTTACAAGATAAAGCGAGAAGCTATCGGCATGTGATAAGTTCGTGTGAAGCCATCGAAGATTTCCAGAGCGAAAAATTGGGTCAAGGTTTCACTTCTACCGATATGCTTGAGGAAGTCAATATAGGAGAAGGTGATAGAAAAAGGCCAACTTTTGTAACTGCAAACTTAGGTCTAGAATACAAAAATAAGTTGGTCAAAATACTTAAGGAATACAGGGATTGTTTCACCTGGGAATATTATGAGATGCCTGGATTAAGCCGACAGCTAGTAGAACATCGGCTGCCTATCAAGCCGGGATATCGGCCATATAAACAACCTCCTCGGCGTTTTAATCCAGAGTTGTACGATGTGATAAAAGAAGAAATTGAAAGGTTGTTAGAGGCCAAATTCATAAGGCCTTGCCGATATGCGGAATGGGTATCCAACATTGTCCCCGTCATGAAAAAGAACGGTAAGCTTCGGGTATGTGTAGATTTCAGATACTTGAATAAGGCCACGCCAAAAGATGAATATCCGATGCCTATAGCCGATATGCTTATCGATGCCGCCTCAGGTAATAAGATTATCAGTTTTCTTGATGGGAATGCTGGATATAACCAGATATTCATGGCAGAGGCCGATATCCCCAAGACTGCCTTCAGGTGCCCTGGCGCGATAGGATTGTACGAATGGCCAGTAATGACATTCGGCTTAAAAAACGCAGGTGCTACTTATCAACGCGCCATGAATTTGATTTTTCATGATCTAATCGGCCATACTGTTGAGATTTACATCGATGACGTGGTGGTTAAGTCTAAAGAAGACTGGCAGCACTTGGCCGATTTAGAAAGGGTGTTCCAGAACACAAGGGCTCATGGGTTAAAAATGAACCCCTTGAAGTGTGCATTTGGTGTGTCGGCGGGCCAATTCCTTGGTTTTATGGTTCATCAGAGAGGTATCGAAGTGAACCAGACAAGGGTCAAGGCTATAGTAAACACAAAACCGCCGACATGCAAGAATGAATTACAGAAGCTGATCGGCAAAATCAATTACTTAAGACGATTTATTTCAAATCTGTCTGGGAGGATTCAAGCTTTTACACCATTGCTAAAATTAAAGGACAATGAGAATTTCATATGGGGAGCCGATCAGCAAAGAGCTTTTCATGACATAAAACAGTACTTGGCATCACCGCCAGTCCTAGCCGCACCACAGAAGGGGATTCCATTCAAGTTATATGTGTCGGCTGAAAACGAGACCATCGGGGCAGTGTTGGCACAAGAAGTCGATGGTAAAGAGCGAGTAATATTTTACTTAAGCCGACGACTCTTGGACACTGAAACCAAGTACCCTTCAGTAGAGAAGTTATGTTTGTCATTATATTTTGCCTGCACAAAATTAAGACACTATGTATTGGCATCGACATGCCTAGTAGTATGTAGGACTGACATCGTTAAATACATGCTGTCTGCTCCGATCTTAAGAGGGCGACTTGGAAAATGGGCTTACGCCTTGTCTGAGTTCGACCTGCAGTTTGAATCGGCAAAAGCTGCTAAAGGCCAAGCAATAGCCGATTTCATAACTGGACATGATACTATGGCAGGAATGGTCGATGTAGCTTCATGGCAACTGTATTTTGATGGGTCAGTTTGTCAAGAAGGGAGTAGAATAGGTGTTGTACTGATTTTGCCAAAAGGACATGATGTTGAGTTCGCATATCGGCTTAAAAGCTGATGCTCTAATAACCAGGCCGAGTATGAAGCATTGCTCAAGGGGCAGCAGTTGGTAGACAGTATCGGGGCAAGTAATATAGAAGCATATGGTGACTCGTTATTGGTTGTGCAACAAATTAAAGGAGAATTTAAATGCAACGATGAGGTACTATCAAAGTATTTAGGGCATTGTCTCGATATTATCAACACGTTCATTCCATTCTCTATCAGCCATGTGCCCCGGGAAATGAATAACAGAGCCAATACGCTAGCCCAAGCAGCATCAGGCTATAAAGAAGATAGTCGATATGAGGCGCTGGACTTAATGACAAAGCAGTATTTTGTGTTGACATTGTCGATTGGAGGACAAGGATAAGGGATTACTTGATGGATCCATCCAGACCTGCTGAACGCAAAGTTCGGCAGCAGGCATTGAAGTACGTTATGATGGGAGACGAGTTATATTGTCGGATGATGGAAGGATTGCTCTTAAGATGTTTGGGCGATGAAGAAGCAAAAGTGGCCATGGGTGAAGTCCATGAGGGGATTTGTGGGTTGCATCAATCGGCTCACAAAATGAAGTGGATCTTAAGACGGACCGGGTATTTTTGGCCAACAATGTTAGAAGATTGTTTCAAGTATTACAAAGGGTGCCAAAGTTGTCAAAAGTTTGGGAATGTGCAACTTGCACCAGCATCGGCTTTACATCCGATTGTTAAGCCATGGCCGTTCAGAGGGTGGGGGATAGACGTAATCGGCCAAATATTCCCAACATCAAGCAAGGGCCATAAGTTTATTCTTGCGGCCACAGATTATTTCTCAAAATGGGTAGAAGCCGTTCCACTAAGGAAAGTAACCAGCGTGGAAGCTATCGGCTTTGTTAATGAACACATTATTCATCGATTCGGCATTCCTTAGACCATCATAACCGATCAAGGAACTGTGTTCATGTCCAACGAGTTTAAAAATTTTGCAGAGAGTCTAGGCATTAAATTACTTAATTCATCACCATATTATGCTCAGGCTAATGGGCAAGCCGAGTCATCCAACAAAACACTGATCAAATTAATTAAAAGAAAAATCGATGAAAGACCTCGAACTTGGCACTCTACACTGTCGGAGTCTCTGTGGGCTTATTGGCTAGCATTTCACGGATCAACTAAATTGTCACCGTATCAGTTGGTGTATGGTCAAGAAGCCGTATTGCCCATAGAGATAAATATTGAATCAATTCGGGTGGCAAGACAAAACAATTTATCGACCGACGAATACAAAGAGTTGATGCTATGCAATTTGGATGACTTGGCAGAATTAAAGTTGATTACTTTAAATCGGCTTGAGGAGAATAAGAAAAGAGTTGCAAGGGCCTATAATAAGAAAGTTGTGCCTAAGTCTTTCGGTGAAGCCGATTTAGTTTAGAAAACAATATTGCCGATTGGTGTTAAGGACAATCGTTTTGGAAAATGGTTTCCAACATGGGAAGGGCCCTATAAAGTAAATCGGCTTGTTGGTGGAAACGCATACATACTCGAAACACTCCAGGGTATTATGCTACCAAAGGCAATCAATGGGAGATATCTAAAGAAATACTACCCTAGTATTTGGATCAGTATGTAATTAAAGTACAACACGGAAATAAATCGGTTAAACAACCGATTAAACTGGATAAATATAATCGGTTAAACAGCCGATCAAGAGTGTTACAAAAGTATTAGCGAAAAGCAACATTGTTTCAAGACATCATCACGTCATAGGAATTACAGCCCAGACCCAGGGATTCTAGCCCCTAATGCCAACAAAGCCGCAGCCGCCTTGGCCAGTGTCTGGGTAACACCATATACAATATTTTCATCATCCTTGGCATTGCCCGGCACTGGAACAATTTTGGCCGACTGATCTTTGACTTGCGCTACAGCCAAACCAACGTCTTCTTTGAGACTCTTCAGAGATGCAGCTGTTGTATTCATCATGGCAAGGGAATTGGCCAGCTGCTCGTTCACTTTGGCCAATTCATTTTCAAACCTCTTCTTGGCTGATTCCAGGTCGCGCACAGAGGACTTGGCTGCGAGAAGAGATGAAGCACCTTCATCATACTTCGTCTTTTTAGCTTTGGCCTCAGCAATCAGCCTGTCCAGAGTGCGTTGATCGGCTTCTTGCGATTGCCGCTGAGCGATTCTAGCATTGGCTGCATCGACTTCTGCCTTCCTTTCATCTATGTGGCAGGCATTTAAAAGTGCCTCCATAGGTTTTGATGGCAGATCGGCCTCGACATCAGCCATCGCATCACGAATAGATTGTGCGCTGGCAAGAATCACGGCCTCTGGTTGGCTCACAGCAATAAAAAGCCGATTCAGTTTCTCTTGCATATTCAGCGCAGACTTAATCACCGAAGCTAATGCCTCCAGTGATGCATCAATGATCTGGCGAATGTCGACGGGGTAATCATCTGTCGCCATCACCTCTGGTCAACCAGCTCGTCCAGAGAAAAACCAAGAAGATTAGATAGATCATCCAGTGCAACGTTAGGCGTAGGAAGAGCCGACGGAGCAAGTGATGGAGGGGTTGGAGGCTTCGAAGTTGCAGGAGGATTAGCAGAAGTGCCTTGAAGCTCGGCCAAGATACCAGCCACTTGGGTTGACACCGTCGGCTGAAAAGGAAGTATCACAAGGTTAGTAACTTAAAAAGTTGATAACTCTTGAGAGCATAGAAGTGGTATAGTGCTTACTTCACTGAAAGCCGACGGGTGAGGTGAACTTTCGGCGCTTTGTTCTTTGCGCTTTGGGTGCTTCTTGGCTGGGACCTTGGTAGACTTGGGTTTTTCTGAGAGTAAACCACGGGATAAGTAAGGATGTAATCAGGAAATATTTATCGGCTATAATGAAGTACTTACTGGGCTTTCTTTCTTTCTCGATCTCCGATAGCGACGGGCTATGCACTCGGAGATTACCAGAAGTGTAGCCAGTCAAGCCTGTCGTCTGATGAGGTTGTTTTCCTTTAGACCCACCAGCCGATGGGTCGATAACAACCTTGTTTCCCGCAGCAGCATCCTGTAGAGAGCAAAGGTTTAAATGGTTGAAAGATAGAAATAAAATCTGCAGGCATAAAGATTTTTTTTTGTGAAAACAAGCCGATACCTCTATAGCTACAGACGAGTTAGTATAACCCGAAGTACTGGGAGAATCCGAAGAGCTATCTTCACTTGAGCTGCTGCTGGAAGAAGCTACCGTCGGCTCGTGATAGTCTAGTAGGAATTTGTCTATAACGGCCGACGGTGAACGATCCAGATAAAGGGCTTCTGCTATCGGTGACCACCAAGCCAAAAATTGACTGGCTCGACGGGAGTTCAGAAAAAAGTGTGGCAGGTAGTTGACTTGAAGTTCATCGGCTAGTGTTATAAGAAGTTCGGTTTGGATAGCGTTTTTCACTTTGGATCTTGGCTGAAGACGATCAAGGATGGGGAGACTGGGTATTACTTGGCCGAAACCCAGCTGACGGGCATACACAGAAGGATGGTAAAATTCGTACGACGGTTGAAAAGTCCTGTTACGGGAGTTCAAGCCGACGTGAAGGATGCAAGGAGAAATGAAAATCCGATACAATTCTAGAGTTGATGCTGACATCAAAGAATTGTCGGTGTCTAAATGAAGAAATGAAGGCCATTGAAAGTCGGCTTCATTTGTGTAAGGGAAAAAGTCCTGTTGGCTGAAAACTGTGTTGTCCAAATTTAGGAAGAACGATAAGTATTTCTTGAAATCGGCCTGGGTGATTTTTTTGTCGCCACTGGAACACATCACCAGTCTCTCTCCGTGTGACCGACTGGCTCTGTACTGCGGAGTGGTGCCTTCAGGGTAATCCTCGCGGGGGAAAGCCGAGTCTTCCAAGGATTCGGAGATAAGTGATCGACTAAATATGCTATAAAGCCAGAGCTGGATGAGCCTCAGCGGACCACCTATGTTGCCGACGATGAACTGAGCGAAACCAGAAAAAAGCCGACTTCTGATAACATGCATCATTTGATACACGGCTCCGAGAAGCATCTTGCCAAGTGCAAGCCGACGGCCTTCTACTAGCTACTCTGCTACGAACTGATAAACCTGTGTCGGCCCAAGAGATGCACCACAGAAAAGAAACCGATCCAGCCACAGGTTCAGAAAAGCTACATGTTCCTCATCCGATACTAGCCCATTGACTTTATTATTATGCTGAATATACTTGGACCATCCCTCGCCTTTTGATCGAATTAGCTTATGTCTTGGCTTGCCGCTAAAAGACGATATCTGGTATCCATCTGGCCTAAGGCAACAGAGTTCGGCTATGTCTAGGAGGGTTGGGCCGATGGGGCCTGTCCGGAAAAGAAAAGCATTAAGGGTGTCTGACCAAAAATAACAAGTCATGGCCACCAAGGGCTCATTGGCTTCAGGGTTTGCAAGACTCAGCGGAAGACACTCAGCTATGCCCATGTTTTCCCATTCAGACCTCTTTTGGGCCGATACTCGGATGTACCAGCTTCTCCAGCCTTTAAGCGCTGTCGGCCAAGCTCTAAAGCTTTTCTCCCATTCTATTATGTTATAGCCTCTAGCCGATAGAGGGAGTCTAGGAATTTCCTCGTCAATGACCATATCGGCAGTTAAAATTCCTACCAGCCCTAGGTAGAATTGATCTTCACTTTCAGGGATCGGGATCAGTACCTGCGAAGGATCCATTCAGCCGATGAAGGTGAAGGGAAGCTTGACCAGAGTATTGGGAAGACGATTGAAGGAAGAAAGCCGATTGCAGATAGCTCGAGAGTAGGGAGGCGTAAAAATGACTGAGGGGGTCCCGCATATATATAGCACGGTGAAAAGTGAAAAGTAGCGGGAAATGAATTCGAGGCGACACCTGTCATTAAACCGCACCGAGATTTTTACGGCGCAATTAAAACAACGATTGCTAAAACAATTCTTCAAACTAATACGGAAGAAGCCGATAGAAGAGAAGCCGATGAATTTTTGAAAGATAACAAGTTATCTTCCAAAAATGGGGGGCATATGTTTGCACCAGTTTTTAGGAAATACGAGAAGAATCGGCGAAAGGGCAGGAGTTTGAATACAACACGAGGCGCCTTTGGAAAGTTTGGATGGCTTACGGATAAAGATCAGAAGCAGGAGTCCAATTAGGAAACTATAGCCGATTCGGATTACAAGAAAAGACACAGAACTTAGCATCAAATAATCATCGTCATAAGCACGTATAGGATGGCTTGCACCAGTAGCCTAGCAGGGCTCATTGTCACATGGTCACATAGGTTGCTAGACATAAAAATTCAAGAATTGGCACAGAACTTTGTCACATAAACATGCTGGAAAAGATGTTTAGCAATATAACCGAACATAATATGAAAGATGTATAGTAATCACACAAAAATTCATCTACGAAAGAATTACAGCTATAATTCACCGGCATACACCGTAACAATAATCACGGGGACAATTCAAAGTTTCAAGCATGTAAGCGAACCATATACTAGGCTTGAATGAACTCTATGTTTTTCCTTTCTTCTCCATGGCATCCAAATAGTGGCAATCCTGTAAGTAATCAGGTTCAAATAATTCATCACAAGAAAGTAGAACCCCGGCTCTCGCACTCCAAATAGATATGCAAAGTAGCTCTCCTGCCTGCAACATTGCCCATTAACATTTCAATCTGGCATCACTGGAAACGTGTACAAAGTGGGGAAAACTTTAGCTGAGAACAAGGACCTGAAGAGCTCAAGGTGATCGGTGCAATATCCAGGTCGAAGGTCACCATTCCGTTCAGGGTTAAAGAGGCGCTCTTTACTAAGTCCAGCTCTTCCAGGATCTTGGGCACCACGTGCGGGTTTTTGGTGAGGAGGTAGAAGAACCAGGACAATGCCGACCCCGTCATGTCACGGTCGACGAGCATGAGGTTCATGGTCATGTCGCGGAGGAAGGCGTCGACCGTGTCCGCGTCCTCCTAGTCATCGTTGATGTAGGACGATAGCATGTCCGCCGAATCCTCGATCCCGCCTTTAGCTTTCTGCGCCTGCTGCTTCGTGATCGTGTCGGCGATGAACCGGTCGATGGCGCGCCATGCCACCGCTATCTTCCACTCGTACCCGACCCCCAACCTCCTCGCCAGCTTCCACCACGACAGCGGGACGATGTGGCGGAGGAGGAGCACGCTCATCGCGTCGTCCATGGCAAGCGCGAAGGGCACAACTGGGAAGGCCCACGGAGAGGGCAGGCGGAGGCGATTGCGGTTCACGCTACCGACGGCGGCGTGGAGACCAGAGCCTGGGGGGTGGCGGCGTGGAGACTGGAGGATGTGAACGAAGGCGTCAGCGTGATTTAGGTCACCGAATGTGATGGACCGGATGGACTCGTGGGCTGGGAGCCGGGGCCTGAAAGTAACTGTTCACCGGGTACCCGGTAGAAAACCCATTTTGTACCCGTATCCGACCCGTTTTTATCGGGTATTTTCTATCCTGTATCTGACCCGTATCCGAACAAAAATTATCCGGGTAGTACCCGAATCCGTACCCGAACCTGTACCCACAATTTTGGATAAATTTATCCTCGATACGGATACAGGTCGGGTATTACCCGACCCGTTTTCACCCCTAACATCGAGATCGGAAGGTAGACCGGAGTGAGGATTGCGCAGGGGCGGTGGAATGAGGATTGCGACGGGAAGGGGGCGGGGATTTCGTGCCGCAGGGGGGGTTTCCGTAGAACGGACCGCTGCCACCAAGTGCTCATTTAGAATAGTAGAGATTAACTTTAAGTGCTTATCTACTGCTTTTGAACCGAACAAAAAAAATGATAGCATGACTGTTGTAGGGTATGCACTGGCAGCACTACATACAGGAAATGTTGCGAGGAAAAAAGGTCCTAAAATTAGAACTTTGTTCTACAGTACTAACAGAGATCTAGGAAGAAACAACTTCACTTCACTTGAAACCATACATTGTTCAAATATAAGTGTATACATGAACTATGACCTAATAGAAGCACTGGACTCATCTGATGCCTTATCCATGCGCATCCAACTCCTATCATTATGTGCCATGCTTCAAAGGCTTATCAATCAACGTGCAAGAAATTACTAACAAACTGTCTAGCTGCTTCCTGCATGCCAAAGACATGTATACATTAAAGCATTGCATTTAATAAGCAGCGGAACTGAATTCTAAGTACATACAATCAAGGTTCTACAATATCTGAATCCTAACATTTTTTTCTTCAAATAAATAAATTAATTTTTTTAGTTCGATTGACACAAAAAATGTTGTAAAGCACAAACTAGTTGGAAAGATGCGCAAGAAGTCCTAGAGACAAAAGTAAAAACAATTAGCTGAATGGATAAAATATAATAATGAGCAAACCATTTCACGTTGGCCCTGGCCGGAGGCGGAGGCAGAGGTGGCAGAAAAAACACGATGGGGGCTCAGGCCGGGCAAGCGGCTCGCGCATCGCAGGCGTAGAATAGGGACAGGAACTCAGGAGAAGAAGAAGATGGGCTGCATAGGCTGGGCATGGGCTGAATCTACAGGATTCATCCGATACATGTCGTGACCCATATGTAGACTTATTGCAACGTAAAAAGAAATCATGGCTATAAAATTAAAAATTACCATGAAATAAAATATTATAGCAACAAAATTTACCCATGGCAATAAAATCTTATTTAATGCAACAATTTTATTTTTTGTTGCAATACGACCAACCTTTTGCCACGATAGTTAACAATATCGCAACGCATAGTAATTCATGGTAATATATTGGACGTATCGCCACAATTTTCCAAATCGAGGCAATAACACCACTCTAATGCAACATAATTTATAGTGTTGTAAAAAGTTTCGTGGCAAAAGCCTGGATTTCTAGTAGTGTTAGGAAACTATAGCCGATTCGGATTACATTGTCGTATTGGATCGGTACTCGGATCGGCTGGTGGGTAGATAAGGCACGCCAAGGCTGCTTGAAGGGGACATCCACAACCAAAATCACATCTACTAGCTTTTCATTTTCATTAGCTTTTAGTTTTTAGTCTTGTAATCTCTTTTGTAAGTCGACATCAATCAATAAAGTTGCGAATCGCCGATTGTTGATCGTCTTCGATTTCTTCAGGTCTGATTTGTTATGTCTTGTTGCGCATCGCCTTTTCAGAATCGATCTGCCTTTTACCTTCGGATTAGTCTTAATCGACTAGTCTATTTACCCTTTCAATCGGCTTCTGGCTGATTTCTGTTTTAGCCAATTCGCTTCCAGGATCAGCTTGATTGAATTTTACAATCTCTCCTTATCGATTGCAGGGTCAAATCGATTGGCACGCCTTACACTTGAACCCGGTGTTCGTCCGGTGTGTTGCAAGCCAGAAACCCTACATCATGTTTTTGGCGTCAACACATATGCAGGAAAATCGTGAATAGACCAAAGATATGCACCACGCATGTTAAAGTACTCTTTTCTGTTGTTGTCATATGTCATCACCCCATTCCATAACTCTTTCAACTCATTGATCACGGGTTGCATGAACATATCTAAGTACTTTCCTAGATGAACAGGCCCAGGTAAGACAAGGGTTAAGAAAACGTACTCATCTTTCATGCATATTGAAGGTGGCAGATTATATGGAATTGCAAAAACGGGCCAACGTGAGTACGAGGCCGCACTTGTGTTGAAAGGTGTGAAACCATCAGTCGTCAACCCAATACGCACATTGCGGGGGTCTCTGGTGAAATCTGCATCATATTGATCCAACGCCTTCCAGGCCTTGGCATCAGAAGGATGGCCCATTAGCCCATTGTTCTCACGGACGCCTTCCTTGTGCCACCTCATGCTTCGCAGTGGTCCTAGATAGGTACGACCGTTGAAGCCTTGGTATTAGGGGCATGTGTCGTAACACCTTCACTGGCATAGTTGTCATCTGCATATTCCCCTCTTCATCGACTATCTCCATATATCTCGATTTCATGCAATACACACAACGATCCTTGTCCTCATGTTCCTTCCAGAATAACATGCAATTGTTAACACATCCATCAATCTTTTGGTAAGGCATTCCCAAACCGGCCAACAACTTCTTTGAACGGTAGAAGTCTTTTGGCATCTTTTGAGGTTTTGGAAGCATTGGGTCTTCTATTATCGTTGGCTAGGCCGACGAAACTAGGTCATTTTCATCGGTTTTGTCTGGGCCGACGAAATAATGTTTGTAATGACGTCGGTTTGTTTTCGGCCAACGAAAATACCTGTGACCATCGAAAACAAATCGTTTTCCTATAGTGGTTTTTCTTTTTAATTAAGAGAGGTGTTTTGTAACATCCCAAAATTTGGAGTTTTGGAATGTTTAAAATCAAACATGAACCATTTGCATTTTCTTGGAATTAATCGAAGCTTAAATTGAATTTTCTAATAATTATAAGATTTAATTTGATTAATCTATGCATTAAATAAAAGGTTTCCAGTTTTTATTAGGTTCCGTGTGCCTCAAGGAATTTGTTTGTATTTTTGGAGATTTTTCTGAATTTATTTGCTATTTATTTGAATTTATTTGCTTTTATTTGAATTTCTGGGATATTTCTAAATTCGGAAAACGTTTTAATTTTTAAAAACCCTCTCGGGCCGAAACCGCCCCAGCCCATTCTATTTCCGTGCCGGCCCGCTACTGTTCCTTCGGCCCAATCGCCAAACCCTAATCGTCCCGACCGTTGGATTCCGATCCAACGGCCATTCCTCGCCCGCGTCGCCGTGTGTGGTGCGCCGTCGGATCCGCACCCCTTGGACGGCCGGATTGCAGCCACGTAGCGCCGCTAGCAGAAACCCTAGCCGCCGAAGAATCCTCGCGCCGCACGCCGCCGCCACTTGGAATCCGTGTCGGGCACACCTCCCGGGGCTATTTAAGTACCCGAGGACCCCCGTCCGAGGTTCGTCGCCTCCTTCCGCACCCGCCGCCCTGTTCCTCGTCGCCCGAGACACTATCGTCGCCGTGAACGAGCTCGTCAAAGTGCGCCGCCACCCGAAGCTCTTCTCCGTCGTCTCCTGGGCGCTCCGGTCATCCTCCGCCGCCGCCGTGGACACCCCCGAACTCGTCGCGTCGAGCTCTTCCGGATCCGCTACTTCTTCCGTCCGATCCAGCCGTCCTTCGCCACGTCCAGTGCCGTCTTCTCCACCTCCGGTGAGTTGCGCCGCCGTCTCGTCGTCCCCTCCATCGCTCAAGCACAGCCGTCCGATCGAGATCATGCGCCACAGAGCCGCCACGTCTCCTCGCCGCATCTTCATTCCGTGGCCGTCCGATTCGGAGCCAACGTCCTAGATCTTGCTGCATGGCCAAACCCCAGTCCCCTGCTGCATCAGCGCCACATCAACCGCGTCTCGCCGCCATGTATACCGCTTCTGGCAAGCCACGTCGACCCTTTGTGCGTCGGCTACCGCCACCTCGCCCGATCTACTGGCGTCATCCGATTGCCCTCTCGGTGCACTGGGTTCACCGTGGACCGAGTCTCTGACTCGTGGGTCCCACCTGTCAGCCAAAGCATCTTTTTATTTTTCTGATTTTTTTCGAAATTCCGAAATTCCATCCAATCCCGTGCTGACACGTGTCACCACATGGGATTTTCTCTGAATTAAATTTTCTGAAGGCCCGTTCTCCTTCGTCCGAACTCCGATTAGAGTGATTCAAATTTCTAAATTTTTGTAAAATTGAGCTCTACATTCCAGAGCCATTTATTTTCAATTTTGAGCTTGTTTAAGTCTCTGTTTGTATTTATTTGGTTTCGTTGCTTGATTTTCCAGTAGACGCGAATCCCGAAGGAGCGAACAGAGACTTCGAAGACCAAGAATCAGCACTTGAACAGCAAGGCAAGTCATAGTCCTTTGATCATATTGAACCTATGTTTGCAAACTTTATTTTGTTTTATACAATTGCATGCTATGTGTGTATCAATGTTAGTTTACGGGAGTAGCTATTCACCTGATTGTCAGTATGCCACCTTGATTATTGAAATGCCATGTATCCATTGTTAACCTTAGGTTGGGACATTATTAGTTGGACATAATCATAGTACCAACATGGGGTTATCGTAGCTATGCTTAGCCATGCTTAGTTGTCCGATGGGATTCATATCACCTGTGAATTAATGTTAATCTTGACTTAATGAGATATTGAATCGTGGCTATTGACCACTATTGTAAAACTTGTAGTACCATGGCAGGAAATGCCATTGGTCTTGGTTGAACAAAATGTTTTCCCTTGGGCAATTGATCGTGCAGTAAAGGGGGTGCTGTCTAGCACATTGGGATGTGGTTGTTTTGCCTGAGACAATTTAAGGACTTAATCTTGTGCGCCATTGAACTGGGCCTAATCGTGCAACCACAAGTCCGGTATGGGACGGACCTAGCTGATTAATTTGCAATGTCTAGTCTTGAGTATTGCCAGTTGTTGGTGTGGGTTCCGGGATGGACAGGTAGACTCACATGGCTCAAGAGGTGGCCCCGAGGGGCGAAACCTTAGAGGGCAGTACTAGGTTTAGACATGCATTGTAAAGGCTTTGTAGTGATCTCTCTGCCGACACACCAAAGGAAGTGTGTTCTTAGCGCTTGGCACTAAGGGATGATCATGTCTTGTGGGTAAAGCTGCATAACCTTTGCAGAGTGTCAAACTATTGAATAGCCGTGTCATGGTCATGGACAAGCCCGGGGATTTCACACGGGGTATAGAGTGTTTCTTGAAATGTGGAATTGTTGGGATGTGAACGGGAAGTTCACTGTTGTTTTGTTGTCTCAAGCTATGCTGTTGAATTGTGTGGTTGATACTTGTTTCGAATGATGTAGGGTGATGCCTCGTCATTATGTTTATGTTGTCTACCATTGATTTACCAGTTATTTATTATTGTTTTATCAATCTTCCTTCAATTTATTTATTGTATTTAAATTCAAGTTATTGCTTTCTGCAAATGAACCATATGACCACCTTTGTCAAGCCGTGCATGAATATATTGCATCATTTCCCTACAGCTTGTTGAGTACATTTTGTACTCACGGCTTTATGCCCCTGTTGTTCAGTTGCTGAGGAAGGACCAGGAAATGAGTATCAAGAGGAGGAGTACTATGAAGACTACGTTGACTAGGAAGGCGTTTCTCCAGACGATTGCCTGTCGCATGTCGAATGGCCCAAGTTATTTTATTTCCGCTGCAACAGTTTATTTGTTTCTTACGCCAAGAGGCATTGGTGTATATGAACCTTGACCATAAGGTCATTTGCTTTATTGAATAATAATTTGCTTCTTCTGAGTTATTTCGATGTATGGAATGATATGTCATCTATGTTTCCACTATGTGCACTAGCGTGATCCTGGACTAGTGCAGTAAACACAGAGGGTTTCGGATTTACATATCCGGGTCCCGACATGTTTTTCTTTTGACAAGTGTATAGATATTAAAACATGAATGAATGATAGATAGTGATTATTTACTGCTTCGTTTGCTTTAAGATTTGTGCAACTTATATTAGGAGGGAAAGTATTGAAGTACTCCTCATTAATTTTCTTGTGGTACGACCTGTTTTGGGCAGGCAAAGAGGTGCTACAAATTGAAGGGGAAAAAAACAGATAAAGTCAGCGTCTATCTGCTGTGATAATTTTTAACGTCAGTAGAGATCCTTTGTATTATGGATGCTCTAAGACATGATAGTAACCATATGATATCTTACTCCTACTTTGCTTGAATTCTGGCATGTCTGATATATTCCACGTTTCCACTGCATCAAAGGTTCCGTACCCTCGCGAAGAGAAAAAAAAATATTTGTAATTTACTTCGGTTGTAGCATGTACCTTCTGACTAACACATGGAATATCTTCTTTTATCCTCCTCTAGTCGCCTGTAGCGTGTTGCCAGGGGCAAGGAATTCTCGAGAACATAGGTGGTGACCGGATATTTGAGGTCCTCACTACTACAGAATCGACCTTCACAAGCGGTCTATTACGAACAGTTAGTTGCGCACCGCTTGTGCTCTCTGCACCACAAGCGGTTCGTGAGCAACGGACCGAAGGGGGGCTAAAACCCCTTGTGATACTGACGGGAGTATCACAAGCGATTGCTTACAAGCGGTTCCAAAACCGGTTGTAAAACCCGGTTGGAACCGCTTATGATAGTCCATTCCCTTGTAGTGCCTGACTTCTTTTCGCTTTGGTTTTGTTTGGAAAAAAATAATTGTTACTCTCTGATACTCCTTTTATGTGAAGCAGACTTCTCATACGATAATTAGAGATGTGAGATACAACACAAGTGTGTATGGTCTTAAGAAAAAAATAGATCCATCTCCTAGAGAGAATAAAAATAATGGCACTGAAACAATCTTGATAAGAAAGATAGACATTTGATGAAGTCGACCGCAAATTATTTTGAATACAACCTCAAAATAATATAAATGATTGGCACTAGCTCACAACCCTCTCAAATCTTCTAAGACCATCAGATTCTTGTCCTATACAAGAATATCTTACTAAAGAATAATTGTCATATACAAGAATGTCTTGCTAAAGAATAAGTTAGTAATCCTATTATGCATCTCTTGCTTTAGATGAGTACATTGGTTTTTGACTTGCATGGCTCTCGTATGATCACACCTCATGGTTTTATACCGTCACTACAGGAAAAAACAGTAATTTCGACAGCCAAAACCGTCCACCCTAAGTAGGGTCGACAGCTGGCCGTCCACCATAAGCCGCCGTGGACCCTAATCTCAGGGTGGACGGCCACGTGGAAAAATGCCGTCCACCCTAATTAATCGGCATAAAAAAAACAGTCGCCTGATTGGCATTCAGTTTACACGAAACAGATAACATCCATTCTTCAGTTTATAGAAGAAAAGCCTTAAACGATCTCCAAAAAAAAGAACCTAAACATTCACGTAAACTTATTAGTCAAAGGCTACAATGCTATTTGCAAGCACTACCATGTTAATATATGCTTTCAGTTGACAGAATTGATCATAGCAACAAGGGAGAAGCAGTGTTCTTGTGCTACCGTGTACTATGGGGACTGGTCCCTAAATCTGCACAGATGGTTCCATAATTGCTGTTTGGTTCATGAGGACGCCAGTAAATACTGAATGACAGCATGTATGATGAAGGATTTAACTTGAGATTGGTGAAAACATAAATATACCAAACATGCAAAAAAAACAAAGTGCTTAAAAAAACGACCAAATAGAGAGACGAGATTTTTCCACTAATCTGGAGAAGTGACTAGAATTGCCATCCTTAAGGAACAGCAAAAGGAAACAAAGAGTGAGACACATAGCTAATAAATCAGCAAATGTAATCATGAGTTGGCGATCTACATAGGCAATGCATAAAAAAAGAGAGGAGTTAATCGAACTATATTTTCCCTTTTGAATTTAAGATTGTCAATCCTTTGCACATGCCGTTCCCATTTCGTGAAGAAAACACTGTGTGATCCCACATAACAATACAGAAGCTTGAAAACAAAAAACTAACAGCACCATGTTAACATAAAAGGAAAAAAACTACGCCAAAATTAAGGTTACAGATTTAATCTGTATCCATACACATGGTGCACTATTGAATTTACAAAATATTTTACAAAATAGCTAGTCTATATCGAACTGTATCTGTGCATGTGGAACACGATCAAGTTCACAAAATAAGCAACCAAAAACATCACTTAAATTTTCTAAGCCCACTATCCCTATATGGAATAAACACTCCAAGGCTTCACGGATATCCATTCATGTCCATCCGAAAAACATGGTAAATAGCAATTCCTACACCACATTTCTATGCAGTTCAAATACCTAATCCAGAAATTATGATTTCATGCCTCTTTAGAAAATTTGAATCATGATAATGAATATATGAATTTGACATTAAAATTTCAAAGCCTTTTGTGTTTTTACCGGTGGCGGCGACGGCAATGTGAGGCGGTCATTGGGCAGGCGGAGCGCCGGTGGACGGGCGGTGTTGGGCAGCTCAGCCCTGGGCAAAGGGAGGCGATGGCTGACGGGAGGCGCCCCCGGCAGGTGAGGCGACGACCGGTGGAGGGGCGGCTGGACCACCGGCCGGCGGGCGGCCGCCGGCGGAGGGGCGGCCGCTGGCCGACGCAGCCCTCAGCAAAGGGAGGCGACGGCCAACGGAAGGCGGCCCTCGGCAAAGCGGAAGGCGACGGCCGGGCGGAGGGGGCAATGACCACCGGCAGAGCAATGGCCGGCGGAGCGGCGGCGTTGAGGATTCGACACGCGAGAAATCTGCGGCGGCGTTGAGGTTTCAGCCAAGCCAGAATGGGGATCGAGTCGGGCTGGGGGTGAGGTAATGCTAGTTATGGTCGACGGCCAAAAAATCCCGTCCACCCTAGTTATGGTCGACGGCCGGCCAAAAAATCCTGTCCACCCTAGTTATGGTCGACGGCCACGTGGCTGTCCACCCTAGTTATGGTCGACAGCCAAAAAATCCCGTCCACCCTAGTTATGGTCGACGGCCAAAAAAATCCCGTCCACCCTAATTTCCTTTGCCACTGCCAATTGGGCCCGGTGGCGACCATTGGGTGGACGGTCACATTTGGCGGTCGACCATAAATTATGGTGGACAGCTATTCTTTAGGCTGTCGACCCTAATGCCCCATAGTGCCGGCGGGACGTTTTGGTGCACTTTTTTCCGTTTAGGGTCGAGGGCTATTCTTTCGGCCATCGACCTTAATCTAGTTTTGGTGGACGAGTTATTTTGGCCGTCTACCATATATTTGGCCGTGGAAAATAAGTACTTTTCCTGTAGTGCGTCTCTCTAATCATTTTCCAAAGTGAAGGAGGAATTTCAAAAATCCAATTAGAATTTGTCTATGAATCCTCTTAGCACACCTCTCCATATCATAGTAGGACAATATTAGTCACCGTACTCAATTATAATTAAGCACACCTCCCAGTTGTCGCTCTTAGTTTGGAAAAAACCCCTATGCAATTTAATTATTTTGGGACATTTACACCCCTATAAGTTCCATCCACATTTTCAAGGGTACTCAAATGTGAGGAAAGAAGACAAGTGTTTTTTGGTTTGTGAGCAACCAATTTTTTTTTATCTATAGAGTACTTAAATGTGAGTAAATGTGAGGAGAGAAGGAAAATTAATCCCATCAATTAGATCTAGATCTCAAAGCTCAAAATTGAAGTGCTATTTAGCAACAAAACACTGAGTGCTCCCTAGACACCCCTAATTTTCAAACTCTCCTTATTGTTTTCTTTTCTACTGACTGAGCTTAAAATAAAGATATATAAGAAGCACAAACTAATAGTGTTTGATATACATGTCTCCTTTGAGATAGAGGATAAAAGTGGAAGCGTGTCTTGACGCCAAAAAACTTGAAGAAAGGTTAATCGGCTGGGTTCACGAGCTCGGAGCGAGCCAACCGATTTGATCATGCAATTGGTAAGATAAATACAAAATGCGCTTGAAGTAGATTTAATAAGATTATTTTGGAAAGATCTAAACAGCTAAAAGCCGATTAGATCAAAGAACAATGATAAATCTAATCAACCGATTAGGGCTGATTATATGAAAGATAAAGGCAGGCTTTCCCAAAAAAGGCGATGTGCAGTAAGATCAGAGAAAATTAGACCCTGCATAATAGATGAAGACCAATAATCGGCGATGCGCAACTTTATTGATCAAGATCTGATTACAAGAAGATGTAAGTCACAATAGCTACTCCTAGCCGACAGGAAAAATAAACAAAAGTAATGCAGGTTGATTGATTGGATTGTGCTTTCCTCGTTTGCTCATGACCATCTTTTATAGCTATCGGCCGATCGTGTCCTCCTCTAATACGCTGCTTATTATGATCCGTATCAGCCTCAATTCGGACAGTATCCTTCTTGTTTTAGATAAATATCGGTCACAATCCATATTTAAACCTTTCTTTTCATATCCGATATCGGCTAAAATATCTCTTGATATTTAGCCTGACAACTTGACCACACCTTGCCAAATCATGGTGCAAACAGTATGTCATGCCGATGGCTATTCTGAAGCTTTTTAATGTTTCCCACTAAAATTAGGGAAGAAAATTGTGGTAGGGAATACTATAAATCGAGATAATTAACTTGTGGTTTGTGATGGCTGTAAATGTTAACTCAAAGTGACAAGTTGAAGGGCTTTTGCAATTATCCCTTTTTTTCGCTTTGCCAATACGTAGAAGCGCATATATGACGTCTTTGGTAATAATCTTCATACTCTAAAGCAGTCATCTTACTAAATTTTATGTAGGCCGTCATTGAGATAATCATCAAGGGTGTATTTTAGCAACAGGTGCTTCAAAATGTACGTACTGATCCGGATCACCTTTTAGTACACATCTAGTACGAGACTCAAGAAATAGATAAAGAATATGGACGCACAAAAGCACATGCGCGTCGTGTATATATAGAGTTCGCCTGCGTAACTGAGCCGATCGAGCATGCACACAAGCAACTCTTGTGCGTTCTCAAGAAAAAAAAAAGAAAGAAACTTCTTATACATTGATCATCCAACGTAGAGAGTAGGAAGTTAATTTGCTGACTGCAGCTGGTGCGGTTGATGGCGTCGAGCAGCGCAGCACAACCTCCCGTGGAGATGGTAGACGGAGATGCCACGAAGATGATGGTGGTTATGGTCTCCAGCAACCAGCTACCTAACGCAGGGAAGGCTCCCCCGGCGGCTATGAATCCACTGCTGCTAGCATCGGCATGCTCTGGATCTTGGCAAGCACTGAGTTTCCTTCTCGACAGGAAAGATGCACCCGGGCGGTCAGATGTGATGCCAACTCGAGCTTTCCTTGAGTTGCTTGAGCTCGACACCAACGCGAGCTCGGTGAAGCAGCAAGCTTCCGATGAAGTAGAAGAAGGCGTCAATCAGCCTGCATTCTCTCCAGCATTGCTTCTGGAGGACGTCACCGTTGAGGGGGACACCGCACTCCATGCGGTGGCCACCAATGGTGACAGTGGCAACTTCCTGAAGTGTGCCGACATCATCTACGGCAAGGCCAAGCACCTCCTGTTTAAGCGAAACAATAACGGTGACACTCCCCTGCATTGCGCTTCTCGGGCTGGGAAATACAAAATGGTGTCTCATCTCATTGGTCTGGCCAGAGCTGAGGACGAAGGTGGCGAGAGGCTCAAGCAACTCCTGAGAAAGGAGAATGCGCGTAAGGAGACGGCCTTGCATGAAGCTGTCCGCATCGGTAATAAGGACATTGTGGAGCTGCTTATGGGGGAAGATTCCGAGCTAGCATGTTTCCCCAGAGACGGTTGTTCGCCGCTGTACCAAGCCATCTTGTTGGAGCAGGACTTCATTGCGGAGACTCTACATGACAAGAGTCACGGAAATCTTTCGTACTCTGGACCAAATGGACAAAATGCGCTGCACGCTGCGGTTCTTCGAGGCCCAGGTACAGTACTCATAGATGCATCTATTCCTTTAAAACTTTACTTTGGCCGAAGGTAAATCTTATTTGTAACTTTAAAATTGAAAGAAGATAATCTTTACAACGTGCACATAAACATTGGAAAAATGCATGCATACGGACCGGAAGAACACGTATGGATGCATCGATAATTAATATGATCTCGTAGCCACAACCCACAATGCAAGTTACTTTGCAGGGGGGAAAACATTCGAGGAGTAATCTTAATTCCCCTGTTCTGGTTGTGGATTCGATTGAATTATATAAGAGTTTGCTCTTCATAGTTGCGTTTCTCATGTTGAATAGTTCTGACACAATCTTTTGCAGCGCTTACAAAAAGGCTGTTGGAATGGAACAAGGACCTTACCACACAAAGGGATGAAAACGGGAGCACGCCTCTCCACTTTGCCGCAGCTCTGCAATGTTTGCCAGCTAACCCAGTTGCCGCAGCTCTGGGATGGTTGCTCCACTCTGCCGCTAAGTATTTCCCCTGTGCCGCAGGTCTGCTGCATCAAAGCGTGTGTTGGCAAGTGTTGGAAGCTAACCCAGTTGCACTGTATCAGTCGGATCACCATGGATTATATCCCATACACATCGCTGCCTCTGTTGGTGATAAAGGGGTCATTGCCATGTTCCTTAAGAAGTCGCCCAGTTGCGGCGGTTTACGTGACGCTAAGGGAAGGACATTCCTTCATGTTGCTGTTGAGAAATCCCAAGTGTCCATAGTTTCTTTTGCTTGTGGAAATAGCTTGCTTATATTCCTTCGTGGTGCTGTTGCGGAAATAATTTCTCTTGCCTGCGAAAAGGGATCACTTATATGGATTTTGAATATGCAAGACAATGATGGGAACACAGCATTGCACCTAGCTGTCCAGTCAGACAGGCTTGTTTTGTTTCGTCATCTATTCAGCAATCGGCAAGTACACTTGAATTTAACAAATAAAAAAGGACAAACTCCTCTAGACATATCACAATGCAAGAAGCCCCGAGGAATGTATTATCTTCAGGTAATCTACCCTAGGTCTCCTTATATTTCTAAGCATGGCCCTTAAAAACGAAAGAAAATAATTGAGATTTTGAGGTTTGATTTCTCCTATTTATTTTTCTATATTGCAGAACTCAAAAATAATGATACACGGTGCACTCGTAAATGCCGGTGCTAGAAACGGTGGTTGTCTCTGGGACCATTTACAAGAGAAGTATACTGACCAAGTAAAACATGGTGAAAAAGGAGAATCAAGGAAGCTGAAAGAAATGTCAGAAACTTATTGCATTGTCTCTGTTCTAATAGCAACAGTGACGTTTGGTGCAACTTTCGCCCTGCCTGGAGGTTATAGAGCCGATGATCAGCCAGATGGAGGAACACCAACACTTGCTGGGAGGTATGGTTTTGATGCATTCATGATGGCCAATGCATTGGCTTTCATATACTCCACGATAGCTACTGTCGCTTTCATGCACTCTGGATCTCCTCTGCGTGACTTGAGGACCCGCCAAAACTACTTTGTCCTAGGGAGCGATTTGATGAGAACTTCGGTCACATGCCTGATTGCTGCCTTTGCACTGGGTACGTATATAATGCTAGCTCCGGTTGCTCATAAGACCGCCATTGCGATCTGTGTCGTAAGTCCTTTAGTTGTGGTATACTACAATATTGAAGATTGGCAAAAATGGTCTATTCTTTTATCATTTTCACAGATCAGAGGGAGAATATTTTTTACATTAGTAAACTTCCAACAGTTATACTTTTTGTTCTATTCTTTAGTATTCCCCCTGCTGTTAATTTTTGGTTGGGGCGCATATGCAAGTCACCACCACGTTTCGAAATAGAACGCATCTCTCCATAAAATATTATGTGGTGACGGCAGATCGGTATGAAATGAACCAATATTTTCCCCTTTTTTTCTAATTTTGAGTGGAATTTTCTCTTTCTGAGCGAGGGTGTTCTTGCTCTGCTGTGTTCTGTTGGGCAAACATTGTACTAGTTTTCTTGTTCCAGTGTGCTCATAATTATAGAACGGTGTGGTTAATTAATGTATTTTTTAATGTAACACTATTTAATACGTACTGTGTAATTGATATATGTGATTCGTGTAAAGCTTGTATGAATTTAATACCAGCAATCTCCCTTATCTGGCTAAAAGATTGGTAAAAAATATGAAGCTACTACTATTCTTAATATAAAAAAATTTGCCTGGAACAAGTGGTTAGCTAGGAATTCAACTGTGCTTATATGTCTTAATGGACTAACCTCGCAAGTGAACTCGAGTGCTAATTGACAACGAAATTAACGTCGTCTGTAGAAAACAAAAGGAGAATCCTAGAGGAAGCCCTCACACGAATGGCAAAAAAAATGACTCTGCGTGATGTTCTTTTTTTGAAAGAGCAGCAAGAGAGTTGCTGCAAACTTTATTAGAAGGAAAAAACGAAACAAAGATAGATTGGCCTGTTTTTTAAGGAAAAAACCGGACCGAAAAAAACCTTACAATATTGCTTACAATATTCTACCCCACATTCCACTACCCACCTATGTAAACTCCCCCCAAACCACTGAAGAAAAACATCGCAAGGAAAACCCCCTAATATCTAATCCGAATCTAGTCCATACTGTATGTCGACCAAGCAAAACCGTGGTTTAAAACCATGTCTTTGATCGACGTGGCCACTTGTTCTGATGTTGCAGTTATTCCCTGAAAGATACGTCTGTTTCTTTCAAGCCAAATGTTCCACCAGAAGTAGATGATGAGACCATCCAATTCTCGTCTTCTAGCTCTTTCATATTGACCTCTTAGTCTTCGCCACCATTTATACACCGAACCGTTGCGACTAAGGTTCCAACAACGATCGAGGTTGCCCCAGAGTAGAAGAGTGTCCCAAACATCTGAAGCGAAGGGGCAATCTTTGCACAGATGAGTCAGTGTTTCCGGAGATGCATTACAAAGACTGCAGTTCGCATTACATGGCCATCCCCTTTTTTGCAAATTATCTGTTGTTAAAATCTTGTTGTGAAGTAAAGTCCATGCGAAAAAGCGGCATTTAGGTTCTGCTTTCGCTTTCCAAACGGGATTGATTTTCATTCTACAATAAACCGTGCCGTATTGTATTAGATATGCCGTCCTTGTTGAATATTGGCCATCCGGAGTCCAGCGCCATCTTATTTGATCATCCATCTGTACATTGCTCTCGATTCGTCGAATAGCTTCATACAGAGTGACAAACTCTCGGATTGCATTAGGAGAGTTCACTGGTGTACAGAAACGAACCCAGTAATTGTCCATCATTGCTTGATGTACAGAGATTTTTTTTCTTCTTGCTGTTTGGAAAAGGTTCGGCGCCATATTTTTCGGGGCTTTCCCATCCACCCAACTTGATCTCCAAAAGTCTGCTAGCTTCCCGTTTCCCACCGTGACAACCGTGGATGCATTAAAAAGGGCCACATCCGTTGCATCGCAGGCGTGTCAAGTCCCGTCCACGCCCTTTCATTGTTCTTCCACTTGTACCAGAGCCATCAAGTCTTAAAGCACGAGCAAATCGCTCCAGATCTAGGATCCCCAAATTTCTTTGGCTTTTGGCGCAAAGTTATCGCCAATTGATCAAACATTTTCCTCCACTACAATTTTCGTGTTCTTTCCCACTCCACGTAAAAACTTTACCGAGTTTATCAATGCTTCAATGAGCCACTTTTATACCAAAGACCGTCAGTGATATATTGGTTGTGATGTTAATACCGACTTCACAAGGGTTTCTCACCGCCTTGGAAAGCAATTTTCCTTTCCACCGCCAAACTGTTGCCAATTTTATCAATCAATGGCTGAATTTCAATTCTTCTTAATTGCCTAATTTGTAAAGGAAGGTCGAGATATCTTCTCGAAGTGTGCGAGTTTCAGGGAAGATGTTCAACAGATCTTGCGTAAGATTATCTTGGCATCCGATTGATAAATTTCTATTTTGGAAATGTTGATTTTAACCTCGAGCATCTCCCAAAACATCCAATATTCGCCGAGAGCCGCTAGTCCGTCGCCTCGGCGTTAAAAAATATACGGCGCCATCGCATAAAGTGAACATCGGTTTTGCCGCTGCAGCGTAATGTGTTTTAGGATGCCTCGGTTCTCACGCATGAAGCAATTTCAAGTGGGTCTATTGCTAGGATGAATGTAAGGGGATAATGGATCCCTGTCTTACCCTTCGCTGCAGATTGCCGCCGTCGGACGTCCATTAATTAAAATCTTTGAAGAGGATGTCCTTAGAATTGCGGCCACCCATTCCCTCCATTTAAGACCAAAACCTAAGGCCTGAAGCACCTCAAGAAGATACGTCCAGTTGAGTGAATCAAAGGCTTTGGAAATGTCTAACTTAATGAAAAGCGCAGGTGTCTTGTCACGGTGAAGCTGGCGAATTACTCTTTGAACGTATAAAAAATTATCATGGATACATCTCTTCTCAATGAAAGCGTTCTGTGAGACGGAAACCATCTCATCCAGTTTGGGTGCAAGCCTGTTTGCCATTATCTTGGTGACAATATTCATAAAACTATTTATAAGGCTGATCGGCCTGAATTGTTCCAATCTATCCGCATTGCCTATCTTCGGGAGCAGGACGATGTTTGCTTCATTTAATTTGTGCAGCTTTTCATGGCGAAGATCGAAGAATGCTCTTATTGCTTCCACCAGATCGTTTTTGATTATGTGAAGGCATGCTTTGTAGAATATCCCGATATATCCGTCAGGACCTGGAGCTTTTTGATTTGGAAGCTCCTGCACGGTGTTGAACACTTCATCGTCCGTTATAGGTGTCTCCAGATCTGCGAGATCCCTTGTCGTGTAGCCCAAAGAACTCCAAAGGAGAGCTTTCTCCCTAATTCAGTGTTCTCCCAACGCTTTTTTGAAAAATTGGTAAGCCTCTTCAATTTTTTCTTGTTGAGTGAACATCAATCTGTCCCCTCTTTGAAGTACCCGAATCAGGTTTCTTTGCCTTCTTGAGGTGGCTATTAGATGGAAAAACCGGGTATTGGAGTCTCCTAGTCTTATTTTTGTTAATCTTGAGTGCTGTCTAGCCCTGGATTTTTGTATGGCAGCTAGGCCTAGCAGTTTGATTTTAAGAGCTTTCCGGAGTTCTATTTCATCGCGTAAAGTTTAACGCCTTTCTTGTGAGCTTTGAGAATGGCGACAGACTTGAATCAACGCTGCTTGCACCGCTAAGTTTGCAAAAGTTTTTCTCCTCCATCTTTTTAATGCTTTAGCCGCTCGATCATTTTGACATGCAACTTTAGCATGGGATCCGGTGTAAACTGGTTGCGCCCAGCTTGCATCACCGTCTCTCGAACCCCGCAACTTGATCCAAAGAAGCTTCAACCGAAACCCTCTATAGTGCTCATAGGTTGTGTTTCCTTGCATGAGAAGAGGGCAATGGTCTGATGTCATTGTTGGCATTGCAGTAAGGTCCGCATTTGGGAATGCCTCGTGCCATTCTGTAGTTGCTAGGAAACGGTCGATTCTCGTCATGGTTGGATGTTCGTGTTCATTAGTCTAGGTGAATCGATGTCCCTGCAGATCAAGCTCCAGGAGCTGCATTCTATTTATCGTGTGATTGAAGTGTTGCATCATTCGCCTATTTATTGGACCTCTGTTCTTCTCGCCGCTTGTCTAATGAGATTGAAGTCCCTAATATGAGCCATCTGGGAGAACCGATCCTTGCAGATCTTCTAACTCGCCGAGAAAACTTCTTTTATCGGTTCTGCTTATGCCCATATACACCAAGAATGTCCCAACCGACCCATCGTAACGAGAAGTTAATGTCGCAGTTGATCGATATGAAGTGCTTCGAATTGTGGAGATCATAGACATCATCTGCGCCGCCATGAGGATTCCTCTAGAAGCACCATTGGAAGGAATAGTGACTGCTTGGTTAGCCAATCTCGCTCTCGGCGTCTCATTTAGCAAACTTGTCATCCAATTAGTGATTTTTGTCTCTCAGAGACATACAATAGTGGCCCCGCAAGAAAGGATAAAGCGTTTGATGCTATTTCTCTTGCCGGATCATTTAAGCCTCTAACATTCCAGAAAGGATTAAGCAATTTGTCGACATTAGAATAACTATATTCCACTTTCCAACCTAATGACCAAATACGTAATGTGGATAGCATAATCGCACGAACGTAAAGTGGATAACATAACCAAATTTGAGGGACTTAGCCCCGACCGACCGTAACAATACAATGACATGGAAGACAACACTTCTATAGAAGCATCGAGGATGCACTCCTCCGCCTTATATCTCGCGGCAAGACAGCCTAACTCGATACAAAACTTAGAACACACTGCAGAGACACTGGGTCTTAGCTCTACTCGATTTGATACCCAACGACACAAAGGCCAACTGGCCAACATCTCTTCGGGATTGCAGTAAGCGGTGGCTGTTGGAGTCTGGTGTAGAAAATGATCCCCGCCCACAACTTGCTGCCGAACACACTGACCACTAACAAACTGCCATTGCTGATCCTCAGAACAAACGGACATTGCAGGAAACATAAAAACAAACAAAAGGACCACTAACTCGAATATTGGTGTGGCGCTTGTGGTCAGCCCTTTTGAACCTGCCCCTCCTAGGGCGTCGTGATGAGGACATCTCCACAACGGATACAACCAGCTCTAACACTCACCAGGATGAACCACCACCACTTCAAGGACCACTCACTCGAGCCGTGCACGTCAACTAAATTATCAGGTGAAGGCGTTCATAAGTATTCCAAGTAATGATACAATGAATGGGATGCTACTTAATTTTTGTGATGATGTGATTGTTCTTAGGAACCATGGGGAAGACCTACAAGGCACAAGGAAGTTCGCGTCTAGAGGAAAGATCAAATTGGAATCGGCTTCGGACTCCCAGAGATGGTAAACTTCAAACGGCCATAACTTTTGATCCAGGAGGCTTCTGGAGGTCTATGAGTACAAGAACGAAAGCTCTGGTCGTCCTCTTTCAAACCGATCCGAGATCACCTCCAAATTCCATCCGAGTCAACGGGAAATCACAAAACAATGCAGCACACTTTTCCAGTCCGAGTCTAATTGGGCTTCAATCTCTTATTCCGAGTTGTATTCAGTCGGCCCATGTTAAGGCCTAGGGTTGCACGTCCCTTGGACTATATATAGCCAGCCGACACCATAATTAGGGTTTGGGTTTTGTTTGATTAAGTTAGCCATTGCTACTACTTGTACTCGCGCGTGCCGACTAGGCCGCCCGTCTACTTGTTCGTCGGAACCCCAAATTTCGAGTGTTCTTGTTTCAGAATCAATCTACATTCATATTCGCAATTGAGTTGCTTGTAATCCCTTGTTCTTGATGGTTCTTCGATTGCTCGCAGGAACAAAGACCTTCGTGGTCAGGTTGGTCGCGCTTTCCGCGGGATCAATAACCTTCAGGAGGGTGGTGTACCGGTCGCTAAGGCGCAACGTCGGGTTTGTTGTAGTCGGGTCGTCAACTTCGTCCTCCACCAAATCGACGCTATCTTCTCTCATCGAAAGATCGGGATGCCTAGTCCATATCAGGTGGTATCAGAGCTCAAGGTTGCTCGGTGAGAGATCTTCTTTTCCGTTGTTTTCTTATACCTACAGTCCAGAAAATACCAGAAAGAAATACATCTATAGGCGAGTAGTCACCCTTTGGTCCAAGACTTTTTGTGCCTTGCTTTTACTGCTTAATCTCAGCTTGTTGAATTCACGGTTGCTTCGTCGAGTTGGGTTGCTGGTCTTTAGTTTTATGCCCTTAGAGTTTCGAGTTCGAGTCACGTTTGGATCACAGTCGCGTCGTAATTGAGTCGGAGTCTTTAGTAGATATCATATTGCAAAAAAAAGAAGAGTTCCTTCAGAAGACTGCTCGCCACCGTGCGCTGGTCGCCGAGTGCTCGCCCATCGCGTGCACTGGCAGCCGAGTGCTCGCCCATCGCGTGCACTGGCAGCCGAGTGCTCGCCCAGGTGCACTGGTCGACCGAGTGCTCGCCCACTGTGCACTGCTCGCCCGAGTGCTCGCCCATCGCGTGCACTGGTCACCGAGTGCTCGCCGACTGCTTGAGCTGGTCGCCTGAGTGCTCACCGACTGCATATCAGAGAAGAAAAAGGCAAGTGCAAATTCCAAAAGCCGCACGAGATCAATAGCAAATCAAAGTTCAGAGAGAGAGAGAGTGTGTGTGGTGAGTGTTGTTTGGAGTCCTTTGAGTCTGTTTTTCAGTTTTAGGGCTCCCGCAAAAAAAAAGAAAAAAAAGAAAAAAAAGTGGAAAAAAAAGAGGAGCCCTAGCTGCTTGCTTTGTGTTAAGGACGTTCTCATTGCGTTTCTATGGCATCGTTGGTGATTAGGCTCACGTCTCTAGTGAGGTTTGAGGCTAGGACCAGCACCTTACTGTTGTGGAACGTTTATTCAACTTGTTGTGACTATTGTGGTACGAGCTATCCTTTGTTACAATTGTCAGCCACCTATAGCTCCACAGAAAAATTACAACTTACCAGGCTCTTGCGTTTGGCACCTGTACACCACTTCTCCAGGAGATTTTTTGACTCGCGGTCACCGACACCTCCTACTAAGGCTTGGTAAGAACTGGTAAGAGCTTGGTGATACAAGTTGAGGGTTGAGAGATAGCGCCTTTCCTGCATTTGTTCGTTCTTTTGCTCTCTAACCATGTCAGGAACATCGAGCAATGATGGACAACATTCCCCTCGCACTAGGGGAATCATTCAACATTTCGAGCGCCAAGTCAAGCTGCATACAGAGGGTCTTGATGGCGATGTGCAGGTGGTAAATGAGTGGCTGGGACAGGTGGAGAAGGCTCAGATTGACACAACACCAGGCTGACAAATTTGGAGGTTTCTGTTGGCACCATCAATACCAACTTGACGGAGGTATTGGGGCGCCATGAGGACATGGGCCGAGTGCCTCCTGCTACACGCGGTAATGGTGTGTTGGGCAGTGAGGTCGATGAGAACGTCGACAACTACGTTGCTGACTCGGAGCTTGAAGAAGACCCTGCACGGCATCAACTTCATCGCAACCGGCATGGTGTGGGTCCTTTGCGTCCCCGGCATGAGGTACGTGACTATGATGATTCTCTTGGTAAGGTTAAATTTACCATGCCTCCTTTCGATGGTAAATATGATCCTGATGCATACCTCACATGGGAATTAGCTATAGAACAAAAGTTTGGATGTCATGAGTATCCTGAAAACAAAATAGTTCGAGCTGCCACTAGTGAGTTCACTGATTTTGCCTCTGTTTGGTGGAGTGAGTTTCGACGAAGAATCCGATGTCGCACAAAATCGGGCTGATTTGAAAAGAATCATGCGAGCTAGATTTGTTCCCTCTTATTACCAAAGATGATTTGTTAAATAAGCTTCACCGCTAAACAAGATAGTAAGAGTGTAGAGGAGTACTATCAGGAATTACAAATGGGCATGTTGCGCTGTGGTATAGAGGAGTCTGAGGAGGCTGCTATGGCTAGATTTATGGGTGGGTTGAACCATGAGATTTATGACATTCTTAGTTACAAGGAATGCAATTCAATCACTTGCTTGTTTCATCTTGCTTGCCATGCTGAAAGAGAAGTGCAGGGACGACGCAAATGGTCTAGCACGAGAACTAATGTTTCTGCAGTTCGTGCTAACACTTGGTCAACACGAGCTCCCTCTACAACCACAAGGCAACCGACTGCACCGTCCTCCAACAACAACAAGAATCGACCTCCATCTGCCGTGCCGACTTCCAAAGCTTCGGAGGTAACAAAAACTGCTGCACCAGAGGCTGCCAAGAGCTCTACTTCGGTTGCTTCAACTGGGAGGACGAGGGATGTGCAATGCCATCAATGCAAGGGGTATGGGCACATGAGGAGTCAATGTTCGAGCAAGCGCAGCCGACAGCGAGACAATGGTGAGTTTTCTTCGCTAGTGATTTGATGAAGAAACATATGCTATGCTTGCAGCTGACAATGCAGGGAGCGAAGATGATCATGACCAGGAAGACCACATTGAGGCCAACCATGCTGACCATTATGAGAGCCTCATTGTACAGCGTGTATTGAGTGTCCAGATTGGGAAGGCCGACCAAAATCAGCGGCACAACCTGTTCCGAACCAAGTGTGTCGTCAAGGAGCGATCATGTCGTGTGATCATTGACGGAGGAAGTTGCAACAACCTCGCAAGCGTGGACATGGTGGATAAGCTTTCGTTGGAGACAAGACCACACCCCCAACCATACTATGTTCAATGGTTCAACAGCATTAGTAAGGTCAAGGTAACACGCTTGGTGAGAATACAATTTGTTATTGGTTCATATCATGATTTTGCTGAATGTGATGTCGTACCTATGCAAGCATGTTCTATATTGTTAGGTAGACCTTGGCAATATGATAAAAGTTCTGTGCATGATGGTAGAACCAACCAGTATTCTTTTGTGCATAAGGGAAGGAAGATTGTGTTGCATCCTATGACTCCTGATTCCATAATTAAGGAGGACATTGCTAGAGCTAGTAAGCAAAAGATTGATGCAAATGCTAAAAAGAAAACATCTAGTTCTGTTGGAGAAAACCAAAGTGAGATTAAGTTGAAAGGAGCATGTTTTCTCGCTACCAAATCTGATGTGAAGGAACTAGATATTGATAAATCTGTTTGCTATGCTTTAGTTTGCCAGGATGCCTTGTTCTCAATTGAGGGATACCTGCTGCTTTGCCTCCTGCTGTGACTAACCTTTTGCAGGAGTATGCTGATGTTTTTCCCAAGGACGTTCCTTCAGGTTTGCCACCAATTCGAGGGATTGAGCATCAGATTGACCTCATTCCTGGAGCATCTTTGCCCAATCGAGCGCCATATAGGATTAATCCGGAAGAAACTAAGGAGATACAACGCCAAGTGCAAGAACCGCTGACAAAGGGTACGCGGCGTGAATCTCTTAGTCCTTGTGTTGTTCGGTCCTTTTAGTTCCTAAGAAGGATGGATCATGGCGTATGTGTGTGGATTGTAGAGCAATCAATAACATTACCATTAGATATCGTCATCCTATTCCTAGGTTAGATGATATGCTTGATGAATTAAGTGGCTCTACTGTGTTCTCTAAGGTTGATTTGCGTAGTGGCTACCACCAAATCCGTATGAAATTAGGTGATGAATGGAAAACAGCTTTCAAAACTAAGTTCGGTCTATATGAGTGGTTAGTGATGCCTTTTGGATTGACTAACGCACCTAGCACTTTCATGAGACTAATGAATGAAGTTTTGCGTGCTTTCATTGGTAGATTTGTGGTGGTATACTTCGATGATATCTTGATCTATAGCAAATCATTAGATGAACATCTTGCTCATTTGCGTGATGTTTTTGACACTTTACGAGATGCATGTTTGTTTGGTAACCTTGAGAAGTGCACATTTTGCACCGATCGAGTCGCTTTTCTTGGCTATGTTGTTACTCCACAGGGAATCGAAGTTGATCAAGCAAAGGTGGAGGCAATTCAGAGTTGGCCGACTCCTAAAACGGTCACGCAGGTGCGGAGTTTCCTTGGACTTGCAGGATTCTATCGTCGCTTCGTGAAAGATTTCAGTACGATTGCTGCACCGCTGAATGAGTTGTCCAAGAAATGCGTGGTTTTCCAATGGGGCAAGTCACATGAAGATGCCTTTAACTTATTGAAAGAGAAGCTGACTCATGCACCACTACTCCAACTCCCAGATTTTGGTAAGACTTTCGAACTTGAGTGTGATGCTAGTGGTATTGGGATTGGAGGCATGCTGATCCAAGAAGGTAAGCTAGTCGCTTATTTCAGTGAGAAATTATCTGGGCCTCGTTTGAACTATTCAACTTATGATAAGGAATTGCATGCACTAGTTCGAACATTAGAGACTTGGCAACATTATTTGTGGCCCAAAGAGTTTGTTATCCACTCGGATCATGAATCTTTGAAGCACATTCGTAGCCAAAATAAGTTGAACCGTAGGCATGCAGCATGGGTAGAGTTCATTGAGTCTTTTCCTTATGTTATCAAACACAAGAAGGGGAAGGATAATATTATTGCCGATGCTTTATCTCAACGATATACCATGCTTTCACAACTAGACTCTAAAATCTTTGGCTTGGAAACGATTAAAGAGCAATATGTGCTTGATGCTGATTTTAAAGATGTTTTGCTAAATTGTAAGGAAGGAAGAGTCTGGAATAAGTTCATTGTTAATGATGGATTTGTGTTTCGTGCTAACAAGCTATGCATTCCAGTTGGATCTGTTCGCTTGTTGTTGATTCAGGAAGCACATGGAGGAGGATTGATGGGCCACTTTGGTGTGAAGAAGACAGAGGATGTGTTGGCCAACCATTTTTATTGGCTAAAGATGAGGCTTGATGTGGAGTGCTATGTCTCTCGCTGTTCTACTTGCAATAAAGCTAAGTCACGACTGAACCCACATGGTTTATATATGCCTCTTCCTGCTCCTAGTGTTCCATGGGAGGATATTTCAATGGACTTTGTTCTAGGCCTACCTAGGACAAAGAGGGGAGGATAGCATATTTGTTGTCGTGGATCGGTTTTCTAAGATGGCACATTTTATACCTTGTCATAAGAGCGATGATGCTACAAACATTGCTGATTTGTTTTTCAGGAGATAGTTCGCTACATGGAGTGCCATCCACAATTGTGTCGCATCGATGCAAAATTTTTGAGTCATTTTTATGACGCTGGAAGAAACGGGTACCAAGCTCTTGTTTTCTACAACATGTCACCCTCAAACCGATGGCTGATCAAGTCGCCAATGTAACGTTGTCTACAATGTTGAGAGCCATTTTGAAGAAAAATTTGAAGATGTGGGAAGAGTGCCTTCCTCATGTGGAGTTTGCCTACAACCGCTCATTACATTCTACTACCAAGATAACTCCTTTTCAGGTGGTATATGGCTTCAATCCTCATGCACCTATTGATATTTTGCCGTTACCATGTTCTGAAAAAGTAAACTTAGATGCTGCTAAACGTGCTGATTTTGTGCTGAAATTACATGAAACTACTAAAGATAACATTGAGCGCATGAATGCTAAGTATAGAGCTGTTGGTAGTCAGGGTAGGAAGGACTTAACTTTTGAACCTGGAGATCTTGTTTGGTTGCACTTGAGAAAGGATAGGTTTCCTGATTTGCGAAAGTCAAAATTGATGCCTAGAGCTGATGGTCCTTTTAAAGTGATTGCTAAGATAAATGATAATGCATACAAGCTTGATTTGCCTGCAGATTACGGTGTAAGCAATTCTTTCAATGTTGCTGACTTAAAGCCGTACATGGGTGATGAAGATGAGCTTGAGTCGAGGACGACTCCATTTCAAGAGGGGGAGGATGATGAGGACATCTCCACAACGGATACAACCAGCTCTAACACTCACCAGGATGAACCACCACCACTTCAAGGACCACTCACTCGAGCCCGTGCACGTCAACTAAATTATCAGGTGAAGGCGTTCCTAAGTATTCCAAGTAATGATACAATGAATGAGATGCTACTTAATTTTTGTGATGATGTGATTGTTCTTAGGAACCATGGGGAAGACCTACAAGGCACAAGGAAGTTCGCGTCCAGAGGAAAGATCAAATTGGAATCGGCTTCGGACTCCCAGAGATGGTAAACTTCAAACGGCCATAACTTTTGATCTAGGAGGCTTCTGGAGGTCTATGAGTACAAGAACGAAAGCTCTGGTCGTCCTCTTTCAAACCAATCTGAGATCACCTCCAAATTCCATCCGAGTCAATGGGAAATCGCAAAACAATGCAGCGCACTTTTCCAGTCCGAGTCTAATTGGGCTTCAATCTCTTATTCCGAGTTGTATTCAGTCGGCCCATGTTAATGCCTAGGGTTTCACGTCCCTTGGACTATATATAGCCAGCCGACACCATAATTAGGGTTTGGGTTTTGTTTGATTAAGTTAGCCATTGCTACTGCTTGTACTCGCGCGTGCCGATTAGGCCGCCCGTCTACTTGTTCGTCGGAACCCCAAATTTCGAGTGTTCTTGTTTCAGAACCAATCTACATTCATATTCGCAATTGAGTTGCTTGTAATCCCTTGTTCTTGCTGGTTCTTCGATTGCTCGCAGGAACAAAGACCTTCGTGGTCAGGTTGGTCGCGCTTTCCGCGGGATCAATAACCTTCAGGAGGGTGGTGTACCGGTCGCTAAGGCGCAACATCGGGTTTGTTGTAGTCGGGCCGTCAACTTCGTCCTCCACCAAATCGACGCTATCTTCTCTCATCGAAAGATCGGGACGCCTAGTCCATATCACGTTGAGTTTCCTTTCTTGATCTTGTCTTTGCTCTTCTTGCTTATGCCGGTATTCTTGTTCATACCCTGGTTTACCAACTGAAGTATCGCTTCCACCTTTTCTTTGCTGAGATGTCTTTCAAAGTGTGAAGCGAACTGTTCAAACAAATCAGTATGAGAGTTATTATGTTGAGGTGGTGGAGATAATTCCCTGAGCTTGGTTGCAAGAAGGTCTTGTGCTAACTGTAAAGTACCTCTGTTGACTCCTAACCTGGCTTTGGTTTTAGCTGCCAGCCTAGCACTTCTCCTTTGGATGGTGATATTAAGGTTGGTAGAGTTGTGTTCTGAATTAGGCGGCTCTGTGGCATTGAGACTAGGAGGAGTTTGTAAGAGAGGGGTTTCAGGGTTATGTGATATCTCATTGATGTAATCCTCTATCCCGAGCTGGGTACTAGCACTACAACACGGATATAGCTTTCGGGGCATTTAATTTTACATGGCATTTGAGTCAAATGCCACCAAATAAAGCTTTTGCGGCATTTATTTAGATTTAGGGGCGTTTAATTGTCTGGCACATAATATTTGCCGGTGAAAGAATTTCCTGGCATAAAATATATGCCGGCTTATCATTTTATTAAGGGGGCATTTATAAATGTCGGGTTAAAATCTATGCCGGCATATATTATTTGCCGAATAATATGGAAAGAGGGGCACATAATAAATGCCGAGATAGAGTAAAGATGGCATTTTTTATGTGCCACGCAATGTAAATGCCGTGTATACTCACTGTTAGGCGGCAACGAAAACTGGGCGGGCGCGCAGAGGAAAAAAAAAGCGGAAAAAGGCGCCTCGATCAATGTCTCGCATATACCTAGTTGCCGCCTCGATTGATGTCTCACATCACACATCTCTCTAGCTGCGCCGCAGCGCTCTCGCTGCCGCCGGGCGCTGGCCCCAACTACTGGCGCTCGCCGCCAGCCTCGCCACCACGCCCACCGCCCCTCCTGGCCGCAGCTCCCGCCATCGATCCCCCCACCGGAGCCCTTCACCACCGGCGCCCCCCACCGATTGAAGCCCTCCATCGGATCCCTCCACCTCTGACCGCGCCCCCCCCCGGAGCCCTCCACCACCGGCGCCTCCGCCTACCGGCGCCTCCTCCTCCTCCTCCGGTTCGCGACCCCCACCGGAGCCCTCCCCCCACCGTCGCCTCCACCCGTCGACTCACTCCATCTCCGGTGCCCTCCCCCACCAGCGCTTCCCCACAGGTAACACCACATTTCCAATCTACTTGCTTTTCTGTTAACTCCTGCTTTGATTCGTGAAGCTCTTGTTCTAGTTTCTTTACAAGCTCACCTAACTAAAGTAAAAATAGAATTATTGTTAGTCCAGTTTGAAGCTGAAAGTGATAGGCTAACCTGATGGTGTTAGATAATACCTTGTGATGTTCATTTTGCTCAACTCTGTTCTGAAACAACGAGAGATCATATGACTTGAGCTCAAACTGAGATTTCAACTCTGAGTACTTTTTCTGCAGAGGTAAATGCGCCGTAATCTGGAAAACAAGATAAATTAAAAAAATAAGTATCAGATAATTGTAAACCATTCCACTAAAAAATAAAATTTATCAGAAGTTACAGAAGCAATATATAGATGTTAAGTAGCAACAAAGAGAGGTAATCCATGTTAGATCGACAAAAAAATAAACATATGCTTAACAATCTAGGAATCCAGTCTGTTAAAAGTTAATTGGTAGAACTATAAATGAATTTTCCTTTGTGTCCCACAGTGTATACATTCCAATGGCACCAAACAATACGAACCATTCTAAGTACTGCTCTTCAAGCTATATTTTGTTCTTAAGAACTTGACAGCATGACTATGCATTTCTTTCTTATGTGGAAAAACAAAGATATTAGTATAAAATTGCAAACTTTCAGTTAACAGATGAGCACAGATCTTTAGGGGCAACATGTGGTTAGTGGGATGTATTGCAGGCTTGCAGCAGTATCACATCACATGAAAAGGTCCTGACTTTTGGAGAGTCATATAAACGAGTTCAAAAGGATCAGCATGTGTTGGCATCACGTTCAGTGATTACCTTCTGTTCAATAACAGAGAGCCTTTTCTCATGATCAGAGAGATCAGCCTCAGCTTTAGCCAATTCATGGAGTTGCCTTAGCAAGTCCCCACCACCTCTGCGATATCATATTAGTAATCATTACAAAAAGGAAACGAAAATCCAATGTTTATATCTAGTCACATTAGTCTGTAAAATAACTACAAATCCAGGATACCTGTTTTATTTTCTGTCAGCCATCTAGTTTATCTCCAGGAAATACAACAATAATGAAATATGATAAACCAAAGACAACAATTCATGTCCCAAGTTCTGGTTGTTACCAACCAATACAAAAAAGGAGCACTTGATGTGCATTTCTGTCCTAGTCGCCTAGATTCACCTAAAAATGCTGGAAAAACTATTGTTCTTCGCAGAAAAGCATTGGACATAGTTCCAAACAACAGGAGTATCAAAGGAACATCCATTACCAAATTCAACTAAAAAAAGATCAGATCTAAACATTAACATTCAGTATAATGTGACACAATGTTACCTGCGACTACCTCCAGTCAAAGGCCACTAGGCTGAAAAATGTCACCTTCGAGGGTAACACTTGTACTGCCAACTTCTATTAAACGCAACCTGTGACAAGAATATAATCAACTATAACAGTAATAACCAACATTTTATATATTACATTTGGACAGACAGCTGCAGTAGCTTCATCACGCTTGGATACCAACTGAGCTTTCTTTTCTTTCAGCTCCTTCTCTGAGTGGCTTATTTTTGTCGTCAGCTGCTTTAGTCCAGATTCTGCTTCTCCAACTGCAGCTTTAGCATCTCTAAGTTGATCTTCTAGGCATTTCTTCTCATTTGCACTGCTTTTTCCTGCTAGCACACCCTGGGTAGAGTAGAATTTAATATCCCGGAATACATAAAGTCAAGAGGCTAGCAATTACATTATATTATGTGCAAACATTTGCATACCTGATATTCTTTCTCACTCTCATCCAGCTCCTTCGTCAGATTGACTGCTCTCTTTTTCATATCAGATGCGCCATCCTCTGCATTTTTTACAGCTGCATTTCTCTCAAGTATAGATCTTTTGATGTCTTCAATGTTCTTAAGTATCTATATGTGAATGTACACGTTGTAAGTAATTTGAAATAAATGTAGCCTATCTAGTAAGGGACATCAATATATAATTACCTTTTCAGCACCGCTTTCCTCCGACCTTAGTGTTTCCTCCTGATTATTCATCACAGAAGTTTCCTTGATAAGTTTCTTATAACACCCTTTGTTTTGGTTGACTACTTTTGTAAAAAAAGAATGTAGAGCTCCGAAGCTCGAGAGAATGGGATGGACATTAGCTTATTTTGGAGATGATGAAAGCAAAAAGGAATCGATAAATAATAAGATGATTAAGTTAGTTGACATTTATTATTTTGCTCTGGATGCTCCAAAGACTGGGATCAAGGTTAGTTCCAAGGTTGACATTTTGTTATTTGAATGTAGTATTGATTAGAACCAATCTATTTTCTATTAAAAAATATGTATTATACTACTGTGTGCATTAGAAAACATCGAGGGGTAATCCCTAAAGAAATTTCTGAACTTTTATACAGTCGTTCTATGATCTTCTCTCTTTCGCTTGTTTTGAACTTGTCTAAAGAAGATAAGATCATACACTTGTTGTTTGCTGATGGTGCGATGCACTTTCAGGGTAGACTGTTGAAGTGACTGAGGTAGGCAAAGTATTGAGCTTGCAACAATTTTGAATAGGATCTTCTTATCTTACCTAGGTTATATATAAATTTTATTTTGCATTTATAATGTCACTTGTACATATACCAGTATTTCCTTTTTCATCATTTTGTGTAAACACGCTATTTCATCATGTTTTTTTTCCTGCATCTTTTTTAAGGGGATGAGAATGGTACAAGGGCCTGATGACTTTGTGGATTCTATACTGAATGCTCAACGGGAAGCTGCAGCATCATTTCGTGTAAACACGCTATTGGTTGAGAAGTATATTACTCAGCCCAAACATATAGAGGTCCAGGTAATATTCAAGGATTTCAGTCCTGTGAAAGTCATTTTTTAAATCATATATCTGCAGTAGTCCTATGTCAATCTGTTGTTTTATGTGGCGCTATTTCAATATGTGAAGGTATTTGGAGACCAACATGGAAATGTAATTCACTTGTACGAGAAAGACTGCAGTCTACAAAGAGATATTTGATGGTTTCAGATTTTAGTTCATTATTGTTAGTTGAGTTAGATGACAAATATGCAAGCAACTCGCTTCATATCTGAACTCTGAAGTTCAATTCAAAATTTCGATTTACTATTTGGAAGCTTGTACCCATTCACATTTTGTGGAATAGTATTCAGCTTATTTGCATGCCACCCACCCTTTTCCATGCATTTTGTTATAAAACAAGTGGCTCTCCTTTGTTTGTCCCTTCTGATTTCTTCTTCAATAGTTATTCTGTTTAATGTTTATATTTTATAGTTTATACAGAGGGTTACTTATTGCATTGTTTGTGTTGAAGGCAGTTGGTTACTACAATGCTGGAACAGTGGAGTTTATTGTGGATACTCTTCATTTTTCCTTGTGCTTTTCCTTCACAGAAACATTTAATGTTGCTCTTACACTGTTAGTGTCAGCAACCAGAATACTTATGCTGCTTGGATACCACCTGTTGTATTTAGAACGGCATGAAGTTTTTTATCTTCCATGTTAGTTTTCTTGTTTTGCTTAGTTGTGTATGTTTACTAGAGCATGTCGTAGCTGATTGAACATTCCCTGTAGCTACATTCCTAGGTGCTTGGTGGCATCTGATAACCGAAATTGTTTGCCATATTGTAGCTTATGCAATAGATGTAAAAAAATCTTTTGCAAAGCATATAGCCTGACTCGCATTTTCTCCTTGTCTGTTCCTAGGTGGCTGAGAGGGCACTGTTTCTTTGGAACAACGACCACATTGAGAACTTAATTAAGCAGAATTACAAGGTGATATTACCCATCATCTTTCCTGCACTTGAGAGAAACGCCAGGGGTCACTGGAACCAAGCTGTTCAAAGCTTGACATTGAATATACGCAAGATACTCTCTGATCATGATTCTGCATTTCTTGGGGTAGTGCATGCAGGAGTTCAACGACGATTTAGCATGGTTTGTTTGCTTTATATCGACAACAAGGTTTGTATGTCAATCTATCCCAATGTCTTGCATGACTTCTCTGCAGTATCGCATCCCTGTCAACTATATAGTCATATCCAGTCTTTTGGCAACAACCAATCAGTAATGACGTCAAAAATGCATTATCCTGTCATCCTTGGAACATTCTGCCCAGGTGATATTGTACACGCTATTGATGATAGAGAGGTATAATCCATTTCTTTCAATGCATTATCCTGTCATCCTTGGTCGTTCAGCAGTATTTCCATTAATCCCTTACTGTGTCTTTCCTTGCCTTTTTCAGATACTTGAATAAGGATATTGACTTGGGTCTTCTGTATTATTTTCACACAGACCAAACAATTGATTCTGTTGTGCTTTTATTCTTTCTTCTCTCGTTGCAGAAGAACTAGTAGGGAGATTCTGACAGGAGAAAGGGGGTTAGGGTTTAAGGTTAATTCGGCAAATCATCCACTTCCTGCTTCCTCATGATATGGTTGCTATCGGAACTTTTTTTTTCTGTATGGCCTTCAAATTTTATTTCTAAATATATGCCACCTTAAAATTTTAAAGTAACTTTTTACTATTTGTCCTTCTATATCAATCCTATTTAGCTATTTCCAGTATCATTTACAAACATCGGCTAGTGTAAGATACACCGCTCAAAGATATACTAAAGATAGATAATACAATTTTTTTGTAGATATACATTGAAAAAGGTGTAAAACCTAAAATAACATCTATTTGATGAACTCAGGGAGTATATTGGAATAGATTAGTCAGTTTTCTAATGGTTGATTCTTTGCACTTACAGGATTTCAAACAGTATCTCGAGTTGCAATCAACAATGTTCGTGCAGTACTACCGCTGCGGCCGATATCGTGATCTGAACAAGGAGAACGAGACAAGGATGGGAATAGGAGTAAGCGTGCTAATTTTTATTACATTTTTTAGTTAATTTCCTACTGGTTATTAAGAGGTGTTACCGATGGTCAACTGTATATTTTGCAGTTCTAATGCCGGCATCTGCTCTTGATAGGCTCAGTAAGTCTTTAACGTATTTCGTGATAACCATCTAGTCAATCCACTCATCATACTTCAACATGTGTGCATTGTCTTCTAATAAGGGTGCAATGTATACTTACTCCTGTTCTTACTTCTACCTTTCAGGTTCTCTCCAGATTGAGTATCCTATCCTGTTCCAGATTCAGAACCCTAGCACTCAGCAGATTTCGCACTGCGGCGTGCTCGAGTTCGTCGCCGAAGAAGGCTACGTCTATATTCCGAGCTGGGTTAGTACACTGTTCAGAAAAATAACCCTTTAACGCATGCGGTTCAGAAATTAAAGAATGAGCCGTCAGAACATGAACTGATGCTTCTTGTGTAAATCCCTGCATTTTTGCTTCAGATGATGGCGCATCTGGGCCTCCGAGATAACAATCTTGTGCTGATGAAAAACACATTCCTTCCCAAGGGCACGGTAAAGCTAATGAATGAATGAAGATGAAATAAAAATTAGAGAATCAGTAGAGCTAATGAATGAATGAAGATGAAATAAAAATTAAGGAAACATTTTAAGAAGCACATGGCAAAATATATCAGTTGATGTGTATCAAAGTGGCTTGTATAGACACTGCATGTACACTGTGATAAACTTCCACATAACAGACATCAAGAAGACAATAAAAGGTCAACATAAGCAACTTTGGATTTCTCTATTCTATACTAGTGAGCTGATAACTAATCAAAGATCTACTATCCTGTTGGGCTGTTACTAAAATTAGTACAGCATCTCATTGATCCTTTTTTTATGGTGAGAATGAAAATATGCGAAACCTGATTGGCGCATGATTCTGAATAGAAGAACAATATAGAACCTAAAATAACATAAGGGGGGAAAACAACTCAGTTTTGTTTTATCTTCATTCTATTCAGTTTTGTTTTATCTTCATTCTATTTCTAATATGAATAAAGAATACAAATGTGCAATCAGAAACACATTTGGTTAGACAAATAAGCTATGGCCAGTACCAACAGTCCTCCTCCAGATTATCTATATTGCTAATTTGAGATGCTAGACTTTATAAACTCAACAGTAACCCAGACACATTTAGAATGTTTTGTCAGATAGGTTAAACTAGATGTCTGATAAACTGTGTGGTATGTTGTAAACATGCTCTAGATGAAATATTAATAAGAATATGTAAAGACAGGTTAATATGTAGATGTTGCAAACCTGAACAAAAAAAATGAGATAAATGAATGTAACTAATAGATCCAACAATCTTGCAGTATAAAGATTTGCAGGTACCTAGCCATGTGAATGAAGAAATAGTTCATCATCTTCCCGGCAAAATGCACCAATTCTACGTACCTCAACAAGGTTTCCCGAATCTCGGATCTGTAGGATATGTATTGTTTGATATCGAAGAGAGACAATGCAGAGCAAATCCTCATACAAGTAAGCACCAATACTATGAGCCAGATTGATAAAATCATGTATGATAATGCACTGATAAGTGAAGACCTGATCTGAAATTGAAGATACTTATTTCTATGCAGACTTGGGAAGTGAAGACTTGATCTGAAGATCTACATGCCTGTTCTGCGTCTCGATGGGAAGGGAGGTGAAGACCAATTTGCTTTATTTTGGACTACCTACATGTGTGAATGGGTTACACATGTGTGAACATGCACTGCATGTGTGCATGTGTCCCGTGTCAGTTATCCATGACTACATTTTCTTTATTTTGGATTATCTAAATGTTGGTGCGTGTTAGTTATCCATGTGTGTATCGCTCAGTCAGTGTGTGAAATGCAGTCATGTGTGAACTGTTGCAACAAGTTTGAAATATGAACAGCCCATTTGTCTCAGCTTCTATAATATTTTCATATGCATTATTTGAGTATCTACCATGTATTCTCTTAAACAAGCAACAAAATGGCTATTGTACATACTCTAAACATGCATTGGACTAGTATCAATGAAATGGGCGTGTGATCAACATTGAAATGGTATTTATTATGTGCCACAAATAGATACCACGGCATTTGTTATGTGCCATTAGTAGGAAACCCCGACATTTATTATGTGCCGGCTTAATGGACAACCCTGGCATTTAATATGTGCCGGGGTAACTCTATTCCCGGCATTTGTTATGTGCCATTAGTAGGAAACCCCGACATTTATTATGTGCCGGCTTAATGGACAACCCTGGCATTTAATATGTGCCGGGGTAACTCTATTCCCGGCATTTGTTATGTGTCGTCGATAACCAACCCCGGCATTTATTATGTGCCGAGCTAGATAAATGCCGGGGATTACTTTTCCCCGATGGCATTTTCCTTGACGGCAAATAAACGTCGGGGAAAGTGTTTTGGGGGCGTTTAGGCACTTATAGCGGCATATATAAGCGCCATTAGTGGCTTACTGTGTTGTAGTGTAGAGAGATTTTGCGCTGGCTGCGTAGATGAGTGGCATATAGGCTATGATGACCCAGTGGAATGTGTGATTTGGTGCCTGCCCACAGGGGTTTGGTTTGTTTGGGGTTCCTGTGCTACAATCCGACCAATACTAGGATCAGCAACTATCTCAGTATGGTCAATGGACTCTCCATTCTGAATTTGTTCTGTGGGAAAGCTGATATAGCTAGGCAGCACACTATCCCTTTGTTCCTGTGTCAGCGCATTTGGGCTCATCGGCTGAATTATGGGAACATTATTGGAAGGTTGTGAAAGCAGGGCAAATTGCTGGTCGTCATTTTTAGTTTGTTCATTTGCGGCAGTAGGCTCTTCTTTATCACTTAGTTCGTGCAAAGAATTATCAGAAACTCAACCGAAGATGAGGACACTCTATTTTGAGGTGGCGACAGGTGTTGAATTATTGGGACAGTGTCTACTTTATGTGCAATCTGAAAACAGTCAAGAGAAACACTATCTTGACATACCTGCACTCCCCTTTGAACTTTTGACATCGTGCAGATGCGAGGATCCCCCTCGCCTATGCGGTTCCTGTTCCAATCAGTGACGGGCGGATCGGCAAAAGTCACCCTCCTCCTTCTATGCTCTTGAGTGGACTTTTCTTGCTTCGTTTTCACTTGCTCAGACTTCTTCTGCATGGGACTGTTGATGATTACCGCTTTCTGCAACTGCTGTTGGGGCGGTGACCACTTCCGATAGCGTCGTGGAGGTGCTCTTGCAGGGCTGTGCCAAGAGGAACTGTGGCAGTCCGCCACACCTCCCCTGCACCTCGAGCTGCGGACCCAGCTGGAGACGCTGCGATGTCTGCGCGTGTTGCGGTGGCGGTCACCGTAGTTGTTGTCGTCGTCGTCGTGGTCGTCGTAGCGCCTTTGTCGACCACCGCTTCTGCCATAGTCTGGTTCCCCGCGTTCCCTTCGCTCACCCGCTTCGTCAGGAGTGCCATAAGCCCAGACGAATTCACGGCGTTGCTTGCGATTCGGAAGGTCGCCCAAACCACCGCATCCATGGAGGAATGAGAGGTCTTCCACAATTTCCAGATGGTTCCGCAGGTTGTAGACTTGCCCTCGCTTCATGTCAGATGGGTCGTCATGATGTGGCGACATCTGAAACAGAGGAATGTCGGTTGGGGGAAGCTCTCTGTCGGGCTCCAAAACCGTTAGGCTGACCTCCTTTGGAATCGCGCAAGGGTCAGAGCACCAAGCCCAAAGATCAAAAGATCTTGTGTGCTCCCGACGCCTTGTGCTCTCCTGCACAAAGTGAATCGCACAAGCCGAGCCCAAAGCCCGTGCTGCCACCTCCTCATTCCAGCAATGAACCGGGATGCCTTCGACGCGAACCTTGACATGGTACTCAAAGTTGACATTTGTGGCATATCTTTGCTCGGACCATGCTGCAAACTGGAAGTTTCGGTCCCAGATGGCATCGCTGCGATGTCCAAAGACCTCCTTCGATCGCCGCCCAAAGAAAGATGACTAGGAATTGCTCCGGGTAATGTTTGACAAGCTGAAAATCACCGTGACGGAGGTTGAATCTGTCCCGTAGCATATCGCCACCGCATAGGTCTCGACCTCATGGCTGTTCCCTTCTACCAGCACACCGCCGCCCTGTCAATGATCTCATCACGCCGGCGTTTTATTGTGCCAGTAGCCAAGATGGCACAAGAGGCCCTTGCCGGCCTGGCTCTAGGGTCGCTAGGGTATCTCGCCGCCATATCACCTCCTCCGCGGACAATGTCACAGCAGGATTTGCTGAGGGAGTTAGGTGGCTTTGTGGGGGAGTGTAACATCCCAAAATTTGGGTTTTCAAAAATTTATGTTTAAATTAGCTTTTCAAAAATTTTACATCAATCTTATTTGATTAAAGAAATTTAATCTAGATTTTTTTTTTAAAAAAAAGCTAAACTATTTTTAAAGTGCCTTTTGAGTGTATCAAAAATTTAAAATTTAGTTTTTGCAGTGTTCTTTGTATTTCAGAGAATTTCTCAAATTTGAGATTCGCTAAAAATTAATTAAAATTATTAATTTAAACATTTGGATGTTAATTGATTTTTTATTTGGATTTCTAATTCGAATTATTAATTGTTCGGCGAATTCTATATCAAAATTTTATTTCAAAACCTTTCTAAAAGTCTCATTAATTAAAAAATATACTTTTGAGACAAAATAAAAGATTTGGTTTTGCTAAACCTATCTTATTTAATATAAATAAAGCTAAGAGAATTTCTGCGAAATTTCCTACAATTATCAAATTATATATTTTCTAAAGCCTTCCAAAGCTTTAACAAAATAAAAATATATGTTGATATAAAATAAACTATTTGGTGGTACCAAAATATTTTAGTTGATCTCAAAATGTCCTAATTAAACTCCCTAAATTTTCTTAGAATTTTTGGGGTTGTTTTAGTATTTTCTAAATTAAAAAGATATTAAAAACGATATAAAAGTATTTACTGTACATGAATAAAATTATTATTTTATTCAATAATATTTTATTTGTGTTACTAAGGCCGTGAGTGACGTTCCAGATTTTTCCCGGATTTTTGAACCATCGTTTGCTATTTATTCTGATTTTATTGGTTAATTCGGATTAAATAAACATTAACGCTACAGTAATTCCGGCAGTTTCCAGTCAGTTTCCAGTCATAACTCCGGCGAGCGTTTCCCGACGATCCGCTGGTCGGATCGCCCTATAAATTAAACCACAGATTCTCACCTGCGTTCTCTTTACAACCCAATTGGAATTTTCCCCATCAGAGTTCCGGATCTTCCTGCGTGAGCTATTCTTTTCAACTCCGGTGAAAAGTTCGGCGAGCTCTCCTGGTCACTCCCGATTTTCTTTTGATCTGAAATTTTGACCAGAGCTTCCTCTTCCTGCCCTCTACCTCCAGTAAAATCAGATTTTGTAAAAACCTACCGGAGCACCTTCGGCCACCGATTTCTTTCCCTACTCCGGCGAGCTTTTCCCGTTGATCAAGTTCTCATTTGTTGCTGAAAATTGAACCCTAGATTCTCCTCGACATTCCCCACATCATACTCAAAAATCAGCATCAGAATTGCTACGGATCTTCCTCGGCAAGCCTTCTTCCCCAACTCCAGTGAGAACTTCGACGAGCTCTACCGGACGCTCCCGAACTCCGTTCATCCTCAAATTTCTTGTGGAGCACCCCCATGATGGTTGTAACACCTCTGTAAAACAGTTTTGGAAGATTCCAATCGGAGCACCGCCGGCGCACCGAGCCGTCCGCGCCGCCCCCAACGTCGGCCTGTTTTGGCGGCGCGTTCCTGGTCAGCTCGTCGCGATTTTTGGTGATCCGTCTATGTCACATCGTGCCTCAAGGTATCCTCTGTTTGCCATCCAAATTTGGTGCAATGTTATTCATTAGATCAAAAGTTATGGCCTCCCAAAAATCAAATCGTGCCGGAGCCCGTTCTCCCTCGTGTTTGCGAGTTTGGCCGTGAAATTTTTATGGTAGACTCCTCTTGATGTCCCCTACATGGTGCTCACCCTAACCCATGGTTTTGACCTCGTGATTTTGCGCAGAAAATTCTTTTCTCCTATCAGACTGCGTTGCGGACAGCAGAAAACTTCGTCGCGCGTTCCCCGTTGATCCAGAAGGTAAAACTCAGATCCGTTCATGTCACTTTGTGCCAAATGATCCCATATAACTCTCTGTAAAATTTGGTTAGGTTTTGTGCAGTACTTTAATAGTTATGATCGTTTGATCTATTAGCTCGGAGCCGTTAATCGGCGCTTTGTGATTAATCCGCGCCGCCGCCAAATCCGCAATATCGTTGAGTTCGTGTCGCCGTGTTCTACGCGATAGACATTTTCCCTTTGCTGTTGCGTCTACCAAAATTATTTTTATTCGTCGGCCGCCGCCTTTTGCCGCCGCCGCGCGCTGTCTTTTGCCGCCACCCAATTTAGTTCGCTTCGGCCGTGTTGTCCTGTCCAGTGGGTCGTTACCCTACTGTTTTGCCCATCGGCGGAGTTCATTTAATTCCCGGTTGCCACCAAAGCCATATTCTAGTATCTACCCGTCGTCTTTTGTCGTTGCGTCGCGATATGTGTACTTCGCAGATCGCAAATTAAATTTGAGCCATGTCATGACGTCGCTGCCCTACCCTTGTACCGATGGTCGCCACCTTATAATTTTATAAGTATTCTGTTAACGTTTCGCCGTTAACGTTCCATCGTTAACATTCCGCCGTTAACGTTTCGCCGTTAACGTTCCATCGTTAACGTTCCGCCATTAACGTTCCATCGTTAACGTTTCATCGTTAACGTTCCGTTGTTAACGTTTTGCCGTTAATGTTTCATCATCAACGTTCTGTCGTTAACGTCCCGTTGTTAACGCTTTGCTCTCATTGTATCGCTGTCATCGCATAGGTGCATGCAAGTGAAAGCCCTAGTGCGATGTCATCACCTTTTCTATCGCTTTATTGTGATTTAGCTCATCACGTTGAGTTCAGCCTTGTATTCTTGTCATCTCCGTCTCGTCGTCGTCGAGTCTTGTTTCCGATGTAAGATTAACCTCCGGATCGAACCGTAGTGGATGTCGATCCCATCCGTTCTTGTCTTATCCCTGAAAATCTAATCTGCCATTAACCCATAATTCATTCGTGGACTTGGTCACTAGACCATTGGCCATATGTCATATCCTTGTACCCATATCTAATCTATCAGTCCATCTGTCCTTTGTTTGACTGTGTATCCACTTAGTCAACGAAAGTCAACCTCGAGCATCTGTTTAGTTCATCGTGAATTAACATATCTTCGTGGACCCGGTCTATAGATCGAGAGTCCATATGACATCGGCTATCCAACCAAGATAATATTCTTCGGAATACTATTCCTTCTTTCCCAGTTATTAATCTTTCTCTTCGGTGTATTTTCCAAAAGCCGTTCTCTTTTGTCTAATCATCGACCTAATCCATTCAAGTTCCTAATTTCATCTAAGCCGTTGTGCCCAATGCTATTCGTTCTTAATTTGGAGTTTACTTGATTTGCCTTTTGAGTTGTGTTGTATTTGTGTTTCTTTATCGTTAGACGCGTTGTCCGGAAGACATTTAAAGAAGCTGAAGATCAAGGAAGTAAAGATTGAAGATCGAAGATCCAGAGTCAAAGATAAAGAGTAAAGAATAATAAAGATAGCAAGGGCCAGGCAAGTTGTGCTTTGACCATTTTGATCCTAAGTTTTGAAAATGTATTTTGATTCAAATTATGCATGCTAATTCAATTAAAAATGGATTTAAATAATTTGGGTGAATTAGCTAATCAACCTATTTGTTATTGTCACCTTGTTGCTAACATTTGTATGCCATGATTCCTTTGATAACCTAAGTTTGGTAATACTAGTTGGTTGATAATATTGTGCCAACACGGGAGGCTAGACCGTGAATAGTTGCTTAGCTTGGCGTATACCGTGAACAATCTTTTAAAATACAAAGGTCAATATTGATTAATGGAATATGCAACGATTTTGAATGGTGTGATGTGTTGCCACACGATGATGTTGATATATGGAGGCCTGTGTGGTTCCATATGGATGTTGAGTTGTTGTTGGCATGTGTTGCACAATAATCAACTTGGGATGGGAAATGATTTCGACTGGGGCAAGTGGACCGAGGCTTCGTGCCATGTGGGCCTTCGTGGCAATTGGGGTGGGTTGAGGTTGTGAGGGTCAGTGTGCCAAAATGTGAGAGAAGGATGTCTTGCCTTGGTCACTAAGGACCTTACCTTGCAAGCCTTTGACTCGAGTCTCTCGTGACAACCACATGTCCGAATGGGAAGACCTAGTTTAGTAGGATTCGATATCTCGCCTTTGATACTCGGGGTGGCGCTACACGGGGTAATCAGACGGGAGCGCGTGCTCGTATACGGCTTGGTACCCTATCCAACGGTGTTCGTCACCCTATACTTCACTCTGTGAGGGAAGTGATAGTGGAGGCAACACGGAGAGGTTCCTAGGTGGAGATAGAAGTTTCAAAGGCTTTGTTATGATCACTCATTCGCATACTCTTGTATGGCGATTCACTACCGACGTGGTGAGTTGATTGTATCTTGTGGGTAAAGTGTACAACCTCCGCAGAGTGTAAAACTATTCGAATAGCCGAGTCCACCGGATGGACAATGCTCGGGGATTACAGTCAAGGGGTAGTGTTTTGAAAATAAAATGGGGTGGAAGGCTGTGTGCTAGAGTTGATGATGAAAGTTGATTAAGGACTGTGTGTTCAAAATAATATGGAAAACAATTGAGAAACTTATTATGCTATTAAAGTTTTGCTCCTTTTAATCTAAATAAATAATAATTCAAAATATTGATGCAATGCAAAATAACCAATTGAGCCATTCCTTTGTAACAAGCCATGCATGTAGTAATAGAATTGCATTCTGTGCATAACTTGTTGAGTACGGTGTGTACTCACCCTTGCGGGCAAAATTTTACCAGAAGAGAAGTCTACGCCAGCGTGGAAAGAGGAGTATACTGGAGGGCCAGAGAACTAGGGAGCAAGCCTCTGTCAGAGCGCCTGTGGCGAAGATGGATCACCATGACGTTTAATTTCCGTTGTTGAATTATTTACTCTGATCATTGTAAGCCCTGCGTGGCAAACTATTGTAAGGGACCATATGGTCGTACAACTCGTTTATATACATGATTGATGTACTTTATTTATCATTCCGCTGTGTATGTTGTGGTATATTATCCCTGTTTAGCCTGTGTGCACTAGCGCGATCCTGGACTAGTGCAGAATACACAGAGTGTCCGAATTTGCAAATTCGGGGCACGATAGGGAGCAGGCTGATGTCTTTTGATTTAGAGTGTTGCTCTTCCGGTAGAGCTCTTCTGCTTTGTATGAGTCTTGAGCAGTCCCTTGTGAGCCCCGGGTGGATGTATATGAGGTTTGGCTGATCCTTTTACTGCTTCGGCAACTTATGGCTCTGTGCCCAGAGTGGAGGCATCGCCAACACCTCACCGGCTCTCCACAGAAACCAGCAACATGTTTTGATGAAAAGCAATTATAACACTTTCCTTTCAGTTTCTGCTTGAAGTAGTCTGCGCCACTGATTCTTGGGATTTTTTGCTGCGAATTGCCTTGAGGAGATGAATGCGTCTGCCTTCTGATGTTGAATGCGTCTGCCTTTTGGTCTGTATGGTCTACTGATAATGAATGCTTCCGCTTTTTTCGCCACCAATATTGAGATTTGACTTGGGTCCATCCATCCTCATCTACCATTGGCGCTCTGGATCTCAAGGCGTCCTGGTCTTTGCTGCTCCCGCTTTGTATCTTGGATGAGCTTGTCGAGATGGAACCCTTCAAGAGCTGCTGGATTTCGGACTGGGGCCTGTTGCGTGTGAGGAGGGGCGAGCAGAACCCTCGAGCCCCAAACTCCTCCTCTTATACCCATTTCTCCTTGAGAGAGGATGGAATCCTGAATTTCTGGATCTCCAGTTCATCTGCTCTCAATGAATGTTGCCCTGAGTTTGGGATTTGAATGCTCTCTGTGCTTGTCGATTGAATGCTGACTTGATTTGTCACATCGCTTCCTTTTTCCCTATTGAATGAAGCCTTGACTTTGCTTCTCAGACGCCAGATTCCCATGCCGCTCCTTAAACTCGCTTAGGGCCGACACCCAGCGAAGGTAGGTGCGGCGTAGTAGGCTCAAGGCGGAGAAGGTGCGGCAATGAAGATTTAAGGATCCTTCGCCAAATCCACCGTGCAGCCCTTCTCACCGAGCACCACCGGGCCACCAGATTCCGGTGCCTGTCGAGTGATTTGATGCGAAACCCGACTTGGAGATAGTAGATCGGCTTGCTAGGGGACGGATCCGTGGTTTTTTGGGTGACGAAAGCGATGGGTGGATGGGATCTGGCCTGAGGGTGGGGGCGGCGGAGGGGGCGACTCCATTCGCAAGAGCTCTTTTCCCACAGGACCTGTTCAATGAATACAATCTCCTGCGTGGATGTTCTTAATGGGCGTTACATACTTTTGTGAGTCGTGGACAATGTCGCAACGCTTGAGCGGCTCGGCTTGACGATCCAGTCATTCGCGTGTCCAAGACGGAGATTCCGGGCACTAGATCATATTTCAAACATGGGAATTCCCCTATATTTCACGGGAATTGAGTAATTTTCATTAAACTTCATGCGACTTCTATAAAATTCCATCTTTCCAAATAGGCCCATAGCAGTTCCCATATGAAATGTTTGGTTTGACAAAGCTAACGGTGAATAGGCCGTGCAATCCCGAGAAATAGTATGAGTTGGTGTGATATGACCAGGGTTAACAAAACCGGCGAAAACTGCTCGAAAACAACGGTTTTCAATCTTACCGCCCTGGTTCGAGATCCAAAAGCGCTCGGTAAATCGGTCTAATTAAAAAAATTGAAAAATTTTGAAAACAATTATGTGTTCGAAAACCGTGCTGTGAATTTCGAACCGGTTTTTAAATTTCGGTTTTTGAATCCCTGGATATGACCAAGTCATTTCTTAGTACCATAAAATCAATAAATAAACTGAGGGTTTGAATTATCGCTCCAAAATGGTAGGATGATCCTACCATAAAGCAATCCATCCTAGGATAATTTGATTCCTCAAACCAAGCGCACTTCTATATTACTCCATACATTCATATTTAAAAGACGTATTTTGACTTTGTACAAGGGTTAACATTGTGTTGAAATTGAGAAAAGTACGAGAGAAAATAACTTAGATACAACCACTTAATTGTCTTAGAAGACAAAAGATATACTTTGTATAAATGACAATGAATAAATGCATATAGTTAAGAGAGAACAAATAGAGGTATAGAAGGAATGACCTCATTAAATTTAAATACAAGACTTATATTTGTGAACAAAATCATTCAAAAATAAGTCTTATAAAAATGAACGGAGTGAGTATTGATCACCAACGAATGACTTCTTCTCAAGTTAATTTAAGCTTTCCGGGAAGCAGCAGTACGAGTTCACCACTAGTTGATCGAAAAAAAGGTCTCCACACGTACTAATGTTGTGCCCCGAGTTTGCAAATTCGGACACTCTATGTATTCAGCATTAGTCCAGGATCGCGCTAGTGCACACGGGCTAAACAGGGTTTAAAGTACCAATCACATACACAGCGGAATAACATTAAAGTACTTCAACCATTTATATAAACGAGTGTACGACCTTATGGTCATCCATACAATAGTTATGCCACGCAGGGCTTACATTTATCAAATAACAAAAGTTCAACAGCGGAATAGAATAAATCTTCATGATGCTCCATCTTCTGCCACAGACGCCCTGACAGAGGCTTGATTCTTTAGTTCTCCAGCCCTTCAACATACTTTTGTTCATAAGCAGGAGTAGTTTCTTCTTCTGGTAAGTTTGTCCGCAAGGGTGAGTACACACCGTACTCAACAAGTCATGCACAGAATACAGTTCTATTTACTACATGTTATTACAAAGGAAAGGCTTTTCTGGTTGTTTTGCTTTTGCATCAATATTTTAAATTGCTACTTATTTATATTGAAAGCATCAAAGTTATATAACTATTATATTTCTTCAAGTTGTTTTTCACAATAATTTGGACACACAGTCCTTAAACATCTTTCTTTGACACACAGTCATTCCCCCATTTTATTTTCAAATACTATCCCTTGACTGTAATCCTCGAGCATTGTCTAGTACCGTGGACTCGGCTATTTGAACAGTTTTAACACTCTGCAGAGGTTGTACACTTTACCCACAAGATACAGTCGCACGCCACAAAGGCAATTGACCATAACAAAGCCTTTCAGAGACTTCTACCTTAACCCGAGAACCTCTCCGTGTTGCCTCCACTATCACTTTCCTCACACAGAGCCAAAGCATAGGGCCGACGAACAACATTGGATAGGGTACCAAGTCAAGCATTGTGCACGCCTCCCCGCATAGCATTCCCCATGTAACTGCCACCCCGAGGTATCAAAGGCAAGATATCGGAATCCTACTAAACTAGGTCTTCCCATTCAGACATGTGGTTGTACGAGAGACTCAGGTCAAAGGCTTGCAAGATAAGGTCCTTAACTGACCAAGGCAAGACTTCCTTCTCTCAGATTTTGGCACACAGCCCTCACAACACTCAAAACCCCCAAATGCCACACAGGCCCACCTGGCACGAAGCCTCGGTCCACTTGCCCCAGTCTAAATCAATTCCACCCCAAGTCATTTAACAGTGCAACACATGCCCGTAATCATCTTTCACGTAGAACCACACAGGTCTCTACATTCCAGTTTCAATACCAACATCATTCCACCTTTTATCAAAAAAGCATTCTCTAATTCTTTAGTCAATGTTGTTTTTGTACTCAAAAAGATGATTCTCATTGTTAGCACGGCTAAACAACTATTCACGGTCTAGCCTCCCGTGTTGGCACAATAATAACAACCAACTTCTATTATCCAACTTAAGGTGACAAGGATTCATGGCATACAAATATTATCAAGGTGACAATAACAGATTGGTTCATTAGCTAATTCACCCAAAATAATTCAATCCACTTTTAGTTGATTTAGCATGCATAATTTGAAACAAAATATATTTCAAAACATAGGGTCAAAATGGTCAAAGCATAACTTGCCTTCAAATAATTGCTGGTCTTGGCCTGAAGCTTGGTCTTGCTCTAAAAATTCCCCCTCAAAAGTCTCCGGCAAATCAACGTCTACTAAATCATATATATATACACAATAAATACATTTTCCAGAGAGCAACTCAACTCTAAAAATTCCACAAAATTCACTAATAAATAGATGTTGTTTTTACAAATTTTTAGAAATTGGAATCACTCAAATCAGAGTTAAAACGCAAAAGTTATAACCATTTGAAGTTTTGAAAATAAATCAAAAAGAATAAACCGAATTTCTTTATTTATTTTTATACTGGAAATTCGACATTTATGATGTCAGCATGGATATTAATGACGTCAGCACCGAAAACATTTTCCACCGAATAAATTTATTTATTTTTATTATTTCAAAATTATTTATGACGTTAGCATCGCTATTTATGATGTCAGCATGACCACTACAAGAAAACGGGTTTTTTTCGTCGGCCATATGCCGACGACAATGAGGGTATTCCCGACGAAAATACCTATTTTCGTCGGCTTGCCGACGAAAACAGACTAACGAAATTACGTAGACGAAAATAATGAGTTTTTTCGTCGGTAACCGACGAAAACACGATATTTTCGTCGGCCATACGCAGCCGATGAAAACAAAAGTCCGTTGGTAGACCCAAAGATGCCATGTCAAGATTATTTTAAATGCGGCGGTGGCCGATTTAAAATATCGGGAGCATCCGCCAGATGGCCACGTCGCTCGAACCCTAGTATTTTAAATGGCCACACGCCGATTTAAAATATCGATGCACCCTCCCATTGCTCGTTCTTGGGACCCCGTAGGTGCCAAACCCCAAGATTTTAAATCGATTTTTTTTGCCAGGGCCGCATTTAAAATACCGAGAGGTACCTCAATCTGTTTCTCTTTGCTTGGTTTGAGTTCCGAAAATACAGTTTTTACGCAAATTAACATACACTGAAATGTATTACTCAGAACAATCATATAATCATATTAACATTACATTCGCAAATGCATCACATTAATATCGCAAAATACACCAACATATATATATATATATATATATATATCAATCCAAAACATATCACGAGTTTTATCCAGCTAGAACATACATATGCATCACATTAATATCACGAGTTTTATCACAAGTCTCCCATCCATCACAACAATGTACAATCCTAACTCTCGGGGTTGTTTGAATTATTGCCACTACCTCCAGAGGCAAAGAAGCCGTCGACATCTGGATTAGGAGTGTGCGAGCTTGAACCCTGAGCAGCTGGCCCTAGTGGTGGAGGCGGAAACGGGTGCCACAAAGGAAGGAAGCCGAGAACCTCAGAGAGTCATGAAATTTCACGTTAGTACGCAATTGCAAATAATTAATTAAGCGAGTTTTTTTTTGATTTAACAATGTGATATTATTGGTCAAGAGTGATACCAATTCAACACACACAACAAATATATATATATGGAGATTCCAATTAATCTAAAGTATATGTACTCATGTGCTTGCTCGTGGCGAGAATTCAGAGAACGATCGAGGAGGCTAAGAACCCTATAGAGTAGTTATGAAATTTCATGTTAGTCTAGAATTACAAATAATTTTCGAACCGAATTAACTTAAAGCATATAATTACCTGCGGTTCTTGCCTTGGAGGTGGATACCCGAAGAACGGTGGAGGAGGCTGAAACGTAGGCAAGCCGTGTTGAGCGCCCACAGTTGCGTACAGTTGCTGCATATAGTCAAAGTGTTAGATCCGCAATAGTAAAAATTAATCGATATGTTGAGATTTCGAGCTTTTACCTGAAGAGCTCCCTGGAAGTACGTCTGCGTTTGCCTTAAATGCGCCATCTCCACTTCAGATTGCTATCACTCACGCTGCTTGAGAGCCTCGCCTCGTACTCATGAACCTCGTGATTATCCCTCGAGTAGCGAAGGCCTCCAGGAGGACACCGACGCTCTTCCTTGGGACAGAGCGACATCAGAGTCCACAACCCCGTTGAACATGGAGAACCTGCAACAAACATATATGAAACGGAAGGCATTAATAAAAAGGGGGATTATACACAAATAAGGGGGATTATTTCACCTTCCATGTCTCTTGCCCCCACCACTCTGGTATAGCGCTGAGACATCGAGGTCCTCACTCCTCCGGCTTGTACCTGTGCCGTGACGCCGAGCCATTTCATCCCCATATTGCTCCCCGCGAAACAAACATCAAACAACAGTTTGAAGACGTAAATTTCATCAAAGTAGGTCGAACAACTGACAATCCTCTGAGTCGCTGACTGAGTGCACAGCTGTCCAGGCGACTCTGGATCGATGCTTCGGTGTCCCCGAAGATAAACATCGATGTAGCTCGGGGCAACGCCACTTTCAGCCTCCTGAAATCCAAAGTTAGCGACATGCATTCAAAAGCTCCCAAATTGCACAGATATGAGTCCAGTTGTGCTCCACTTTGAAACCTTCGAACCCTCCATCGTCTTTTACTACGAGCTGCCTATGCCAGGCAGCTATCTCTCCACCGGTCAAACGACGGCGGCCCTTTGTAATGAGTGGTGTTCTTTCGGAATGCATTGGACATCCGCCTGAAAGGGTGATTCGATGGTAGGAATCGTCGATGGCAATCAAAGAAACAGAATTTTCCACCATGCGGCACCCGGAATGCATCTGAGTCAAACATACAAATGGGACAACAAAGCCGACCATGAACACTCCAACCGGACCATATGCCATACGCAGGTAGATCGTGGACCGACCACAGGTATGAGACACATAAGGTAAAGTTTACTTTACCGTAGTCATCATATGCCTCTACCCCTCTCCATAACTCTTTCAACTCTTCCATTAACGGCCAGATGAACATATTGAGGTGCTTCCTCGATGATCAGACCCGAATCACAAGTGCTAGAAATATGTACTCCTCCTTCAAGCACAATGCGGTGGTAGGTTGTACGGCAAGATGAAACCGCCAATAAGAGTACGGGTAGCACTTGTACTAAAAGGTGTGAACCCATCTGCCGCCAACCCAATGCTAACACTCCTAGGTCACTTGCAAATTCGGGTCAAGCGGTCCAATGCCTTCCACGCCGCCATCCGCTGGATGCACCATCACACCATCGATCTCACGGACACCTTCTTTATGCCACCTCATATGCCCGGCTGTTTTTTAGATAAGTACATACGCTTAATCCTATCCGTGATTGGCATGTATCGAGTCGCTTCATCGTGACTTCGCCGTCACCATTATCCCTCATCATTTACCACCTCGACATATCTAGACTTGTTGCGTAACCTACAACGAGTGTCGCTGGCATGTTCCTTCCAAAACAACATGAAATTATCCTCACAAACATAAATCTTCTCATATTTCATCCCAAGGCCGACAACATCTTCTTGGATGGTACATGTCCTTCTAAGATCTTATGGTTCGCGAAAGGATATCACTAATCGCTTGGACCATATCGTTGTAACACTTGTTCAAAAATTGTACTTGACTTCATTGACATGAGACGGTCACCGCTCAGAGGACGGTCACCTTGGTGAACTCATGCAATTTCTTCCGAGGCCGAAAGGAGCCTATAAAATCTTTGCACCTCTGGCCCAGGCTCCTCTTCCGAATTAACCTCAAACTCCCTAGCAATATCATTGAGCATCTCATCCATCCTATCTTCATCCTCATGGTCTGACTCAACAATGGGCTCCGCCTCACCATGTTCGCACCATATCAAATAGTCGGGCATGAAACCAAACTTGCACAGTGCCGCTCTACATCCGACTTCACGTGGTAAGAATAGTTGCGGCACTTGCTACACACTGCACTTTGCGACACCACCAGAGCCCTCGCGAATGCATGGTCCATGAACGCTCAGGCGACGATCGCCCATTCTCTTGAGTGCGCCCGCCTTACTCCAACCATCATACATCCACCTTCGATCATCACCCATTCTCGAATCTAAACACATGCACCGATATCAACCACAAAGGGCTTAGTTGTGAACAAGGGCTCTCATCGGGGAAGATAGGTCCTAAACCCACCAAGAATGGACGCCAGAGCACGATTTATGTCGAGCCCTTACCGAATGGAATTTCGAAGATAACCTCGCCGTGTTCTCCGAATGCACGCCATCTTGGTGCATCGGAGAACAATCGGATCATATCGCCGAGATTCCGCTCGCACTGCTGGGCTCGCTATAAATCCTACATATGCTCTAGCGTCCATTCCTAGGCTGTCCAAATTAAACTGGACAATTCCGGAATGGCACACCTCACAAGTAAATGTGAGATGTGCCGTTCCCGAACGGGTGATGCCTAGGCTTGGATGACTAAATCAATTCTACTAAATTGAATCATGTTCCACCGACTTTAACCTCCAACTAATCATGGTCTAAACAAAATAAAATATGAATTTTCGTCGGCTCGCTGCTTGGCCGACGAAAATAGCCCTACTTAATTAAGAAATAATGAGGAAATCATCTAATTAACTACTTGGCCAATGAAAAACTCACCTTGCTTAACGGGCGCGCGCGGAAGGGCAAAGGCAAGGCGGCGCTGGTTCACGTTCTCGGGCGTCGGCGGGGACGCGCGCGGCGGGCGGCGCAGCGGCGAAGGCGCGGCCGACTGTGGCCGGGACGGCGGCGTCGCGGCGGAGTCGGCGTGGCGCTGGAGGCGGCGCGCGGGCGCAGCGTAGAGGAGCGGCGGCGCGAAGCGCGGCACGCAGGGCGGAGCGCGAGCGCGGCGCGGAGTGCGGAGGCGAGCGAATGGAGGATTCGTGAAGGATGGGCACGGGTTAACACGCCTTATTTTCGTCGGCTAGTAGAGCCGACGATAATAAGTCCTACGTGGCAGGTTACCGATTTTCGTCAGCTACATGGACCGAAGAAAATACTGCTTCAAACCACATGGCGCAATACGAATGGGCCAACACGTTTTTCGTCGGCCGGAGAAGCCGATGAAAATAGTTTGAATTTCAGCTGCCGCCCTAGGCACAATTGTTTTCGTCAGCTTCGCTGGCCTGGCCGATGGAAATATACATATTTTCGTCGATCCATTTCTTTAGCTGATGAAAATACATGCGTTTTCGTCGGCATGACCTAGACCGACGAAAAATGACTATTATTATTGTCGGCTTAAAAGAAGCCGACGAAAATATTGCGGGCCGACGAACAAATATCGTTTTCCTGTAGTGGACGTCATCTCTTACTGTGAGAGCACTAACAAGTGGGCCCCACTTGATGACGTGGCATGATCCGGTCGCGACACGTGGCACAATCCTAGCGTGACACGCGGTGACGAAGTATCAACCGAGAGGTTGATTTAATCTCAATCGTCTGATCAAAAGTAGACGGTCACGATTCATGCGACGATTCGGTTCAGTTACTACGGAGTCGACACGTGGCACAATCTCAGCCTTTGGATCACGATCTAACGGCAGAGATTTAAATCAAATAACAACGCAGCCTACTCGGTCAAACGCCAAGATTCGTGCACATGCCACGTGTTTCAATCCGATCCGTGTGATAAAATCAACGGCCAAAAATGCACTGACACTTTGATCCGTTACTGCGATGCTGACACGTGGCGCAATGCTAACCCTCGGATCTTAATCGAACGGCGACCAATAACCGGGTGACATTGACCGCAGCGACGGCCCTGACGCCTCGGTTCCCACGTACACGCGTCGACACGACACTGGCTCGGCGTGTGGCACGATCCGAACGTCCATTTCAAAATCAATGGCCCAGATCTAATGAATCTTACGCCAAATCTAACGACTACAGTTAACTAGACTACGTGGCTTAATCACAAGCATACGATCAAGATCTAATGGCTAACATTTGATAACATGGTTTACTGTTGTGATGACTACGTGGCTAAATCATAACCTTACATCCAGGATCTAACGGCTGAAATTAATCCATCTTTAAGCACACGCGGGTGATCCCGACTACGGGCACGTGGCGCTATCCTAGCCATTGATCTCTAGATCTACGGCTACGGTTTTAAAGATGTGACTTACTGGTGAATGGAGACGTGGCGCAATCGCAGTTGTTCGGCAACGATCGGACGGTTGTCGAAGCTCCTGATCCCGACGATGGCGCGGCGGAGATGGGTTGCCGGAGAGGTGGAAGATGACCAAGGCGACGGCGTTCCGGGCGTCCTCCGGCGAGAAGAAGTGGTCCTTCCGGTGCGGCTCAACGCGAAGGGTACTCCGGCGGTCGCAGCAGCGGCGGAGGGTCACCGGAGAGGGCGCAAGCAGCGGCGGAACGTCACGAAACTACGGCGAGGACATGCGCGCTCTACGGTGGTTCTCGGGTTGCGTGAAAGGGTTCAACACGTGCGGAAGAGAGTGCTTTATACCATGCGCCGGTTAATGAAGCAGCGGAGGTAGTAATCGCGCATGGCGACGCTTCTTCGGCAGGCGCGGCGCGCAGTAAACGCATGGGAGATTTAAACGGCGGCGTGGCTTGATCCCCACTATGCACGCGGCGACGGATCAACGATCGCCGGTTAAGCGATCTTATGCGCAGATCGCGAGATCCCGATCGGACGGCTCGGGCGTGATTGGCGCTTAGGGTTCCCGTCTGGCGCAAGACAAGAATGGGCTCGACCACATCGCTCAATTCAATTTCCAATTGTTTTTCCAATAAAAATAATCCCAAAATTCATTTGAATTATTTGAGGCATTAAAAATGTTAGAAAAATTCTAGAAAAATTCCAGAAAATATTTTAGAACATTTTGAACTCAAATAAAATATTTCCATTTATATTTATTAAAACTCTTCATTATTAAATTAATTTCCAGAGAAAACTAATTTCCAAAATTTCAATTAAATTCAAATAAATTCTAGAAATTCTCAAAAATTCAAAATAAATTATAAAATTCAAAAATAGTCAAATTTGAGGATGTTACAAACCTCCCCCCTTAACAGAATCTCGACCCCGACATTCAGGGCTGGCTAGAAAATAACTCAGGAAATTCCTTCCTCAAATCTTCTTCGCGTTCCCAAGTTGTCTCGCTTTCTGAATGATTACTCCACTGAACTCTGCAAAAGCGGGTTGACTTGTTTCTGGTCTCTCGATCCATGGTATCCAAAATCTTTACCGGATGTTCTTTGTAGGTTAAATCTTCTTGTAGCTCTATAGCTTCGATAGGTGCTTGTTCCTCTGGTACTCGCAAACACTTCTTCAATTGAGATACATGGAATACATCATGTACCCCTGCTAAAGACTGTGGCAGTTCTAGCTGATATGCAACTTCTCCTTTGCAGCTCAAAATCTTAAATGGTCCCACATATCTCGGAGCAAGTTTTCCTTTAGCATGGAATCTTCTAACTCCTTTGAGCGGCGTGACTTTGAGATAAACATAGTCTTCTGGCTCGAAGCTCAAATCCCGACGTCGATTATCTGCATAACTCTTTTGCCTTGACTGTGCAGTCTTCAATCTTTCTCTGATTAAAGCAATCTTCTCTTCTGCATCTGAAAGTATATCTGGTCCGAATACATGACGTTCTCCTGTCTCACTCCAGTTTAATGGTGTTCGACATGAACAACCATATAAAGCTTCAAAAGGCGATATTTTCAAACTGGCTTGATAGCTATTATTGTAGCTAAACTCTGCGTATGGCAAACATTTATCCCATGATGTGGTATACGATAAAGCACAAGCTCTTAGCATATCTTCAAGTATCTGGTTTACCCTTTCGGTCTGACCATCTGTCTGTGGATGGTATGCCGTGCTAAAATTCAGATGAGTGCCCATAGCTGTATGCAGCTTATCCCAGAATCTCAAGGTAAATTGGGTACCTCTGTCAGATACTATCTTGTTAGGTACACCGTGCAAGCACACAATCCTTGACATGTACAGTTCTGCTAACTTATCTCCAGAATAAGTTGTTTTCACGGGTATAAAATGTGCAACCTTATCCACTATGAGCCATATGGAATCATATCCACCTTGAGTCCTTAGCAAACTGGTGATGAAGTCCATCCCGATTTCCTGCCATTTCCATTCTGGTATTTTTAGTGGTTGTAGCAATCCAGCTGGTCTCTGATGCATGGCTTTGACTCTTTGGCATACATCGCACAACGCTACATGCTCAACTACCTCTTTTTTCATATTTGGCCACCAAAATTTTTCTTTTAAATCCTGATACATTTTAGTACTTCCGGGGTGAATTGAATACTTGGAATCATGTGCTTCTTCCAGTATCAACTACTTCAATTCCGGTTTATGAGGTACACAGATTCTTTCTTTCATCCATAAAGTACCTTGCTCATCTACTATGAAGTCCTTGGCCAGGTCTTCATCCATCTTGGATTTGATTCTATTGATCTTCTCGTCATCCTTTTGACCTTCCCTGATCTGCTTTTCTAGAGTCGGCTTAACCTCCAAAGTTGCTATAAATCCTTCCGATACAACTTCCAACCTTAACTTCTGAAGTTCTTTACACAAATCAGACTGATCTTCAGCTAACATCAAATTCACACTATGACTTTTCCGACTTAATGCATCCGCTACCATATTTGCTTTTCCTGGGTGATAGTGAATTCCGAGATTGTAATCCTTGATTAATTCTAACCATCTTCTCTGCCTCATGTTAAGGTCCGATTAAGTGAATATATACTTTAGACTTTTGTGGTTAGTGTATATCTCACATCGGTTTCCGATGAGATAGTGACGCCATATTTTAAGAGTGTGCACCACAACGGCTAGCTCTAAATCGTGAGTTGGATAATTCTGCTCATGTGGCCTTAACTGCCTTGATGCATAAGCTACTACTTTGCCGTTCTGCATCAGTACACATCCTAGCCCCTGACGCGAAGCATCACAATATATATCAAAATTATCCTTGGTATTCGGCAACACTAGGACAGGTGCCGAAGTTAAACGCTTCTTTAATTCTTGAAAACTCTTTTCGCACTAAGGCGACCACGCAAACTTTTCCTCCTTCTTAAGCAATTGTGTGAAAGGTCTCGCAATGGATGAGAATCCCTCGATGAACCAACGGTAATATCCTGCCATACCAAGAAAACTTCTAATCTGAGTAACCGACTTTGGTTGCTCCCAATGCAACACTGCCTCTACTTTCTTAGGATCAACAGCTACTCCTTCGGCAGTCATTACATGACCTAAGAATTCAACCTTCTTTTTCCAGAAGTCACACTTACTGAATTTTGCATACAACTGGTTTTCTCTTAGCTTTTCCAAGACCATCCTTAAATGTCCAACATGCTCTTCCTCCGACTTGGAATAAACCAGAATGTCATCAATAAATACAACGACAAATTTATCCAAATATTCCATGAATACTTTGTTCATCATATTCATGAAATATGCAGGAGCATTGGTCAATCCAAAGGACATTACCGTGAATTCATAATGCCCATACCTAGACGAGAAAGTTGTCTTTGGTATATCTTCTGTCCGAATCTTTAATTGATGATATCCTGATCGAAGATCTATCTTTGAGAAAACTCCCGCTTCTCTTAACTGATTGAAAAGATCATCTATTCTAGGCAAGGGATATTTATTCTTTATCGTCACATCATTAAGTGCACGATAATCTATACACATTCTGAAACTCCCATCCTTTTTCTTTACAAACAGCACCAGGGCTCCCCACGGTGACGAACTTGGCCTTATAAAACCTTTCTCCAATAGTTCCTCGATTTGTTTCTTCATTTCCACCAATTCTTCGGTAGACATCCTATAGTGTCTCTTGGCTATTGGAGCTGTTCCAGGTACTAACTCAATTACGAACTCTATATCCCGGTCTGGTGGCATTCCGGGTAATTCCTCTGGAAATACATCCGGGTATTCATTAACTACTAAGACATCCTTTATTTCAACAGCCTTAGCACTGTTAACCATCAACTGGCTATCCTGAACATTAACTGCTTGGATCTCCACCTTCTTGCCTCTTGGACTCTCCACTGTTACAACTCTTCGTCCACAATCCAGCACTGCCTTGTGCTTGGGTAACCAATCCATTCCCAAGATAACATCTATGGTCTGAGTGTCCAGTATAATTAAGTTCGCTAGGAACTCTATTCCATTTATTATTAATTTTACCCCAGAACATCCTACTATAGCTCGGAGTTCTGATCCAGGGGTTTGGACTATTAACGTATTCTTAAGTTTAACCACATCCAATTCATTTTGCATGACAAAAACTTGAGAAATGAATGAATGAGAAGCTCCTGAATCAAACAGAATAGTAGCTGGTACTGAGTTAACGAGGAACTTACCCAGTACGACGTCCGTGGCATTCTGAACTTCGTCTGCCGTGACATGGTTGACTCTTCCTCGCACAACAGATTAGGGTGCTGCTCCTGCTTGAACAGGTCCTCTGCTCCCCCCTTGAGCTGGTGTTTTGGCAGGCGTGTTACCCAAGTTGAAGCGAATAGGGGTAACTCCTCCCCTCTTTGGGCAAACATTGGCAAAGTGCCCCATCTCGTTGCAGTTGTAGCAACGCCTTCCAACCGTCGGAGAATTTCCTCTAGCTTGTATGATTGCTCTTGCGTGCTGCTCACGATTCTCGACCAAAGGTCGCCAGACAGCCGTGGTGCTCTAGCGCTGCTCCTCGGCCGAACCGTGAACTGTTGAGGTACCACCTCGGTCTCTGCTGACCTGGCGTCCTCCTCCTTGTCAAGCTGCTTACGCTATGTGGTCATCTAACTCTTTACGCTTGTCTTCCAAAATTAAGGCCTTGTTGACCAACTCCTGAAAATCCGGAAATGTGTGGGTGATCAGTCCCAATTGTAGTCTAGAGTTGAGTCCCTTCATGAACCGGGACTGCCTAGCCTTGTCCGTGGCTACGTCCTCTGGCGCATAGCGAGCCAACTGTGTGAACTTATTAAGGTAATTGGCCACAGATTGGCCTCCCTACTTCAATGATCGAAACTCCTCTTTCTTGAGTTCCATCATACCCTCCGGCACATGATATTGGCGGAAGGAAATTGTAAACTCATTCCAGGTAATCTCCTGAGGATGTTCGTGGGAAGCGCAATAATTTTCCCACCACTCAGCGGCTGTGCCTTCCAGCTGGTGAGAGGCATACAAGACCCTCTCATTGCCAACACATTGAGATATGTGCAGCTTCCTCTCAATGGTGCGCAGCCAGTCATCAGCTTCTATGGGGTTAACATTCCCACAGAAGGTTGGGGGTCTAGTTCTCATGAAATCCGACAATCTAGACTGATTTCCATGGTGATTAGCTTGGTTGTTGTTGTTATTAAAGGCAACCTGGTTTTGCATCTGCTGCATCTGTTGCATCATGGTCTGCATCGGCTGGGTTTGAGCAGCCAAGAATGCACCCAGATTGTTCATATCCACAGGTGGTGGTTGAGGATTTTGTGCATTGCCCTGGTTTCCTTCCTGCTGCGATCCGCTTCCTCCGACTCCATAGTTTCCACGAGTATTCACCATCTGAAGAACAAAAGGACTTAAGAAAAGAGGGAATAGAGTAGCCAAATTCTCAAGAATCTTCTATGGAAAGAAAATTTGACTCAAACATAGGCAAACAATTATTTAATATAATAGAGATATGGGTCCCACTTGATGACGTGGCATGATCCGGTCGCGACACGTGGCACAATCCTAGCGTGACACGCGGCGACGAAGTATCAACCGAGAGGTTGATTTAATCTCAACCGTCGGATCAAAAGTAGACGGTCACGATTCATGCGACGATTCGGTTCGGTTACGACGGAGTCGACACGTGGCACAATATCAGCCTTTGGATCACGATCTAACGGCAGAGATTTAAATCAAATAACAATGCAGCCTACTCGGTCAAACGCCAAGATTCGTGCACATGCCACGTGTTTCAATCTGATCCGTGCAATAAAATCAACGGCCAGAAATGCACCGACACTTTGATCCGTTACTGCGGTGCTGACACGTGGCGCAATGCTAACCCTCGGATCTTAATCGAACGGCGACCAATAACCGGGTGACGTCGACCGCAGCGACGGCCCTGACGCCTCGGTTCCCACGTACACGCGTCGACACGAGACTGGCTCGGCGCGTGGCACGATCCGAACGTCCATTTCAAAATCAACGTCCCAGATCTAATGAATCTTACGCCAAATCTAACGACTACAGTTAACTAGACTACGTGGCTTAATCACAAGCATACGATCAAGATCTAACGGCTAACATTTGATAACATGGTTTACTGTTGTGATGACTACGTGGCTAAATCATAACCTTACATCCAGGATCTAACGGCTGAAATTAATCCATCTTTAAGCACACGCGGGCGATCCCGACTACGAGCACGTGGCGCTATCCTAGCCATTGATCTCTAGATCTACGGCTACGGTTTTAAAGATGTGACTTACTGGTGAATGGAGACGTGGCGCAATCGCAGTCGTTTGGCGACGATCAGACGGTTGTCGAAGCTCCTGATCCCGACGATGGCGCGGCGGAGATGGGTTGCCGGAGAGGTGGAAGATGACCAAGGCGACGGCGTTCCGGGCGTCCTCCAGCGAGAAGAAGTGGTCCTTCCTGTGCGGCTCAACGCGAAGGGTACTCCGGCAGTCACAGCAGCGGCGGAGGGTCACCGGAGAGGGCGCAAGCAGCGGCGAAACGTCACGGAACTACGGTGAGGACATGCGCGCTCTACGGTGGTTCTCGGGTTGCGTGAAAGGGTTCAACACGTGCGGAAGAGAGTGCTTTATACCATGCGCTGGTTAATGAAGCGGCGGAGGTAGTGCACCGGCGTTAATGGCGACGGTTTCCTCGGCAGCGGCGGTGGCGGCAGAAACGCATGGGAGACGAAATGAAGCAGCGTGGCTTGATCCCCACCGTGCACGTGGCGACGGATCAACGATCGTCGGTTAAGCGGCAGCGACGCTACACATGATCGTCGAGATCCCGGCTCGGGCGTGATTTGGTTAGGGTTCTCGTGGCGCGCGACAAGAATGGGCTCTACTTTATTCTTCATTCACCGAATTTCCAATTATTTTTCCAATAAAAATAATCCCAGAAATTCATTTGAATTATTTGAGGCATTAAAAATATTAGAAAATTTCTAGAAAAATTCCAGAAAATATTTTAGGACATTTTGAACTCAAATAAAATATTTCCATTTATATTTTATTAAAACTCTTCATTATTAAATTAATTTCCAGAGAAAACTAATTTCCAAAAATTCAATTAAATTCAAATAAATTCTAGAAATTCTCAGAAATTCAAAATTAGTCAAATTTGAGGGTGTTACAACTAATTATTGCCCCCCTCCCAAAAAAACATCCTTAAAATTCTTCATTCGACACTACTATAGAACTGGCCTTCAGTACCGATTAAAAACAGCCTTTAGTACCGGTTTTTGAATCGGTACAGGCCATCCGGGACTAATGCTCAAGGGCATTAGTCACGGTTCCCTCACCTGGTACTGATAGAGTATTAGTACCAGTTGAAGGCCATCCCCTGAGGCCCCTATCAGTATCGATTGGTTTCTTCAACCGGTACTGATGAGCTATATATATGTGTGTGTGTGTCCACTAGCTACTATATATATAATATATGTGTGTGTTAAATCACAACTAATTAAATCACATATTTTTTTAGATCAACAGGACATCAATAGATGTCCCAGTTCCATTCAAGAAACTGGATAGAAACAGTTAGAGTTCCAAAACATACCAAACCAAAACCAGGCCAACAGCCATAAACCAAAACTAACATCCACACATTTAGCCAAAACTCACACAGTAACCACCTAACAGACAAAGCTCACATGACACTGACAAAAAGGTTTACCAAAACTCAGAAGCAACAGATCTCCCGAAATAACATCCTCTTTGCAAAACTTAGAAACTATCCAGTCGATCGATAGTTGCAGGAGCCCTTCCATCATCTTTAAACAGGCCTGAACACAGAGAACAGACACTGAAAGTCCTCTTGAGACAGAGCCTCCAGCAGCAACGAAACAATCTCCAGCGCCAGGACCTCATTCACCCGGCTTAAGCTAGCACAGAAAGACCGGAAACACAAAAAAAAGGACTCAGGTGATATCCACCACCTTCCAGCTGACCACCAGAAAGCAAAAAAGACAACTCTCCTTTGATCATCCAAATCTTCAGATCATCTGTCAATCAATCAAGGAACTGATATAAAGACTGCGAATTTTCTGCTCCTGAATGTTACTTTTTCCCTGCAAACCATCCATCATCAGTTTTGAACCCTTGGAAGCGAAGTCCCCAACTCTAACACAAGAGGCGCTCAAAGCTTGATCTTCAGCCACCTGCAAAATTGATCCGTCTTGCTCATCATATCGTCCGTATACAACGGCCTCCAGTCTTTCAGCGAAACAAGCATCCTTCTCCAGATTGTTTTCACACTTATCCAACACTGGCAACGAAAAATCAAGTTATTTCTGACATTCCATAAGCTCCAAAAGACAGTAGCACAAATTGTATTCAAAGCAGCATTTTTCTTATTACTAATCCAATAGCGAGCCACAGATTCATAGTTATAACCAATATTTAACTCAAAAAAACTGCTGATCAAGTTCCAAGCGTTTTTAGCAATAACACAATCGAAGAAAAGATGTAAAACCGATTCTGGTTCGTCACAAAAGCAGCAACTGGAACCCTTGTTCAATCCTCTTTTCATCGGATTATCTTTGGTCATAATTTTGTTATGAAAGATAAGCCAAAGAAAAAAATGAATTTTAGGAGGAACACATAAACTCCAAACCGCCGGAATAAACACTGGCAGCACTCCTCTAAAATTAATGACAGCATACAGGGACTTAACCGAATAGACACCATTACTATTATATTGCCAGACTAAAACATCCTCATCATCATTAAGGTTCAAAGTATTCGCCACTTCAACCAACTCAAACCACCGGATCATCATATTATCACAAAACGTTCTACGAAAAGTGCACTTAACATTATTACCATCCCAAATTTCAGCAATCGTAGCACTTTTCTCATTAACTAAAACATAAAGATCCCAAAATTGAACGGCCAAACATGAATTACCAAACCAAATATCCTCCCAAAACCTAACTTTATTTCCATTTCCAACCAACCATTTATACCCAAACTTGGTCGCCTGCATGGCCCACACAACCCCCTTCCAAAAAACCGAAGCATGCTTACTATCAGAAAGGAAGATATTGGGGTTTTCAGTTTTATACTTAAGCTTGATTAACTTCTTCCAAATTCTATCTTCATTGATGCAAAATCTTTGAATCCAGGAAGCAAGGAGACAGATATTCAAATCTTTTAGGTTAGGAACACCCGGACCCTCATATTCTTTTTTCATACACAATAAATGCCAATTCGCTAAATGTAATTTATTATGACCTTCATAATCATTTCAAAGGCAGCTCGCCATATGAGAATTGATAAGATTTAAAGCCCATTTAGGAAATTTAAAGAAGGACAGTAAATAAAGAGGGATGCTGGCTAAGCAAGATTTGATAAGAACAAGTCTCCCACTATATGAAAGGAGTTTACCTCTCCAACCCACAATTCGTTATTCGTTTCAAAATTTTATCTACCGGAGGCTGAAAATCCTCCCTCTTAATTTTATCATAATGCAAGGGTATACCAAGATACTTAATAGGGAAACTACCAACTTTGCAACAGAAAATGCTAGCAAATTTATTAATCTCCTCATCATCACAACCAACAGCAATCAATTCACTTTTATGAAAGTTAATCCTCATTCCAGACATCTGTTCGAAACAAATAAGAAGCCATTTAAGATGCAAAGCATATTTCTCATTATTTTTCAAGAACAGAATAGTGTCATCAGCATAATGAAGACTCATAATGCCCCCAGCGCACAAGTCTTCACACAAGCCTTCAACTATCCCATTATTAGCAGCTTTAAAAAGAATACGAGAGAAAACATCTGCAACCAGATTAAAAAGAATTGCAGATAATAGATCACCTTGCCTCAAACTCTTACCAGTATTGAAAAAATTACTCTCCACACCATTAATTTTCACCCCCACAGAACCTTTACTCAAGATAGAATTAATCCAGGTAATCCACGTAACCCCAAAACCCCTTTTCCTCAAAATATGAATAAGAAAACTCCAGTTAACTATGTCATAAGCTTTTTCATAATCAAGTTTAAGAACCAGACCTTTACTCTTACCTGGTGAATCTTATGAATAACCTCATGCGCTGTCACCACACTTTCCAAAATATACCGATTTTTAATAAAGGCCGACTGATTTTGCATAATGAGTTTATTACAAATCGAACCAATCCTATTGGTTAAAACCTTCGTAATAATTTTGTAACTACAATTTAACAAACTAATAGGTCTGAATTGCTTAATATTCGTAGCATTATTCTCTTTAGGAATCAAAGAAATCATGGCAAAGTTAATCCTAGAAACATCCAACTCACACTTATCTAAACTTGTGAACAGACACATCAGATCATCTTTAACAATGTCCCAAAATTTTTGGTAAAAGATAAAAGGAATCCCATCGGGGCCTGGAGCCCCATCAGAGTAAGAATCAAACACTGCTTTCTTAACTTCCTCTTCAGAAAAGGGAGACTCCAAAGCCCTATTATCCTCATCATCAACCATCTCACTTGTACTAAAAAAATCCCCCCCCCCAGATTAATGTTAGGATTGGCTGCAAAACCAAATAAGGATTTATAGTAATCACACGCGACTTTGAGCATCCCATCCGTATCATGCACAGGGCCATTAGACCCCTCAAGCACATTATTTAAGTTTTTCCTTCTCCGCTGATTAGCAACAGCATGGAAATATCTAGTATTCTTGTCCCCTTCCTTAATATTTCTATCCCTAGCACGTTGTCTCGCTTTAGTTTCTTCAATTTCCCAAATTCTCCCAAGCTCCTACTTATTACAAGAAAGTCTATCTTCTTCACCAACAGTGAGAGGTCTTGATTCCGCAAGGATATCAATAGCATCAATTTCATCTAACAGTGTCTTTTTCCGCTTTCTAATCTCAGCATTAACATTTAGACTCCATCCTGTAGTGACTTTTCTAAGATTTTTAATTTTATTTTGCCAATTATCAATAGCCTTATTTTTCCTGGGAATATTCCAAGCTTTATACACAACTTGGGTAAATTCCTCATGAAGAAGCCACCATTTCTCAAATTTGTAAATAGGTTTAACTTGCAAACAACCTTCCTCGGAATCCCATAGGATAGGCGTATGATCACTACTCACTCTAGGTAAAGACGAAACAGTTGCTAAAGGAAACTTTTCCTCGAAGGATGTATTACAAAACACCCGATCAATTACAGACATTACAACCTTATCTTGATCAATTACAACCTGTCTCCCAGTCAAATGCAATTCCATAAGCCCCCACATATCAACCCACTCATTAAATTTATGACACCACTTGTGATCCACATTCCCATTGTTTTTATCCGACTGATATCTAACCAAATTAAAGTCACCCCCCAACAAAGATGGAGTATGGTCATCTTCAATTAGAACTTCATGAAGGTTAGAGAGAAACTCCAACTTCCCTTCTTCATAAGAGGAACCATATACAATAACCAATCTCCACACAAAATCATCTTTTTTATTTTTCACCCAACACTGAACCAAGAATTTTTTCATACTAGTGTGAATGATTTTGAACACATCAGTGTTTACCCCAACCAGAATACCACCTGCAGTGGATTTGGCTAGAAGCCATCGTCACTCAAACATTATAGAACCACTGAGTAAATTAAGAAAGGAGACACTGAAATCTTCTCTTTTACTTTCTTGAAAACCAACAAAATCGGATTTGTGGTTGCGAATCAAGTCAGTCAAACATTGAGTTTTACCCGGCTGCCCTAAACCTCTAACATTCCAAAAAATACCTCTCATCCTCCAACGTTTTTCCTGGGGTGCTTGCCCCATTTAGTTTTACTCACTGTGGTCCATCCTTCTAACTCAGAATCATCTCCACGAACCTCCCTCAGAGGAGCTGGAGATACCTCACCAGAACTACTATTAATGCAATCACCCTTGACAATACTTTTAGAAGTACCACATTCACTCATAAAACTATCCCCCACAGAGATTTTTTTATCAAAATTATCAATTCTTGAAGCATCAATTCCTTTACACAGAGCTATATTCTCAAAAACTTCCAACTCAAAATCACCCATTGTAAGGTCAACTTTTATTGCTAAGGAATGTAATTCAGAAAGAGAAAAAGAATCAAAGGAACACTTACCAGTAGCTCCCTTAGATTTGTGAAAACCCTCCAGATTTCTAATTTGTTGTAGTTCCTGAGCTTTTTGCAGAATTGACTTGCTTTGATCTTCCAGCCTCTTACTTCTTCTTTTATTTGGGACAGGACCCCACTGATGTGCCTTTTGCTAATCTTTCTGCCTTTAAGTTCAAAGTTCCTGTCAACTTGATTCATCACTTCATCAGTCATAGTCAAGATCATCTCATTCCTATCAGATAACTCATAATCAGGCTTAGTACTCATCAATGTATGGTAATCCATCAAACTTCCTTCAAGTGGCAGCTCAATCACCCCTGCCTCAAACCCATCCCTCAAGTTCTGAATTCTGTCACCTGGACCCATCACTTCGACAACCTTAGCCAAGCTCTCCTCATTGTCAGATCTCACCTGAACAGACTTACCACTCGACAATACATGCTGGTCCAGCACATTCTCCCCAGACGGCGACACAAACACCCCTGTCTCAACATCCTCCCTCAAGGATTGATCCCCATCACACCTTTCTTTGAAATCCTCAAAATCATCCTCAGAGTCAATCATTTCCAGCTCCCGCAGCAACTCAAAGCACTTTGCATCAACCACATTTTCATCAGTGAATGCCAATTTCGCATTATCTCTAAATAACTGAACCCAACTTTTTTTTCCAACCTCGCCGTGATCTTGAGCCACTTCTGCACCATACCCCAAGTCTTCACTAATACCACCTTGTTTTGTATTTGCCTTACCCGCACCCACACTCCTGTTGTCAGTCACAGATTTTTGCTTAGAAGAAGAACCTGACAAAGCTTGAGATGAAGTACCTTGTACAGCCTCCATTCTATCATTCTTATCACCTTTGTTCTTATCCTCCTCCCCCAAATCATCAAAGTTATCATCATCATCAGCATTTTCCTCCTCTTGGTCATTGACCCTGAATGAACTCAATTCCTCTTTCTTCTCCACAATCAGATCAATCATAAACAAGCACTTCTCTGCACCCATCAACCTTTGCTGAGGTATCTTCTCCGGATCTCTACACGCAATCTGAATTCTAACAACTTCATAAAAGGCCTTAAACATTCCAGTCCAATCAACATTGCAAAGAATCCCAAAACAAGAAGCTATTTGATCAAATACCTTCCAAGTGCACCACTTAGGGGGTATACCTCTAACTTCGACCCAGACTTCCTGAAGTTCATCAAAATTCTCCAATTCCCCTTTCCAAACTTCAACATAGACAGTGACCCCAGCCTTATTTAGATTAAAGCTCAGGAGAAGGGCCAAATCAGAAACCTTCTTATGTCAGGGAAAATGAACGAGAAACCTAAATTGATCCAATTGTCTAACCTGCCAAGGCCAGCGAGCATCAAAAATATTCGCTAGGTTTTTTTCCAACTCCCCCAGAGAAATTTCACCCTGATCAATAGTGATAATCCCACAATTACTGAACCTAAACCCCGCACATCTACTAGCCTCAGGCACCTCTAGATGGAAAAAAACCCAAACCATTAGCAGCACTTCCTAAATATCTAGCAGACTGATGTGGTTGATGCCTAACAGGACACACCTCCACCTGATGCCCAGGTTCTTCACATATGAAACAAAGTTTTGGATTCTTACAGTTACCAACCAAATGTCCCGGTTCACCACAATTATAACAAATAGAATTGGCATACTGAGTCTCAGTCACTACTGGCTCTAATTGGGGATTTTCCACCCGAGTAGTTTGATTCACAACAATAGGATTCACAGCATTACCTAATGATCCTTGCACTTGAGGACGCTGATTCTGGTTCTGTGGAGGACGACCTGGCCCTTGAAACCACTGGTTCTGGAATCACTGATATCTGCCATGTTGAGTCCGCGCACCACCGAAAGGAGGAGGAGGGCGCCACCCCCAGCCAAAGCTCCCTCTTCCACCTCCCCTTCCCCACTAATTTCGTCCATAATCGGCCATCCTCAATAGTCAACACCGACTCAAACGCCGGATTCCCCTTCCCACAAAAATCACTGGAAAAACTCAACGACCGAATATTAGAGAAGGGATGAACCCTAGACGAAGCTGGGAAACAATCAGATACTAAAAATTTACCAGAGGCAAGGAGATCACGCTGGATCCAGACAAGCGCCTCACGCGCCGCCGGAGCCCTAACGTGAGGAGAAGGGAGCACAGGAACTGACCAGAGTTGCCTGAAGAAATCGATAACCTCTTCTCCCTCTGATGCTGCATCTGGGACCGGAGGTGACGACGACGTAAGCCTAGACCCCAGCGCCGCATTCTCCCAAAAATGCCCTCCGCCGTCCACGGGATCCGCGAGAAACCCCGTTTCCGCCACATCCAAATTCAAATCATCGAGGTGTGGACGGACCCGCGCGATCCTCCCAGATGTCGAGGCCAGCATGAGCAAACGCACCTCAGAGCCCTTCTGGCAGAGATCACCATGGAGTTCGCCGTGAATCACATCAGCCGTCCCCTCTGAGTCGCCCTCTCGCTTGCCCTTAGTCGCCATCTCTCTCTCTCTGGATCCTCGATTCTTTCTATGCGTCCTTTTTTCCTCTGCCTCCAAAGTCCTTGCCTTCTTCTCCGTTGTCAATTAAATCACATATAATCAATCATGCACAATTAACTAATAATTAAATCACAAAACATTCATTAACAACTTTAATTACAACTAATATGTATTACAATATGTACACATATTAGTTCTTCTATTCATCGGGATCACAAAACATTCATTAACAACTTTAATTACAACTTTAGTCTTTTTTCTTCTATTCATTGGGATCTTTTATGTGCATCGCTCTTGCTAGCCATAGATGTCGACCCCGACAGTTCACCAGTTCTTATTGAATGGCCCCACCTATTTACAATTGGTTCGTGAAACTCACCTTTCAGATTTATGACCTCATCGTAAATGAAGCCGACGAGTTGTTCTTGAATTGCTCTCACTCGCGCCGACGAGAGTTCCGAACCTTGTTCCGCCAAATATTGAGGCACCTGTCATTAAATCATTAACTAATCAATTCTTGAATTTGTATAAGATATAAGGAGTACCTAGGCATCATTAAGCTAGTAATTATATTTACTCACCCTTTTGTCACCTTTTAGTATGCGGTCAGCGCCTCCAGTTAGGGTGTGCATAAACTCACATACATAGTAGCCGCATAAATTGTTGCCTGACGGCTAACTCAAGACCTGTGGTGAAAAAAGTTGAAAGCGTGAAATGGATGCATAGAAATCAAGTTACCTAACTAAAAAGCTAGCATTATAATATACATACTTGAGAGGCAACTGTAATATCAAATTTCTCCTTAAATTCGCCCCTGGTTTTAGCATAGAACCATACAAATGCACTATACACGTAATTACGAATTGTACATGATTAGAATTTGTTTCAAATGGAAGGAAATAGAACTAGTACAATAATAAAAGGAACAAGAATACCGGTTGAGCATGTCGATCAAGTTTTGATACTTTTCAACTGGTTTCCTTTTCGAGTCCATAACTGTGATCAGGCTATGATCTAGCTCGATCATAAGAAGAATCCAGTGAAAACTGTACATATATATATGTCAACGTAGGTAACTAATTAGTTCTAACATCGTGTTATGAAAAAGGAGTAGAACTAGGCGGTACGAAAACATGTACTCAAATTCGTAGGGTAGATATATCTTTGACTGATATCTTTGTCCTATTAGCGCCCTGTATATATGTTGGTCTCTGTTTTGATTGGGTATTCTCTAATGATTGTCTCCTTGATAACTAATGGGTCGATGAAGCCTTTGTCGAAAATACTCTCCCTTCTGCATCTTTGTATCTCCATTCTACAAAAGAAGAAATTAGTTAGGCTTGCAAGTTAATATAGTACAAGAGCGCGCATGGTGGATTTTTGCAAATAAGGCATTTACAAAGTCTAGGAACTTATCAAGACAGCGTCGAGGGCGTCTGTCTGGTATAGATCATACATGACCTTCCATTGGACAAAAAATTCACTGTCTCCGGGGAAAAAATCTTGTTCCTTGTACTTGACGACGAACAACTCTAGACCATGCTGGGCCGTGTCCAAGTACCATTCATGGAATTACCGCATCTTTGTTGTTAGCTAGAGAAGCTCCTCACACCTGACCAATGATGCACCCGGCGTAAATGGCCATCTTATTTGTGCATGCTCAATCTTCACCATGCCTAATACTTGATCTGCGTCAAGTCCAGTTTCATTGAAGAAATGTAGCATCTCCTTGGCCTTCTCCTTAGCTGACATCCTCTCCTCTGACATCTTCTTTTTGTAGAATTCCTTACTCAATGTGCGCTCGTAGTTTGATAGACGCGGTATTTCTTTTTGATCCTTCAAATTTTTAATAGTCCTCAAGTCTTTGTGAATTCTTCTGTACCAGGTTGAACTGTCTTCTCCGGTGATTTGGGTCTAAAAAATTTAGTTACCTCGCCTCGTACTATCTTGTTGGTCTCCTCCTCAATCATAACATATGCCCGTTTCGGAAGTGGAGCCAACTTCTTGGATTGGGTGGACCCCGTCTTCTTGGGAGCTGCTGGCCGAGCAGGCTGGTTTATCTTGGCCGGTGCCTTCTTGGGAGCTGCTGGCCAAGTAGGTTGGCTTGTCTTGGCCGATGTTGGAGTTGGAGTTCCACTAGGGGGTGGTGGAGACGGGCTTCTTCTGGGCTTATGTGTGCAAGAGGTGGTGTAGGAGTCAGGCTTCTTCTGCCATGGTCCGAGTGTGGGAGGTCTCTTTGTGGAGAGGACACTTCCACATTATCTCGAAAAATTATGAGCCATTTGCGCAACAGGATGAAATTGTGTACCGCCTCTCCTAGCTTCATAGTCCCGTCACCTCCGAGAATTTTGAGGTCAAGGTCCTCGTATCCTAGGCAAACCTCATCTACCGAGACCTTGGAGTAGCCCGACGGTATCTGTTGGCCATGGATGAGCCGCCCCGGCTCCACTGGATGAGCCATGCCGTGGGCCGTCGTGAAGGAGAGGTTCTGCGCTTCGACGTGCAGCTCACAAGGTGTCCGCTGCGTGATGTCGTTTACGGGATGGTGGCCCAAGTCCGCTTCAGGCAGCCCACCGGAAGCGCAGCTGCTCCGCTGCATAGAGGGGCTGAAGATGTTAGGATTACTAGGAGGTTCCTGGCCCGCCTCCCGTTGTTGGCTCAAGGCTAACTGCACCTCTCTCCTGTGTTTGATTCAGGTGTTCTTCAAGCACACTGAGCTGTTGTGCCTGTCGAGCCTTACTTCTCACCCGACTCCTATAGGTCTCGACGTCCTGAGTGAAACTAACCTTCCACGGGACGACGCTAATGCCTCGTGTACGTCCAAGGTGCTCTGGGTTTTGTAGGGCCCTTGTTAGCTCGTCGTTCTCCCTGTTTGGCACGAAGGTGCCCTGGAAAGACTTCTCGATCGACTGTACAAGCCTTCTGGCCACATCTCTCAGCACCTCCCCAAACACCGCGTTGTTGTCATCGTCAAGGCCGCCGCCGTGATAATAGAACCAATGCTTTACTCTTTCAGGCCATTCCATTATTGCGTGTGTGACACCCTTCGCCAGTAGGTCCTATTCCCTCTTCTCCCATTTGGGTATCTCCTAACGGTAACCACCAGGGCCGAGTCGGTGGTGGTAATTCTTCTTTTGTGCATTCTGCTTGTTCTTCACACTCAAACTTTGACCTTCTTCTGAAGTCTTGTAGTTCTCAAACGCATCCCAGTGATCCTGCAACTTTGTGTACTTGTTGAAAATGGACGTTCGATTCTTCTTGATATACTCCGTGTTCAACTTCTTTTTAAAAGTCTGGAATGCGATAGCCATCTTCTTGAGTGTGTAACTCTTCACCTTCTCTTCGGTCCCTTGGAGGAAGGTGAATGTCTCCTTCACATCGGGCCAGAACATGTTCTTCATATCTTCAAAGATCTGATCCCATTTCGCTATGCTAATGGGCACGCGGTCCCTAATGTGGACGACGCATGCCGAATTGAACGGCCCAAGTGCCCCTAGGGGTGCAAGAGGTTGGCCGTTCTCGCCGACTTCCGTGATAACGTGTCTTGTCTTCGACTTCTTGCTTGGACCTCGCTGATGTGATTGCCTGCTTGGTTGACCAGTTTGAAAGTATGGTACAATCATAAATGGGTCAAAATGTTGGTTTAGCATGATAGTAGAACTGACAATCATAAACGGGTCAGAATGTTACCTCGTCGGCCTTATCGGGCTCTGCGGCCTCGGTGCCCTCGACGACCACAGGTTGATCCACGAGGGCGGGTTCATGCTCCCCTGCCTCATAACCATCATCTCCCGCAATCAAATTTCTCATAAATTCTTCTTGATCAAATCCTTCGCCCACCATCGTTGTTTCTTAGGCTAGAAGAAGGCACTAAAAATTAACGAAAATATATCAACAAAAGTATATGATAAAAAACGATGTGCTAATTTTTCTTTTCTTAGGTGAGTAGATGATAAACAGTGGGGAAGAGGGGGTAGAGGAGGACGGGCGGCGACGGTGAGGACGGTGGGGAAGAGAAGGTAGAGAGGACGGGCGGCGACACCGAACATGTTCTTAACCTATGTCGGCCAAATACTATCGTGTCGACGATCGGGATCGCCTGACTACAAAGACGAAAACGGGGTGAGTGTGAATGAGGCCCAGAAAGCACTTCGCTCAACAATGGTGCAGACGTAGGTCGTAGGAAGGCGTCAACGAGTAGGGGACAACAAGTTATACTGGTTCGAGCCCCCGTAAGGGTAACAGCTCTACGTCCAGTCTTCTCCTGCGGTGGAGGAATTCACTAATGGTAAGTACAGAGTGGATTACAGCTCAAGCTTGAGTGCTCTGGTTGTGTCTACTGGTTTCTTTCTAGAGTGTTGATGTCTCCGTACATATGCCTTGTGTGGTCTTATATCCTCCCGGGTGCTGCCTGTAACGGACGGGAGAGATTCCCGGAGTAGTGGCCTTGTGCGCATTGAAGGTGGGCTGTAACCGCCCCGGTTATGCCGCCCATGTCTGCCTTGACGCCACCATCCAGGTCTTGGTAACCGCCGAGTAAACGCACTCCCCCGATCCAAGGTCGAGGCCGTGCGGGGATGGGACCCCTCACTGCCCAAGCTCGAGGTCGTGTGGGTATCAGTGTTGCTTAGGTCTCGGTCGAGGCCCCTTGCTACATCGTCCTGAGCTGGGAACCCTGTTGACCGTGTGTTGACCCGTCTAAGATTTCACAGTCCCCGATAGCTAGCCCCTGAGGCTCAAGGTCGTGGCAAGAACTTGGGTCGACCTCGAGCCTCCTCAAACAGACAGGGGACTTTTCTGGAACTTTTGAGCCCGAAACCGAGGTCGGGCGGAAACCTACTGCCAGGCCTTGACGAAGTTACATCTGGCGCCTCTTGATCTCCGGAATTCCAGTACGAACACGATCGAACAGCGGAACTGTTCGCAACGCCTCGATTCCGCCGTGCAGCCCTTAATTGCTCCTGTCGAATCACCTGACCGGCGCGTCTTTTGAGATGCCCCAACCTCCGGCCTGTAGCGCACCGGGCTTATAAACTCGAGATCATCATCACTTCCTAGAACTCTCCACCCCTTCGCAGTCTTCGCCTCCTAACCCCTTGCTCGAGCCCTCCTTCTTCCTCCGACCAAACTTCCCCTCAATCGCCATGGCCAAGCTCGGGAAAAGTTCCCTGATGGCGGCAAGGATGAGAGAACTTGAGAGCTTGGGGCTGTTGGACCCGGTGATGTGGCGGCTGCCGGACGGAGAGACCGAGCCGCAGCCACGGGATGACGAGCTCGTCAGCACAGAGCACTACATGCTCTTCGGCCTGCGGACGCCGGAGAGCGACTTTCTTGCAGCCGTTCTCACTGTATGCGAGATCGAGTTAATCAATCTGGTATCCAACTTCATTCTTTTGCTTTCCATCTTCTCTCACCTGTGCGAGGGGTTCCTTGGAATCCTTCCCACCCCCTCGCTTTTCTTCTGCTTCTTCTCCCTTTTCCACACCGGGAAGGACCCCGTAGTCGGATGCCTTTACTTTCGGCTGCGGACTGGAATCCCGTGGTTGTTCCCCCAAATGCGTCCCTGTGACTCCCTCGGCCCGTGGACCGAGCGGTGGTTCTACTTGATGCGGGGCGAGGATGGCGCGCTAGCGTTCGACGGCACCCCCATCAACGGGACGAAGCAGACCCCGGAAGCAGACGACCTGGAAGACGATTAAGAGGCCATCGCCGCCATCCACATTTGCGCCACACGAGGCCTCACCGGGCAGGCCATCGCCAATGACTTCCTGAGAAGCCGGGTGTTCCCCCTACGGAGGAGGGAGCACCCCTTCTTCGAGATCCAAGGCTGCGACGACCTTACTCGCGAAGGGACGACTGGTAGGTTGCTCCGCCTTAAAGCTCGCTTCGGTTTTGTCCCTCGGGTTCCTTTTAATGAGTTGGTCTTTTTTGGCGCGAAGGAGTCTGGATCGATGCGAATGGCGAGATGTTAAGGAAGGCAGCGTCGACTATACCCTCGATGAACGCGTCCGAGAGAGCGTCTTTGCGCCGTAAAGCCGAGGTAAGCCGCCCTGGACCAAGCTTCTCAGTCCTCGTTTGCCTAGAGCCCTCTTTGATCCTTCGTTGCCCCACAGGACAAGCTCGAGTTGCTTGAGACGGTGAGGAAGATCTTTGCCCTTTGCCGAGGCGAGCAAAAGGCAGAAGAGCGAGCAAGAGACCGATACAGACGAGGCGGGTGGAAAAAGGCCCGAAAAGAAGCCGCGCGTCGAGTGGGGCGACCGTACGACGGTGAGCATCCTTGGTCGAGCCCCCGAGCTCCTCGCTCGCGCTCCTTCATCCTCTGACCTAGAACCTTCCCTGCAGAACGAGGCGCTTGTGAACGCAGCGAGACCTCGGCCAGGGCCGGGACCCACCGCGAGCCCAGGGACGAGAACACGAGGAAGGACTCCGTCCCCTTGCAGAGGCACCGGGGGCCCTTGACCCCTGCGAAGCGGAGGCTGCGGACTCAGGTACATCATTGGGCTCCTTCTCGCTTTTGATTCCCTTCTATCTTCTTAGCTTAGTAGTCGCTCTTAATCGCAGACCTTGAGCGCCCGAGCTCAACACCTGCTCGTATTGACAATGACTATCATCCAGGATGAGTCCGGGTCTGAAGAGGAGGAGGAGGCCAATGCGTCTTTGGCGCCTGCCGTCCCTCGGTGAGGCGCACTCTTCGACCCAGGCGGGTTGGTGGCGAGTTCGACCAAGCGCTCGGTGACTCGGACGAAGAGGTTCTCCCCGCGACCAGCGAGGATTATGACACCGGCGAAGTAGATGCCGAAGACGACGTCGACCCACTAGAGGCTGCCGAAGGAGATGGCGCCGGAGACGCCCCTACCACGACCACCGAGGCCACGCCGACCGTGGCGGTCGGAACTCCCCGAACCGCCAATCCCGAAGGCACTCCAGCCGCGACAAGCACGGAGGACCAAGGCGTGATCGAAGCCAGGGCCGCTGCAGGAGCGGAGGCTAAAGCCCCTCCAGCTTCGGGGAACAAGGCCAAAGCCCCCATCGAAGTTGAGCTTGGGAGTAGGTCGAGCCCCCTCGAGGAGGAAGCTCGAGGCTTGCCGCCTGACGGGCACCGAAGGTCTCACCCAAGACCTGCGGCAGGATGGGTGACTACTGCCCGGGAACATCAGGCGGTGACCCGCCGTGTACTCCCATGCAACCTTCGAGGGCCGCCTTACCCAGGTACTTAAGTCTTACTCGGACCTTGGCCTGGACCTTGCCCTTTTTTCCATCTCTCTCTTTAACTCCGTCAAATGCTACGCTGACCCTTCGAGCCCTGCAGGCCATCGACTCAGTCACCCGAGGGCTGCAAGGCCTTCAAACGCACGCCGACGGGCTCAAAGCTTTGCTCGATGTGCTGGAGGACCGGGAGACGACGCGCTCCAAGCTCGTGGAGGACCTGCAAGCCGAGCAGGAGGAGGCCGCACAAAAGGCGGTAGACGACTCCAACGAGATCACCAGCCTTCGCGAGGCGGTGAAGACGCTCGAAGCCTCCCACAAGGCCGAGCTAGAGCGGGCCACCGCCGCAGAGCGGGACCACGTGCTCAAGGGCGTCGAGGATGAGCGCGAGGTCAACCAAGGTGCTTGAGACCGAGCGAGCCAAGGCCGAAGAGCTAAGTAAGGCCGCCGCTGACCAAGCAGCCAACTCGTCGAAGGCCTCCCCCAAGCTCGAAGCCAAGGTTCTAGAGCTTGAGGAGAAACTGGGTAGGGCGAGCAAGGCGGCGAAGAGCGCCTTGGTCCAGCTAAGAAGAACACTACCGCACCACCGAAGCCTCAACCGAAGCTATCCGACTCCAGGGCGAGCTCTCGACCTTGAGGGCCAAGGTAGCCGAGCTCGAGCAGGAGAAGCTCGTGCGCAAGATGGCCGACTTGTAGATAGGGTAGACTTCCTGCAAGATTTTTTGTAAGAAAACGGTTCAATGGAACGACTGTATTTTGGCTAGAACAGTTTAATGTCTTAGTTTGCTTTATCATTTCTCGACCAAGAAATTTTTCCCAATCGTGCACTTAACCTTTTCTGGTCGTGGTATATCTCGTCCAGCACCCGTTGGGCCCAAGGTCGAGCGACGCTGGCCTTGGGCGCAAGTTAGAAACCTGTAGAGACCATGACCTGTAAGACCGAGGAAAACTCACAGGAAGCATCGCATGGGCACACGAGCAAAGACTTAGACTCGAGAGCATTAGGATCGATGCTTCGGCTAGCCGCGCGAGTCCTGACTTGCGCCTTGCTCGTTGGACCCGGGCACGGGCTTAGTTCAAACCTTGGCGCAGGGGGAGCGCTAATGCGAAGAGGTTCGGCTTACAAGTGGCTCGACCCCTAGGGGTGTAGTTTTAAGCCCCCGACACCTGGGTCAAGAGCAAGCACGCTCGTCCTTAGGTTGGACTCAAAGAGGCGCCGAACTCGAGCAAACACAGAATATAGAACGAAAACAGGGCGCAAAGACCAATCATGACAATTGAACAAGAGCTTTATTGAAAATTGAGGTAAAAGGGTTACACATAGAATTTTTGAAGCTGATCAATGTTCCACGAGCTAGAGAGCTCTCTGCCATCGGGCAACGCTAGCCGGTAAGCCCCCGTGCGATCTATTGAAACAACTCTACAGGGGCCCTCCCACCGCGGGGATAAATTGTTGGTGTTGGAGGGAGCCTGAATCCGTCTCAGGGCTAGGTCCCCAACAAGGAGCTCCCTAGGTCATACCGATCGGGACGTATGTCTGCGAAGAGCTTGCAGGTAGTCTTGCCGATCGTAGCGATTACGACATCTTACTTCTTCCTTGAGGTAAGGTCAAGGGACCGTGCTTGCTCGAAGTCGATCGATCGACCAAAGTGACCTGGCGGAGCCAGGCGTGACCTCTGGAGGCAAAGGCGCCCGATGCGAACACGAGCGGAAGGGTGTGGACCCGTCGCCGCGGTGGTACGTAATGCGAATAGACCATAAGGCGGTGGGAAGTTCATCCACCAGTGCAGCGTGGACGTTCGAGCTCATCTGATACTCGCTTCTTGACGCCTTGAACGATTTGTCCGTTGGCGCGCTCCACTGCTCCATTGCTCTGCGGATGGACCACCGAAGCATAGCATACTTTGGTGCCGATGTCTTCGCAGTACTCCTGGAACAGCTCACTGGTAAATTGTGTTCCATTGTCAGTGATGATTTTGCATGGAACTCCATACCTGGTGACCACGAACAGGCGGAAGAACTTGACCGCCGTACGAGTCGTGATGGTCGAGACGGGTTCAGCTTCGATCCATTTGGTGAAGGTATCAATTGCGACGAACAAAAACTTCTTCCCCCCGGTCACCTGCGGGAAGGGGCCGAGGATGTCCAGCCCCCAGGTTGAGAAAGGCCAAGTGAGTGGGATAGTGCGGAAGCGTAAGCGGTGATCGACTTCCGAGCATGGCTGGCGAGCTCGACAGGTGCGGACAATGTTGCGCGCGTCCTGGAGTGCCGTTGGCCAGTAGAACCCCATGCGGAAAGCCTTCCCGACCATGGTCCTGAAAGAAGAGTACGCCCCACACAGACCTAAATGAATGTCATGTAACAGGTACTTACCCTCCTCCGTGGTGACACACTTCGTCAAGACGCCGGAAACATTCCGACGATAAAGCTTGCCACCCACGAGTTTATACAAGCTCGCCCGGCGCTTGATCCTGCTCCTTTCCGCTGGCTCAGCCAGGAGCTCACCCGTCACCAGGAAACGATGGATCGGCTCGGCCCACGAGGGAATACCTTCGATGAAGACGACCGAGGCCCCTTGGTCGGAGATGGAGGGAGACGCCAGGGTTTCCAGGATCACGTCCGGAGGGACCTCATCGTCAGACGACCCGAGCTTGGAGAAGAAATCTGCGTCAGAGTTGTCCTTCTGCGCCACATGCGTGATCTCCAGGTTCTGGAACCACTTCTCCATCTTGCGCGCCTCGGCGAGGTACTTGGCCATGGATCTTCAGAGCACTGGTAGCCCTTGTTGAACTGGTTAATGACGAGTTGTGAATCGCCCTTAACGACCAACCGATGGACTCCCAGCGCCTTGCAAGCTCGGAGCCCCGCCAAAAGAGCCTCATATTCTGCTGCATTGTTTGTTGCCGGGAAGCTGAAACGAATCACATACCTCAGCCTATCGCCCGTGGGTGAGAATGAGGATCCTAGCCCCCGAGCGCTTGAAAGACCGTGAGCCGTCGAAGTACATGACCCAGGGCTTCTCTTCATCGACCTCGAACTCGGGAGCCGACTGCGAGGTCTGTTCGACCTCTGAAGTCGGCGGCCTGCGACATGATGGCCGTCGTGCCTGGCGGAGGTCAAAATGGCGGCTCCATGGCCCACTTGGCAATGCGCCCTCCAGCCTCTCGATTCCTCAAGATCTCCCCAAGCGGGAAGTTGCTCGGGATGACCACGGAGGGCATATAAGAGCTTCTGAACCTGAGGGTAGCACTCTTTTGGCCCATGGAGAACCTCACTGATGTAGTAGATCGGGTGCTGCCGTGCATCCCGCTTGGCCACCATGACAGTGCTGACGTCCTGGACGGTTGCCGCGAGGTAGAGTAGCAACTTCTCGCCTGGCTGTGGGGTCGTAAGCATGGGTGGGGTTGATAAGTATACCTTCAATTCGTCGAAAGACCGCTGAGCCTCGGGCGTCCATTCGAAGCCCCCGTGCTTGCACAAAGCCTTGAAAAAAGGGCAACCCGCGCTCGCTGAGCCTCGAAATGAAGCGGCTGAGGGCGGCCATGCGACCGGTGAGGCACTGTACCTGCTTTACTGAACTCGGAGGGGCCATCTTTTCTATTGCCTCGATCTTCTCTGGGTTCGGGCTAACTCCCGAGCCCCTGATCATGTAGCCGAGCACCTTCCCAGAGGTGGCGCCGAACACGCACTTCTCTGTGTTGAGCTTCATCTTGTTCTTGTTCAGGTTGGTGAAAGCCTCCCCAAGGTCTTGAACGTGGTCGTCCTGAGCGGAGCTCTTGACGATGATGTCGTCCACGTAGACCTCTAGGTTGCGACCGATCTGGGGCTTGAATGTCTTGGTCATTAAACGCTGGAAGGTCGCGCCGGCATTGCGGAGACCAAACGACATGGTCGTGTAGCAGTAGGTCCCGAACGGCGTGATGAATGACGTCTTGCTCTCATCATCAACCGCCAGCTTGATCTGGTGGTGCCTAGAGTAAGCGTCCAGGAAGCTCAACAGCTTGGCATTTGCTGTGGAGTCGACAATCTGGTCGATGCGCGGGAGAGGGAAGTTGTCTTTCGGGCATGCCGAGTTCAACCCTGTGTGATCCACGCACATCCTCCACTTCCCGCCCTTCTTACGCGACGATGGCCGGGTTGGCGACCATTGAATGTCGATCTCACGAATGAAGCCAGCCTTCAACAACTTGTCAAGGTTCTCCTTGATTATGGCGACCTTCTCAGGAGAGAAGCGCCGCAACTTCTGGCGTACGGGCCGACAGTCGGGCCTCACCTGCAATCGATGCTCGATCACCTCCCTCGGGACACCCGGCATATCTGCCGGCTCCCAAGCAAATGTCTTTGTTGACGCGGAGGAAGGTGACGAGCTCGAGTTCCTATTTGGAACTCAGCTCGGCCGAGACGTGGATGCACTTGGAGGGGTCCCCCTCCTCAAGCGGCATAGCCTTCGTAGCCTATTTGGTGGATGATCGCCTTTGGCGGGCGACCTTAAGGTCATTCTTTGGGCCCCGCTTGAGGTAGCATGCCAGCGAGGGCTAGGGCTTGAGTCTCGCAACCGTGCGCCGCTTTGAGGTCGCCGCGGACAGTAATGACGCCGCTTGGTCCCGGGAGCTTCATGCAGCGGTGACCATAGTGGTTGGCCGCCATGAACTTAACCAGGGCAGGACGCCCGAGGATGGCATTGTAGGGGAGGTCACCCTCGACCACCTCGAGGTGATCAGCTCGGTGCGGAAGTTATCCGAGGCGCCGAAGGTGACGGGCAGAACCACCTGCCCTAGAGGTGTGGTCGAGCTCCCAGGAACGATCCCGAAGAAGGGAATCGCGATGTTCTTGACCTTCGACCGGGGGATTTGCATTCGGTCGAACACGCTAGCCAGCAGCAAATTGAGGGAACTGCCTCCGTCGACCATGACCCACCCGACCACGGTGTTGCTGATGGTCGGGGTCACGACCAAAGCGGTCTTGAGATCCTTGGACATACCTTGGGGGGCATCCCCCGGCGCGAAGGTGATCGCTGCCCCGGCCCATTTGCAGGGCTAGTCCGTGGGCTTCCCGACGGTAGCCTGGTAGACCACGCGCGTGGCATCCTTGATTTTGCGCCTAGATTGATACGCCGACGAGCCACCGAAGATGACGTCGATCCGGCGGTCGCCCTACTAGAAATCCAGGTCGAGGTCGGCCTGGTCCTCCCCCGCGTTCACCCTATCGGGTTGATCCCCCTCTTTCGGGATTGTGGGCATTTCCCCTCGCCCATCGTAGAAGGCCTCTAGCTTGGCCTGCCAGGCTCTGCAGCCTCGCAAATCGTGGCCTGGAGTCCTGTGGAACAGGCAGAATTTATCTTCGTCGAACCGAGGCCGCCCCTCGGGACCTTGCGGGCGGTCCTCAGCCTGCCACGACCCAGACCGGTGATCCCCCTGCTGAGGTCGGCGTGGCGCCTGCTGGAGCCATGGTAGATTTTGCTGAGAACGGGGCCTCTCCTGGGCCGAGTCCCGCACTTCCATGACTTCGCGGTGGCCATCCGCCAAAACAATCACCTGAGTCCGGCCACCATCGCGCTTGCGGTCCCTCTTCCGCTTCTTGGCGGCCGGGTCTTGGCCGGCACCCCTAGCGATGGAGGGCCCAGCCTCGCTCGGGTTGATGACAAGCTTCCCTTGGTCGTAGTCGCGCTTCCAGTAGACTGCATCGTCTGCGTCCGCGTAGCGCTCCGCCATACGAAATAGCTTGCCGACGGTGAGCCTCATCGTAATCTCTAGGTCTTCTGTGAGGCACCGGTCGCGGACGCCAAACTTGAAGGCCTTGATCACGGCTTCGTCGGAAACACTTGGGATTAGGTTCCTGGCGTGGATGAACCGTCGAACGAAGTTGCGGAGAGGTTCGTTCTTCCCCTGATGCGGGCGCCCCCTCCGATCGCTCCGACAAATGAAAGCGGGAGTCCGGCGCTGATGCCGGTGGTCGGAGTTGCCGATCACCTTTGATCGGACCGACCACCCCGACCATGTCACGCACCCAGGGAGATATCCGCTAGTCGTTGCCCCCGTGGTGGGGCCAAAGCGCCTGTCCAAGGTGCTCATGGACGGCGGCAGTAGTCTCAACATCCTGTATGTTGAGACGCTCGACGCCATGGGGATCCCTCGCTCGAGTCTCCGATCGAGCAAGGCGCCCTTCCACGGCGTCATCCCTGGCCAGCAGTCCTACCCGCTCGGGCAAATCGATCTGCCCGTCACCTTCGAGAGCCCGGACAACTTCCGCACCGAAAGCCTCACTTTCGAGGTTGTGGGGTTTCCTCGCTCCTACCACGCCATCATGGGGAGGCCATGTTACACCAAGTTCATGGCGATCCCCAACACACCTACCTCAAACTGAAGATGCCAGGACCACGGGGAGTAATCACTGTGGCCTCATCTTTTCAGTTCGCGTACAACTGCGAACACAGCAGTTGCGAGCTGGCATCGACGCTCATCGCGTCCGCCGAGCTCGAAAACCTCCGGAAGGAAAACTCCGAGTCTGCCCCCGACTCTAGTAAGTCGGGGCCAGGCTCCTTCAAGTCCGCCGAGGATACGAAGGAGGTCGCGGTCGATCCCGAGGATCTGGCCAAGACCGTGCGGGTCGGAGCCACGCTCCCTGCCAAATAGGAAAGCGCGCTCGTCGACTTCCTCCGCGCCAATCGGGATGTCTTCGTATGGAAGCCCTCCGACATGCTGGGAATCCCAAGGGAAGTTGCCCAGCACTCCTTGAATATCCGACCTGGCTCAAGGCCGGTCATCCAACGCTTGCGCCGCTTCAACAAGGAGAAGCACAAGATCATAGGGGAGGAAATCGCCAAGCTTTTGGCGGCAGGGTTTGTAAAAGAGGTTCGCCACCCCGAGTGGCTAGCCAACCATGTCCTTGTAAAAAAGAAATCTAGGCAATGGAGAATGTGTGTTGACTACACGAGCCTGAACAAGGCGTGTCCCAAGGACCCGTTCCATTGCCTCGCATCAACCAAGTTGTCGACTCCACTGCAGGGTGTGAATCCCTGTCCTTTCTGGATGCCTACTCAGGCTACCACCAGATAGCGATGAAAGAGTTCGACCAGCTCGTGACTTCTTTCATCACCCCGTTCAGCTCATTCTGTTACGTAATGATGCCATTTGGCCTAAAGAACGCGGGTGCTACATACCAGCGATGTATGCAAACGTGTTTCGACGACCAAATCGGCCGTAACTTCAAGGCGTATGTCGATGACATTGTCGTCAAAACTAAGAAGGCCGACGACCTCGTCGCCGACTTAGAGGAGACTTTTGCGAACCTCCGGCGGTTTCGCATAAAGCTCAACCCTGAGAAGTGTGTTTTCGGGGTCCCCAAGGGAAAGCTTCTCGGCTTCATCATCTCTGAATGCGGCATCGAAGCCAATCGGGAGAAGATCTCTACGATCATGAAGATGGGCCCAATCGGCGACCTAAAAGGAGTCTAGAAGCTAACAGGATGCCTTGCAGCCTTGAGCCGTTTCGTGTCTCGCCTCGACGAGCGTGAAATACCGCTTTACAAGCTGCTCAAGAAATCCGATCATTTCAGCTGGACGCAGGAAGCCCTCAACTGACTGAAGGCGTTCCTGACCTCACCCCCGGTGCTGGTTGCTCTGGCGCCAGGGGAACCGCTCCTCCTCTACATGTCGGGACCCGAATTCGCTATCCGGATACCCTCTGTGTTTTCAGCACTAGTCCCAGGATCAGTAGCTAGTGCCCACATTTAACAAAGATGAATATCACAATCATACACAACGGAATATTAAATAAAGTATTCATCTATTAATATAACATGTTGTACAACCTTAAAGTCAACTTACAATTGTGAAGCCTTGATGGCTTCAACTCAGAGTAAAACGAACAGCAGCGGAACAAAGAACGTCAGTGAATCCCATCAAAATACCACAGGCATTTGACAAGGTTCAACTCCTAGATATTCGCCTTCTTACAGAACCTCTCCTTCTTCGAAGACAAAGACTTCTCCTCAACTGGTGATGTTTTGTTAAAGCAAGGGTGAGTACACAACCGTACTCAACAAGTCATGCATAGAATGCAGTTCTATTACTACATGCATGGCTTATTCCAAAAGAATGGCTGAATGGTTCTTTTGCAATAAAGCAGCATTCACAAATAATCATAATAGATAGAAAAACAGTTAAACAAATAATACCCACAATAAATTTTCGTAATCATTCCCAAGTAAAATATTTCTCATCCTTAACCAACTTCCTTATCACATTGTCCACATTCCCAACCTCATTTTATTTTCAAAACTCTACCCCTTGACTGTAATCCCCGAGCATTGTCGATCTGCGGACTTGGCTATTCGAATAGTTTTTACACTCTGCAGAGGTTGTACACTTTACCCACAAGATACAATCAACTCATCACGTCAGCCGTGAATCGCCATATAAGAGTATGCGAATGAGCGATCATAACAAAGCCTTTCAGAAACTTCTACCTCAACCTAGGAACCTCTCCGGGTTGCCTTCACTATCACTTCCTCACTCGAGCGAAGTATAGGACCGGCGAACACCATTGGATAGGGTACCAAGCCGCAAAGACAGTACGCTCCCCATCTGATCACCCCCGGATGATCGCCACTGGAGGTATCAAAGGTGAGATATCGAATCCTACTAAACTAGGTCTTCCCATTCAGACATGTGGTTGTACGAGTGACTCAGGTCAAAGGCTTGCAAGGTGAAGTCCTTAACTGACAAGGGCAAGACATCCTTCTCTCAAAATTGGCGCACAGCCCTCACAACACTCAACCCTCCCAAATGCCACGATGGCCCACCTAGCATAAAGCCATTTGCCACTTGCCCCAGTCTAAATCCTTTATCACCCCAGTTGATTATTGCGCAACACAATACCAACAACAACTCAACATCCATGTAGAACCCATTTGGTTCCACATATCAACATCATCGTGTGGCAACATGTCACACCATTTCACAAACACATTTCATAATCCATTAATCAAGTATTATTCTTTTATTTTCAAAAGACATGTGTTGCGTGGCATGGCTAAGCAATTATACACGATCTAACCAACCCCGTTGGCAAGTAATAACAACCAACTAATAATCAACCATCTTAGGGTGACAAATGAATTATGGCATACAATTAATCATGGCAAGGTGATATTAGCAATTGGATTGTATAACTAATCCCAAATTAATTTAAATCATTTTAATTCTTGAACTAGCATGCAATAATTTGAATCAAAGTAAATTTGTAAAACTGGGAGCAATATGATCAAAGCACGACTTGCCTGGCCCATGCAATTTTTATTATTCTTTACTCTTTATCTTCGATCCTTGTCGTGCCCCGAATTTGCAAATCCGGACACTCTGTGAAATCAGCACTAGTCTAGGATCGCGCTAGTGCTCACAGACTAAACAAGGTACAATTTCACATCATACACAGCGGAATATTACATAAGTACTGAAAACATGTATATAAACGAGTTGTGTGACCTTATGGTCAACCTTACAATAGTCTGCCACACAGGGCTTACATTATTCAAAGTAAACAGTAAATAGCAGCGGAAAGTAAAACTTCGTGATGATCCATCCATCGCCACAGACGCCCCGACTGAAGCTTGCTTCCCTAGTTCTCCGGCCCTTCAACGAACTCCTCTTCATAGGTGTCCGCAAGGGTGAGTACACACCGTACTCAACAAGTTATGCACAAAATGCAGGTCTATTTACTACATGTATGGCTTGTTACCAAGGAATGGCCTTCTGGTTATTTTGCTTTTGCACCAACATTTTAAAATGATATTTATTTAGATTGAAAGCATCAAATCATATAATTAACATATTTCTCAAGTTGTTTTCCACATCATTTTGGACACGCAGTCCCTAATCACATTTCTTTGGCACACAGCCTCCACCCCATTTTATTTTTCAAATACTACCCCTTGACTGTAATCCCCGAGCATTGTCCATTACCGTGGACTCGCCTATTCGAATAGTTTTAATACTCTGCAGAGGTTGTACACTTTACCCACAAGATACAGTTGCACACCACAAAGGCGATTAACCGTAACAAAGCTTTTCAGAGACTTCTATCTTAGCCTAAGAACCTCTCCGTGTTGCCTTCGCTACCACTTCTCACACAGAGTCAAGTGTAGGATCGCGTACAGATTGGATAGGGTACCAAGCAAGCACAGCCACGCTCCCGTCTGATTACCCCGTGTAACTGCCACCCCGAGGTATCAAAGGTAAGACATCAGAATCCTACTAAACTAGGTCTTCCCATTCAGACATGTGGTTGTACGAGAGACTCAGATCAAAGGCTTGCAAGGTAAGGTCCTTAACTGACCAAGGCAAGACTTCCTTCTCTCAGTTTGGCACACAGCCCTCACAACACTCATCCCACCCCCAATTGCCACACAGGCCCACCTGGCACGAAGCCTCGGTCCACTTGCCCCAGTCTAAATCAGTTCCACCCTAGTTGTTAACAGTGCAACACATGCTCATATTCATCTTTCATGTAGAACCACACAGGTCTCTACATTCCAATGTTAATACCAACATCATTCCACATTTCATTGAAAAGCATTCACTATTCTTTAGTCAGTGTTGATTTTGTAATCCAAATAGAATGGTTCACGTACATGCATAGCTAAGCAACTATTCACGGTCTAGCCTCCCGTGTTGGCACAATATCATCAACCAACTAATATTACCAAACTAGGGTTATCAAAGGAATCATGGCATACAAATAATATTAACAGGGTGGCAATAACAATTAGGTTAACTAGCTAATTCACCCAAAATATTTAAACCATTTTTAGTTGAATTAGCATGCATAGTTTGAAACAAAATACATTTCGAAAGTTAGGAGCAACATGGTCAAAGCATAACTTGCCTTCAAAAAGCAGCGAGTCTTGATCGGGAGCTTGATCCTCGAAGTCCGCGTCCTCACGCAACTCAACGTCTACGCGTATCAGGCAAAGAATCAAATAAACATGTAAAATAACGCACAAACACACATTCGGAAAAATACGACAAATCAAACTAATTCGTAACTTCATGAAAACTTCCAGATAATTAGTTCAGCATTTTCTAAGATTTATAAAATTTATTTCAGCATTTTTGAACGTATAGTTTAAGAGCTACAAAATTCATAAGTTTGGATTTTCCTTGAATATTTTAATATTATAAATTCATTTATAAAATTTCATAAAAATTACTGTATCTAGGTATTAATATTTAATAATTTACAAAATTCGTTGTATGCAATTTGGACTTATAACGAATTTGTATCGAAAAAGACAAAATCCGCAATTTAATTGCAAACTCACGCACAAAATTAACTAGTTCTACACAGCATGGTACTGTTCATGACGTATACGCATATTCTTCTTTCAATTTCCTTTGCTTACTTTGGTTCTGGTTACTCGCGAGAAAAATCAGAATAGGAGCAGCGTCACCGGAGGTCTCGGCGTTGGTCACGACAGCGGCGGCGGTGGCGACGTCCGCGGCGAACGGCCGACGTGGCAGCGGTGTGCGTGCCGACTGGAGGCAAGGCGGCAGTGGCTTCACCGATTGGTTAAGGAATCATCTTGTTAAAGGAAAGCTATTGATTCTGTCTGGTAGTTAAGCAAGGAAGCGAATAATCTAATTAATCTGGTTCATCCAGTGGGTTGGGTTCGGCATCAGCCGAGATCTCAAGCGCGAAGGGACGAAAATCTTGTGTTTAGAATTGTTGTGCTCACGTTTTTTTAATAGCTGAGCGAACAAAGTGGTGTCACAATAACTTACATGTACACATGCAAGCTAACGTTCTAATATATATACATATATATACATGCTAATTAATCATCCTCATATATACATGCATATGGAAAATTATACTTGTCAACCGGCCGAACATAAACATGCTGATCAGCCGAATATTTCTACATGTAGAAAATTATGCATGCGAACAGATCGACTAACTTTTGTACGTTTTCATGCGTCCCAAACTCTAGTATATATATATACGCATATTAGAAAGTTATACATGCTACGTACTACAAATATACAAGACGAGATCAGTTGATCGAAATAGAGCGTGCGCGAAGGAGAATAGAGGGTACCGGTTGAGGCTAGGTGACAGCGACGGTGGACGGCGCACGACGGCAACTGCGGCGGCGGTCGATCGGTCGAACGCCGGAGTATAGTCGGCGGCAGCAGCGCAGGAAAAGACGAGGCCGGAGAGTGCATCGGCGAGCACAGTCGGCTGGACGGCGAACGATGGCGCAGGTGGAGATGTCCAGGCTCTTGCGACAGTCTCTTGCGTTCAAGGGAAGGGACGGCTGGAATGAAGAAAGGAAAGACCTTGAGTCATGCGCGCAGGAAATGAAGGGAAACAGCCGTTTGCTGTTACTCCATACACGCATGGAAATAAAAATCGATTGGCATGCATGTGCGTTCATGGGAGGAAGGAAACGGCAATAAATGGTTCGGCTGGAAAACAAAGGAAACGGCTAGGAAAGGTAATGGCTTCATGTGTGTGTGCAGTGCAAACGTTACTAGCTCATGCCTACAGGAAATGAAATAAATGGTTGTGTTGATGAGTTGCCGTTGCTACATGAAAGAGTCAATCAATTTCCTTATGCCTTCATGCATACAGACTTGGAAACGACACAACCAGGAATTTCCTTCCGTCGAAAACGTGTCCGCCTGATCAAATTCCGTAATTTGAATAGTGTTGGAACGATACGTGGTTAAGATAAAATAGCAAAAGGCTCTAAAAATCTTTGGAAAAATCCTCTAAAATAATAGGGAATATTTGGAACTTAACGAAGTTGGTTTCGCGATTTTTCGATATATAGATTTTCTGCAAAAATTCTTTTAGTGGATCAGACACTTGTACGGATTTTAATACAGTCGACAAACTTAATTTATAATCTAGTTTTTGAAGGTATTTGAAAGAAACATCCTTATTTTTCAAATGTTATTATTTTAAACTAAGTTTGAAATTTAAGCGCACGCGAAATGCATGATCTTTATTTTATATGATTAATTCGACAAAGCTTAAATTCTTATTAATTCCAAAAATTCCAGATAAATTTCAGATATTCCTAAATAATTCAAAATAACGTAAATACAGTTAAAGCAAATTTCGAGATGTTACAATCCTTGATCCTCGATCTTCAATCTCCGCTTGCTGGCTTCTCAGCTCCTTCGAGCGACTACCAGCAACGCGTCTAACGATAAATAAGCACAAATACAACAAAACTCAAAAGCAAATCAAGTAAACTCCAAATTACGAACGAATAGCATTGGGCACAACGGTTTAGATGAAATTAGGAACTTGAATGGATTAGGTCGATGATTAGACAAAAGAGAACGGCTTTCGGAAAATACATCGAAGAGAAAGATTAATAACTAGGAAAGAAGGAATGATATTCCGAAGAATATTTCTTCCGAGGTTATTATCTTGATTGCATAGTCGATGACATATGGACTCTCGATCTATAGACCGGGTCCACGATGATACGTTAGTTCGCCATGAACTAAGCAGATGCTCGAGGTTGACTTTTGTTTATTGAACGGCACAGTCAACTAAAAGGAAAATAGACTGATAGACTAGGTCTAGCACAAGAATATGATATATGGCTAATGGTCTAGCGACCAAGACCACGAATGAATTCTAGGTTAATGGCAGATTAGATTTTCAAGGATAAGACAAGAACAAGTATCGACTGTAGATATGACAACGAGGTAAGGCTATGGTTCACGATTGATCTATGGATGCGGAATTTACATGTCACGGCGCTAGCGTCGATTTACGAGCGTTAACGATGAAGCGTTTAACAATAAGCGTTAACGATGGAGCGTTAATGGCGAAGCGTTAGCGGCGGGCGTTAGCGATGGAGCGTTAGCGATGGAACACTAACGGCGTAAGCGTTAACGGCGGCGGAGGCGGCGATGACGGTAGGTTTTAGATTAAGGCTTTGACGGCAAATGGAGACCAAATGAACTCGAAGGATGGCCAAAACAGTAGGGTAATGACCCACTGGACGGTAGGACTCGGCCAAAGCGAACTAGGATGTTTAGCGACAAAAGGCGATGCACGGCGGCGACGAAACCGACGGTGAAATGAATATTAAAATTTTTGGACAGTTGAATAGCAAAGGTAGGGTGAGCACGGTGTAGAACGCGGCGATATGAACTCAACGGTATAGGTGGATTTGACGGCGACCCACCGGATTAATCACAAACTGCCGATTAACGGTTGTTACAGCTAATAGATCTAATAGCCATAACTACTAAAATAATGAATGAAAAATCACAAAAAAATTCAGAGAGCCTACTGAGATCCTAGAACATGATATGACGTGAAGAGATCAGATTTTTATCTTCTGGATCAACGGGGAACGCACGATGCCATTCCTGCTGTTCGTACGCAGTCTGATCAGGGAATATTGATTTTTCTGTACTAATCCCGCAGGTAAAACCTTGAGTTAGGGTGAGTACCATGTAGGGGACATCAAGGGGAGTCTACCATAAAAATTTCACGGCCAAACTCACAGCAACGAAGGAGAACGTGCTCCGGCAAGATTTGATCTTTGGGCGGCTATAACTTTTGATCCAGTGGATGAAATTGCACTAAATTTGGATGAAAGACAGAGGGTACCCAGGGGCACGACATGACATAAACGGATCTTGAAAAGAGTTGACGAGTTGACAGGGAACGCGCCTCAAAGTATGGCCGATGTGCGGCGGCGCTTCGGAGGATGAGGGCAAAGTTTCTCGGTTTGGATGAGTTGATCTGAGGTGAGGACATGTGGGAGAGGTCATGGGAGGTATACACAAGGTTGGGGTGGTGGCTAGGTCAAGAAAACAAAGAAAAACGCAAAAACTGGCTTCACAGGCATTTTATCGAGCAATTGGCATGCGCTGCGCAATTCGGGGTGACATTGGCCAATTGAGAGCCGGCCAGTGGTGGGGATGGGGTGGAGAGGTGAGAGGAGCCCGTGGGCATGATGGCCAACGGCAGGGATGGCCGGAGCAACGGCGAGGGCGACGGCCGACGCAACCAAAACCGACCGAATGGCATGGCGGCCAAAAACACCATAAAACGCTGAATTTCTCAAAACTAGCAGGAGCACGGCGTAGAGCATGATCATACTAGGCTATATCTAAAAGGAATTTGATTGGAGATTACCGGATTGGGAGGAATCGACGACGAACGGAACTCAACTTGACGATGAACAAACGCAAATTCCCGGAGCAATTCTTGACGAAACCTGGAATTTCTTGAGGGGTTATGATCTACACACTAATGCGCACAAGATGACGTGAACGGAAGTCGATTTGCCTTGCTGGATCAAAAGATGACACGGTGATATCAACGGAGGACGTCCCGCGATCGTTTCTTCAATTTTTGGGAGGGTAATCGTTCTAGAAATGGAGGGCAAGTGTGAGCACCGTGTTGGGGAGACTGAAACACATGTTTTGGGTGGTCACACACGTTGAGAGGATGAGAAACAGAAATGTTATGGCCTAAACAAGAAACGGCAAAGAAGTACTTGCAGATTTCGTTTCACTTGATTTCAGTGGGGGAAACTGTAGAAGAATTGAAGTCCTTGATGACACGGTCGTTTTGCAACTGACCTCACTCAATTTCGTTGAGAATTGCAAAAGTTATGAGCATTTGAAGTTTGGGCTGCAAATGGGGCTGGAACGTGAACAGTGCGCACGGTTGGAGGTTGAAGATGAACGGTGCTGGACACGTGTCGCTTTCTCATTGATTGAAAGAAATGAAGGGACAAAAGTGCGAGAAATAAAATAGTAAAAATAATCTAAAAATCTTGGAAACATTCCTAAAAATACTAGAGATTATTTGGAACCCAATAAAATTAGTTTCACAGAATTTTGATGAGTTTTGGAATTTAGACAATTCCGGGACGAATATACTGGATTTAACGAAAGACCGCGAGAGATAAAATAGCAAAGTGATTCCAAAAATCTTGAGAAAATTCTCAAAAATGTTTTGGAATAATTGAAACCTAATTCTATAAATTTTGATATTTTTGGAGTATTTTGGAACTCGAGTGAAATTTCGAATAAGGAGCGAAATTGAAAAATCTGACTTTGCGGACGGTAAAGGATTGAACTTTGATTTCGGAAGGATATGGATACACACTGAAGGAAATCCAAGTTTTGAATTTAAATGGAATTTCAAAGGAAAGGTTTGAATTGGAATTTGGATATAGAATTGCCCGAACAATTAATAATTCGAATTAAAAATCCAAATAAAAATCAAATTAACATCGAAATGCTTAACTTAATATTTTTAATTAATTTTTAGCAAATCTCAAATTTGAGAAATTCCCTGAGATACAAAGGACACTGCAAAAACTAAATTTTAAACTACTTAATGTACACAGAAGGCACATTAAATTGTTTTAGATTTAGAAAATTATAAATTAAGCTTATTTAATCAAATAAGATTGGTGTAAAATTTTCGGAAAGCTAATTTAAATATAAAATTTTGAAAACCCAAATTTTGGGATGTTACACTACATCGCCGCCACGACCCAGGTCATCAGTGCGGCGCTTGTTGTGGAGCGAGTCGAAGAAGGCCATGTGCTCAAGGTACAGCGGCCGGTGTACTTCATCAGTGAAATGCTCTTCGAGTCCAAGGCTCGATACCCGCAGGTGCAGAAATTGCTCTATGTGGTGCTCATCGCGAAGAGGAAGCTGGTCCACTACTTCGACCGACACCCCGTCTCCGTGGTGACCTCCTCGCCGCTCGACGAAATCGTCCACAACCGCGATGCTTCAGGAAGAATCGCCAAGTGGGCGCTTGAGCTCAACGGCCACGACATATCGTACATCCCCCGGACGGCGATCAAGTCGTAGGTCTTGGCCGATTTTGTCGCCGAGTGGACCGAAGCCCAGGCGCCACCGACGCTTGAAGACCCCGAGTACTGGACGATGTACTTCGATGGGTCCTACACCAAGAACGGAGCGGGTGCTGGAGTCGTCATCGTTTCCCCGCTCGGGAACAAGCTCCAGTACGCCATCCGACTACTTTTCGACGCAACACAACGTCGCCGAGTATGAAGCTCTCGTCAACGGTCTCTGGATCGCTGCCAACCTCGGCGCGCACCGACTCTACGTACACGGCGACTCCAAGCTTGTCATCGACCAAGTCATGAAGGCCACGGAGCCTCGTGACGCCCGCATGGTAGCATACTGCCGGGAGGTGCGCAAGCTCGAGGAAAGGTTCAAGGGTTTCGAGCTTCACCATAGCTATCGACACTACAATGGTGAGGCCGACTACCTAGCCAATCTCGCCTCCAGCAAAGGACCGGTCCCGCTTGGGATCTTCGTCTCCGAACTCCACGAACCTTCCGTCCGACTGGACTCGCCGGCTAAGCAGCCGACCGATTCTTCAAGCTCAACTGCTCCGACTGTCGAGCGGTCGGACGCGGAACCATCCAGGTCGGGCCGAAACGTGCTGGTTGCCGAGTCTGACTGGAGGAAGCCCTTCATCGATCGGTTGACTGATGGATCGCTCCCCGTCGACCCAACTAAGGCCCAGTGCCTCGCTCAGCGGGTGAAATCCTTTGTCCTGGTCGAAGAAGACCTCTACAAGAGGAGCCCCTCCGGGGTCCTCCAGAAGTGCATCCTGGCCGATCAAGGGAAGCAGCTGCTGCTCGACATCCATGGCGGTATTTGTGGCCACCACGCCGCACCGCGGTCCCTCGTAGGGAAAGCCTTCCGCCAAGGTTTCTACTGGCCGACCGCCGTGGCCGACGCCGAGCAAATTGTTCGCACCTGCAAAGGGTGCCAATTTTTTACTCGATAGACACATCTTCCAGCGCAAGCCTTGTAGACAATCCCCGTCACATGGCCATTCGCTGTTTGGGGACTCGATCTGGTCGGGCCCTTCAAAAAGGCGCCTGGGGGCTTCACTCACCTGCTTGTCGTGGTGGACAAGTTCACCAAGTGGATAGAAGCAAAGCCGGTCGCCACCATCACCTCGGTGCAGGCGGCCAACTTCTTCCGCGACATCGTTTATCGGTTTGGAGTTCCAAACTCCATCATCACCGATAACGGAACACAGTTCACGAGGAAGGAATTCCTCGAGTTCTGCGATGATTTCAACATCCGCATCGACTGGGCAGCCATAGCCCATCTGCGGACCAACAGCCAGGTCAAGCGGGCAAACGGCATGATCCTCCAAGGGCTCAAGCCGCGAATCTTCAGCCGACTGAAGAAATTCACGGGACGATGGCGCAGCAGAGCTACCCTCCATTCTCTGGAGCCTGCGGACCACACCGACCCGGTCGACCGGGTTTACACCATTCTTCATGGTGTTCGGTGCTGAAGCTGTTCTGCCGACCGACCTGGAGTACGGCGCCCCGAGATTGCAAGCCTTCGACGTGGCACGGGGGCTTGAATCGCAACAAGACGCCATCGACCAGCTCGATGAGGTGCGCGATGTGGCCGTCCTGCGATCGGCTAAATACCGACAAATCTTTGCGGCGCTACCACGATCATCGAGTTAGCGGTCGGTCCTTGGCGTTGGCGACTGGTCTGCGCGCGAGTTGATCCATGTCGGGACCCGAATTCCACTGGTCGGACCCTTGTGTTTACCGCACTAGTCCTGGGATCAATCGCTAGTGCACACAGCTTAACATCGGTAAGCATCACATCATACACAAGGATAGCAATAATAAGACTTTATTTATTCAATATAACTAGTGTATGATCATAGGATCACTTACATTGATTCAGCCTCATGGGCAAGTCTAAGATAAAGTAAAAATGAATGCAGCGGAAAACAGTAGAAGACGTAGTGACTCATCAGTACACCACAGGCGACTGACAAGGCTTGGCCTAGCGACTCGTATCCACCTGGAAATCTTCCTCCAACATGGGCGATGACTCCTCCACTGTGTTTTGTTTTTCTGTAGGCAAGGGTGAGTATACAACATACTCAACAAGTTGTGCACAGAATGCAAGTCTTATCATAGCTATATGCAAGGTTTATTCCAAAGGAATGGCTAAATGGCTCTTAAGCAGTAAGCAGCATTTAAGAAACATACATAACGTAGATTGAAAAGACAGTAAAACGAATAACAAGTAAATAGATTCCATCGATTGCAAATCAACCCAAGTCTCATCCTAAATCAAATTCCATTATCCACATGGCATCCTGCCATCCCAGCAGTTGACAAGTTTTAATTAACTACCCCTTGATTGTAATTCCCGAGCATTGCTCAATACCGTAAGCACGGCTATCCGAATAGATTGTACACTCTGCAGAGGTTATGCACTTTACCCACATGATACAACCATGCACCACACAAAGCGAGCGATCGTGAAGCCTTTACAATGCATCCTCTTAACCCGGTGCTACCGCTAAGGTTTCAACACTGGTGGATGGTTACCACATCCGGGGCCCCCTCTTGCGCCATGTGAGATACCCCAAGCGAGGATAGTTACCACTACTCGGGTCTCACACCACCATGATAGCACTAAAGCTAAGCATTTGCAAATTAGTCAGCTAAGCTGTCCCATTCCAGACATGTGGTTGCAAGTTAGACTCAGGTCAAAGGCTCGCAAGGTTAAGTCCTTAGGATTGATTAAAGCAAGACTTACTCATACCCCCTTACCCATCGGGCCCACCCTGGCACCCTTGCCCCTTCCACTTGCTTTAATCTTAAAGTGATTATCTCCCAGTTGGTTACCAAACATCACATGCTACACAATTCAACATCATTGTTCCATATTCCATTAGTCAAGATTAATAATCAATATTCCATGAACATGTGATGACGTGGCATGGCTAAGCATCTCTAAACCGATCTAACCATCCATGTTGATTTTATTACTAACCAACTATAATAAACCAACCTAAGGTGACAAGTGGGTTATGGCATACAAATGTCAAGGTAGGGTGTAATTCAAGAGGTATGGTAGCTAATCCCAAAGCTGAGTTGAAATCATTTATACTCGTGAAATAACAAGTAATAAAGTAAATCAAAATAGCATGCAATCTAATTTATGGGTGCAACGTGATCAAAGCACAACTTGCCTTGGTTAAGTTCCTGCTCCTGGTCTGGAAATAATTCCTGAGTTGAGAAATCCCCTTTCGAAGCCTCGCACAATTCAACGTCTACACGAATCGAAAGAGAAAGCAAATAAAAACCAAAACCAAATAGCAAATAAACTCAAAACTTTAAATAAAATCCACCATTAGAAAGATCTTAATTTTACAAATTTTTAGGAATTTGAATCACCTCAATCCGAGTTCGTATGCGAAAGTTATAAGGTTTTGAAGTTTGAAAATTCCTGTAAATACCCTGAAAATAGAATTTCCAAATTTAGCGAATTATTTTTATACGGAAAAATATGATTTTCCCACCCGAATCCATACGGTGCGACGCGGCCGAATCTCGCCCGTTCGCTGACGATCCGATGGTTCTCGAGCTTCGCGATTGGCAATGGCTTGGTGACGGCGCAAAGCTACCGGGGACGAAGATGAAGACCTCCCGCTCGGCGCTACGAGGCTTCCCGGCGATGAAGAGACAGCGGCACAGCTCCTCCTTGGCACGCCGATCTCGATCCGACCCTCGAAACGGCAGAAGAGAATCCCTAGCGTCGGGAAGTCGCGGCACAAAGCTTCGAGAACTCCGGCGAGCGCTCACGACGTCCTTCGTGCTCCTCCGGCGATGGCTCGAGAGAAACAAGATGCGATGGCCTGGGATGAGTACTGGGGAGGGCTCGGGGTCACTATTTATACCCGGCGGGCGCGGCGGGGATGGAAAGTTCATGGGCGGCGGCGAGTTTGGAAGGCGGCGGTGATTTTGGAAGATGGCGGCGATTCGAATCGGAGACGACGATGCGCGACCGTCTGATGATCATCTAACGGGTCGAGTTGTTTTAGGGTTTCCTAACTCGGTTGGGTGATGACCTGCGCAGTAATCGGGCCGGGCCCGTTACTGTTCCTTCCTTATTTTCCCGAATTTCCTATTTTAAATAATCCGATTAATTGTTTTGATTTCTTTAAGGCTTTATAAATATTCTAAAAATTACAATAAAATTCCCAAAAATATTTTGAGTTGTTCTGGAGTTAATAAAAATATTTTCACAAAAACTTTATTTTGCAATTGTCTTTTTATAATTATTTCTTGATAAAAGATAATGTTTTTTAATTCAAGAGAATTCAAATAATTCTCAGAAAATCCAATAAAATCCAGAAAAATCACAAAATATTTATTTAGCGATAAATAATATTTAATAATTGAAATTTCAAAATTTGAGATGTTACAAATCTCCCCTCCCCCTTAACGGAATCTCGACCCGAGATTGAAGTGATTAGAGAATAGGTTAGAATTACGTCTTGAGTCATCCTCACGCTCGAGTTGCTTCATTTTCTGAATGATTACTCCATTGGACTCTTCAAAAACAGGTGGACTTGTTCCTCGTCCTACGCTCCATCACATCCAGAATCCTGATCGGATGCTCCTTATAGGTCAAATCTTCTTGCAACTCAATAACTTCCAGCGGCGTCTGCTCAACTGGCACTCGAAGACATTTCTTAAGCTGTGACACATGAAATACATCATGCACCCCTGCCAATGACTCTGGCAATTCCAATTGGTAAGCAACTTCTCCTTGACGGCTCAATATTTTAAACGGCCCTACATACCTAGGTGCAAGCTTCCCTTTGACACGAAACCTCTTAACACCTTTAAGGGGAGTAACCTTAAGATACACATAATCATTGGGCTCAAAGCTCAAATCACGACGGCGATTATCAGCATAACTTTTACGTCGCGGATCGTGTCTTTGTCTTTAATCTTTCCCTGATCATGGCTACTTGCTCTTCGGCCTCTCTGAGCAACTCAGGCCCAAACACAGAACGCTCCCCCGTTTCATTCCAATTCAACGTGGTACGACAAGCACGACCATATAATGCTTCAAATGGTGACATTTGCAAACATACTTAATAACTATTATTGTAGCTAAACTCAGCATACGGCAAACATTTATCCCAAGATGTGCTATAAGCTATCGCACAAGCTCTAAACATATCCTCCAAAATCTGATTGACTCTCTCCGTCTGACCATCTGTCTGTGGATGATAGGCAGTGCTAAAATTCAGACGAGTCCCCATTGCTTCATGCAGCTTGTCCCAAAATCTTGAGGTAAATTGGGTACCTCGATCCGATACAATTTTCTTGGGCACACCATGCAAGCATACAATCCTGGATATATACAATTCTGCCAGTTTATCTCCTGAATAAGTCGTCTTCACCGGGATGAAGTGAGCGACTTTAGTTAACCGGTTAATGATCACCCATATGGAATCATACCCTCTCTGAGTCTTGGGCAATCCGTTGATGAAATCAATACCAATCTCCTCCCATTTCCATTCCGGAATCTTCAATGGCTGCAACAATCCAGTGGGCTTCTGATGCATCGCCTTCACCCTTTGGCATACATCACACAACGCTACATGCCCCGCGACTTCACGTTTCATGTTAGGCCACCAAAATCTTCCCTTGAGATCTTGATATATTTTGGCACTTCCTGGATGAATAGAATACTTAGAATCGTGTGCTTCTTCTAGTATCAACTGCTTAAGTTCCTTCTCATTTGGCACACAGATTCGTCCTTTTAACCACAAAGTTCCTTGCTCATCTACCGAGAAATCTTCTGCCAATCCTTCCTCTTTCTTGGATTTGATTTTTCTGATCTTCTCATCTTCAACCTGCCTCTTCCTGATTTGATCTTCAAGAGTCGGTTTTACTTCCAAAGCAGCTACAAATCCTTGCGGCCCAACCTCTAATCTCAACTTCTGAAATTCTTCGCATAACTTTGGTTGATCGCTGGCTACTATGGTGGTTACTCCATGGCTTTTACGGCTTAAGGCATCGGCTACTACATTAGCTTTTCCAGGATGGTAATGGATTCCAACATTATAATCCTTTATTAATTCCAACCATCTCCTCTGTCTCATGTTAAGATCCGATTGAGTGAATATATACTTCAAACTCTTATGGTCCGTATATATCTCACATCTATTTCCAATGAGATAATGACGCCATATCTTTAAAGCATGCACTACGGCTGCTAGCTCCAAGTCATGCGTTGGGTAATTCCCCTCATGCGGCCTCAACTGCCTTGATGCATATGCTACCACCTTGCCATTCTGCATTAACACACATCCAAGACCTTGCCGTGATGCGTCACAGTAAATATCAAAACTGCTCTGCACATCCGGCAATACTAACACAGGAGCAGATGTTAATCTCTTCTTTAATTCCTGGAGACTATTCTCACACTCGGGCGTCCATGCAAACTTCTTCTCCTTTTTCAACAATTGCGTGAGAGGTCTCGCAATCGTCGAAAATCCTTCAATGAATCGGCGGTAATATCCTGCCATTCCCAGGAAGCTACGGATCTGTGTGACTGTCTTTGGTTGCTCCCAATTCATTACAGCTTCTACTTTACTTGGATCCACGGCAATTCCTTTAGCAGTCATTACATGGCCTAGGAATTCTACCTTCTCCTTCCAAAAGTCACATTTGCTGAACTTAGCATATAATTGCTGATCACGCAACTTCTCTAGCACTAATCTCAAATGCTCTGTATGTTCTTCTTCCGTCTTGGAGTACACAAGAATATCATCTATGAAGACAACCACAAACTTATCCAAATATTCCATGAACACCTTGTTCATGAGGTTCATGAAATAAGCTGGGGCATTGGTTAATCCAAACGACATAACTGTGAACTCATAATGACCATAACGGGTAGAGAACGCAGTCTTGGGTATATCTTCTTCTCGAATCTTCAACTGATGATACCCTAATCGGAGATCTATCTTAGAGAAAACTGCTGCACCTCTCAATTGATCAAACAAATCATCAATCCGAGGCAAGGGGTACTTATTCTTGATCGTCACTTCATTCAGTGCACGATAATCAATGCACATCCTTAAACTTCCATCCTTCTTTCTAACAAACAAAACTGGCGCTCCCCACGGGGAAGAACTTGGTCGAATGAAACCTTTCTCCAATAATTCCTCAATTTGCTTCTTCATTTCAACCAGTTCATCGGTTGGCATCCGATACAGCCTCTTTGCTATTGGTGCGGTTCCAGGTACTAACTCAATAACAAACTCAATATCCCACTCTGGCGGCATGCCTGGTAAATCCTCAGGAAAAACTTCTAGGAAGTCTCTAACTACTAACACATCTTCCAGATTAGCAACCTTCGCACTATTGATTGATAACTGCCCTTCACGAACTTCGGTTGCATATACTTCCACTCTCTGGCCACCAGGGCTTTCTAGGGTTACCATCCTTTGACCACAATCCAAGATAGCTTTATGCTTGGTCAACCAATCCATTCCTAGGATAACATCCAAAGTTTGTGCTTCTAATAGGATAAGATTTGCTAAGAATTCTATCCCATTCATAAGCAACAACTCCCAAACACCCAAGTCTAGAAAGTTCAGATCTGGGGCTTGGACTAAAAGCTCACACTTAAGATTCTTAACAGCAAATCCATTCTTCATGGCAAAATCGAGAAACAAGCGAATCTAAGCCCGATTCCCTTGAGTTAACAAAAACTTACCCAAGACGACGTCTGCTTCTCGGCTCCAGCGAGAATATGATTGATCCTTCCGCATCGTCATTTGAGGCGACGTAGTGCCCGATTCCCCTCCTTTGGAGCTTTTGAGTAGTGCCCAAGGTGGGGTAATGTTTCCCCTTTCGGACACTTCTTTGGCGAAGTGCTGCTGCTCGTTAAGAAAAACATCTTCGGTGTTGGGTGTTGACTTCCAAGTCACATTGCTTCTTGTAATCTTGGTGTTTGGAAATTCGATTAGTGGGATGAGATGATGAAGCTGTGTTCTTGTTGGTCCACTGAGGTTGGATTCTGGCAAACTGCTGCGGTGTCATCCTAAGCCTCAACCGACTAGGTTGTCCGGCCTGGCTAGCCATTCTGCGCTTGCGGTCCTCACCCAACTCCTTGCGCTTGTCTTCAAGGATCAAAGCCTTGTTGACTAACTCCTGGAAATCGGGGAAGTTGTGGGTAATCAATCCCACCTGCAGTCCAGAGTTTAAACCCTTCAGGAAGCGAGACTGTCTGGCCTTATCAGTGGCTACAAGTTCATACACTTACACGGGTCGGTGACCCGACTGGCCACTCGGTTCCCCCTAGCGGTAAACCTCTCAACCAAGTGCTCTGACCTCGCCCGTGCCTCTGGTTCTTAGTAGGCTTCGTCACGGGGTTATACATACCTCCGTTGATCTGAGGAACTTCATGAGCGTAGTATCCACAAAGAACACCGCCTGGAGGTTGCTTGTGGCACTTCAAAACAAATAATAATGTATGGAATTAGTATAGTTGGTAATACCCTTCCTTACTAGTGCAATTATGTTGAAGCGCGCATTACAAGTGTCTTCTTACCCATGGGTGGACATAGCAAAGCATCTTATTTGACCCCTTTGCAGGATCATGTTGCCCCCCTTTTTTGGTTGTGTAATTCTTGAAAGCCCTACTCGAATGTCAACAACAACGAGTAACTATCATATCATAAAACAAATCACGTTATGTTATGTATGTTTGTGTATATATATTTCTTACGCATTTAAGACGCGGGTGAATTCATCGTAAGATTGCGGTGGGGTTCTGGATGAGTCAAGGACCATATATCTCGCTTTCTGCTTTGGAGTGCGACATGAAACAAATGAAGTGATCGCTGCAACGAAAACTTATGTAAGTTTCATGAGTAATCATGGTGCAAACTAAACTTTTAGCAACGATTGACAAATGAGAAGATTACTTAAAATTGTAGGGAGCCATTATAGCGTCCTTGTCTTGCATCTGGAGCATTGCTTTTGATATGTATAGCCCACATCTACTTGGCGTTCTCGGGTCGGGGACCGTCGCTTTTCTTCTATCTCTGTTTCCGTCATCCCTTATCCTTCAACGCCTTTTCATTGAGTCTGACTCTTAAGTTAATTTGGCTAATCCGTGCGGGGTCAAGGAACCCGACACGTGTTCCCATCTTTTTAGCATCGGTATATTGCATTCTACACAGAAGACAATGATCAATGCGCCAATTTATATGTTGAATGCTGGGAAACATGACATTTTGGCAAATATCAGATTTTGGCAAAATGCATCTTGTTCGACAGATTTGGCAGAAGTTAACTTTATTTAAAAGGAAAAAACCACTAAAATCGGCCAACTTACGATTTAGTGAAAATTATATGGATTCTGCCAATTTTTGAATGATCTAACAAGCCATTACTATAAAGAGGAACTCAACTTGGCACTCAACTGCTATACATTTGGGGTTTTCTTTATTATGCTATCAGAATGCAATATAATGATATGCTGTCATAATTTGTTATATCGGCACTTGCTCCGCAAAGCCGATATAATAATGTAGGGTAGGTCAATGGCCAACTTACGGGCACCACACGCCGATCATGTTGATGTCGAGTTTTCCAAAGCGGAACATCTGTTGCAAGTCACCAAAATCGATCCGGGCGTAGCGAGTATCCTCGTGTTTGTAGATATCTGGAGGGACAGCGGCTTGAATGCCCTTCACCCCAAGGCGAGATGCCCTCAAGTACCGGTCATGGAATCTCTTCAACTCCATGGTCCTTTGTTGATCCGCTCCATGGGGAGAAATGGCTTGCCATGCTCATAAGTCTCTAGTGAAGGCATAGTGCATGCACTGAGTGGAGTTGGCACTTCTATTTGACTTGGTGGTATTCCGTTGATTGCAATCTACTTCTTTGTTTTTCTTTGCAACCAACAACATCGCCGAAGATGAGGCGCGTTGTGATGGTTGGGGAAACGGAGGTGATGCATGCGATGCACAAAGGCGCCGTGTGCGGAGATCTGTGTGGTGAAGGCACCGCAATGGAGATCTGTATTTGTGGTGAAAGCGCATTGGCGGGAGAAGATGTATTTGTGGTGAAGAGCGCGTTGTTGGAGAAGATCTGGCGCTATGGTGAAAGGCGCCGACGGCGGAGAAGATGCCGCGTTGTGGTGAAGGCGCCGCCCGGAGAAGATGCGGTTTGTGGTGTAGGCAATTTTGGAAGAGGTAGGACGTCTTGACTTGGTCTTTGGTGTCTCGACCTCTCTTGTATCAATGCAATATCTTCCTTGGGCCATACAATAAATGACCCAAGCTGCATCTTGGATGGTCTCTCGTCATCGGGGTGTTGAATGGTAGCTTCCACAAGCCAAGGCATGGAACAAGCACGATGTCCACTTGCACTTTTGCGTGACCAATCGGACAAAGTTGGTTGTGTATCCACGATGCGGATATGCCATGCCCTCCATAAGCTCGGCGACCAAGCCCCTTGCTCCGGATGTGCACAAAGCTTGCACTTGGTTGCCTCTATGATATCATCCACGGGATATCGAGGCATTCGGATTAGCGCGACCCGACGCTACTCCGGATCGGGCGGGCTTGGGTTGTCATCCGGCCGTGCTTATAACGCCCTTTCGCCTCCTTCTCTTCCACGATCTTAAAAACTCTTGTTGGGCGAGTTGTCTTATTGTATCGACCATGGTCCTCTTATATCTTTAACGCGACTTGTATTGGTCTTGATATTCCGGGAACCCATGCTTGAAGCCCACTCGACTTCGAAGCCACGAGTGCGACACAGGTGTTCCTTGGTTCCCCAACGCCGTCGTTAGGTAAATCGTTCTCCCTATCTGCACGAAAGATCCCTCCGCTTGCTCGTGCGAGATCTTCTGCAGACTTGGCGAAACTTCCGGGACCGCAGGTCCACCGTGCTTTTTGCGACCCTTCTTCTTTGTTGGGTTGGCGAGCTAGGACCCAATTACGCCTCGCTTCGCTCTGACTCGTCAATGGGTTCTCTATCGGCCAAAGGCTTCCTCTTCTTCTTTACTCCTCCACTCAACAATCTTAGGGCATACCCACTGTGCCCGGTGATGGGGTACTTGTTCTTCTTCGCGAGGGCCTTTGTACACCTCGCTCAATGCTCTGACTTCGCTGTGGTCTTCAGGACAAACTCCGCCCATTCACCCACGGTGATTTTTCCATATTTCTGGAATGGTGTCCGCTCCGTCTTCACAAAGTACTTGTTCAGCTCATACCTCCAGTTCCGGAAGCTCTTCCCCATCACGTCCAAGGCATTCTTCTTAGCGATGGCCTCATACTCTGGTGGGAACCTTATGATTTTCTGCAGCTCGGTCAACAGGTGCGCCTTTATCGCGTCGACCACCTTTGTTCAGTTATCAATCGTGATGGAGACATTGTCCTTGACAAGACAGCCGCAGCTATTTTGGAACTTGGATAGTGCCTCACGAGGTGCTAGGGGCTCTCCTAAAGGACCGACCTCCGTGATATACCAAGTCCCTGCCGGTAACTTGTTCCTACTTCGTTCCCCCCGTTTTCGTTTATGCGAGGTCATGGTTGTTGCAGCAGAGGAATCCACGGGAACTTGCCCGGAGGTATCTTTAATTACCTCTTGAACTGCAGCTAGTCGGCGTGATCGCCTTTCCGGCCTCTTCATAGAAATAAACACGAGGAATACGCAAACATATAAAAGGAAATGCAATTATGTCCACACCAAGCTACAAATAAAACAAGCTCACTCTTCTTAATACCTCTTCATTGGGATCGTAGTCGGAGTCGATTTCCCCACGTCGCCGTTCTGGTCGCGCACATGGAACTGGGCTAGGGCTCTTGTACGATGACGAGGAACCATCGCTGCCCAAGGACAACGATGGGCTCGGTGTTCTTTCGAGCCGCGTGGCTGCATCATCCTTCTCGGCCAAGTCTTGCTGCCTTCCGGCATCGCCCTCCTCTTGCAGCAGCGTATTACCACCGATCTCTACAAGCAGGCTCCTCTTAAGCGCCTTGTTGGCGAGCAATTCTTTATCTCCCATCTTACTACAAAAGCAGTTGCAATGACATCAATTTGAGCCTATTAATATTCTGATTGTGCGGCGTGGAGGTGGAAGGCCTACGGTCGTCAACTTCTTTTCTCGGAGAAGAAACAATGGCGGTATCGAGGAATAAGCATCGGCTAACTAAATTTGCGTTTGGAACATGAAATAGCTTGTATCCATAGAACATCTGGCGTAAGATAGATAATAAATAAATAGGAGTTAATATCATTCCAATTGCCATTACAAAAGTAATTAGCATCTTTGGCATTAATGAAATTTTGGACTAGTAATTAGTCCAAAAATACTACTAATTCTGCAACAAAACTGCTCATTCCTGGTAAGGCAAGAGAAGCCATTGAAAAGCTACTAAACTGTTATGGTCTTGCTATCTCTGAGTACAAATTTCCAAGTATCTGGGAGGATTGGAGAAGAACAGAGGATGATTTAGACGGGGAAGAAGAAGCCAGGAGAGCAGAGAATGAGAGGAAGAGTAATATGACTTTTCTTACATTCGATCCTTATGCGCATTCTCATTGTCTCTTTTATATCCCCAACTAACCATCCAAGCCCATCTCGTTGCAGCCCATCCAAGCCCTTGCGGTCCATGACATTCCCCCTGTTGAAATGCGGCTTGGCCCCAAGCCGATATTTGCAAACTATAGATCCATAGTAGCGCAAGTCTTACTTAATATCAAGCCCATGCTAGCTATGCGATTGTTCTTGCCATTGCCAAAATCATTTTCAGAAAGTTGAACTTGAAAAGCAAATAGTTTTCGTCACCAGGATCCCATGGAAATTCTTGCTCAATGACAAGCAACTGCATCAAAAATGCCAATCTAGTATGAGAATCATAAACTTCCTTCTTGCACCAATCTCCGCCATTGTATGGTATAATCTTGTGATGCACCACTAACTGTACCAATATATACTGTCTCCCATGGTTTCCCATGCATGTGCAATATCGACCATATGTATCCTTCCATTTGGTCGCTTGCAATATTTGCAAAACAAATAACTTGATGGCTGAAATCTGAGGGATACTTGAGTGTGAATTTGGAGAAAGTAATGGCTCCAAGCAACGACATCCAAATATCCTAGCAACATCAATGGAAGCCACCCAATGCAGTTGAGTGTCGACTGCTAGCACCTTTCAATGAAATGGCGGCAACACTCGGACTTCCCCCGGTGCATAATGCAAAGGAGTCTTGCCGACTCCTATGAAATTTGCCGTAGTGCCGTAGGAAAATGAGGCGGTGAGACATTTGCACCTAAGTCAATCAACAATTGCATGCAATCAAAATGACCATTCAAAGCCGCCATGTGAAGTCTTTGTAACACCACCATCGTGAGCTAGTTGATGTAACTCACACGAGCAGTTTTACTAAACTTCAGACCCATTGAAGAACTAAGACTGCTCCCGCTATTTGCCTGACAATCACCATCATCTTTTGTAGTCACAAGTGCAGGGCTATGAAACTATCCGTAGAGTATTCATCGTCCATCGAAACCGACTCCACAAACTTTGGTAACTCCAACTTCAACCGATTTTATTAATAACTACTTATGATATCTCAAAAGAATTGCTCTATGTTGGTGCGATACTCATCTTTGGAACTTACGAGCAAGAATTGCTCTATCAATCACCATCTACTTTAGACATATCTTTGAAACTTTTTTCACAAAGATAACAAGATATAAGGGTGGTCGGATGCACTTGCCTTGCTAGGCCGGCGAGGCGGTGGGGCGGCGTCGGGGAGGTGGGGCCGGCGATTGGCGACCCGCGGAAAGTTCGTCGGAGGAGCGAGGCGCGGAGAGGTCACCGAGCGAGGCGACGTGGGCGAAGGGGCGGCAACACGGCGGGCGGTAGTCGTGGCGCGAGCCCGCGGAGAGGTCACCGAGCGTGCGGAGCGGTTGTCGGGCGCGAGCGAGGATGTCACCGAGGGCGGCGTGGAGGCGTCGGGGAGGTGGCTTTGCCGCCAATTCGCTCTCCCGCCTAGAGATTTTAGGGTTAGGAATTTCCACAGGCGGTGCACAAGATTTCCTGGCGGTTCCAACGATTTCTCTGAGGCGTCGTACATCGGTGAGCGATTCCCTGATCGCATGGTCCATCCATAGTTTGGCGGAGATTTGGTTATTGCCACTTTAAACATGTGGCCATAAAATTGCCCTTGGACCTACATTTCATTGACTCATACGGTACCATATTTTATTGGCTCAAGTGGCATCATATCCAAAAGGTCAAATCTTTAAGTGGCAAATGGACAAAAAGCCTTGAAGATCGACCTCTCGGTAGTACAAAGAGGATGATCTGTCTAGTCAAATTTGACTAAGCAGGATCATCTTTTTGTCCATTTGTCACTTAAAGATTTGACTAGACAGGATCTTCCGCTTTGTACTACTGGGAGAGGTCGCATTTCTGAAATTTCAATTCTATTACTAGGATCTTCCGCTTTGTACTACTGAGAGAGGTCTCGTTTGGGGAGACCGCAAATTGAGGGGAGAATTCGAGTGTCATTTTCTGAAATTTCAATTCTATTACCATGGGAACAATGCAATACACATAACATTAACAAAATGTAAATCCAAAAGGGGCGCCAGTAGTACATCAGAATTATGCGCCAACTAGATACTTATCTAAACTACTTTATCTACATCCAGAACTCATCATCGTCATCGTCGTCTTCGTCCGACGAGAGCAAGACGTCGCCGGAGGAGGAGCCGAAGGAGGAGGAGGTGTCAAAGCGGTACAAGATGGGGATGTAGTCGCCGACGTCCTCCTCGCTAACACCGTCGTCGTCGCTCCCCGCCACCAACTTCGGCGGCTCCTCCTCCTCCTCCTCCTCCTCCTCCTTGTCCTCCTCCTCCTCGCCCGGCTTCTCGTGGTCGCGGCTGCCACTGCCACCGCCGCCGCTGCTATTGCCGCCTCCGCTGCCGCTACTGCTACCGCCGCCGCTGCCGCTACTGCTGCCGTAGCCGCCGCCAGCGCGGATGGCCTCCTCCTCCTCCTCTGCCCGCAACTGGGGGACCCAGTTGACGGACACGGACGATCGGGCCGACGGCAACGGCGACCGGAGTCACGGCCACTTCTTGGCGGACTCTGTCTGCGCCGACATAGCAGAGAAGGATGAGGACGAGGAGGCCGATATTGCCGACGAGGGAGAGAATAGGAATGGCTTGGGGGAAGTTGTGAACCTGAATGCTCCCGTTGGTTAATATAAGCACCGGAAGGCTAAAGGACTCCAGCGTCTAGCATACCGGATCGTCCGGTGAGGTAGAAAAGCAAGTCTGATTCTCCTGTCTATGTAAATATGTGCACATGGGATCGTCCTGTCGGTAGAAAAGCAAGTACAAGATTCTCCTGTCTACGTAAATATGTCGTAGGAGCAGGCTATGGCCATACCGTTCGATACAGATTTAGTGTTGAAGTAATTAATCACCCGCACGGTCCTAAATGTTCACATCGTTCGCGGGGGGCACTACATTTCACATGGATCGATCGATTACACGAAAGGAACAACTACGAGTGGCGCAACATTGGATAACTCGTCCTACATTACATGAAGATCCGACAAGAGCTAACACCACTAAAATCAACTCGGCACTACGTGTAAAGTACATTCTCGGTGGGAATGCCCAAAGATCGGAGCGGAGTTGGATCGACCGCGCTCTGCCTGAGAGTCGCCGCGAGCTCGTGCAGTCATGATATTGAAATGGTCTACTCTCGTCACCATCGGTTGATGGGCTAGCGGTGATGTCGAGGAGCGAGCTATGGGTCATGGGCTTGGGGTCTCAGGGAGTTGTCTCTGCCAGACTAATGTGGTCCACCCTCGGACCCTAAAAACCCATAGAAGCCTTAGAGCATGTACAGTGGTGCAGACAATCACTTTTTTGGTTCCCGTGCTACAATCAATTCATCTCTACACACAACCAGCTTGGTTCCCGTGCTACAGTCGACTGCAAATGTATAGACAGCTTCTTTCTCTTTCCTCTTTCTCTTTCATCCACATCAACAAAGCAATCGCAGCAGAAAGTGATTGGCCAGGAGACCAAAGCTCTACACATGTTGTCTAGCTAGGTGCTCTCGTCAAGCACGGGAGCCGATTCCACATACCGGACGATCCGGCCAATGTTAGGATAACACACCGGATCATCTCCTATGCGCACAACTTTCGCCGTGGGCTACAACGGAACTGCAAATCAGGATGATCCGGTATGTGTAAATATATGTATGGGACCATCCTCTGGCAAAAAGCCTTGATCTGATTGTCATGAAAGAGTACAAAGTTAAATAAAATTATCGTGAAATGCATCGTTCCAATCTAGGCGAACACAGCGAAATCGAAATACGACATATCAAGCAAGTTAGAGTGTATAACAACCGAAAAGACAAATGGCGCATTAAGCAAAGAACTACTCGTCAGGTGCTTGGACTAGTACCAAAAGATCGAGCAGAGGAGTCTTCCCTATCGACCTCGCGCTCAACACCGTCGGCGTTAGGCTCGTCGAGGTTCTCATACGGGACTTTGTAGCTTTAGTCTCCTCATCGGGCCTGTGAACTGTTGGTGAAGGGTCGAACAATCGCAGTGGTCGGCGCAAGGGGTTTGATGGGCCTGTCGTGCCTTGACCGTCAGTTCGGAGGTCGGATCCACAACACCCGTATCAACAATATTCTCTGTGATTTGAGTAATCACAGCAGTGTGTGTTGAGTCTGGAGACTGATGTTCTGTACAAGTTGGTGCAGTGTTATCCTCATCAGTGGCCTCAGGGGCTGTAGGTGAACTCACAGGAGCACACTCGGAGGCAATGACTGGATTGTCGTCAACTTGAGGAGCCGGCACCGCATCGATAGGTGCGGAACTCAACGATACTACACTCTGAGCAGCCATCTCGTCAGTCATGTCAGCATGCACGGACATATGTTCGGTCTCAATTGAGCACGGGGCAGGCATCATCGATGTGGGTGCATCCGCTAAGTAGGTGGAGTAGTGGTCAACGGAGCGGATGCCATATCACCGGCTGGTCTGGAGAACATCCCTGTTAAGACCGTAGGAGCTGGTGGGAGCGTGGACATGGGGTGGGCAGAAACCCCAATGAAGCAAGTGGGCAGCAATGCGGTAGTGGGAGGTGGGCTGGGAGGCGGCTCTCAGGTGTGCAAGACCAATCTGCATTGTACAACCGACCATGACCTTAGAAGAAAGTGAACATCTGAGCCATTTGCATCCGCCAGTGTACCAAAGTTTGCTGGGTCGTCACGATGCAACCTCATCTCCTCTAGTAATTGGGTTTGTGTCTCCATTTGTTGGGCAATTGAAGCCGCTCGAGACTTCGCAACTCAACAATCGAAGCAAATACGTGAGTAAGCTCGGGGGTGAAAGCGAAGCCGCAGCCACCGGTGTCACGTCGGGGAGCTGGCAGCGGTGCAGCTAAGTCGTCTCGGTCCTCGTGTCTGAGCCCGATCCACCGCCTCGTGGTCGTGGGCTCGGACCGTGGAAAGTACTTAGGTCTTCCTCCTCCTCCTCCTCGTCATCGATCAATATCAATGATCGCGCCAACCCGGCATGCTCCTCGGCCTCTGCTAGTGCTCCGGTCCTCCCCTTGGCGGTCTCTCTCGGTTCCTCGTGTCTGCTCTGAGCCCTCCTCATGGAGCGCTGTCCTCTGCGTCTGCGTCAAGAGATGGAGGCATGTCTTGTGAAGACGAACTTCGCCCTTTCGGTACTCCTCACGATGCTCATCTCGAGCGAAGGTCTGCATATGTAAGAAATTATATGCGCAAATGGTTGTTGTCGGCCAAACTCATAGCATCTCGCAATAGCATCTTCAATCTCACAGATGATAAAGTCAAGAATGTCGAATGGCTCGTGAGATAGGATCGAATAAAGTAGCCTTCGCCCAAACTAGTGATCGTCTCGGCATTCCCAATCCTCGACAATGATGACTTCCTCAAAGCCATGTGGACCGCCTTTGCCTCGAGAGTGAGACGGTGCGGATGGCGAAGGGATCAACGGGAACGGCCGCTTTGGAGCAGAAGCGAATCTGGTCATCTGTCGGAAACACCCTCCGGCCTTAGCACGACGAGGCGGTGTGTTGTCTGCGTACACCACGATGCAAAGTTCGGGCTCCTCCTCAAAACCAAACAACTCAAGCAAAGTGGACTCAGTATACCCTCCGGGGTTCTCCGTCGTGCATGAACTGAATGTATTCGTGCTTCGGGTCGATCCAAAGCGTGGCGTAGAAGTCTCGACCCACTTTTCCACTACTGTGTCGAACTCATCCTTGATCCGTAAGACCTTCAAAATGGTCGAAGTGTCTCTGAGCGTCCACCCCATGACCCTCTGCAAGAAGAGGCGGTTGAGCGTCTGTGCATGCTCAAGCTGGACCCCGAGCTCTCTGACGTAACATGGAAGCTCTGTTGAAGAACTGTCCAGAACCTCCTATGAACTCCAAATTCTCTGGCTTGCGGAAACCAGACATTGACATCAGAGAAACGAAGGCTCTTTACCCTCCGGTATGAGAGGTTCTGAAGGTCTCTAAGTCTTATCTCAGGGTCAGGATGTGGCACATGGTACTCTTCGTCCTCTTGGATATCATCGCCAGTCTCGTCCTCATGCGGAACTATGTTGAGACGAGCACGCACCTGCCTAGCAATGTGCTCGGAAGATGTCGAACCACCACAAGTGCGCACGTGGCTAGAACGACGAGGAGGTGCCGCACCACCCTCTGTGAATTGAGTGCCCCCCCTCTCTGACCCCTCTGCTGCTGACTCTCTGTGTCTCTAATCTGCAATTGGCGGCCACGCCCGCATGCCTGAGCCAAGTTCGCATCTGCAGCCATCTCGGCTTCGCTTTCTGCGCATACGTAACTTGGACTTCTTAGCCTTCTCATTTCGACAACAACTTCTTTTCCCTTCCTTTTTTCTGCCATCTGCAAGTTGCACGGTTGAATGTCAAGAACTTGCATCGTATTCATATGCATTTGAATGGAGTCCAAAGAAACCAGAGGGATGTGGATCTCACCGCTTACAAAGTGAAGGAGAGTCATTCGCCAGCCGAGGGCTCGGATTTGTCGGCGGCGATAAAACGGGTGGCGCGAACAGGCGTGTGGCGGCGCTGAGGCGGGTGGATGATTGGAGTACGGCGTCGCAAGGCACGAAAACAGGCTGCGGCGCAAGGCGACGTGGAGGCGTGGAGAGAGGAGTTGTTAGGTGCGGTCGATATTAAAGCTTCACAGGCGGTTCTCTGAATGTTGAAGAGGGTTTTTGCCTTTTTGGATAAGGTTAAGATCAACATACCGGATGATCCGTTATCGGAAACATCATCTGACCGGATCGATGCCTCTGTTCGACTCGGTGGCAGGATGGTCCAGCTACATGAGGAAAAACGAATCGGATCATCTTGTGTAGCGGTGTGCTAGCACCTAGCAGTCACAATAACAGTGAGCGCGGACAATACGAAGACCGGACTATCCGTATAGGAAAAGATAAAGACGCTCTCGAATGCGGACGACGGTGGCCTCGAAGCTAATATTCACATACCGGATGTTCCGTTAGGTCGAGAAAAAACCGTACCGGATTATTGTCCGGATGAATAGTGCTTGGCTTCCTTGGGCCTCTGTTGGCTTCAATTTACAGGATGATCCGGCCTAATAGCGAATTACCTACCGTACTATCCTGCACTTTCACGCAACAGTTTTACTCAAGTCCAATAAAAAATATAAGTTCTATTACAAGTTAAGTTTTTACACAACGTGTCCCTATTTGCCTTTAACAACTTTTCCGACGCAATCATCATGCATATATGGCATCATTGAAATATCGAGGGTTTCTTCTACAAGTTTGATCCTCTCCGGATCTCCGAAAGGCGGTAGGTCGTCGAACCGATTGTATTCTCGCCTCGTCGTGCACATTGTCAACTCAACGATCCTTTGTTTTAGGGAACAACTATTTCCTTTTCTTATTCTTCGGGTCACTATGTAGAAAACTTGCGAGACTTCAGAAGCTAGTATCCAGGGGTCAGTTTTGTGGCCAAGATTGTTGAGGTCGACAGTTGTGAACCCATAGTTGTCCACCTCCACACCATTAGGATGTTTGACCCAGTTGCAGCGAAATACGGGGATCTGCATATCCCTTCCATAGTCGAGTTCCCAAATTTCTTCAATGATTCCATAGTAGGTGTTCTTCTCCCCTGTCGCATCTATGGCTTCTACCCGAACACCACTGTTTTGGGCCATCGTCTTCTTGTCCTTTTGAATGGTATAAAACGTGTACCCATTGATGTCATACGCTAGCCATGATGTTACCAGACTTGATGGGCCATGAGCCAACATTTTCAATGTTTCTGTTTCTTCGTCCTCACCATCTGGTATGTTTTGGTTCTTAAACCATGTGGTAAACATGCGCTTATTCTCTTTCAGGATCCAATCAACTTGGCATCCTGGATTTTCTCTTTCAAGCTCTTCCAGGTGTTGCTCCACGTACGGCTCCACTATCTTTAGTTGTTGCAAGACGGTGAAATGTGCTTGGTCCACATTCTTGTACTCATGGTCGATGAATCTTTTCTTTCCCTTAGTCCCTTTACCAGTCAACCTCCTCATGTCGAGGGACAGCACACCAATCGGCCTTTCCGTGGGCATGAAGTAATCCATGCAACACTCAATGACTTCCTCAAGATTGTAGCCCTCAATAATGGAACCTCTCGGGTAAGCACGATTCCGTTGTAAGCTCTTAAGCAAGCCCATCCACCTCTCAAATGGAAACATCCGATTGTAAGAATCTTGGTCCCGATACCTTTACCTCCTCGACAAGGTGAACCAAGAGGTGCGGCATGATATCGAAAAAGGATGGAGGAAGCACATCTCAAGTTGGTTTATAGTCTCCAACAATTAGTTCTACCGATAGCTCAAGTGTTCATCATCGATTACCTTCTATGAAATCGCATTGCAGAAATGACACAGCCGTGTGATGGCCACTGTAACATCCCAAAATTTGGGTTTTCAAAAAAATTTATATTTAAATTAGCTCTCCAAAAATTTTACATCAAACTTATTTGATTAAAGAAGTTTAATCTAGAATTTTCTAAATCTAAAACAATTTAATGTGCCTTCGGTGTACATTAAGTGATTTAAAATTTAGTTTTTACAGTGTTCTTTGTATCTCAGAGAATTTCCCAAATTCGAGATTTGTTAAAAAATTAATTAAAATTATTAATTTAAACATTTGGATGTTAATTGGATTTCTATTTGGATTTTTAATTCAAATTATTAATGGTTCGGGCAATTCTAGAACTAAATTCCAATTCAAGCCTTTCCATTGAAATCCCACTTGAATTCAAAATTTCGAATTCCCTCGGTGTTCTAATTAACCTGGCATCCATATCCTTTCGAAATTGGAGTTCAATCTTTTTCCGTCCGCAAAGTCTGAATTTCCAATTCCGGTCCTTATTCGAAATTTCACCCGAGTTTCAAAATACTCCAAAAATATCAAAATTTATAGAATTAGGTTTCAAATATTCTATAATGATTTTGGGAATTTTTCTAAGATTTATAGAATCTCTCTGGTATTTTATCTCTCGCGGTCTTTCGTTAAATCCAGTATATTAGTCCCGGAATTTTCTAAATTCCAAAACTTATCAAAATTTAGTGAAACCAATTTTATTGGGTTCCAAATAATCTCTAATATTTTTAGGAAGTTTTTCAAGATTTTTAGATTATTTTTGCTATTTTATTCCTCGCGCTTTTGTCCCTCCATTTCTTTCGTCCAATGAGAACGCGACACGTGTCCAGCACTGTTCATCTTCAACCTCCAGCCGGCGCACTGTTCACGTTTCAGCCCGATTTGCAGCCCAAACTTCAAACGCTCATAACTTTTGCAATTCTCAACGAAATTGAGTGAGGTCAGTTGCAAAACGACCGTGATATCAAGGACTTCAATTCTCCTGCAGTTTTCCCCTTTGAAATTAAGTGAAACCGAAACTGCAAGCACTTCTTTGCCGTTTCTTGTTTTGGCCATAACTTTTCCGTTTCTCATCCTCTCAACGCGTGTGACCACCCAAAACGTGCGTTTCAGTCTCCTCCATCCCGTGCTCATACTTGCCCTCCATTTCCAGAACAATTGCTCTCCCAAAAATTAAAGAAACGATCATCGAACGTCCTCCGTTGACATCGCCGTGTCATCTTTTGATCCGGTAAGGCAAATCGACTTCCGTTCACGTCATCTTGTGCGCATTACTGTGTAGATCATAACCCCGCAAGAAATTCCAGGTTTCGTCAAGCATTACTCCAGGAATTTGCGTTTGTTCGTCGTCAAATCGGGTTCCGTTCGTCGTCGATTCCTCCCAAACCGGTAATCCCCAATCAAATTCCTTTTAGATGTAGCCTAGTATGACCTTGCTCTACGCCGTGCTCCCGTTAGTTTTGAGAAATTTCGCGTTCTATCGTGTTTTTGGCTGCCATGCCATTCGGGCCGTTTTTGGTCGCTCCGTTCATCCATGGCGCCGCTGCCCTAGGCCTTCCCGTGGTCGACCGTCGTGTCCACGAGCATCCCCTCACCTTGCTGCCCCCATCCCACCCTTGGCCGCCCTTCCCCGCCGCCGGAGTGTGCCGCCACCGTGAGCCGTCCGAGCCGCCGCCAAACCGCCTCCGTGCCGCCTTCCCGCTGTTCCTCCACCCTGTCCGACTGCCTAGCAAGCATCCTCACATCGCCGCACCCCTTCTGCACCCCCTGGCCGGCTCCCTAAGCCGCCCCCTCGCCGGAGCACCGCGTAGCCTCATCGTTTGCCGCCTCAAGCGCCGTCAGTGCCGCTCCCGTCCTTCGTTTGCCGCTCCGTCACATGCTCCAGCACCGCACCGCCGCCCTCTTTCCATTTTGCTATTTGCCATGCGCTGCCATGCCCCCAAGCTCCGGCAATGGATGGTGCAAAAACCTTCCAATGGTGTTCTGTCAGGAAAACGAAGCACTGTAGCTACAGTGCGATTTCTTATTTTCGGGATTTTCTTTCTAGTCAAACTTCGTTTGATCCGTTCTCCTCCATCCGAACTCGGAATCGAGTGATTCAAATTTTTAAATTCATCTAAATTCATTCTCTATCTGCCAGTATTTTTATTATAATTTTTACTTTCTGTTTATTTTATTTTATTCATTTGTATCTCGACTATTAAATCATTGCTCCGTTTTGCGTGTCAACTGCCTCGGCAGTACCCATTCGGCCAGCACAAATTTGCTAGGTAGTTGCCATGTCATGACCTCGCTGCCCTATCTATCAGCCGACAGTCGCCACCCTGTTATTTCAAAAGCGTCCATCATCGTTTCGCCGTTAACGTTCCATCGTTAACGTTCCGTCGTTAACGTTCCATCGTTAACGTTTCATCGTTAACGTTCCATCGTTAACGTTCCGCCGTTAACGTTCCGTCGTAATCATTTTGCCGTTAATATTCCATCGTTAACGTTCCGCTGTTAACGCTTCATATTCATCGTTAACGTTCCACCATTAACGTTCCACCGTTAACGCTCCACCGTTAACGATTTGCTCTGATTGTATCGCTGTCATCGCATGGGTGCATACAAGTGGAAGCCCTAATGTGATGTCTTTACCTTTCTCTATCGCCTTATTGTGATCTAGCCCATCTCGTTGAGTTCAGCCTCGTCTTCCTGTCATCACCGCCTCGTCGTCGTCGAGTCCCGTCTCCGATGTAAGACTAACTTCCGGATCGAACCGTAGTGGATGTCGATCCCATCCGTTCTTGTCTTATCCTTGAAAATCTAATCTGCCATTAACCTAGAATTCATTCGTGGTCTTGGTCGATAGACCATTAGCCATATGTCATATTCTTGTGCCAGACCTAGTCTATCAGTCTATCTTTCTTTTGGTTGACTGTGCCGTTCAATCAACAAAAGTCAACCTTGAGCATCTGCTTAGTTCATGGCGAACTAACGTATCATCGTGGACCCGGTCTATAGATCGAGAGTCCATATGTCATCGGCTATCCAATCAAGATAATAACCTCGGAAGAAATATTCTTCGGAATATCATTCCTTCTTTCCTGGTTATTAATCTTTCTCTTCGGTGTATTTTCCGAAAGCCGTTCTGTTTTGTCTAATCATCGATCTAATCCATTTAAGTTCCTAATTTCATCTAAGCCGTTGTGCCCAATGCTATCCGTTCTTAATTTGGAGTTTACTTGATTTGCTTTTTGAGTTTTGTTGTATTTGTGCTTGTTTATCGTTAGACACGTTGCTCGAAGTCGCTCGAAGGAGTTGAGGATCAAGCAAGCGGAGATTGCGGATCAAGGATCAAGGATCGAAGATAAAGAGTAATGAACAATAAAGATAGCAAGGGCCAGGCAAGTCGTGCTTTGATCATATTGCTCCCAGTTTTACAAATTTACTTTGATTCAAATTATTGCATGCTAGTTCAAGAATTAAAATGATTTAAATTAATTTGGGATTAGTTATACAATCCAATTGCTAATATCACCTTGTCATGATTATTTGTATGCCATAATTCATTTGTCACCCTAAGATGGTTGATTATTAGTTGGTTGTTATTACTTGCCAACGTGGGTTGGTTAGACCGTGTATAATTGCTTAGCCCTGCCACGTAACTCATGTCTTTTGAAAATAAAAGGATAATACTAATTAATTGATTATGAAATGTGTTTGTGAAATGGTGTGACGTGTTGCCACACGATGATGTTGATATGTGGAACCAGTGTGGTTCTACATGGATGTTGAGTTGTTGTTGGCATTGTGTTGCAATAATAATCAACTGGGTGATAAAATGTTTTAGATCGAGGCAAGTGGCAAGAGTGGCATTCGATATGTCGCTCTGGTATTTGGCGGTATTGTTGGTGAATTATGTGATGATGTTGTTGGTGAATTATGTGATGGTATTGTTGGTGAATTGTTTGGGGTAGTCTTGCCTTGGTCACCCTAAGGACTTAACCTTGCAAGCCTTTGACCTGAGTCACTCGTACAACCACATGTCTGAATGGGAAGACCTAGTTTAGTAGGATTCTGATATCTCACCTTTGATACCTCCGGGTGGCAGTCATCCGGGGGGTGACTGTATGGGGGAGCGTACCTGTGCTGCGGCTTGGTACCCTATCCAACGGTGTTTGTCGGTCCTATACTTCGGCTCTGAGCGAGGGAAGTGATAGTGAAGGCAACTCGGAGAGGTTCTTAGGTTGAGATAGAAGTTTCTGAAAGACTTTGTTATGATCACTCATTCGCATACTCTGGTATGGCGATTCATGGCTGACGTGATGAGTTGATTGTATCTTGTGGGTAAAGTGTACAACCTCTGCAGAGTGTAAAAACTATTGAATAGCCGAGTCCATGATCTTGGACAATGCTCGGGATTACAAATCAAGGGGTAGAGTTTTGAAAATAAAATGAGGTTGGGAATGTGGACAATGTGATATGGAAATTGGTTAAGGATGAGAAATGTTTTACTTGAGAATGATTACGAAATTTATTATGGGTATTATTTGTTTTATCTTTTTATCTATTATGATTATTTGTGAATGCTTTATTGCAAAAGAACCATTCACCAATCCTTTGGAATAAGCCATGCATGTAGTAATAGAACGCATTACATGCATGACTTGTTGAGTACGGTTGTGTACTCACCCTTGCTTTAACAAAACATCACCAGTTGAGGAGAAGTCTTTGTCTTCGAAGAAGGAGAAGTTCTGCAAGAAGGCGAATATCTAGGAGTTGAACCTTGTCAAATGCCTGTGGTATTTTGATGGGATTCACCGACGTTCTTCGTTCCGCTGCTGTTCGTTTTACTCTGAGTTGAAGCTATCTAGGCTTCACAAATGTAAGTTGACCTTAAGGTTGTTCAACATATTATATTAAGAGATGAATTCTTTATTTATTAATCCGTTGTGTATGACTGTGATATTCATCTTTGTTAACTATGGGCACTAGCTACTGATCCTGGGACTAGTGCTGAAAACACAGAGGGTTTCCGGATTGCGATTTCGGGTCCCGACAACCACCTTTACAAATGTTGAGTTGATACCCCTGATTGCAATTGGGAGCATTTGTGTCATCATGACGTGGCAGTCGTGAGACTTCATACCACTTATCTTTAAATCTTTCATCGATACTAGGTTTTTGATGTTGGATGAATAACCAGACGGGACTCTGACCCCACGTAAGCACTTGCACACTGATCTTTTCTCCTCAACTGTCAGAGAGTAGCTTGCTTGGGGAAGGTAATACTTTCCATGTGTTCTTTCTTGAGGGTGTAGTTCTTTCCTGATTTTAAGTACTACTAAGTCTTTACGAGCTTTAAGACCATCCTTTGTCTTGTACTGAATGTCCAACAAGAGACCTAGCACGCTTTCACAGATATTCTTTATGACATGCATGGCATCGATGCTATGGCGAATTTCCAAGTCCTTCCAGTAGGGCAAATACTTGTAGAAAATTGACATCTTTTGAACAGACAACAAAGCGGAGGAACCTCCTCATCGGTATTCTTCCTCTTTCGACCCCTCTTTTGGCCCTACACCACTTCTTCCGAAAACCACCTTGATGTTCGGACCATTTCAAACACTTTTTTCCGCTTATGGCGCTTTGGAGCCACACCTTTCTCAACCGTATTGTCAAAATACTTGCCCATCTTCGCGGTATTTGTGAGCTTTCAAGAAGAAACGGCGGTCTGCATGTACACTAACTTCTATGAGCATGGAAGGAACGTCGATACGTTTCATCCATGCATACTACACAAGTCGTCTTCCCTTTAATCGACCCGATAGGGCTAGCAGCGGGGTAATCACCGATGGTAACAAAAATAATGGCTTTTAGTGTGAAATCGTTATTGAACCGATCCCACACTGACCCCATCGTGCCACAACATGGCCATATCTTCCATCGATGGTTCGAGAAACACATCAATATCTACTCCAGTCGTCTCGGACCTTGGATAAGAATGGACAACATTAGGTACCTTCTCTTCATACATAGCCATGGAGGAAGGTTGTAGATGGACGGGACTATCGCCAAGTGCTATGTGTGGCATTCCATTCACCGAAAGGATTCATACCATCGGTTTTCGGTCAGGCGAACCTTACATTCTCGGGTTTGTTGTCAAATCTGGATACATGCGATCAAAATTTCTCCATTGTCTACCATCGGCTGGGTGTCGAATCTTTCCATCTTTTTTGCGCTTGTCGGAATGCCAACCCATTAGTTCGGAGTCCCTCTCATTCGAGTACAAACATTTCAGACGGCCAATAACTGGCAAGTACCACATCACCAACGCAGGGATTCTTTTCTTCTTGTCCGTACCTGAAGAAGTGTCATCTTCGTTATTACCAGTAGTACTATTCTTGTTCTTCTTATTCTTCGTAGTGCTAGTCAAGAATCATCATCGCCGTGGGAGTCATCATTCTTCTTATACCGCTCGCCTTTGCACACGGGCATTGATCCAAGTCCGTGTAATCTTTACGGAAGAGGATACAGTGGTTCGGACATGCGTGTATCTTTTGCACATCCAATGACATCGGAGTGATAAGCTTCTTCGCGAAATAAGTGCTCGTCGGCAAGGTGGGCAATCCATTAGCCTTCGGAAGTATTTCTGCGAAGAGCCTCAATAGATCGGTGAAACTCTTGTCCAACCATCCATTGCTAGCCTTCAACTGTAGAAGCATCAGCACCGTATGCAACACCGTAAACTCTGGAGGACAACATTTGGATTCCTCATATAACAGATCATTCGCTGCTTTGTGCAACGCATCGACATTATCTAAACCTGTCATCTCCTTTAAAACCTGTGGTTCGGCATGGCGCAACATTTCCTCTACATCAGTGATGCGACCATCATCTAGCAAACGAGCATGCACATGAGCTTCATCTCCCAAACCATCAGTGTCACCTCCGGCACTTCGATCATCCACGAGATCGGGATCAACATCATCGGTTGTTTGCAATGTACGTTGCTCGCCATGGTTGGACCAACATGTGTAATCCTCTATAAAACCTCTCATGATCAGGTGTATTTTGATTACAGTTAAATCTCCCGACCCTACATTGTTCTTACAGTCTTTGCATGGACAAAGTATTTCCGTTTCCTTCTTAGTCTAGGCGTCCTTCTAAGCGGCTGTAATAAAAGTTTTGAGCTCTTTGAGGAATACACCCTTATTTCTTGGGGCATTGTACATCCATGCCCTTTCCATCTTGAACCTGAAACAGAAAATCAGATCGAAATGTCAATTATTTAGATAGAACTTTAACAAAAGAACCCTAAGTTAAATACTATAAAATGATTTTATTAAAATCACGAAAGAATGTACGGTCCTCTCCCTCTAGATCTAGAGAGGGGGACTAGTCTCTCCCTCTAGAGAGAGGGAGGGATACAAGATCTGTCTACAGATCTAGAAGGTGAGGGCTTCAACGGAAAAATTAGTCCAGTGACACTCAGTTCGTTGGTTTTTGGTGATGTGTCTATGACATGTGGGTCCATCTGAGTCTATGACAGTGGACCAGGGTGTCAAAAAGTGAATCACAAATTTTAGAGTGTCAGTGGCGCCAATCTCCCGGGCTTCAACCCCTCTCCCATGCACATTCTATCTACACTACATCTTCCTCTCCACAAGATATATAAACTTCTACAAATGTCAGTAATGATATGCTCTTACCTTAGAGAGTTAACTATTCCAAGGATTTCAAGTTCAAAACCTAGCTCCCCCCTTGTTTTCACAATTTTGGGGCCGCCTGGAACTGCCGTAGAGAACGATCTGTTCGGAGCTTTAAAGCGAAGTTTCCACAGGCGGCTCCCTAAGACAACAGCCTGCAGAAAAATAATAACGATCAAGCAAAACAGCACTATCGGATGATCCATCAGAGGACAAAACAACCATACCGGAGTATTTTCTGAACGTTGGTTTCTCTGTGTAGTGCCGCTGTTGCAACATAACGGATGATCCAGTACGTCAATACAAACTCATACCAGAGTATTTTCTGGACGTTGAATTTCTCTGTGTAGTGCCGCTGTTGCAACGTAACGGATGATCTGGTACGTCAATACAAACTCATACCGGAGTATTGTTTGGATGTTGGATTTCTGTGTTTTGCAGGTATTATAGAACAAAGGATGCTCGATACGTCACAAAATTTGCATACAAGCATTTACAAAATTTGGACAGGCGGTTTGTTTAAGAACATTACCACAGGGGGTTCGTTAACTAAGGCGACTTGCTTAACATACCGCCTGTGGAAACCGCGCTTTCCGCATGCGGCTTCGTAAGAAAGCCGCCTGTGTAAAGATCGCACTTTGCCAAGGCGGTTCCTTAAGAGAGCCGCCTGTGAAGAGCATAGTTTCCACAGGCGGCATCTAAAGGGCACCGCTTGTGAAACGATCAATATTTTCACAGGCGGTTTCTTAAGAGAGCAGCCTGTGAAGATACCTTTACACAGGCGGTTCTTAACCCCAAGGACCGGCCGAAATCATTTGAGGCGGCTCTCCTTTTAATCCGCCTGTGGAAAGAAATCCTTGGTATCTAGGAAAATCATTTCTGTAGTAGTGTGCGTAACATCCATTGCCACCACAACTCAATCTCATCGTGTGACCACACATGACACACAAATTCAGAACATTGTTCCATATTCCATTAGTCGAGATTATTTCTCAAAGACTCAAGTACATGTGATGACGTGGCATGGCTAAGCAACTTAATCCGATCTAACCATCCAATGTTGATTATATTATTAACCAACTATAGTAGACCAATCTAGGGTGGCAATAGATCATGGCATACAAATGACAAGGTATGGTATGATTCAAAAGGTGTGATAGCTAAGTCCCAATTTAGGTTAAAATCATTTATACACATAAAATAACATGCTATAGAGTAAATCAAAATAGCAACTAATCTAGCTATGGGTGCAACATGATCAAAGCACAACTTGCCTTAGGGAAGCCCTTATCCATGCTCTGGACCTTGGTCTTGAGTTGATAAATCTTCCCCCGGTTGCGGCGCACAATTTATCGTCTACGCGAAACGAAAGAGTATGCAAAATAAACACTAAAACAAATAGAAAACAAACTCTAAAAATCAAATAAAATTCACCAATAGATAGATCTTAATTTTACAAATTTTTAGAAATTTGAATCACCTCAATCGGAGTTCGTATATGGAAGAACGAGCTCTCGGAAAATTCAAAATCCTAAAAATACATAAAATCAGAAAATCATTTAATAACCGAATTATTTTTATAAAGAAAAATCGATTTATTGCGTCATCGTGACGTCATCTTTCGGCTTGGATTAGCGCGGCGCTGACACGTGTTTCGGTGGAGCTTGTCTCACTGACGGCTGGGCCCCGCGCTGCTGACGTGTGTGCATACGCGTGCTGCCAACGCGGCGCCATCACCGGGCCACCTCAGCGCCACATAAGCGACCTGACCCACATGGCGCCACGTGTCAACGCATTATCAAGCCACCCCGGCCGGCGGCGCGCATGACCCTAGGGTCACCGGCGACCGACGGCGAAGACACCTACTGACTCATCTCGACATCACGGATCTGGTGACGCGGCTAGCTTCCTCTCCTGGTCACCAGAACAGCGGCGGCGCGGGCTTCTTCCTTGGCGACAACGACCCTCTCGGCGATCTTCCCCTTGGACGGTGCTCCAGCGAAACTACGGCGCGCACGAGATGCTACGGTTTATGGTGAACGCGGTGGTCCGGCTGACGACGACGAACGGTGACTAATCGGCACAGAGAAGCTTGCGGCGGTGCGTTCGAAAGAGCTTCAATTGCGGCGGCTGCGCGGTGATTCTTGGGGTAAGGCTGGGGCTTTGATTGCTTGTGATCATGCGCACCCGGTGCTCTCCTCTTTATAGCGCACGGAGGCCGGATAAGGCAGGTTCCATTGAGGAGTCCATGGCGGCTACGGCGAGGTAGGCAGAGTCCCTCTCGGACACGGCTTGGAGACGACGACGCAGAGCCATCCAATCGGCGATCCGCGGCTGAGGCAGATTCCTGGCGATGCACGATCCTAACCACCCGCGACATCTCAGCAACGACTCGGATCAAAAGAGTTCCGAAGAAGGGGTTCCCTGTAGCGGTCGATCTCAGCGCTCGATCATGAATCTGCCGGCTGGCATTTCCCCGAGGCGCGGCTCAATTCGAACCGTCCGATCCAACCCGGATGACTATTGATCCTATGGTTTCCAGATGCGGGCCGACGCGCACAGTAACTGGGCCGAGCCCATTACTGTTCACGAAGATTTTCCGCCTTCTTCTTTTTAAAATAAATACTGAAAATATATTTTATTTATTTGAGCCCCGTAAAACACCAGGAAAATTCCAAAAAAATTCTCAAAAATACTTTGAGACATTCTGGACTCAAATAAAATATTTTTGGCAAAACTTTATTTTAAATTTACTTACATATAATTAGTTTTGAGCAAAAGGCAAAATTTAAACTAATTCAAATAAATCTCAGAATATTCCAGTAAATCCAAATAAATCCAAAACCACTCAAATTTCAATAAAGCACTATTAGTTAAGTAAAGAGAGCCAAAATTTGGGATGTTACATTCGCCGACAGGGCCACTTCCTGCGACATGACCACCATATTGCACGCCTCCTCCGCCTGTCTCCGCGCCTCCATGGCGTTGTTGAGTTTTTCCTGCAGCACTGCAGATCGAGACTATCTCAAAAAAAGGGGGCAAACTACGACGGCTAAAGTCGACTAAGAGGCTAGATCACTTACCAGTCACGGTCTCCTCGCCGAGCTTCTTTGCCGTGGCCGCCTCTTTCTGAGCGGTGTCCCTGGCACTGTTGTCCTCCGCCAGGAGGGTTTCAAGCTCAGACACCCACGCCTTCAAAGGCTGGCTCGTTTGGTGCTCCTCGAGCAAGTCCTTGGAGAGCTGATTCAGCTCCTGGCGGGCCTCCTTTGCCTCTGCCCACTCGCGTGCCAAAGCTTCCCGAGCGTCATGCAGCTCGGGGCATAGCCGATCGCACTCCTTTTCGGCGGCCATCCTCCGACCATACAAACTCTGGAGGAATGTCGACTTCTCCTCCGACCGGGCCAGCAAATTCTGCGAAACATGAACACCCTATTCGCCCACCGACCGCCAAAGTCATCAAGAACCAAGGATGGGGTTTGGTTTGGCTTACCGCGCCGATCGGGCAGATTCCCCTGGGGATGGTGCTCAACGCCCTCTCAGCAGATTTGAGGGCGAGGGCCAGACCCTACTGGATCTGGCTCACCTCAGCCTCAACTCGCAGACACCGCCCCGAGGCCCCCAAGCCCGCCCTCCGCCACGCCATCCAAAGACCTGAGCAGCAGCTTGCGGTCAATGTCGCCGCCGCTAGATCAAGACAGTAAAGGCGTCGGGTGGACTCCCGGGCGGTTCTTGGCTGCTGCGCTATGGAGGGTCGCGCGGCGACTCCACTCGTGGCTTGGCGGTGACCACCTCCAGCATCTGGACCGCCCCCTCCGGCGGGCCCTTGGACGACGGCGGCAAGGTCACAATGGGCACCAGGATCGCGCCAGCTGGCAGAGGTCCTGGCGGTGGCGGCAGGAGCTCTCCCTCACCTCCTTCGACCTCCGATCGAGGTCCCGACCCACCAAGGGGCGCCAGGGCCTCCTCGCACCCCAGCTCCTCCGGGACCCTCTCCTCCTGCGGCAGCCTCAACCCCGCCTGCGGCACCTCGTCGCCCGATGGCTTCACCGATGGCGGCAGCTCGGCACCCGATGCCTCTATCATGGTCGGCTCCAAAGACGGCGCCGGCCCTCATGGCACCGCCATCGCTCCCGATTCGGCCAACGCCGAGCGAGTGCGCAGCAACTGCGCTTTCTTCGCCGGCCCATCTTGCGGAGGCGTGTCACCCCTCCGCTTCCCTAAAGACGCCTCCGTCAGAGACGCCCCCGCCTGGGGCTCAGGGACTGCGGCACTCATGCTGGCATCCCTGACCGAGCCACCGCCGGTCAGCGGCCCAAAGTCGAACGCGCTGTATGGGTTGACATCGCCGCCGCCATTGCTGTTGCTCGAAGACGACTCCGGGTCGGCCGTATCAACGACCTCGCCATGTGCTCTTTCTTCTTCCTCCTCTTCTCCTCCTTTTGCTTCTTGCGGGCGGACTCATGCAGTGCGGACGCCTTACGGCCTCGCCTCCCTCCTTCTCCCCAAAGAAGAATGCTCGGGAGATCATCCCGCTAGCCCTCGACAAAGACAGGACGCGCTAGTCGCACCACGTGTTATGAGCTAAGGAAGAAGGAAGAGGAAGGGAAGAGAATCGCTCGGCTTACCAAGTCCGAGGGATTTTTCGCCGAGAACAGCTCGGGGTGGCCACCCACAGCCTTGGTGAAACTCCCGACCAGCACGGCCGCCACCCTAGCCTCGACCTCCGACGCGGCGAGCTCTGCCTCCACCATCCTCATGGGATCGGATGCCCCCTTGTACTGAAACATGGGGCGAGCCCTCTCCATGAGGGGTCGAAAGCGCATCTTCATGAACGCGCACACGACGACATCGCCGGTCAGGCCCTAGTTCTTCTGGGCTTTGATCTGCTCAAGGATCACCTCCACCTTGTTCTTCTCCCTTCGGTCGGGCCCCCAGGCCCACTCGGCCCTCGCCTCGGGGTGCCGTCCGGTGAAAGCTGGGGCGCTACCTCCTAGGTTCCGCGCATAGAACCACTCGGAGTGCCACCCCTGATTCGACGATGGCAGCTTCAAGTCGATGTAGTCCGCTGCGTGGCCAGGGCGCAATTGGAGGGCTACGCCACCCATGAGCGCCGGAGCATCCGCCGGCTGGTCCTTCCTCAGCCGGGCATGAAAGAAGTGCCTCCAGAGCGCCCAGTGGGGATCGATCCCCAAGAACGCCTCACACAACGTAATGAAGGCCGCGATGTGGAGCACCCCATTAGGGTTGAGCTGGTGCACCTCGGCCTTATAGTGATGCAGCAACCCGCGGATGAACGGGTGAAGCGGGAGCCCAAACCCGCGCTCGTAGAACGAGGCGGGCGCAAAAATCTCATCGTCGGCGGGAGCGGGGACCGCGACCTCCGTTGGCACCCTCCACCGTGAGGCATCTTGCGGGGGGAGGAACCCCTTCTTCTGCAAGCCTTGCGCACGGCTGGACTGGGCGGAGCACTCAGGCCACGACATCTCCAGGGGTGAAAACCGCGAAAAGATGGGAGAAGGGGAAAGGTGACGAACTCTCTGGCTCTTTTGGCTCTCTTTTCTCAGGCAGGGAGACGAGGAGACAGGGAAAGCAAACGCGAAGAACTCGTCCGAGCACCCCTCACGCCAAGATTATAGGAGCCGAACAAGCACCAAATTAGAACCACCACCGAAGCGGACGCCGACCAAAGGGACACGTCTCGCTGAAGCGCCACACATCCTGGCTCGAGCGCCACGCCAAAGTCATTTGGTGAGACATATCGGTTCCCAATCATTTCGCTTCACATTTAATTGCCTCCATGCGCATTGAATACAAGCAGGAGGCGCCAGGACATCACTCTGGGCGACACGCCCTGCGAACTTTCGATCTCCGCCTTTGGGCCGGGTCGGTCACCCTGTAATAGGTATGAAAAGCCCACCGGGCCACTACGGCGTTGAGGTGGCGAGAGAGCTTGACAACTCGCGCCAAGGCCCAGTTTGGCGCAGCGGGTTCCATGGACCCAATCCACCAAGTGGATTCGGGGCCGCCCCGTCATGAAACGAGCGAGGGGCGAGGACAAGGCGAGCCCCCAGTGGGCCTCGAGTTGGGTTGGCGGATGACCCAATCACCTTAACTCGTGTCCGAGACCATACTTCATGCTCTTCCGCTGAACACATCGATGGGTGGCAACAACCGGTTCGCTCGGGTCGGACGCCCAGGTCCGATCACGGATCGAGTAAAGAAAGGTTTCTTATGGGTCGCCCCCAGTGGGTCGGACACCCGGTGCAGGGATCGTCCGCTTGAAAAGATCCTCCTTGGGAGGGATCTCTAGGGTCCACTCGGATAACCTGTTAGTAGCTCCACGAGCACAGTGTTCAAACCAACGCTTGGTAAACACGCATCCGCTCACCCCCTCCAGGTCCCACACATGCGGACGGGGCGTAAACGTGGAATAGATAGCGGCCACTCCTCCCGTAGATAGCCTCGCCAGGTGAGGACTCGGGACGGACGCCCTTCGCCTAGCTCCGGTGTAAAACCAGCCGTACAAACACGTCCAGCTACGACGTAAAACGAGCACTCGGACACCAGAACCTTGCGTAAGGCATTTGAACATCCGCGCCGACTTAGGCCACATCCAGCTACGACGTAAAACGAGCATTCGGACAACAGAACCTTGCATAAGGCATCTGAACGTTCACGCCGACGTAGACAACGTTCAGCTATGACACAAAATGAGCACCCGGATACCAGAACCTTGCCTAAGGCATCTGGGCGTTCACGCCGACCAAAGTTGGCGCCGAGCCAAGTCCCCCCTACCAAGTCGGTCGGGCTCGGCAAGCCAGTGTAACCCTCCAACCAGCTCTCTGACCTGCTCGGGGGCTACACCCACCGAGTGCGCTCGCGCGCACCTGGTCGGAACCGGCCGACCAAGTCAGTCGGGTTCTGCCAACCAAGGCAGCCTTCTGATCCACTCAGGGGCTCGGGAGCGATTGACTCCGCCCGCGCGCTCCCGATCGGATTTCGCCAACCAAGTCGGTCGGATCTCGCACCCAAGTCGAATGGGCGTGCCAAACGATCCGACCAATCAAGTCCACTCGCTTCACTTGGTCGGATTTTTTGCCGACCAAAGTAACCCCCCGACCAGCTCTCCGACCTACTCAGGGGCTTAGGGGCTACACCCACCGGGTGCGCTCGCGCGCACCCGGTCGAGACCAGCCGACCAAGTCGGTCGGGCTCGACCAACCAAGGCAGCCACCCCAGAGAGCCCGTTGCTTCCTTACATGACACTGTGGCTAAGGTCTGAGAGATCGCAGGGACAAAGTTTCTGAAAGGGCAGTTTATATTACACACAACATAAATTGTTCCCTTTTCAACAATTAAGAAACGACAAACAATATCAGAGATATCAAGATGACGTATGAATCTAAGCGCCGCGCGCGCGCCTAACCGCTTCGATAAGGGCGTCCCTCGCCTTGATGAGCTTCGGGACGGCGTCGATCAGCACGTCGATAGTGGCGGCGTCGTGAGCGACGGCTTCTTCCTCAGCCCATTCGGCCATGGCGAGCTCGGAGTCAGCCCAAAGCTCCGCTAGGAAGACCTCCTCGTCCGTAGGCGCCAGTGGTTCTTCGTCTCCAAAGCTGAATACCAGCCTAGCCATTGAAGATTTGAAGGAAGCTAAGTGTCACGGTGCAGGGGGAAATTTGTGCGGCAAGTGATTGCCCCAAATGCCTGCGACTGTACCGCTCTTATATGCTCAAGGCGCAGAAGCCGAACAAGTTCAAATAAATGAAAGCGAGAGAAGCCGAGGCGCCATCACATTTGCGAAGAGACCGTGCCGCTGGAGATGGTGGGCCCATCCAGGAACACGCGCGTTCCAGCACGGCCCCGGGGGCTACTGACGAATACTCATACCAGGGGTACCCCCAGCAGGCGTCTGAGGCCCAGCTCTGGCCAAAGGCCTCGTTGGGTCACGAAGGACCCTCGACTCCGATCAAGCCCACTAGGGAACGCTCTGACCTGGCCCCAGGTCGGGCGCCCCCGCAATCTCCGACCTGGCCTCAGGTCGGAGCCCCAACGCGCTCCGATCCAGCGACCTCCTCCATGTCACCGGTCGACCTCAAGCTGGTCACCGGCCCCGTGGACACGACGGCCATGCTGGAGCAGGTGGCTCCTTCCCAAGGTGGCCAAGAGGCCGCCAAAGTCAAGCACCAGTCCCTTCACCCCGTCATGCACAGTGGAGAGATGCGCTCCCTCCCGAGGCGACACCAGAGCGCAGCATAAACGGCGTCAACATCTAACAGGCGCACAGAGGGCAGGTGCGCCCCTTCCCGATGGAACGACGCTCGCTGTGTCTACCAACCCAGGCGTGGGATGAACAGGAACCTGTCAGTTACCAGGACCGAAGACCGGGACTTTCGAGCGTAGTATACCCCTACCTTTTTTCTCCAAACTCCCGTGTAACCTGCCCCTCCGCCTATATAAAGGGAGGCAGGACCCTCAGGGAGGGGGATCCCCCGATCGAATCATCTAAACACACACAAGTCGATCTGAGCTATCTAGCATCCAAGCATCTGAACTCTCACGAGCACACAGCTCTCACTCATTCCACTCGGACGAGGCACTCAAGGCCAGCCCTTAGCCCTCGCTTGTAACACCGTGTAATTCACTGTACCCCGAGCAATACAGAACCACCACCACAAACTGGACGTAGGGACATTCGGCCCGAACCAGTATACATCCTGGGCTTCCTTAGTCTAACCATTCAAGGAGCGGGAATGCGCAGCCCCTTAACTTACAAATTTACTTGCCGATTTACGAAACACCGACAACTCTGAACTGTAAGACTACATTGTATAACTAGTTTCCGGTTTAATAATATTGTATATAGTTGTGATTCTAATTGTTGTAAATATGCATACTAACTACTGATCATGGAACTAGTACTATATGTACATAGATCATCCTTCTTGGTATTCTGTACCAAAAAGGAGGGTTGTTACAGTGCTAACACATCATCTAGGCATGCGCTTTATTCGCAAATAAACACTTCAACCGAGGGATTATAGGGAAATACCACACCACCTTAGTAGGGGTCTCTTCTTCTTACGCTGCCCCCCTACCTCACCTGGATCATCACGCCTGATCTTATACTGTGAAGTTTTGCACACCAGACAAGCTTCCAAATCCTCGTACTCATTGCGATAAAGGATACAATCGTTAAACATGTATGTATCTTCTGTACCTCTAACCCCAAAGGGCAGACAACTTGTTTGGCGTCGTACGTAGTTTCAGGCAGTGTGTTCCCCTCTAGAAGTAACTTCATGATGAGGCATAATAACTCGTCGAATCTCTTATCAGACAATCCATTGGTCGCCTTCCATTGCATCAGTTCTAGTGTGGTACGTAACTTTTTTGTGGCCCTATCGGCAGTTTGGGTACAACAGTGTTCCATGGTCCTCCCATAGGTGTTGAAACCTTTCGTAATGTCTTTCACCAATGTATTCTTCCTCTCCATCAAGCAGCATTTGGTCTAGGTCATCATCGCCAAACTCCCCTAATGTATCTTCGAAAGAACCGTGTTGGCCAGCGTCCGGGATATTATGGTCCGCCTCTTCTTCACCATCTTTCTATATAATCTCTTCTTCACCGTGCTTGGTCCAACAGGTATAGTTTGACATGAAACCACTTACGAGCAAATGGATGTGAAGGTGGCTGGATTTTGGCCACTCCTTCTCATGCTTGCAGTCTATGTATGAACAACATATGTAGCCTGACGTCGTGTATGCATCGGTCGTACGAAGAAAATCTTGCAAACCCTGCTAGAACTTCGGGGAGCGTCGGTCCATGTACATCCATCGCCGGTCCATCTACATTATGTTACATCAAGGTAACTGTTATTTCATTTTCCGATAATGAATTATTGAACATTTCCCAAAATCCAAATTAAGCTAATATTGACTTTATTTAAAAACTATTTAAAATTTTAGGTGGATAAATTTAATTTTAGGTGAAATTTCTTTTAAAAAGATAATATTTTTAAAATGATAATATTTCCTCACATATTTTTTCTATTGAAATTGTTATTTTTAAGACAACTATATTTTTAAAATGACTTGATTTCATTACATGTTTTTAAAAGGACTATATTTCATTACATATTTTTCTATAAAATGGTTATTTGCTTCGGCATTCATACTCGACAAGTTTTTGCAACCTACTAAAAGTATTGGTCGATCAAAATTTAAATTCAAAATTCTTTATCGAACGATGGAACCAAAACCTAAATATTAGCTAGATCCACACCTTCAATTTGAGCTACATCATAATTCAAGCAAAATCCAAACTTACACGACAAGTTTTTGCAACCTACTAAAAGAATTAGTCGATCAAAGTCTAGATTCAAAATTCTTCATCGATTAATGGAACCAAAACCTAAATTTGAGCTAGATCCACACCTTCAATGCGAGCTACGTTATAATCTAAGCAAATTCCAAGCTTACACAATAAGGTTTTGCAACCTACTTGAAAAGATTGAGCTAGATCTCTACATTCATAATCTTCCATCGATCATGGAAAAAGATCAAATTTTCTTCATATTTCAAGCAAAGAAGAGACTCCATTTAACACCAAATGTAGTGAGGAATGGTGTTACTAATCTTAGTTAATTTGGCTTTGAGTAAAATGACCAAAATTTTGAAATTTGGGCAACACCTCCCCTCCCTTGAAGCTCTTGGCCAAAGCTCCACTGTTCTTGTCGTGCGCTGTACTGTTCTTGGTCAGGCACAGTGTGGGAGGAGGAAGAAGTTTAAATTGGGACCTAGTACCGGTTAGAGGTACCAACCGGTTCCACTGAGTTGCCCCTGCAGCCTAGTAGCCGTTGAACCGGAACTATTATAACTATCAGTTCCGGTTAGTGTCCAACCGGCACTGATAAATCGGTATAAAGACCAATTCTGTTGTAGTGCGAAATAATTGCAGAACTTTAGATTATTACAGAACAAAAGAACGAAACATTAACGTTAGTGATGTACTGACCCCAACTTCAAGGGTGTATGTGCAGTTTAGTACGTAGTCTCGACTTTCGTGCAGTTCCTTAGTTTACCCATAAAAATATAGAGTAATTAAGTGCACTAGTTTGGCGATCTACATTCGAGGTTAGTTTCTTAGATAAAGGGTTTGTTTAGAAAGTTGTAGCTGGACTGAAAAGCTACTTTTGGTTTGTTAAACTATAAAGCACCTGTAGCTAACGACTGTGACTTTTCTTGTTATGTTGTTTGGTAAACTGGTTGCTGCAGCTATAGCTTTTGGGGGCCAACCGAGCGGGGAGGTAGCAACATAGCGAAGTACAGCGGTGTCTGAGTAGGGAGGTGATGTGAAAGCGGTGAGGTGGAGGTCGAGAAGGTAGAGTGACCGAGGTGGGAGGTCGCTGCGGAAGCCACGGTGAAAAGCTCCTCCCGGTGTTGTAGCTTTTAGAGGTGCTTCATTGTGGCTTAGCTTCTCAAGCGCTGCTGACTAGGGCGATCTGAGTTTTTGGGGGCCCAGGGCGAAATTATAGACGGAGGCCTCCCTAATATAAGCATCAAAATATTTTTATACTACCATGTATCAATTAAAAAGATAATATTCAGTGTATTATAGAAATTGTTACCGATAAATGAATGGAAGTACAAAAGTGAGATTATTTACTTCAAACATTTGTAGAGATCATCTTAGAAAATATCTTCTAACATTGCTAGATGCAAAATCATCAATTACGGCCTCAACATTAATGTCATCCAATAATTTCTTCTCAATATATAAAGTTGCCAGGCCATTTAACGTTTCTTGAAACATTGTAAATCTAAAATAGTTCTTTAATAATTTCAACTTTGAAAAACTTCTTTCAGTTGATGCCACAGTTACTGGCACAGTAAATAAAATCCGATAAGCAACATAAATATTACCATAACAATCCACTTTTCTAACAAACTCAAAAATCTCCATAGCGGACATTGGTCTATCTGGTAAAGTCATTTACAGTATTCTTAACTCAGAAATCAGATTATTTAACTCAAAATTAGATGAATCATCAACAGAGAAAGTTTTTGCCAACTTAGTACAATAATCTTTAAGTTCAATATAATCCAATAACTTCAAAGTTGTTGAGCTCAGAAAAGGCCCAAATATACCTTTGAATACTTAGAGTTCTTCAAATCTGTTTTTCAATGAACTGACCATATCAACCATAATAAAAAAGTAATTAACTTTAAAAAATTTCTCATCTTATAGAATTGCTTCACTACTGCAATCATTTTCATCAAACTATTAAAGATTGCTTCAGTTTCGACAAAAAAACAAATTGACATATGTTTACTAAAATATTAATTCTCGAAGATCCCACCGTTGGATTGACATGAAATTTGGACTGTAGAAACTAGATTCAATTTTGAAACTAATTCAATAAAAATCAGCTCAATCGGATCTATGGATCTAAAGTTATGACCTTCAAAAATTAATTATACTAATAGATGACAGGGCCCCGATAGTTTGGAGGCCCGGGGCGGCCGTCCTGCTCGCCCTGCCCCAGGAACGGACCTGTTTGCAGCCATGCTGTTTGGAGGAGATTTTGGCCCAAAGCTGAAGCACAGCCCCCCAAACAGCCCCAAAGTAACTTGGATCCATTAATTTGGATTATACTTGATAGACACTATTACTTGGTTTTATTAGATTGGCGCTAATTCTTTTTCTTTTCTTGATTAATATATGTTATGGCCTAGATGAGAATACCTATATTACTTTGGTTAATAAACAAAATGAAAAAATATTTTAAACATGAGCGAGTGGTGGTAGAGACCGATGCAGTTGTATGAGATGTTGGAATGTGGTAGAGGACCGATCTATCATGCAATAGACCCAAGTATATTTATACAAACATATGTGTCTTTATGGAAAGATCTAAAGGTAATAAGTTACCATATTCCAGCAATTTAGCCATATGTTGTAGTTGATAGGTGGAAATTGGGCTATTGCGGGCATGATATAGGATGTTCATGTTCGTATAGGCTTTTATTAGGTATACAAAGCTTACCAACATAATTATGAGCTATTAAGGTGTTAGTTGTGATCTTTAGTCATAATAGGAAATACCAAAATCAAGGAAAAGATCCGAAAATTAAGGGATTGGCCCACCATTTTGCGCTCTGATCGGGAGCAATTTTAGTAATTTTGGTTTTGGTCCCGATAACCAGCGCCACACACTTAAAAGGAGGAGACCAGCACTCAAGCCATGGCTTTTTGATCTTGAGCTTAGCCATCCATCCAAAACCCTTTCCGATCAAGGGTTTGGCGCATGGTTACTGAAGGCCCTAACCATCGCCGTCAAGATCACGGTGCTCCTTTTCTTCTTCATTGCGCATCAGGCTAGCCGAGCATCTACATTGTTATTCTTCACCGACATCAACATCAACCGACCGATTAACCCTAATGGCTTCATCATCTTCTCCGGGTTAGTAACCTTACGCTTATGTTTATTTCCCCACAATTATGTTTTGGTGATCATGCTTTAGACTAGCAAATATTCATGTTTAGTTCACCCTAATTCTAACATTTGGTATCAGAGCAATTCTAGCCTTTGTATGATCCCCTTAAGCCTGGTTTAGATCCTATTTTTGTCTGTGATTAGTGTTGGTTTATGTTCTTTTGGCTCAGATTAGCATTGAGAAGGAGGGGAAAAGCTTAGATCAAAACCCAAATCCCAGATCCAGAACCCTAATCCTCTAATCCCCAAAATCCCGAACCCTAAATCCCAAAACAGTCAAGAATCTCTAATGATTTAAGAGGCTTGGGGATTACCTCTGTCAGTTGTCGTTGATGCCGCCGCTCCGGTCGTTGCCTGGTGGCCGACGGGCACTTCGTGCATCCGCCTGCCGTGACCGTCGCGGGCATAAGCTTCGCCCGCAACGCGTGCGCGTCCGCTTGTGGCTTTCCTCCTTGGAGCAGTGCGCAAGCCACCGTCGCCGCCGTCTCTCCCGCTCGCTTGCCGTGCGCGGCATGAGCCTTGCCTGCGCGCCCGCGCCCTCCCGCTAGTCCGTCGCCGTTGTGTTGCGGATTTTTCGGGAGCCGAATGTGATTAGGGTTAGGTTTCCCGGTGCGCATTGGTTTTGTTTCGTCCCAGCGCGATCTCAGCCGTTCTTTCGCGATTGACGGTTGGGGCTTCGCCTCTGCGCGTCCCTGTGCACATCTGGGCCGAGCGCATGTGGCTGGGCCACGCTGCGTGTCGTTGGGCCGCGCATTGGCCGGGAAGCTGTGCGTGTGGTCCGACCGCAGGTGCGCCGCTGGCTTGTGTCTTGGGTTGGATTCTATTAGCTTATGGGCTATATTTGGTAATCTAAAGTAAACAATAGCTTTAACCCTTTAGTTTATTTCTTTAGCCTTTAGTTATTATATTCATTCTATCTCAATTATTTTCAGCAATGAATATTATATAATTCCTGGGCATTAATATTATGGTTAATTTTCATAATTAATTTTCTCGGCATTCATGTTCTGTTTAATTTTATGATTAATTTTTTTGGCTAATTAATTTGACAATTAATTTTTACATGATGATTATTTATGAGTATTACTCTAATTAAAATGGAACCAATGGGAAATTTTAATTAGAGATTATTGTTTAATGTTTGAAATTGGAATTATGTTATGACCATGATCAGTGTAGAGTTCAATTTTGGGCTGAGCTGAGCAAGGCAGAAGTTAAAATTTTGGACTTTAATTAATTTTAGTGCATTTTCTTATGATTAATGTTGTTCTTCTTTATGCACTACAATAATTAATGTCAATTGCTCAATAATGATGCATCATTTTATACTTCTTTTTGGTTAATGTTTAGTTGCCCTAAGTGATGCAATTATGATAATTGAGGAATGCATAAAGTTAGTTAATATTTTCTGGCCTATTATGATTAAGTTTGTCTCAAATCGAAATGGAACCAACGGAAAATTTTGATTTGGGACTATAACCAAGTTTTGGACATTAATATACTTAAGTATTGACTTTTCATGGTTGTATTTCGACCAAAGTTGTTTATAATCATGAATTGTCAAAATTTATTACCCACTAATGAAATATTTTAGATCGTAAGCCATGCATTATTAATGAGCTCATCTTTGGGCATCAGTTTTATGCTGGTTTTTTTGGATGTTTTCTCAGATAGGCCACAAATAACACTTTAGTGCATTCCAGGAATAAGCTAAGATAGAATTAGTTAAGTAATATGTTTATACCTGAGTTGTTTATATTTCCACACGTGTTACAATTTAGTATGCCCTAAATTCTGAGCTTAAGTTTTTCCCTTATTTTTAATTTAGCATTTAATTTGCTACTCATTAATTATTAATTGTTTATGCTTCCGCAATTAAGTACTTGATGTCTAATGCTCAACAGTTTTGATCATGTGATTAATTTTGTCTCTTATTAATGTATTCTACTTTGAGACAATGTGATTATGATTAATTAAATGCTTCATGACTATATACTAACCAACGTCTTTTATGGGTCATGTGACATTTAATTAATTCTCATATTAATTAAGTTATTGAGTCTTTTCAACTTTTATATTATAAAGACTACATTATAATTAAGATATCTCTAATTAAGATGGAACCAACGAGAAGTCATAGTTAGAGATTTAATGAAGTTTTGGGATTATGTTGTGGCCATAATTGCATTATAACCAAAGTTGTTTGCAATTGTGTACCATTCCCATAGATTAAGTTCTTTCGGTTTATGTACCCAAAGGTGATACAATTTGGAACTATAGTTATGTTTTGGACTTATGTTGTGACACACGGTTATATTCTGACCTAAGTTGATTATAGTCACGTGTCATTCCCATAGCTTTTCTAATCAAAATGGAACCAATGAGAAGTTTTGGTTAGAGATTTCATGTTGATTTAAGGATTACGTTTATGGCTCATGACGTAATGTGATGCGAAGATGGACTGCTGGTTCTTTCCTCATGTTAAATTCTTCTTCGTTTTTGCCTAATGGTGAAGCGAATTAGAATTATTAACTTTTGTCATTAGCATGTTATTAACCTGATCAGTGTCGGGTTAATTTCATGACAGACAATCATTCACATTTTTGTGGATATTAAGTAATGATCAGTGTTATATCCCTATTATCAATTCAGCCATAAATTCTTCAGCTATTTCTAGTACCCTAATAAGAAATAGAGTAATTTATTAGCATATTATTCTTGAGGTTATTGATTGCGCATACAAACATAATGTTGATGATTGGCACCCTTTAGAAGAAGCGTCTAATAACTTAGACATTGACAAAAATTCAATATTCTGATAACTAGTGGAAGCAATTTAAGCAAATATCTCTTTTGATCATAAAATTTAGGATTAGGGGGAGCAATCCTCCAATTAAATTATGACTATATGGCAATAATGGAAAAACATTATGAAACTCCTTAAAAGTTCTTGCCAGTATACTGATCATAAGAGTGCTTAAAGTCAATGAGTTAGGACATGAAAAATTATTGGAGCCCTTCTAATTCACTTCATTACGTCATTCACAAAGAATATAACAATAATAATGAAGAATGAAGAATGAGAAGTGAATTATGATTGTGCCCATGAATGTGTGCATTCATAAAGAAAGTTGGCTAAATACTAAGATAGAAGATTGTGTTTATGCTGTCAACATTACCTCAAGACTATGAAAGTTTTAAAGCGAAGTCTTAGAGAATGAATAGGAGGCTAATGTTGAAGCTGTTGGAAGTTTTCCATCAGTACTAAGTTATGTTTTCATCCTTCATTCTAATATTGTAATTTATGTTCCCATACACTTTTATAAATTATTTGGGGAGCATTAAATATGTTGCTAACTCTGTTGGCTTCAACAAAAGTAAAATATTTATGAGACACTACTACAGCGAGGCTTATATCAGACGCACGATCACAGATGGTTTTGAAAAACCGTCTGTGATATAGAACATCACAGACGGTTATGTACTCAAACCGTCAGTGTAGATATCACAGATGGTTTTATATTACAGCCGTCGGTGATGTAAGAAATATCATAGACGGTTTCTAAATGTAACCGTCTGTGATGGCTACAGTACTCATTACAGACGGTTTCTAAGTAAAACCGTCTGTGAAATCACAGACGGTTATATAACACAACCGTCTGTAATATCTTTACAGACTGTTATATTTAGAAACCGTCTGTGATATTTCTTACATCACAGACGGCTGTAATATAAAACCGTCTGTAATATCTCACGTATAAACAGAGCCTCGATCCAGCCACTTCGTTTATAGGGTTTCAGTTTCTATCCTGAGACTGGCGGCTGTGGAAGTGAGGTGATTTTGTGAAAGAAGGCCGTTGATTTTGAAGGGTGATATTAGATTCATTTGATTTTGGTGATCTAAGGTTAGTAATGAGTTCTAATTGCATGCATCCAATTCAATATCTAGCTAGGTTGGTTAGGAGAGAATTAATTTAAAGATTATTTGATTAGATCTAGCTTAATTGTAGCTAGATCCATATGTTGTTTGTGATATTTGGTTAGTAATGTGTTTTAATTGCATTATATTCAACATCTAGCTTGGAATTTGATGATTTTTTAGAGCTAGCTTGTAGAACCATGTGTTGGTTATTTGATCTAAGGTTAGCTAGTAATGGTTCTATTTGCATAATATTATATTCGATCATGATGTAGCTAGCTAGCTTGTTAAGGATAGAATTTAAAGATTGTTTAGATCTAGCTTATAGATCAATTCAAGTCTTTTGGTGATCTAAGGTTAGTAATGGGTTCTAATTTCATTATTATATTGAAGATTAATTTGAATTGTGTTAATTATTTCTTTGTGATGTAATTATGGTATGTAATTGCATAATTAGTTTAAGAATATGTGCATATGCACTACACCTGGTGCACTTAATATTTAACACTAAGTGTTACATGTGTAGCATAGATGGATTGAAGCTGGATGTATACTGAGAACCGTACGAGTGTTGAGTACCTTAATAGCGTCTCCACTTTCAAAAGAGCTGCAGAGGAGGATATGTTTAATAAGGGGGTGCAATTAATGTCATGTCTGTGCATTTGATTGCGGAAATCTGAAGATGTTTCGAAAATCAGCGCAGATCGAAGCACACTTGATTCGGAGGGGTTTCAAAAGGGGCTATACATGTTGGACCAGTCATGGCGAAGAGCATAATATACAGGAAGCAACAAGTAGTGTTAATATCGTCGACGAAGTCAATGATATATCGGATGATCATATCGATTGTGCTTCCAATGAGGATAGGTTGCAGGATGACAATTTGATCGATGTTTGCGATGCGTATGAAACCTTGATGACAGGGAATATGGAAAGTTCCAGGGCTTGATGGAGGACTCGGAGAAACCTTTGTTCGCAGGGTGCAAATTGAAATACACAAGGTTATCATCCGTGCTTGAACTACTCAAATTGAAGGCAAGCAACGGTTGGTCTGACAAGAGTTTCACAGCGCTGTTACGTCTATTGGCGGACATGCTTCCAGAGGGAAACAAGTTGCCGACAACTACCTACAAAGCCAAGAAGGTTCTTTGTCCCTTGGGAATGGAAGTAGAAAGAATACATGCATGTCCAAATGACTGTATCCTGTACCGCAAAGAGTACACAAACTTGCATATATGTCCGGTGTGCAATGCATCCCGGTACAAGCGTAAGAGTCATTCAGATGATGATGACGAGAGTATTGAGGTGAAAAAAGGACCTCCTGCTAAGGTGGCATGGTATCTTCCTATAATTTCCCGTTTGAAGCGTTTGTTTGCGAACCCAAGAGAGGCAAAACTGTTGCGTTGGCACTTTGAGGAGCGTAAGAATGATGGAATGCTAAGGCACCCTGCTGATTCCATCTAGTGGAGAAACATCGATAGGAGCTTTCAAGAATTCGGTGCGGATCTGAGAAATATAAGGTTTGCATTGAGTACAGATGGAATGAATCCTTTCGGTAACATGAGCAGCCGGCATAGCACTTGGCTCGTAAATCTCTGTATCTATAACCTTCCTCCTTGGTTGTGTATGAAGCGGAAGTACATTTTGTTGTTTGTGCTTATCCAAGGACTGAAACAACCTGGGAACGATATTGATGTGTACCTAGCTCCATTGGTGGGAGATCTAAAAACACTGTGGGTTACCGGGGTACACGTATGGGATGCGTACAAACGAGAGAACTTTACTTTGCACTGCTTGTTATTCTGCACCATAAATGATTACCCTACCCTTGCTAACCTATCAGGCCAGAGTACAAAAGGAACCAAAGCATGCACTCACTGCTTAGATGATACCAAGAGTTTATGGCTGAATCACTCCCGCAAAACCGTGTACATGTGTCATCGTAGGTTCCTTCGGAGGAATCACCCATATCGCAAGATGAAGCAACTTTTCGATGGAAGAAACGAAAATGGTTCAGCTCCAAGGCATTTGAGCAGGAGAGATGTTCATGACATTGTTAAGGATTTGGATGTTGCGTATGGAAAGGGACGTAAATCAAGTACCCGTGAAAAAAGCATGTGGATGAAGAGATCAATATTCTGGGACCTACCTTACTGGGAGCACCTAGAAGTTCGCCATTTGCATCGATGTCATGCACGAGAGAAGAATGTCCGTGATGCGTGATTGGTCTCTTACTCAACATTAAGGGTAAAACAAAGGATGGTATCAACGCACGGCTTGATTTGGTCGATATGGGCATAAGACTGAGTTAGCACCGAAAGAGACCGATAAAGGCCGACGCATTTGGAACCTGCTTGTTATACTCTGTCAAAGGCCGAAGAACTGAAGCGTGCGCTGCTTGCATGGTGTGAAAGTTTCGTCCGGTTATTCCTCCAACATGAAGAGACTTGTTTCATTGGAAGATTTGAAATTAACCAGCATGAAGTCTCATGATTGTCACGTGCTGATGACACAGATGCTCCCTGTCACAATTAGAAGTATTTTGCCGGTCAAGGTCTGAGAGACAATCACTAGGCTGTGTTATTTCTTTAACACAATCGCTCAAAAGGTCGTCGATCCCGAAGGATTAGATGCTCTACAAGCTGAGGTGGTGATGACTCTATGTAATCTTGAGATGTATTTCCCTCCATCATTTTTCGATATCATGGTCCATCTCATTGTTCACCTTGTGACAGAGATAAAGATATGCGGGCCAGTGTTCCTACGTAGCATGTACCTGTTCGAGAGGTACATGGGAATTCTCAAGTCTTACGTACGGAATCGATCTCGTCCGGAGGGTAGCATTGTCGAAGGTTATGCAACAGAAGAGGCCATCGTGTTTTGCGTCGATTACATGGCCTAGGTGGAACCGATAGGTGTGCCTTGATCTTGCCATGAGGGGAGGCTCCAGGGTATCGGGACCATCGGAAGGAAAACAATCACGCCTGATTCAGTTGCGTATGCTTGAGCCCATTTCACGGTTTTGCAACATATGGCTGTAGTGTCCGCCTATATCATCGAGCACAAGCAATGGCTAAGGCAAGAGAATTCAACACGGCAGGGGTCTTGGATCACGAGACAGCATAACCTTCAGTTCAACAAATGGTTGAAGGAGCGACCTATCACTGGGAGCTCGTCAGATGACACGCTGACATGGTTGGCAAAAGGACCAACTTTTACAGTTGTCACATAGAAAGGATATGACTTAAATGGGTACACATTTTACACGAGAGATCAGGATATGAAGAGCACAAACCAGAACATCGGTGTCCGCATAGATACATTCAATAATACCGCTGGGTTGACGAGGAGCTCCTACTATGGGTTCATAGAGGAGATATGGGAGCTCGACTACGTACTTTTCAAGGTTCCCCTATTTCGGTGTCGTTGGGTCCACCTCCAGCACGTGAAGGTTGACAAGAATGGCATCACTACTGTGGACCTCGAACGTGTCGGATACCAAGATGAACCATTCGTACTCGCTAACCAAGTTGTTCAAGTCTTCTATGTAACCGAATTCGCCCAACAAGAAGCGCCACGTAGTTCTTCAGGGAAAAAGGAGAATTGTTGAAGTTGAGAATGTAGTAGATGAGGAAGAGTACAATCAATTTGATGAGTTGTCACCTATCGAAAATGACATCCTGGTCCCAGAAGAACAGCATGAGGAAGCAAGCTACACACGCGTCGATCATCATGAAGGGCTAATTTTCATACAAAAGAATAAGCATGTGGTGGAGTAGTTATGAGAAGGGTGCATTGTCATCATGTTTACTAATTTTCATGTGTAATAATATTACATTAATGCTATTGTAAAGATGATACGACCCATCATGCTTTGTACATATGATTGTGATGATCTTTGTAAGTAGCTTGTGAAGCATCTGGATTGATGGAAAAGATGCGAGTATAAGAGGAAGTATTTATTCCTTAATATCAATATGATTCCAAATACATAATTCAAAGATGGCCATTCAGACATAATTGATGAGAAGAAATAAATGATGCAGACTATGGCAAACAAGAACAGAATCATGTCTACTTTGGCAATATGGAAATAGTTGTATGTGATTGCTCTCAGATTTTAGGGTTTGAATTGAGGATTAGAATCTCCACTTCAATCACAAATGGGCAAACAATTTATTGAGTGAATAAGGCTTCAAACCCTTACCACCTTAAACATGCACATCAAGAATTGATAATAATAAGATTCACTGAAATTTAGGTTCTTACTGAAAACTAATGAATAAACATTCACTGAACTGAATAAGAATCGATCTTCAACCTCACAGTGAATGTCAGTGAAAAGTATATATCACAGACGGTTCTATAACATAACAGTCTGTGATAGTAATTATCACAGACGGTTCTATTACATAACCATCTGGGATAACTTGACATCACAGATGGTTCTATTATATCACCATCTGTGATAACTTAACATCACAGACTGTTATGTTATAGAACCGTCTGTGATAACTACATCACAGACCGTTCTCTTTTATAACCGTCTGTGATGTCATCTCCTATATATATCTCCCGCGTGCAGACCTCATTCACAGCGTACCAAACCCTAATTCCCTCTGTGATATTTTGTCTCCCACGGCGGCCTGCCCCTCGGCGTACGTGCTTCCGTGGCGGCCTCCCCCTCTCGGCATCCTCCCTCTCGGCGTCCTCCCCGGCGTCGACCTCCCCCACGGTGTCCTCCCCGGCATCGATGTCCTCCCCCTCGGTGTCCTCCCCCGCAGCGACGTGTTCCACGGGGTGGGCGCTGTGTTCTTGTGTTGCTTCTTCTGCATTTCAGGCTTCAACCGTGATTCTCGCGCTTTGCCTCAGCTTTGTTGGCTCGGATCCAACGCTACGTAAGCAAATACTTTGCCCTCTCTGTTGATCTGAGGATCAGTGAACCGATCGAGTATTTCTGGGGGACTAGCCATCGAGCTAGAGGCCGTTTCTCGATCTGGAGGCACTGCCCTTGCTGCTCTAAGTCTGCTGCTCGATGATGATTCAATTAAATGAGGTTATATTGATCGCTAGTTAGTGAGTTCTTCGTGATTCAAAGACTATTTAGATCATTGTGTCTAGACTTCAACTTGGTCTTTCTTGCTGCTGTATATGTGATATGCTATCCTGTGATTAGTTCCTGTTATGTGGCGTGATTTGCTTTGATATCACTGGTCTAATCTGGAATTTAATTGTCACTGATTTGGCATTTCTGTCTTAGGCCAAATTGTTGTTGTCCTGCTGTTCAGTAGCTTTTCATAGTTCATAGTTGAGTTCTAGTGAATCAATTTTCTTAAACAGTGCTGAATTGTGTAGATTCACTAATCTTAGATTTGTATACCTTGTGATCTATTGTTGAAATTGATGTTGGAGGGCTTCTTTAGGGCAACCCATCAATTTATTAAAATCTGAGAGCAAAGTTGCAAAACCAAACATGAACTTTATACTGGTTTGGTTAACTTGTTTATTATCCATGTTGGATGTCCTGTTTATATGTTTTCATATCATGAATCTATGTGCTTATAAGTTAGTCCCAGTTGAATTCATGATCATTTCATATATTATGGACATTGTGGATAGATTATGCTTAGACATATCTGGATTAAGTCTATGTTTCATTATGCTCGCAGTATTTAATAGCTACTGAAAAGCTATTCTCCTGCTTGTCTGCTGTGTACAGAGTTGTTTTTGAAATATGTATTCTTCTGCTTGTCTGCTGTGTGGATGTCCTAATTTTAGGGGAGGTGCTGCCGAAATTTTTATTAAGTTCGGCAACCTCCTAGTTCGCTTCTTTTGCTAAAAGGCTAATAACAAGCCATTTAGGCTAGTTCTTTTAAAAGGCTAATAACAAGCCATGGTATCCACAAACTTATTCACTCTAATTTGATTTTATTTGTTCTTCTCTTTTAGTTCGCCTGAAACTATTGTAACTTACAAAGAAGATGTCGTCCTCTAATCCATCGTCTGAAGGAAATGATGTGCCCACAAAAGAAAAATCGACCCGCGCTACAAGAGGACCAAATAAAAGGCCAACAGACCGATATACCATTACGGAGATCGATCCAAAGGATGGGACCCCTACAAAGCCAAAAAGGCAAATAATAAATTTTGAGTATGTGCAGGATAGTAGCACGAACGGGTTCCGATCACGCTATCTTCACGGAGGTTTGCGACTATTGAGACTCGCAATGCCTCATCGACGGAAATTCTTTCATCGCTCGACATTCCGTAAGAATCCGCTCCCTAGTGCGACGGTATGCACTGCTAGTGGCAGGAAAGGCATGGAAGACCTTCAAGCACACGCTTTTCATAGACTACGTCAAGAAGGATATGGTTCTATACTCTAAGTATGGGTTCATTGATGAGAACACGTGGCAGCGTTTTGTTGAGATGAAGACGACAAATGAATTCGTGAGTCAAAGTGAAGCAAACAAGGCCTTGCAGGCAAGGAACACTCACCCCCACAGACTCGGCACTGCTGGCTACACGGGGAAGAGAGCGTAATGGGACAGGGAGGACGAGGAGGGTATCTCGCCATTTACATCGATCACAGATCAACGTGCCAGAGACTGGCTAAGAGCAAGGTCAGCTGCCACATCCTCCGCAAACGTCTCCTTTGTAAACCCCACGGATGAGGAAGTCTGCCAACGCCTGGTAATATATAAATCGAACTACCAATTTTACGTAATTAGTCCATGACTTCATAAGTGAAATAACTTGTCGGGATCTTGCAGGTAGCGTTGAGTACACAATCGGGCGATGGCTCTTTTTTGCTAGACAGGGAGAAAGATGCACTGCCCATGGCCTTGGGAAACAAAGAACACCCTGGTCGTACACGAGGCAAAAGGGGTTTTTGTTCCATGGAAAACTGGATTCCCAGACGACTCGAACAAATACCGAAATAAGAAGAGAACTAAAACCAAGCGCGAGTCAAAGCTTATAAAGAATTTGGAGGAGAAGTTGAGAGGAGAGTTGAGAGAAGAGTTGAGGGGAGAACTGAGAGAAGAATTTTATGATATGATAAGAAGCCTCGAGGAAAGGCTCAACAATCAAGAAAGAAATACTGCACAAGCCCCAGAAGTATGTTCGCAAGTCAGCCCCACTGCCCATAAGAGCAGCTGTGCATCCGCCCCTAATAGAGATGAACATAGCGGGACTTATCCTGTATGTGACATTAAGGTGGCCACGTAGTGCAATCTCTAAGTGAGAATTAACAATGGCACCGTTCCTCTTACGGCTGCTTGGGGCATCGCGTATCCATCCACTAAGGGGACCATGGTGCATGGTACCATGGTAGCGCCGGGTTTCACCAAGGTCAATGTGGATGGGGTATTTGATAGTTTCAAGATTCTCGATCTACAGAAGCCGCCAAACGATGAGATCGTGAAATTGGGGGAAGCCATTGGCACATTCATCCAATGGCCTAGCAGCGACATCTCCTTGGTCGTCCCTTCTGTCATGCAACAACCGCAACGATCTGATTCGCCTATTGTATCTGATCAATTGGCTACTAAATCAGCAGTCGTAGCCCAGACTCCACTTGATGTACATAATGTTGACTTCTTTCCTGCCCATTCCTCTCCCGTGAAGGCTTCATGCAATACAAAGAAAGGCAAGGACAAACGGAAGAAAGAAAGGCAAGAACAAATCGACTATCCATCTGCTGAGTTGGCTAAAAAATACAAGTTAGGAGAACCGTTACTAGTGAAAGGCAGCGTAACTTCACTTAGTATATCTTGCCAATAATTGCATTTTTGGTACACCCAACAAGTTGGAAAGCCAGAGCATGAACGTACAACAAGTATCATGGTTAAGTTCAAGTATGAACATCTATTCAACGAGTCAGCGGGGGGCTTCTTCGCGGTCAATTTTCTGGACTTGTTCCATCTCTACAACCTTGACGCCCTCGACGCCGCACTCATGAGTTGCTGGACATTGTAAGTGTGTGCTATCGCAGTTTACATTCGCCTAATAGTGATAAATGTCCTCCAATATATATATAATTTTCCTTTGTATATATAGATACATGGTACTTGAAGCGACACAGAAGAAACAATCGATGGGTTTCCTCGACCCACATATAGTCTCCATGCAAACAATGAATGAAGATATAAACATGGTTGAGAAATACATGAAACAGGCATTGCTAGCACAAAAAGATAAAGAATTCATACTTCTACCCCATAACCCAGGGTAAGTGCTACACCACATGGTATACTTTGGTTTGTACAGTGCACACTACTTTGTTTCGTTCATTGTCCATTGTGATATACCTGTGTAGGTTTCACTGGGTTCTAATTGTAATTGAACCAGCCACAAACCGGGTTAAGTACCTTGATTCCAGACGTGGCGGAAACCACGACTTGGTACCTATCGTAAAATTACTCGGCCAGTAATCACGCTTCTCCGCATATAACGTATATGGTCGTGTAAGTTGTTCCAGGTTTATATTGCTATTGGAATGGCTTAGGCTAACCTTTTGTAATCTCGTAGAGCGTTCAAAGTGTTGAAGGATCAGACTAAACTACAGCATGATTCTAACTTTCTGGTATCCGCTATACACAATAATCATATATCAAACCCTGTAATAGTGACTCTAGAACTAACCATAGGTTTTATTTGCAGTGCCACCAGCAAGGTCAGGGAAATAACCTATGTGGATTTTATGTTTGCCACAACATGCAAACCATCGTCAATACAAAAAATAGCAGTACGGTTGTAGCTGCGTTGACTAAGACCCATTTGAGCAACATTAGAGGGAGAGTTTGTTACTTCCTCGCCATCAAGTAATAAATAAAAAGGCGATTCCACGCAACTCGATAACTTCTGGAGTTGTACAATTGTCAAATGGTATTCATTCGAAAATATGTCAAAAACTTGCGGTTATTCTTGTTTGTACGATTCATTGTATTGTCACATGATATTATCCTTAATACATATTTGCTCATCTTGAATGCAACAACTTAACAATGTCTTGCTTGTTGAACTAGATGTTTTCCTACACCCTCGTGAGAACCTCCATTATTTATGGTTTGTTGTTCGAAATTTCCATCTACTTAGGTATTCCTGCATCAATATTTATGAGACACAGCCAATTATAGATGTTGTAATTGAATATCTACACTTCCTATATGCATTGAGGCAACAGTTTGTCCGATCAGGATAGACTTAAAAGATAAACATTTGTAGCGCCTTTTCTCCCTTCTTATGATAATGTTGATGGAACTCGACTAATAAATCAACCAAGACCTGCACGCAGCATGGTGAGGTGATGGCAACCACGGTCTGCTTGATCGAACCTGACACATTGGAGTGTGTGATTTGCTTCATGCCATACGAAGTGGCCTTGCACAGCGTCACCGTCGTGCCACGGTGCAGAGTAGCCGGACGACATGCTCTTACGCAGTGTCACTGTCGTGCCACGGTGGGAGAACATGGTACTTTAAAAAAAATTGTAGATGTACTTCATAGATTACTCTAGGTAGGCTAATTAAAGATTGAACAAATGTGATTGCAAGTCGGGTCTTCCATGTCCTCTACAAATGTTTATATTTTAAGTCTATCCTGATCAGACAAACTGTTGCCACAATGCATATAAAAAGTGTAGATATTCAATTACAAAATATATAACTGGTTGTGCCTTATAAATATCATTGTAGAAATATTGATGGAAATTTCGAACAACACCATAAATAATGGAGGTTCTGTTGGGGGTGTGGGAAAAAAGGTCATCACAGACGGTTCTTATTTGAAACCGTCTGTGATAAGTTCATATCACAGACGGTTATGATTTGAATCCGTCTGCGATATTTAGTTATCACAGATGGTTTAAAATGAGAACCGTCTGTGATAATTAAATTTCACAGGCGGTTTATTAATAGAACCGTCTGTGATATATATTTTCTCAGACGGGTGGAAAACCGTCTCTGATGATCTCCTTCATCACAGACTTATTGTTACTAACGGTTCACAAAACCGTCTCTGATGACGTTTACGAACCGTCTGTGATGATGATTTCTGTAGTAGTGAGAGTTCATCGAAATTGTGGCATTGACGCTTGTACCACATTTCGAGGGGGAGAATGGAACGTCTCTTTGAGAAAAGAAAAGCTTCATTATGTGAGACATAAACCCCATGTATCTTACACTCTAAAAAAAGATACTTATATACGCGGGATTGTCAAGCTTCCATCCAGACTGAAGGGTACCACTGAGTTTGTAAACCACTAAGTTTATAAAAATGTTGATTCTAGTGGGAACTCTGAGGCAATGTAAACTATACTTGACATAATCGTGCTTATGTTCTAATGTCGATAGTCTGAAAGAATAGCAATCCTTGTCTCTAAAAGTTCCACCTCCAGTTGATTCTGGAGTTTATGATAATGCGAGCCTCATATAAAGATACCTTAAGTTTTGACCTTAAGACCAGTGGGAGTAAATTTAACATCTTAGCTGTTTATATGGACTTAATTGTTTATATAGACGATGCCTTGTTGACTATCAACAATAGGGACATTAATGTTTAAGTCCCAAATATTTCCTTTCTCTTCTGAGAATTAAAGTTTGTCTTGGTGATGTCTCTCATGTTTTGACTATTAAGATTCACCAAGATAGGTCCAATATTAAAGGATTTTACTCCGATTATTAAGGGCGACAGAAGTTTTTTTTATGTTCCGCTGTCATGAACATTATGTATACTTAAGTTTGTATGCGTCCTTATTTAACGTTTGTAACCAGGATACTTGGCAGGTATTAATCCAGAACTGAACCACTGGAAAACTACTAAAGACAACTTTGCATCATAGGCAAAATGCTAAATGATTACATGCTCACATATAAGAAGTCTGATAATCATAAAGTTGTGGGTTATTCAGACATAGATTATGCAAGGTGTGTTGATATTAAGAAATCCATATTAAGTCAAATCTTCAACCTTGCAGAAAAAGCCATATTGTGGAATGGCTCTAGTCAATATCTTAAGGCATCATTAATGATGCAAGCAGACTTGTGGCATGTCATAAGACTATTAGATAATGAAAAAATCCACAATAGGCTATTGTGGTTTAAGAATAAGAAAATTTATTTTTGGCCTAAGATTATATCCTGGAATTTATTATGTAAGAGTGCAATTTTTGCTTCAAGTAACAACATGTCAAGTTGTGCTGCCAAACACATGACGTTGTGAAAGATGTATTTCAGAATTGAATTATTAATGTTCAGCCTATAAGAATTGAGTATCATGTTTGATATATAAGTTTATGCATCATGTTTAGTTTAATGATCCCCTAGTAAAGGCTTGTCTCAAAATTAATGCCGGCATAAGACTTATTGACAGCCTATAGTTATGGGGCAAATTGAGATCTCAAAACTTCGATTCTAGAAATTACAAAGTTTGTTTTCACTTTAATGTGCACATGATGACAAATGAAAATAAACTGCACAAAAGGACCATAAAAATAAAACCAACTCCCGTTAAGAAATAATTAATTATCCTATCGAGATAGAATGATACACTATAGATATTGGGGTTTCAGTAGTGCTTTTATTAACTGCTGAAATACTTTATCTTGGTGTGTTGTTCTGTTAAGTATGGATTTATGATATTAGCCTTCGATCAAGTGGGAGAATGTTAGTTGTGATCTTCAGTCATAATAGGAAATACCAAAATCAAGGAAAAGATCCCAAAATTAAGGGATTGGCCCACCATTTTGCGCTCTGATCAGGAGCAATTTTAGTACTTTTGGTTTTGGTCCCGATAACCAGCGCCACACATTTAAAAGGAGGAGACCAGCACTCAAGTCATGGCTTTTTGATCTTAAGCTTAGCCATCCATCCAAAACCCCTTCCGATCAAGGGTAGGCCCTAACCATCGCCGTGAAGATCACAGTGCTCCTTTTCTTCTTCATTGTGCATCAAGCTTTAGACTAGCAAACATTATCATTCTTCATCGACATCAACATCAACCGACCGATTAACCCTAATGGCTTCATCATCTTCTCCGGGTTAGTAACCTTACGTGTATGTTTATTTCCCCACAATTATGTTTTGGTGATCATGCTTTAGACTAGCAAATATTCATGTTTAGTTTACCCTAATTCTAACATAAGGTTGAAGGAAGATCCACACCTTGAGATGCAGATCATAGAGCGGTAATTGTTATAACCGGCAATGGTGACAGTGGCAACTTCCTGATGAGTGCCGACGTCATCTACGACAAGGCCAAGCACCTCCTGTTTGCGCAAAACAATAACGGTGACACGCCCCTGCATTGCGCTGCTAGGGCTGGGAGATCCAAAATGGTCTCTCATCTCGTTGCTCTGGCCAGAGCTGAGGACGAAGGTGGCGGGAGGCTCAAGGAACTCCTGAGAAAGGAGAATGGGCGTAAGGAGACATCCTTGCATGAAGCTGTCCGCAGCGGTGAGATGGACATCGTGGAGCTACTTATGGTGGTAGATTCGGAACTAGCATGTTTCCCCAGAGACGGTTGTTCGCCGCTGTACCAAGCCATCTTGTTGGAGACTCTCTACATGACAAGAGTCACGGAAATCTTTCATACTCTGGACCAAATGGACAAAATGCGCTGCACGCTGCGGTTCTTCGAGGCACAGGTACTCATAGATTGTTTTTTTAATCCATTCATTGGTTGACAACAACTTAGAATAGTATGTCTAATCGGGTATTAAACGGGAATTTTTCCCTGCATACCCAAATGAGGACGGGGACAGGGAAAAACACTCCCCGCAACCGGGGACGAGGATGGAGAACGGGAAATTTTATGTCTCGCGAGGACGGGGATGGGGATATACTCTTCGTGGGGAATTTCTCCATTGCCATCCCTAGGCACAGGTACTCATAGATGCATCTATTCCTTCAAAACTTTTTTTGGCACATTTATTTGTCTATGCCTGATTATGGATAGATATATACGAGTTAGACTCCAATTTAAACAAATACAACATAGAAGTAAAATAACCATTGCCTATTCACAAACAACCTTTGCCGAAAATGTAAATCTTATTTGTAATTTTAAAATTAAAAGAAGATAATCTTTACAACATGCACATTAACCTTTGAAAATTGCACGCATACGGACCAGAAGAACCCGTATGTGATTCCTGTGCATCGATGTGTATGGACCACACCGATATCACCCGAAACAGGAAATTTTGGATTTTTTTAAAATGTTTTGTTCGGATTCTTTTGAAGCACAAATTTGAATTTTTCATGGAAAAGGGGAGAAAATAAAAAATTGGCAATTTAGGCACTCAAACTCAAGACCTTCCAAGGTATCAAGATCTACCACCAGGTAAGATGTACATTTGATCTATAGAAAGGTTGCGTTTAATTTCATACATAAGGTCAAAAATTCAAACGAGAATGAAATTTTCCCATACCTAGGGAGGCGGTGGCAAGACCGAAATTTGCTGAATTTTAATGAAATTTCACTGAAATTGATAACCCTGCTGTATAGCAGGGCTGATCAAACAGCGCGTTAAGAAATCAATCTGTGTTATATGAAACTTTAGAACAGGAAGACCAAAATATCAAATACACAATTCTTGACTTGGGTCCACGATCAAAGGAAATATGTCTATCTATATATATAAGTACAAATATCTGGGGAGATTAAATGTACCTCGTTAGCTTTGAGGGCTAGAAATTTATCAATTATATAATAAAAGATGATGATAGATCATTCGCAGAAAAAAGATAAATATGATAGAAATTCTCATATAAAAGAAAAATATCTAGCCCTTAATTTGAAGGACCCTTATTTTAAAGGTTTAGATTTGACAGCCAGCTTGGAGATACAAGTACTTGAAATAATTCTAAAAAAGATAAACATCTGGCCTTAAATTTTAAAGGTTTACATTTGCTACTTGTCTTAGAGATATATTATTTTGAAAAAAAAAGAGAAAAGTAGCACTAGAACCACTTATAATTCAAAAGTTCAGAGTATGTAAATCTGCCAGAGGACCACCTCGCAATCCTTTCTTCCGCATTGACAAAGATTTTAATTTCTTCCGCATTCATCATTCACAAAGAAATATATGTACACTATACTTACCACTCTACACTGTGCAATTATGCAGACCAATTGACTAGTTCTTACAATAAACCATGAAAGGACAAAAAAAAATTCTCTTAGTGACCATGTGAAAAAGAGAATGATCTACATGGGGCTAGATTTTAATGATGCATGTAGATACTACGGTACTACAGTTGTATAACTAATACAGCTATAATTTTCAATCATATGCATTAGAGTTGTATAGGAAATGCAATTATGTTTGAAATCTTTAGCTGCACAATTGCACGAACAATTATGCTAGTTCTTAGGGAAAAAATAACTGTAGCCAAATCACAACCATTAGGTGTTATATTGCACCTATTTATTAAACATAAAAGGTAACAAGGAATCCTAATAAATAAAAAAACGCTCTCCTTAATGTATACTTGATTTAGATTTGATATTTTTTTGCATGTAACTTAAATTAGAGTTGTGATAGATTGGAACTGTATAGTGTACACGACAATGCCACGTAGATACACAGGCCAATCGATTTAGTTCAAAAGAAAAAAAAAACCATCTGTGTACGTGGAAAGTTTGTTACAAATACAACAGTACAAGACATAAATAATCTTATTTGGCTAAATGATGGAAATGAAGCTTAGGACTATGGATGCATAGATAATTAATATGATCTCGCAGGCACGATGCAAGTTACTTTGCAGGGGAAAAACTTTCGAGGAGGTAATCTTAATTCCCCTGTTCTGGTTGTGGATTCAATCGAATTATATAAGGGCTTGCTCCTCATAGTTGTTGCGTTTCTCATGTTGATTATTTTTGTAACACAAGCCTTTTTTGCAGCGCTTACAAGAACAACGGGATGAAAACGGGAGTACGCCTCTCCACTTTGCTGCAGCTGCTCTGCTGCCGCCAAGGCTTCTCTACATTGCCGTAGCTGCTCTGCTGCCGCGGCGGCTGAGTGTGTACTTGAAATGGAACAAGGACCTTACAAAAAAGCTATTGGAAGCTAACCCAGTTGCATTGTATCAGTTGGACCACAATGGATTATTTCCCATACACATCGCTGCCTCTGTTGGTGGTAAAGAGGCCGTTGCCATGTTCCTTAAGAAGTGGCCCAGTTGCGGTAGTTTGCGTGATGCCAAGGGAAGGACATTTCTTCATGTTGCTGTTGAGGAATGCAGTGTATCCATAGTTACTTTTGCTTGCGGAAATCCATCGCTTACATGGATCTTGAATATGCAAGACAATAATGGGAACACTGCATTGCACCTAGCTGTCCGGTCTGGGAAGCTTGGATTGTTTTGGCCTCTATTCGAGAATCAGCAAGAACACTTGAATTTAACAAATAAAAAAGGGCAAACTCCTCCAGATATGTCAGTTCAATATAACCCAAGTAGGGCGTTTGGGTTTCGGCAGTCCGGTAATGTACTGTAGCTCTTGTTATATTTTTAAGCATGGCCCTTAAAAGTGAAAGAAAATAATTGAGGTTTGCGAGGTTTGATTTCTCCTATTTATTTCTATATTGCAGGGCGTTAAAGAAATACATCGTGCACTCGTATGTGTAGGTGCTATAAACAGTGATTCTCGTTATGATCATTTTCGAGAGAAGTATACTAACCAAGTAAAATGTGATAAAAGAGAAGAAGCAGGGAAGCTGAAAGATTCGACACAAACTTTTTGTATTACTGCAGTTCTAATAGCAACAGTGGCATTTGGTGCAACTTTGGCCCCACCTGGAGGTTACAGAGCCGATGATCACCCAAAAGGAGGAACACCAACGCTTACTGGGAGGTATGCTTTTGACTCATTCATGATGGCCAACTCATTAGCTTTCATGCTTTCCACGATAGCTCTTATCCTTCTCATGCATTCTGGATCTGCTATGCTTGACTTGCCGGCCCGCCGAACTTGCTTAGCCTTAGCCACCGTTTTCTTGAAGTCTTCGGTCATAAGCCTGGTTGCTGCCTTTGCAATGGGTATCTATATAATGGCTTAGCCTGGGCTTTTGAATACATTCACCTATGTCAATGCTCGAAAGAAAAAATTGTTCTTATCAAACTTGATTTTGCTAAAGCTTTCAACACCATTGAGCACAATGCCATCATTGCCATGCTTTCTGCCTTGGGGTTTTCCAGCAAATGGTTACTCTGGATGTCTCAGATTCTTGGTTCAGCCTCCTCCTCGGTCCTACTCATTGGTGTCCCGGGTTTATCCTTCCATTGTAAGAGAGGGGTCAGACAGGGTGATCCTATATCACCGCTTCTGTTCGTTATTGTCGCTGATCTGCTACAGTACATTCTGAATAGGGCCAAGGAAATTGGTATCCTTTCTCTCCCCATCAATGTGGGTCAGCAAGTTGATTTTTCGGTCATTCAGTATGCCGATGACGCAATCATCCTGCTCAAAGGCTCTCAGAAAGAACTCTTCACGCTCAAATGTTTGCTGCAATCTTTCTCTGCTGCCACTGGTCTCAAAATCAATTTCTCCAAATCGGCCATGCTTCCTATCAACATGCTGGGCATTGAGGTTGAGCCTCTCGCCTTTTACTTATCTAGGCCTTCCCATGGGTTCTTCCAGACCTCGTATTAAAGATTTCGAAATTCTGGTCAACAGGATTCGCAGTAGGGTTAGATCCTTTTCCTCCCTTCTTTCCTATGGTGGTAGGCTGCAGCTGGTGAATTCGGTTATCTCTTCTATGGCAATCTATGCAATGTGATCTCTCAGATTACCAGCAGCGGTCATCAACAGGATTGACCAGGTTAGGAGGATCTGCCTATGGGGGAAGAATGATATCGATGGCTCGAGCAAATCTCTGATTAAATGGGACAAGGTCTGCAGGCCAAAACTCAAAGGGGGCCTGGGCATTATCAACTTGAGAACCCAGAATAATGACTTATTGATCAAGTTCTTGCACAAATTTTTTAATAAGAAGGATATTCCTTGGGTTCACTTAATCTGGTCCTTCTACTATCATTCCGTGCTTCCCTAGGCAGTGCCAAAAAAAGGTTCTTTCTGGTGGAAAGATGTGTTATCTCTTTTAGATCAATTTAGAGGTATTGCTCACTGCCGCGTCGGTCGGGGTGACACTGCGCTTTTTTGGGAAGATGTCTGGAATAATATGCACATGGGTTCGAATTTTCCACACCTTTACTCTTTTGCCAAGAATTCTCAATCGGACGTGGCTTCATTTCTTCTTAACCCGGCTATCTCCATTAACTTTCACTTGCCTTTATCGGATCAAGCTTTTCGAGATCTTCAAAACCTCCGATCTATGATCCATGGCATCAGTATTCAGAATGATACTCCGGATGAATGGAGCTATATTTGGAACTCTAAGGATTTTGCACTAGCTAAGTTCTACAAAATGGTCTTCAATCACATCTCGGTTCCGGGGCCGATTGTCCGGATTTGGAAAGCTAAATGCTCTGTCAAGCTTAAAATCTTTACTTGGCTTCTTTGTTGGGACCGCCTTAATACTAGGAACCTCCTTAGGAGAAAGAATTGCCCGGTTGCCAATTCAAATTACAATTGCGTTCTTTGCAACCATTTGGTCGAAGAATCCAGAGATCATCTCTTCTTTATTTACCCTTTTAGTGCCAGGTGCTGGAATGCCTTATAAATTGACTGAAACCTTTAGAGTGCGATCTTCCAAAGAATTTCGGATGCTTATACTGCACAGGAGGATCCTTCCTTCATAAAGGTGTTCATGATTTCTTGTTGGGGGATCTAGAGGCAGCGAAACGATAGGATTTTTAGATCCATGCCTATTAGTTTCCTGGCTTGGAAGGCCAGTTTTCTTGCTGATGTCCATTTACAGTCCTTTAGGATGCCTGTTCTTCTTAAAGACTCCCTGTTAGCCTAGGGTCTCAGACTCTCTTGATTTTCTTTTTCTCCCTCCCCCCCCCCCCCTCTCTTTCCCCCTTCCTTTTGGCTGGTTTCTCACTAGCCTTGCTTGTGTTGCTTTTGGTTGGTTTAATCGAGTTTCGCAGCAGGGGATTCCCCTGGTGTTCCTTGCTCAAAAAAAAGAAGATAATGCCGCCTTTTTGTTGATCTGTAGCATAAGCCCTGTGGTTGTGCTATACGACAATGTTGAATTGTTCGTAAGTTTGGAATATATTGCGCAATCTTTACGTGTCAGAAGGGGGATCATCACCTCTATTATAGCGCGTGAAATCGCCGGCCAGCCAGACGTGCCACCTGTCGCAGCGCCGATTTGCGAAAAAGCCCCTCCATTTCTTCAAAATTACGGATAGGTCCTTCGCGATTTTTTGTGAGATGAAAATATTTTTTTTCCTTCGCGTTTGGGTCCCTGGAACGGTATTTTACGAAAAAACCTCCCGTTAAGTTCAAATCGCGAACAAGCCCTTTTTTAATTTTTCAGGATAGCTAACAGTCCAAAAATAACAAACAAGTCCTCGCTTCTTACGCTCGTGTCCTTTCTCCGCTTTTTCCGAAAATAATGTTTTCGCCACAAAAACCCGAAAAAATATTTTCAGATTTTTGTGAGATGAAAATATTTTTTTCCTTCGCTTGGGTCCTCGAACGGTATTTTACGAAAAAACCTCCCGTTAAGTTCAAATCGCGAACAAGCCCTTTTCTAATTTTTCAGGATAGCGAACAGGTCCAAAAAAATAACAAACAAGTCCCTGCTTCTTACGTTCAGGTCCTTTCTCCGTTTTTTCCCGAAAAAAATGTTTTCGCCACAAAAAAACCCGAAAAAAATATTTTCGTCACAAAAAAAAAACAAAAAAAATATTTTCGTCACAAAAAAACACAGATTCCTAACGACCCATTTTTTTTGCAAACGCAACAAAAAAACACGGAAAAAATATTTTCGCCACCCAAAAAACACGGGAAAAATGTTTTCGTCACAAAAAAAACACAGATTCATCGAAGATTTTTCGCCTTTCTCCGTTTTTCCAGGAAAAAATGTTTTCGTCACCAAAAAAACCCGGAAAAAAATGTTTTCGTCACCCAAAAAAAACGAAAAAAAATGTTTTCGTCACAAAAAAAACACAGATTCCTAACGACCCATTTTTTTTAACAAACGCAACCAAAAAAACCACAAAAAATGTTTTCGCCACCCAAAAAAACCAGATTCATCGAAGATTTTTTTGCCTTTCTCCGTTTTTCCCGAAAAAAATGTTTTCGTCACCCAAAAAACCCGAAAAAAAAAAGTTTTCGTCACCAAGGAAACACAAATTCCTAACGACCCATTTTTTTTACAAACGCAACAAAAAACGCGGAAAAAATGTTTTCGTCACCCAAAAAACCCGAAAAAAATATTTTCGTCACAAAAAAAACACAGATTCATCGAAGATTTCTCGCCCTTTTTCCTCTAGGCTATTTTTCACCAGTGGGTGATTTTGCGAACATGTCGCCGCGCCATTTTTTTTAACAAACGCAAAAAACGCGCGAAAAAATGTTTTCGTCACCCAGAAAGCCCAGAAAAAATATTTTCGTCACAAAAAAACACAGATTGATCGAAGATTTTTCGCCCTTTTCCCTCTAGGCTATTTTTCACCGGTGGGTGATTTTACGAACATGTATTATTACTCAGTGAACACATAGAGTATTAGGCTCGACAAATGAAGGTTGTCATCTCTAAGAATTTTTTGCCCTTTTTCCTCTAGACTATTTTTGACCGGTGGGTGGTTTTGCGAAAATAAAAAATTATTATTTTTCCGAGCGCATGCTATCGAAATTCAGCCGGTGCGGCGTAGCGCGCTTATCTACCTAGTACCCCTTATAGCCGGTGAAATTCAACTCTAACCAAAGCCATTCATCTGTCATCCCACGGCGTTTCGTAAAAAAGCTACTCCGTTTTTTCAAATTACGGATAGGTCTCTACAGATTACGAATAGATCCTTCGCGATTTTTTGTGAGAGGAAGATTTTTTTCCATTCATCGCGTTCAGGTACTTGGCGTGCCGTTTTACGGAAAAACCCTCCCGTTAGATTCCAATCGCGAACAAGTCCTTTTCTAATTTTTCAGGATAGCGAACAGGTCCAAAAAAATAACAAACAGACCCCTGCTTCTTACGTCTAGGTCCTTTCTCCGTTTTTCCCGGGAAAAAATGTTTTCATCACCAAAGAAATCCGGAAAAAATATTTTCGTCACAAAAAAACACAGATTCGTCGAAAAAATATTTTCGTCACCAAAAAAATCCGGAAGAAAAGTTTTCGTCACAAAAAAACACAGATTCGTCGAAGGTTTATAGCAACTTATCGATTTGCCGACGGGTCCTCCTAGCCGTGTTTTTCTAAAAAAACGCGGATTTGTCGAAGGTTTATAGCAGCCCATGGATTCGCCGACGGGTCCTACCGACCCGTTTTATTTAAAAAATACAAAGATCGAAAATTCGACCAAATTTTCTGTTTTCTAAAAAAACATAGATTTCATCGAAGGTTTATAAAAGCCCATGCATTCGCCGATGAGTCCTATCGACTTTACAGAACGGCGCAGCGTAGCGCGCTATTATTGCTAGTAATTTTCACACTAGTACACTTGGCAACGTCTCTCGTACCCCATTTGCTTATTATAGTAATGCCCCTGATGCTTATTTTTTGGTAAGACCTCACCTACTGGCGCCCAATAATATTACCACCACGATTCAAAATAGAACTACGGATACAAACCACCGGCACCGTTGGCTTCAAGAGGCGCACATATTATATGGTGACGCGGGCCGGTATGAAATGAACCAAAATTTTCCCTTTCTTTTTTAATTTTGAGTGGATTTTTTTCTCTTTCTGAGCGAGGGTGTTCTCAGTTCTCACTCCGCTGTGTTCATTTGGTCAAATATCGTACTAGTTTTTTTGTTCCAGACTTGTTGTCATAATTATGTAACGGTGGTTAATGTATTTTTTTCTGTAACACTGTTTAATTCGTACTTTGTAACTGGTATATGCGATTCGTGTAAGGCTTGTATGAATTTAATACCAGCAATCTCCCGTACCTGGCTAAAAGATTGGTAAACAATATGAAGCTACCACTATTCTCAATATAAAAATGTTTGCCTAGAATAAGAGATTAGCTAGTAATTCAAAGCTTCTGTCTTAATGGACTAACCTCGCAAGTGAACTCGAATGCTAATTGACAACGCAATCACCGTCGTCTGTAGAAAACAAAAGAAAAATCCTATAGGAAGCCCTCGCACCAATGGCAAAAAAATAAAATTGACCGAGTCGTGGACAAAAGGATGACCGAGTCGTGGACAATGTTGCAACACTCGAGTGGCTCTGACGCTCCAGCCATTCGCGTGTCAATACGTAGCATGTCCAACATGGGAATATCAACCATCTAATGAACGCAGGAATTTCCGGCCAACGGCTGCGCCACCTATTGGTAGTTTCAGGAATTTCCGGCCAACGGCTGCGCCACCTATTGGTAGTTTTTGTAAAAAAACCTCTCCACTTCTTTGAAATTGCGGATAGGTCCCTGTGTAATTTTCTGAGAGACAAAGAAATTTTTCTCCCTTCGCGTTTAGGTCCCTAACCCACGGCATTTTACGGAGAAGTCTCCCGTTAGTTTCAAATCGCGAACAAGCCCTTTTCTAATTTTTCGGGATAGCGAACAGGTCCAAAAAATAACAAAGCAGTCCTCGCTTCTTACGCTCAGTCCTTTCTCCGCTTTTTCCGGAAAAATGTTTTCGCCAATCGAAAAACCCGGAAAAATGTTTTACTACCAAAAACCGAAAAATGTTTTCGCCACCCAAAAGACCGGAAAAATGTTTTCGCCACCCAAAAACCCGAAAAATATTTTCACGCAAAAAACGCTTTTTCCGAAATTTTTTTCGCACCAGAGAAATGTGTGCGCTCTATGTCTAGACTTTTTCCCAACTCGATTTTCTATCTCGATCTCGATATTTTTTAACGTATTATTACTCGGTGAACGCGTATAGTGTTAGGCTCGATAAAAGAATATTGTCGTCTCTAATAATTTTTCGTCCTTTTTCCTCTAGACTATTTTTGCCCAGTGGGTGGTTTTGCGAACATAAAAAAATACATCTGGTCCCTTCTCCGCCGGTTATTTTGAAAAAAAAAGGCCTGCAGTTTCGCAAGTTCGACGGTAAAAACTCATACCGACTGCAGTTTGCAAATTCGATTTGCAAAAAACTCATACCGTATTTTTTCACAGGTGCATGCATTCGTGTGATTCTACCTAGTTTCCCCTATGTTTCACAGGAATTGAGTAATGTTTGTGGAATTTCATGCTACTTCTATAAAACTAGCAAAATTCAAAAGACAAAGCTACAGCTGCTTTTCATACAAGGGGACATATCCAGCGCAATTATGAGTTTGATACAATCACCGTGTAATCCAACTAAAAAAGTTTCAAAAAATTCTGAAAAAAATCATGGATGTACATCTCATTTTACCCCATCTACATATAAAATTTCATGATCAAATTCATCCTATGCTAGAAGTTACAAAAAAGACAAATTTAGGGTGCATTTGAACTATTCAAGTTTGTCAGAAATTTGTCTTTTTTATCACTCTTAACATAGAACGAATTTGATCATGAAATTTTATATGTAGATGGGGTAAGATGAGATGTACATCTATGATTTTTTTTCAGAATTTTTTGAAACTTTTCTTAGTTGAATTGTACGGTGATTATATCAAATTATATGATTGCACTGCAGGATATGTCCACTTCATACAAAGCTACGGCATCTTAGCTGCCTAATTTTGGCCCTTGCGGTGTTCTCCTTCCATGCGCTGCTTCGATTCGTTGGAACCTTGTCCATACAACTCGTCAACTCCATATTATCAGTGGGCCAGTGGCATCCACTACAGCTGCTCATCATTGCAAAGCATAGGTAGGTAGTAGCAGGTTTTAAAAACCAATGAAAACCATTTAAAAACCGTGATTTTCGATCTTACTATTGTAGTTCAAGATTAAAAATCGGTGGATAAATTGATCTAATTAAAAAATAAAATTTAAAAAATTTATACAACGTAAACCGCTCAAAAACCGTTAAAAATCGCTCAAAACTGGCTTTAAGGAACATTCAATTAATCAGTCGGTTTTCACCAAAAAATGGTTTTCGATTTTTTAATTTTTTTCTAAAATCTTTTATTTCTTAACCTTTTGGTTTCTGACGATTTTCAAGTGGTTTTTTTATGATTTTTGAATTTCAAACAGTTTTTCTAAAAATAGTTTTGTGAACACTGGGCAGTAGCAATAGCGTATGAGTGCTTGGCAATGTAGCAACAGAAACAACGAGATTCGGGAGAGCAAAAACAAATCCACTGAGTCGGATAAAATGCCTCATCAGTCATCACTCGTCAGCATATACTGTATAGGATAGGAGTACAAGGTACAACTGCACAAATTAAACGTGCAGGCCAGGGAAACAAGACAGCACTCAAAACAGATCTGTACAAGAAAAACACAACATAATTCATATCCATGATCGATCCATCAGCGAGCTTCGGGGAATGATGACCGACAGGGGCTTATCTGCTTTATGCATGTTTTTGCCCGAGGGTTAGGCGTCTTTTTGAACGCCGTAACTTTTCTCAATTCCTACGGGAATTAAATTGTTTTCTATAAAATTCTTGTGCTTTAAACAATACCTTTTGGAAATGTTAATAGATATGTTGTCATATTACCGCACAATATAGTTAGTTTCTAGATTACCGAACATTGTGTGCGACGCAGAGATACGATCGCTATCTATCTATCTATCTTGGATAAATATATGCTGATAGTTGCATGCTAGATAGAGTGAAAACTAGGAATGTTTACGCGGCGTGATCCGCGATTGCGCTAAAGCAAAAGGTTTTTTTTGTGAAAAATAGCTAGAACAATATATTTTTTTGAGGGGCGCTCACTGAGGGAGGATACGAGACGCGCGATGCCGCGCCCGGGAAAAAAAATTGATCCGAATTTTTTTTGAAAAAATAGAATTTCGTTTTTCTCGGCGGTTGTCGGTGTACTTTGCACCGGGGTGCCCTCTCCGCCGTAGAAGCATTAGGCCCAAGGAGTGGCCTGGCCTAGTTCGGCACGGGCGTCGGCTTATGAGGCGACCTGACGAGTGGGCGGGCGTCTGGGCCCCCCTTGTCAGGCCACGAAGACAACCAAAGGAATGAGGGGAAGGCTTCGCCTCGAAGTTTCCCTCCCTTGACACCTTGTGTCAGGATCATTAATTGTGGAGGATTCAGCTATCGACACAACGACGGCATATCCCTCTGACGCCTCTTACCAGACCCGTCGCAGGAGCGTCATATCCCGGGCAGACCGAGCAAGACTACGCACCGATATTAAATGAGGTTTGAAGGACAAGGCCACGGAGGCGTGTGCAATAAATGAGTCATGGGTCGAAGTGGAGGCTGGAATGATGGGTGTAATTAATGTGTTATAAATAAGTATATCGTCCCTTTCTCCCCTGCCCAGGCCGGCTCGTCTATATAAGGGCGCCTGGGTGCATGGAGAAAGGGACCGGCTGGCGTAGAGAAAGAAGTAGAGAACACTTAGAAGAAGACTGAGAAGAAAGCTCTTGTAAACACCTCCACACTTCCTCAACAAAGATCAAGCAGGATGTAGGGCCATTACCCAAGCTGGGGGCCTGAACTTGGGTAAATCGTTGTGTCCACTGGTTTGCTGATTCCTGGATCCATCGTTGAGAGACATTAGGGTTTCCAGCCACGAAGATACCCTCTACCGAACCATATCTTCCGTCTAGGGAGTAGCCAACTCTGTTCATTGACGGGATCTTGTCAGCGTAATACACCGGCTGTGGGCGCACTGTGGGGGTTAGTGGTTGGCTTATCCGCCATCTCTCCAAAGGGATTTCGCCTTCAGTCAAAAAGAACCTCGTGATCCGGTGATGGCGGGTTCACACGCAGATGGCAAGAGTCGGCGAGGCTAGCAAGACCTGTAACATGTCCCAAAGACTCTCGCCGACGAGGATCGCCTCACGCCGTCCCCGCAAGAGGGCGGTGGCGTCCGCACGGCAGCGGCCGAGCCCCCGGTTCGGCGTCGGCTGGCCATGGAGGCCGCCACTCCGGCCCAGAACCTACATGCGGTTCGTCTCCTCCTAGACCACCCTTCGGTGGAACTCGCATGAGACACCCCAGCCACGCCGTGGCTGTGGGATATCGCGGGCCTCATGAACGCGGCTCAGCTCCGCGTAGGGATGCCCGACCGGTCTGGGACCGTCGGTACCCCTTAGCCAAGGGTGCCCGTTGAGCGCGCTCAAGCTTCCAGCCGCCCAAGTGGGAAGCGCTTTGGCTAAGAGGGCCAAAGTAAGGGAAAGGGCTTGCAAGAAGAGGGTCCCAGCTCTGCGAGGAGCCGTGGGGACCTGAGGGACCATATGGAGCTCCGGCGCCGGCGGTGCGGCGGTGATTTGCGTGATCACCTACAGCATTGCCGCGCTCGCGACGGACGAATGGCCCCTGGGGGTGAGAGTTCTTCCCGCGACTCTCACCTTCAGATCGAGGAGGAGGTCCGCTCCTCCGACTCTTTGGGGAGTCGCGGTCCACCCTCCTCGGCACGGTTTTGGTCAGCCAAGGCGACGGTAGGATTCCCCACGCATCGGATCCAGCGTTTTCGAGGACGGCTGCGCGCGTGGGTGGGTCCGGAAGGTTTCGCCGGTCTCCATCGAAAAGTACGACGGCACCACCAACCTAGAGGAGTCTCTGTAGATCTACACCACCGTAGTGCGTGCCGCTGGCGGGTTTGGAAAGGCCATGGCCAACTACTTTTCAACGACCTTGACGGGGTCCACCCGGTCCTAGCTGTTGAACCTCCCGCGAGGATCAGTGCACTCGTGGGAGGAGTTGTGCGGCCTCTTCGTCGCTAACTTCCAAGGCTCCTTCGCACAACCGGGCGTGGAGGACGATCTCCATGCCCTCGAGCAGGAAAGAAGGAAGTCGATGCGCGACTTCATCCGGCGATTCTGCCACTGTCGCAACACGATTCCCCAGATTTTGGAGCAGTCAGTCGTCATCGCCTTTCGAAGAGGCGTTCGTGACCGTAAGATGCGAGAAAAGATGGCGACCCGTGACATCGCCACCACCTCTGAGCTCTTCTCCCTAGTGCACAAGTGCGCGCAGGAGGCAGAGGCTCAGGGGGCAACATCTGGTGCCGCACGAGGACATGGCGGGGACGAAGCCGGGACCTCGAGGGGCCTCGACCCTGCAAGCAAGAAGCCGTGGAAGCTCGAGGCGGCTGAGACCAAGCGGGTCCTGGCCGCCGAGCACGAACGCGAAGACGCCTAGCCGCCGAGGAGCGACCGCCGCGACCGGCGGGATGACCGCCAAGGCCGGTGTGGCGACCGCCGCGGTCGGCGTGACGACCGTCACAAGGAAAAGGAGGGCGAGCCCTTCTGCCCGATCCACCAGACCAACTCTCATGGCTTGGATGACTGCCGGGTCGTGAGCAAGATGGTCGAGCGGCGGCTCAAGGAGCACTGCCTCCGCGACGACGACCAAGACGAAGACCCCGCCTCGCTGGCCTTCCAGCAGGCGGACCGCGCTGTGGCGTACATCCACGGTGGCTCATCCACCTACTGTAAGTTCAACCTTCATTAGTTATGATTTTGGTGTTAATGACAAATCTAATCTAGTGTTAATGACAAATCTAATATTAAGTTTATCCCCTAATGCGATATTGTTATTAATGACAAATCTTATATCGAGACTAACTTGTTTATTTAGAATATCTTCAATTAGTCTCATCGCATTGAAAAATGGATAACCCAAGGTATGTGTGCACTCATCTTAGTATAAATTGCATACTTTGGATTCAAGTTAAAGTATGAATATTCCCATTGATATAACCACAAAATGTGCATCATGTTTCCCAATCCATATATTACATGGATGCACATATTTAGGGGGAGTTCACACTCTAACTTGAAGAGTCAATTTAAATGATAATTTAGATTGAGTTTATTTGTCCTGTCAATCATTAACTAACACTTCATCATGTGTTGATGGTGCTCCGTGATTAATTGAGGACAATGAATAGTTCTTAAGTATAATTAAGCATGTGTTGCATTATTATACTTAAGACACATTTACAATTATTCAAATTGATTTAGGTTGTGCTCAATTGATCTAAAGGCATCCATTATGTGTTAATGGAGTGCGAGAGATAATTGAGACAACCATGCATCTTGGACTAACAAGTTTTATGAGTTGTGATTGAGTTAGGTCCAAAGATGGATGAGATGAATGAAAACGGGACAAGGACGACATCATAAGTTGATGGGCGTCAAGGATGGATCCCGAAGAAAAGAAGAGTGATAATCCCGGGGGAGCTTAAGTGAAGATCATAAAGACCCCAAAGAGGATTGTTTCTGGCGGCGAAGGTATAACTAGATAGGCTAAGGACTTTTGTAGTCTCTGAGTCTAGTTCTTTTATCGCCGCATTATTAAGAGGGTCGTTCCTCAGCTTGAGCTTCATCATGTGTTGGTGATCTCAATCGCTGTTCACTCAAAGCTCAAATCTTATTTGATTTGGTTTTTGCATTTGGGTTAACCATTTGGCATGTGTTGCAAATGTGTTAAGCCTATGCTTGGTTGTTTTGCATTATGCTCGATTTGCATGTGTTGCAAAGATGAAAGAGTATATGCTTTTGGTTTTCAGATTATGCTTTGATTTGCATGTGTTGCAAATAGGATAAGCTAATGCGTTGGCTTTTATGTGGAGTTCACTTTTGCATGTGTTGCATTAGTTGAAGCTTCACGCTTTGGTTCAAACAAATCTTTCTAAAACCGTGAGTTTGCTTGGAGCTAAGTTTTGCATGTGTTGCAAAGGAGAGAGCTCAAGCTTGATTTTGTGTTTGTAGTTGTGTATGTGCTAGAGGCTCGCATGTGTTGTGAGTAAAGAGCACATAAGTTCGATTTGATGTTTGTATGGAGCTAGAGGCTTGTATGTGTTGCGAGCAAAGAGCTCATACTGATTGATTTGGTTTTATTTGAAGTTTGGTTTTGGTGTTGCATTGAACTAGAGAATTGCATGTGTTGCAATTAGAGAGTTCATGCATCTTGATTTGGTGTTGCTTGAGCTAGACTTTTGCATGTGTTGCAAAGAGTAGTGCTCAAGCATGAAATGTGTTTATTGAGTTATTTGCAAGTTCACAGCGAATAAACCGAGGTTTATGAGTCCGGTATCCCGAGAGCATGTGAGTGGGGCTTGCAACGGGTGTTGGCAAGTTGACTGGGTCTTGTGTTGACCTTCACATGGCTAGGGGGATTAATCTCATAAACTCGAGTTTGATTTGCTTAATACATTTTGCAAATAGATCTTGAGTTGGTTGCGGTTGTGCAAATGTGTTTTGCAAATAAGCGTTGGAGTTATGTCTTTCAATCCTAGAGCATGTGTTGGCATTTGCGAATGTGTTTTGCAAAGTGTCGGGGTCATGTGTTGATCCTTACATGGCTAGAGGGTTGAACGCGTAAGTTTGGTGTTTGTTTGCAAAATGTGTTTTCGCAAATTTGGCTGAGATTCTTTGAGCATGAGCTAAGTTGGTGCAAATGTGTTTTGCACGTATGTTGATCATGCGTTGATCATCTTTATGGCTCAAAGAATAAGTTTGGTTTTTGGAGAAATGGATTTGGAGTTGAAATTGGTTTTTCTCGGTGTGGTAGCACTACCGTTAGGGAGCATGGGCGGTAGTACCGCAAGTCTTGGTACTCACGGACTAAGCTCTTGGTAGGTATTTTCCAGAAGGTTGTTCTTCTGGACGCTGAGGCCGGCACCACCGCCGTGTGGGAGCGGTAGTACCGCAAAGTCGGTACTACCGCGCCTCAGAGGGCGGTAGTACCGGACATGTGACCGTTGCCGACCGTTGGGGCAACGGCCGGTACTACCGGCCCTTAGAGGGCGGTAGTACCGGGCCTGCAGACTTTTGCCCGTTTGGAGCCCCCAACGGCTAGTTTTCTTTGGTGGGCTATAAATACACCCCTTGGGGGGCTTGGGCAGGTTGCTGGTGTTTTGTGGGAGTTGTGTGCATGTGTTGCTCCTCTCCCTTTGCTTATTGAGCTTAAGTGTGAGCACTAATTGCATGTGTTGCAATTAGGAGTGGTTTGAGAGCCTCTTGTGCATGTGTTGCACTTGAGTGAGGTCCTTGTGCATGTGTTGCACTTGGTGATCACCGAGGAGCGCATTTGTTGTGCCCGGTGAGGTTCAAGCGAAGGAGCGGCTTATTACTCTTGGAGGTTGCCGACTCCTAGACGGCGTAGGCGTCGTGCGCGGGAGCTCTCAAGGTGTGAGAAGCCCCGGCAAGTTTGTGGAGGTTCGGGTTGAGCCTACGCGCAAGCGTGAAAAACCACGTCTAGTGAAAAGAGGCGGGTGCTCGAGCGGGAGCCGGTCCAAGTGATTGGGCTTGCCTCAACGTGGACTAGGGGAGACCGGCAAGTCTCCGAACACCACGGAAAAATATCGGTTGTCTCTTTTACCTTCAAGCATTTACTTTATTGTATATTTATCAATTGCTTGATTGTGTTAGAATTGCTTAGTATTAATTGATTGTTCTATTTAGCAATTCTTGTATAGAGACATAATTTAATTAGTGCACTAGTGAGCCTAGTTGATTTAGGCCTTAATTGTCATAATCTAGTTTATCGCTTCCGCATTATCTTTGATAGGTTTTGACATAGGGGTTGATTAGAGCGAATTATTTTAGTGAGCGATCAATTTTGTAAAACGCCTATTCACCCCCCTCTAGGCGCATCCTCGATCCTACAAGTGGTATCAGAGCCGCGGTCACTCTCATTTTAGGCTTAACCGTCTAGAGAGTAAAAAGGATGGCGTTTAGCGGATTAGTGCACTTCACCAATTCACATATATTTGATAGCTCTAATTATTCATCATGGAAATTATTTATGATTAATCATTTTAAATCCATGAGCCCACAAATATGGTGGATTGTAGATGTCGGCTTTTCTTCTCCACTAAATGATATTGCTCCAACTAAAGGAGAGGAGAAATGCCTACATCTCGACGCTCAAGCTACTAACGTTTTATTTAGCGTTGTGAGTGTAGATATATTTAATCTCATTTGCAATCTCAAGAGCGCTCATGATATGTGGATCAAGCTTCAAGAATTATATGACGTGTCCACATCACAAATTGATGATTGCATTGAAGAAGAAGTGTCGGTTGATGATTATTCAACGTCAACATCAAGTGATGAACCGACATCTCCATCAACCTCAACCTCCGCCTCAAGCGACGATGAAAATTCCCTCCCATCGCGAATCCGTTGCTTCATGGCGAAAGGTAAAAATGAGGTGATTGATGATGAAGATGAGCCCTCTTATGATGAATTAATGAATATGCTAGAGGAGCTTAATGAATTTCTTGGAAAGGAGAAAAAGAAATATAAAATTTTGAAGTTAGAACATGACTCACTTCATAATGAATATAATGTTCTAAAAGAAAATCATGAGAAAATCCTTTTCAAGGAATTCACCAAGTCTAGTGTGGATATTGCCATTCAATATAATTTAGAAGATGAATTGCCTCACTCAATTCCCATTACAAACAATTCATCTAATAAATGCATATCCACCTCTAGTGATGATTTAATTGATATGCCTTGTTGTTCTAATGAAATTGCTTCTAGTTCCTCTATGTGTTTAGATACTAAAATTGTAGAGGAAAATAATGAGCTCAAGGCCCAAGTCATCAAATTGGAAGATGACTTGAAGAGGTGCATTAAGGGAAAAGCCCTCCTCGACGAGATCTTGAGCAAGCCAAGGGCGCCTCAAGACAAGCGAGGACTCGGCTACAACTCCAAGAGGGAGAATAGCAAGACGAGGCACAACGCAAGACACTCAAAGAACATCAAGTGCTTCGCTTGCAACAAGAAGGGCCATCTCGCCTCCATGTGCCCTAATCAAGTGGATAACAAGGCCACAACACCAACCATGAGGCAAACCGGCGTTGAGCAAGTCAAATCGGTCAAGAGAGGGCCAAATAGTGTGACATGCTTCAATTGCCGGGAAAAGGGACATTTCGGTAAGGATTGTCCCAAAGGTATAACTTCTAAGCCCATTATTATTAATGAAAATTATTTGCTTAGGAAGGACAAGAATGGCAATGTGTTTGCCAAGCTTGTCAAGTCCCCTATACCCGCTAAAAATGATATTCATTTGCACAGGAAGAGTAATTCTAGTAATATGATTGCTAAAAATGCTAAATTTCCTAAGACTAAGAAAAATCATGATGATCATGTGCTTAGGAAAAATAACAATAGCAAAACATATGCTAGATTTGCTAGATCCTCTAAGCCATTTCATAATTTCAATTACCATATGCTTAGAAGAGATCAAAGTAGAAATAATTTTGCAAAATATCAATGCCCTCCTAAGTCCTCTCACTTAAATCCAAATTCTTTGCTTAGGAGGAATAATTCTCGCAAAACTATTCCTAGTCATGTTAGTCAATTTAAAAATGCTAAAGTTAGGGCTATTTGGGTTCCTAAATCAATCGTGACTAACATTGTCGGACCCAATAAGAATTGGGTACCAAAAATCGCCTAAAAAAATTTTTAGGTGATATTGAGATGGATTGGACGCTTACTCACTCAAGAGAAGGATTACATTCGTCTACAAGTGGTGTCAAGCATGAAGAAAATCAAGTCCATCATGAGCCAACTCCATCTCGGGTAACAAGTATTTAAATTGATTACGATTATGTCCTATAACCTTGTGTAGGTTATATTGAAATATAAATGAAAATCAATTTAGAATACTTGTTGTAAGAACTTGCTCTCGCCTCTTATCTATTCTCTTATTGCAAATCTTGAGCAAGTTAGAAAGTGGCACATTTAGGGGGAGTGTTAATTCATATTCTTGTGTACCACATCCCTACGTGTGCCCATATTAATAATAAGTGCATATATATATTTTCAAAATCAACCATTTAGCCAAAAGTCAAAATTTTGTATACTATTAGTAAACTTGTGAAAAACTAGTTGAAAAATGTATACAAATGTTTTTGAAGTGTTGTTCAAAGGTTTTGGCTTCACAAAAATCTATTTTGAAAAGAAAATGAGTTTCATGCCCAAAAGCAAGTTTCTAGTATCTTGTTTTGGATTTAAACTTATAATTTTCATAGAAATAAAAGTAAAAAGATTTTGAAAGTATTTCCAAAACAAAATTTCTAGAGTTGGTCATTCTTAATAACTTTCGTGTTCAAAATATTTTCAAAAGACCAACTTGTCAAAAGATATTTGATTTTGAAACTCGCCGAAAAATTATACTTGACCCATATTGGTCATATTACTGCACTTAGTGAGTTTCTCCTTTTTTGGATCAATTCTTGTGTAGAATTGTAATTCAAAATGGTATTTTAGACTCGTACACATAATTCAAATCCATATATCTTACCCCTTGCCTTATTTGAAGTTTTGTGTTAATTGGATTTGACTTTGCTTTTTTGAATTGGACTAATTAGGTCAAAAGTCAAAAATCATATTTAAAAGGCCCAAATTTATGAAAAGCTTTTTAAAAGTATTCTATTATGTATTCCAAAGTATTTACAAGCTTCCAAAAGCAAAATTCTATATTAAAGTCTAATTTGGCTAAAAAAACGATTTGATTTGAACAAAAAAGGCCTATTTAGGCATATAGCTCAAATCATGGCATTCGAGTTGGATTTCATCATAAATCTTGGCTAGAAACATTCTTGATACACCAATCTAAGCCATGAAAATCAAAATTGCATAAAATCCAAATTGAATTGCATTTTGAGGCTTTTCGCGAAAATCAATTTCCTTTTATGCCTCAAAGCGTAAATTGCCATATCTTTCAAAATAAAATTGATTTTGAGAAAATTCTTTTTGCAAAACCTTCTAATTAGTCCAAAGTTCATCTCTGCAAAAATTTCAAAACAATTGGACTTCATTTGAGTCGTTTTGCGAAAAATTTGCAAAACTTCGAGGTTCTCGCTTGTCAGCACGCAGTACTACAAATACGACCATGGTAGTACTTAGGGCTTATGCACTACTGCCCTATGTGTGTGGTAGTACCGGCCCTGGCAATTTGGCTCTAAAATTTTCTGAATTTTCTCGAGCCTCGCTTTGGGATATCTCTTGATTGGTTCTTCCTTTTTCAAAAATTTCTTTTTGCAGTAGTTTCTTGTGATCCCAAAGTTTATTTGTGCAAAATTTTAAAAATTTCTAAAATTTATTTGATCGAATTTTCAAGTGGTATCAGTATGATCACCTTAATTAATTCAAAGAGTGACTCTCACTTGATCTTTTGAAAAGACAAAACTTGAGCAATTCAAATGCAAATAACTCCATGATTCATTCGTTGAACATCTTGGGGAGTTTATTTATATCAAGTTTTGGGCACTTTAATGCTTCCAAGTGAGATCATGTCTTTATTGTGCTCTGATACTAAATCTTTTGGATTTTATCGATTCTTCTTGAGCTTTCGATACCCGTAAGTATAGTGCCTTGATTATATTGCTCTGATACTCATCGATTTATCGATAATTCTTTCAAGTGGTATCAATTCTTCGTGAGTTGATCCTAAGTGGTATCAAATTGAGCATTTATTCATCTATATGCTTACAAGTGGTATAATTGAGATTCTTTTCTCCAAGTGGTATCATGGATCTTACTGTTCATTTCCTCTAATGATATTCTTGATTATTTGATTTCCTTTTTAAGTGGTATCATTGAGTTCCTATTTTCTACAAGTGGTATCATTAAGGTCATTGCTCATTCCTTCTAAGTGATATCCTTGGTTAAATAAATCTTTTCAAGTGGTATCGTTAAATTCAATTATTTCCTACAAGTGGTATGTTCATAGCCTCTTTGTAGCATTACTCCGATACCCACATTCGTGATTAAGATTTTTCCTCTCAAACTAAAATTGTAAGTTCAACCGCTTAAGATTTCTCTGTGTGAGAATCTTTATGGATTGAAATACATAAAAGAGGAAAATCTCCTGTTGAGCATTGTTATTCATGAAGATTTGAAAATGCTCATTTCTTTTGGATCTTCTTGCAGAACCCTTGAGATAATTTTTTTTACAAGTGGTATCTAATTTCTCAAGTGGTACTCTTTTTGGTTTCCTCGTTTAACCCATTTAGGCAAAATTATTGGATTCTTTAAAAGAATCAGGTTGAGAATTTGCAAAGCCAAATAAAATGAGGAGTGGGTTATTTGAATGTGTTTCAAATAACTCGTGCGATACCCTTTACTTTGGTTTTCATGCTCACTTTTATTTACAAGTGGTATCCACAGTTGCAAGTGCTTATTCTTCCTTCAAAGTGGTATCCAAAATCCCGAATATGGTCTCTTTTCGAGTTTTTCTTCTTTTGGTATCAGGCCATATTTCAAATGAAAACTTGTTTTATTCTCTGTATATCCTTCATTTGGGATTTCATTGCCTATCCTTTTCAATGGGTATCTAAAATATAATTCCTTGCCTAGGTCATAAGTGTTAATTCTAATTCTTGTATGACCTTCATTAAAAAGAAATAATTTCATGGGGGAGAATTAGGAGCTTAAAAGGAAATGGTTAAATGCCAAAGGGGGAGAATAATTGAATATTTAATGAGGGAAAATATTTGCCAAAAAGGGGGAGAATGATTAAGTTAAATTTTATAATATGTCAAAAAGGGGGAGAAAATGAAAAATCTTATTAATGATAAATGTTTAATTGTCAAAAGGGGAGAATGTTTTTCAAGTAAATCTTTTAGTTTTCCATTTTTTGTGTTTAATGCCAAAAGGGGGAGAATTAGGAAGCTTAATAGCATTTGGTTTAAAAGAGAATTAATATGCATATGTGTTCAATTAGCTTAAATTCTCTCAATATGTTAGTTTTAATCCAAATGTGCTCATTAAGCTTGGATTTGTCATTAATCACCAAAAAGGGGGAGATTGTAAGTTCAACCTTCATTAGTTATGGTTTTGGTGTTAATGACAAATCTAATCTAGTGTTAATGACAAATCTAACATTAAGTTTATCCCCTAATGCGATATTGTTATTAATGACAAATCTTATATCGAGACTAACTTGTTTATTTAGAATATCTTCAATTAGTCTCATCGCATTGAAAAATGGATAACCCAAGGTATGTGTGCACTCATCTTAGTATAAATTGCATACTTTGGATTCAAGTTAAAGTATGAATATTCCCATTGATATAACCACAAAATGTGCATCATGTTTCCCAATCCATATATTACATGGATGCACATATTTAGGGGGAGTTCACACTCTAACTTGAAGAGTCAATTTAAATGATAATTTAGATTGAGTTCATTTGTCCTGTCAATCATTAACGAACACTTCATCATGTGTTGATGGTGCTCCGTGATTAATTGAGGACAAATGAATAGTTCTTAAGTATAATTAAGCATGTGTTGCATTATTATACTTAAGACACATTTACAATTATTCAAATTGATTTAGGTTGTGCTCAATTGATCTAAAGGCATCCATTATGTGTTAATGGAGTGCGAGAGATAATTGAGACAACCATGCATCTTGGACTAACAAGTTTTATGAGTTGTGATTGAGTTAGGTCCAAAGATGGATGAGATGAATGAAAACGGGACAAGGACGACATCATAAGTTGATGGGCGTCAAGGATGGATCCCGAAGAAAAGAAGAGTGATAATCCCGGGGGAGCTTAAGTGAAGATCATAAAGACCCCAAAGAGGATTGCTTGCGCGGCGGCGAAGGTATAACTAGATAGGCTAAGGACTTTTGTAGTCTCTGAGTCTAGTTCTTTTATCGCCGTACTATTAAGAGGGGTCGTTCCCTAGCTTGAGCTTCATCATGTGTTGGTGATCTCAATCCGCGTTCACTCAAAGCTCAAATCTTATTTGATTTGGTTTTTGCATTTGGGTTAACCATTTGGCATGTGTTGCAAATGTGTTAAGCCTATGCTTGGTTGTTTTGCATTATGCTCTGATTTGCATGTGTTGCAAAGATGAAAGAGTATATGCTTTTGGTTTTCGCATTATGCTTTGATTTGCATGTGTTGCAAATAGGATAAGCTAATGCGTTGGCTTTTGCGTGGAGTTCACTTTTGCATGTGTTGCATTAGTTGAAGCTTCACGTTTTGGTTCGAAACAAATCTTTCTAAAACCGTGAGTTTGCTTGGAGCTAAGTTTTGCATGTGTTGCAAAAGGAGAGAGCTCAAGCTTGATTTTGTGTTTGTAGTTGTGTATGTGCTAGAGGCTCGCATGTGTTGTGAGTAAAGAGCACATAAGTTCGATTTGATGTTTGTATGGAGCTAGAGGCTTGCATGTGTTGCGAGCAAAGAGCTCATACGGTTGATTTGGTTTTATTTGAAGTTTGGTTTTGGTGTTGCATTGAACTAGAGAATTGCATGTGTTGCAATTAGAGAGTTCATGCATCTTGATTTGGTGTTGCTTCGAGCTAGACTTTTGCATGTGTTGCAAAGAGTAGTGCTCAAGCATGAAATGTGTTTATTGAGTTATTTGCAAGTTAGTTGCGAATAAACCGAGGTTTATGAGTCCAGATATCGAGAGCATGTGAGTGGGGCTTGCAACGGTGTTGGCAAGTTGACCGGGTCTTGTGTTGACCTTCACATGGCTAGGGGATTAATCTCATAAACTCGAGTTTGATTTGCTTAATACATTTTGCAAATAGATCTTGAGTTGGTTGCGGTTGTGCAAATGTGTTTTGCAAATAAGCGTTGGAGTTATGTCTTTCAATCCTAGAGCATGTGTTGGCATTTGCGAATGTGTTTTGCAAAGTGTCGGGGTCATGTGTTGATCCTTACATGGCTAGAGGGTTGAACGCGTAAGTTTGGTGTTTGTTTGCGAAATGTGTTTTCGCAAATTTGGCTGAGATTCTTTGAGCATGAGCTAAGTTGGTGCAAATGTGTTTTGCACGTATGTTGATCATGCGTTGATCATCTTTATGGCTCAAAGAATAAGTTTGTTTTTTGGAGAAATGGATTTGGAGTTGAAATTGGTTTTTCTCCATGCAGGGCTGCACTACCTAGAGGCATGGGCGGTAGTACTGCTAAGCGCTTGCACTCACGGACTAAGCCTGCGGTAGGTATTTTCCAGAAGGTTGTTCTTCTGGACGCTGAGGCCGGCACTACCGCCGTGTGGGAGCGGTAATACCGCAAAGTCGGTACTACCGCGCCTCAGAGGGCGGTAGTACCGGACATGTGACCGCTGTCGACCGTTGAGTAACGGCCAGCACTCACTGCCCTTAGAGGGCGGTAATCTGGGCCTGCAGACTTTTCGCTTGGAGCCCCCAACGGCTAGTTTTCTTTGGTGGGCTATAAATACACCCCTTGGGGGGCTTGGGCAGGTTGCTGGTGTTTTGTGGGAGTTGTGTGCATGTGTTGCTCCTCTCCCTTTGCTTCTTGAGCTTAAGTGTGAGCACTAATTGCATGTGTTGCAATTAGAAGTGGTTTGAGAGCCTCTTGTGCATGTGTTGCACTTGAGTGAGGTCCTTGTGCATGTGTTGCACTTGGTGATCACCGAGGAGCGATTTGTTGTGCCAGTGAGGTTCAAGCGAAGGAGCGGCTTATTACTCTTGGAGGTTCTTGACTCCTAGACGGCGAGGCGTCGTCTTGCGGAGCTCTCAAGGTGAGAAGCCCGCAAGTTTGTGGAGGTTCGGGTTGAGCCACTGGCAAGCGTGAAAACCACGCCTAGTGAAAAGAGGCGGTGCTCGAGCGGGAGCCGGTCCAAGTGATTGGCTTGCCTCAACGTGGACTAGGGAGACCGCAAGTCTCCTAACACCACGGAAAAATATCGGTTGTCTCTTTTACCTTCAAGCATTTACTTTATTGTATATTTATCAATTGCTTGATTGTGTTAGAATTGCTTAGTATTAATTGATTGTTCTATTTAGCAATTCTTGTATAGAGACATAATTTAATTAGTGCACTAGTGAGCCTAGTTGATTTAGCCTTAATTGTCATAATCTAGTTTATCGCTTCCGCATTATCTTTGATAGGTTTTGACATAGGGGTTGATTAGAGCGAATTATTTTAGTGAGCGATCAATTTTGTAAAACACCTATTCACCCCCCCTCTAGGTGCATCCTCGATCCTACACCTACCCCTCCAACGCTTCCTACAAGTGGTTGAGGAGGGAGGTCTACGCCACGGCATCGAGTTCAGGGGCGTGTCGGGTGCTGAAGTGGTCGGAGGAGCCGATCACCTTCAGTCGGGCTAACCACCCTGAGAGCATCGCCGGTTTAGGTCACCTTCCGTTCGTGGCTTCCCCTACGATCCGGAACGTGAAGCTCGGGTGGGTGCTGATGGACAGAGGGAGTTCCATCAACCTCCTATCCTTTGAAGCATTTCGAGCGCTCCAAGTGCCAAACCAGGAGCTGTGCCCCGCTCTGCCATTCTACGGTCAAGTGCGCCTTCCTGTCACTTTCAGGGAGGAAAGCAACTTCCGTACAGAGCTGGTCGATTTCGAAGTCGCCGACTTCGACCTCCTATACAACGCCATACTTGGCCGACCCGTGTTGGCCAAGTTCATGGCGGCAACCCACTATGGATACATGGTGGTGAAGATGCCAGGGCCTGGTGGCCCTATAGCCGTCCGAGTGGACAGGCCAGAGGCTTTGCATTGCCACAAGCACGCACTAGACCTAGTCGGTGGCACCTGCATGAAGCTGGCTGATGCCGCCTTCCCAGGGGCCCCTCAGGCGCAGACCTGTGCCTCGCCTGGCTCGGCCGGTGAGGTAAAGGCGGTCTCCCTGAGTGCGGGCAAGCCCGGGAAGTTTGTCTTCACTGGCGCCAGCCTCAGCGTCAAATAGGAAGACGCGCTCGTCACTTTCCTCCGGTCTAATTCTGACGTGTTCGCCTAGCAACCGTCGGATATGACTGGGGTCCCTAGGAGGTGATCGAGCACTGACTGGCTATGCTCCCCGAGGTGCGCCCGGTTCGCCAAATGATCCGGCGCCAAGCACTAGAGCGTTAAGATGCCATTCGGGAGAAGGTAGAGAAGCTGCTGCGCGCAGGGATCATCCGGGAGGTCTCTCATCCTGAGTGGCTTGCCAACCCTGTGCTCGTCAAGAAGTCTAACGGGAAGTGGCGAATGTGCGTCGATTTCACCGACCTCAACAAGGCCTGCATGAAGGACCCTTACCCCCTACCGCGCGTCGATCTCGTCGTCGACTCCATGGCGGGATGTGAGCTGCTGTGCTTTCTGGATGCGTACTCTAGGTACCATCAGATTAGCATGGCGGCAGAAGACAAAGACAAAACTACTTTCGTAACACCCATGGGCATCTATTGGTATGTTAGAATGGCTTTTGGGTTAAAGAATGCTGGTTCTACTTACCAACGTGCCATGCATATCACTTTCCGTCCACAGATAGGGCGCAACCTTGAGGTGTACAATGACGACCTGGTCGTGAAAGTGAAAAAGAGCGAAGAACTGATTGAAGACCTGGAGGAAACCTTTGCCAACCTCTGGAAGAATTGTTTGAAGCTCAACCCTTAGAAGTGCGTATTTGGTGTGCCCTCCGGAAAGCTGCTAGGGTTCCTCGTGTCCAGGCGGGGCATCGAGGTCAATCCTGACAATATAGCGGCCATCGAGCACATGAAGCCGCCCGTTCGACTTAAGCAGTGCAAAGGCTCGGGTGGGTCGCTCGCCTCCTCGGGCGATTTATTGCCCGACTGGGAGAGAGAAGCCTGCCCCTTTTCAAGCTGTTGAAGAAGATGAACCACTTTGAGTGGATCGAGGAGGCTCAACAAGCATTTGAAGACTTGAAGCGGTACCTCTCCTCCCCGCCTTTGGTCGTCGCCTCGGACTAGCTTAACCATTGCTCTCAGACATCGCCGCTACTCCCGGCGAATGGTGAGCGAGTCTTGGTGGCGAAGAGGGAAGGCATCCAGAAGCCAGTCTACTACATCAGTAAGGTACTACATGAGGCAGAGACCAGATACCCACAAGCGCAGAAGATGTTGTACGCCGTCCTGGTGGCGTCCAGGAAGCTGCGGCACTACTTTCAAGGGCGAGAAGTTACAGTGGTCACTGCCTATGCTCTGTGAGAAATTCTTCACAATCGGGAAGCAGAGGCCCGTATCGCCAAATGGTCGGTGGAGTTTGTACCCCGCACCGCCTTTAAAAGCCAGAAGTTGGCGGAGTTCATTGCCGAGTGAACTCCCGCCACTCCTGAAGCTGAAGAAGCACTCGCGCCTTCCCCATGGACCTTTTTTTTCGACGGTTCCTTCAGGTTCGAAGGCGCGGGGGCTGGGGTGGTCCTGGTCTCTCCAACCGGTGACATCCTCCAATACGTGGTCGCCCTCAACTTCAAGGCCACTAACAACATTGCTGAATACGAGGGCCTGCTGGCAGGGCTGCGCGTCGCCTCGGCGTTAGGCGTCTGACGCTTCCAAGTTAAAGGCAACTCCCTGCTGGTCATCAATCAAGCGCGAAAGGAATTTTAATACTCTGATCCTACCATGGCCGCCTACTTGGTAGAGGTCAGGAAAATAGAGCGCCACTTCGAAGAACTGGGATATATCCATATCCCTCGACGCGACAACCATCTGGCGGACGAGCTTTCACAGCTCGCATCCTCAAGAGCCTCTACTCCGGTCGAAGTCTTTGAAGAAAGACTCTCACGACCGTCCGTGGAGCGGGGAGGACGGTCCCGCCGTCGTTGCCCCCGCTCCACGCGAGGAGGACGGTCCAGTCGTCGTTGCCCCTAGGCCTGGGCATTCAGTTTAACCGAAAAATTCAGTTTCGGTTTTCAGTTTATTTGGAAATTCGGTTATTTCAAAATTGAAACGAATTATGTTTGAAAATTTCAGTAACCGACAATTCAGTTAACCGATAGTTCAGTTTCGGTTTCGGTTTTAACCGAAGTAACTAAACTTGGCAATGATGATGGCTGTGTCGTTAGCAACTTTGTTGCTCAGCTAGCCACCATTTGTAGTCTCCTCTTTTGACAACTGAATTTAATGACAGTCCAGTTGTTTGTTTCATACTAAAATGTTCCTTGTGCAATTATGGTTTCAAGCGTTGAGGAAGGAGCCTCTGACTGTCTATGGCGATGGCATACAGATGAGGAGCTTTCAATATGTCTCCGATTTGGTGGATCTCTTTATCAAAGTTCGGTTAGTTCGGCTAATCGAGGGTTAAAACCGAATTAACCGAAAAAAGTTCGGTTATTCCATTCGGCTAACCAAATCAACAACTGAATAATTTTGTTTCGGTTTTTTCGGCTTTGGTTCCAGTTTAAACGGTTTCAGTTTTCGGTTTCCAGTTTATTTGCCCAGCCCTAGTTGCTTCGCCCACGCTGGAGGACGGCGATGCCGCCGATGCAAAGACCCGAGAAAAGCTCGCCCAACGGAGTATTCGGCGATCACCGTGTGATCGCCACTGTTCACCGGGAAGGCCAATGGATGGACCCCATCCTAGCCTTCCTGCGTGACCGAGAGATCCCCGACGATGATGCCTTTGCTGAAAGAATAGCACGAAAGGCCAAGTGCTACACTATGGTGGATGGGGACCTATACCGCCGAAGCAGAAACGGAATTCTCCTAAAGTGCGTCACTCAGGAAGAGGGGAGCGCCCTGCTCTCTGATATCCATGGAGGCATGTGCGGGAGCCATATGTTCGGCCGGACGCTTGTCGGCAAAGCGTTCCGCCAAGGATTTTATTGGCCTACTGCCCTCCAGGATGCTTGTGAGCTGGTGAAGAGATGGGAAGCCTGCCAATTCTTCGGCAGGCAAATTCACCGACCAGCCCAAGCTCTGCAAACCATCCCGCTCTCTTGGCCGTTCGTGGTCTAGAAATTTCGATATCTGAGCCCGCTCTCAGAGGCCACGAGGGAGCTTCACCCACCTGTTTGTCGCTGCCAACAAATTCACCAAGTGGGTTGAAGCCGAAGCAGTACGTGCCATCACGGCTTCCGCTGTTATCAAGTTCATCCACGGGATCTTCACCCGCTTTGGAGTCGCCAATCGCATCATCACCGACAACGACACTCAATTCACCAACGCGGCTTTTCTGGAGTTCTACAAAGAGATGGGCACCAAGGTATGCTTTGCTTCGGTGGCCCAACCCAAGAGCAACGGCCAAGTTGAGCGTGCCAACGCGCTGGTGTTGAGAGGCTTGAAGACCAGAGCATTCGATTGGCTCCATAAGCGGGGGGCGCGGTGGACAGAAGAGCTCCTGGCTGTGCTGCGGTCGCTCTAAACCACACCTAGTCAGGCGACTAGTGAAACGCCCTTCTTCCTAGTCTACGGTGCCGAAGCTGTCCTCCCGTCTGAGCTGTCGTTCGGCTCGCTGCGCGTCTCGGCGTGTAGCGAGGAAGGGCAAGAAGACCACCACGGTGAAGATGTCAACCTTCTGGAGGAGGTGCGCGACTGAGCGGCCTTGCGCGCCGCCCGGTACCGGCAAAGTCTCAGGCGATACCACGCCACCCGGGTGGTCTGCGAGAGAACACTGGCAGTTGGTGACCTGGTCTTACGCAGAATCCAGGCGCATGCTGGGCTTCACAAACTATCTCCCCGATGGGAGAGTCACTTTAAGGTGGTCTTAGTATCTCGACCTGGGGCGGTCCGGTTGGCCACTAAGGACGATCAAGAGCTGACCAACTCCTTCAACGTGGAGTTGTTGCGAAAGTTTTACCCCTAAAAAGCTGTAAGTTCCTGGTAGCCTGCTTTGATCGGCTGCGTGGGTGAGCTTTCCCCCGGGCGATCGGTGGCAGCTGATGGTTAGCAAAGTTGTTTACCTTAAGAGCTTTTGCTTTATTCTCCATGCTTGTCCCCTGGTGGGAAAGGTTGCGTGGGGATGTCATGCGTTCTAGCGATTTGGCTGCTCTTTGCTGATCCGTGGTAACACCCGGCATTCGCGTCATGCCCGGACGGGTGACCAGGAGCACGAATCTGGCATGGTGACTCAAACGCGGCCCGCACACCTCGGTTCGGCTCAACAAAGCACCAACGGTTGTCTCCACGAGCATCGCATAAGCCCAATATCTGTCCTGGGAACCTTCTCCCATGCCACGCAGCGCCGCGGGCTGACCCCACGTCACAAGAGCCTAAGTCCCAAAGAAAAGGACCATGATATACCCGTGCAAGGACTTGCGTCCTTCAATATGTTTTCTGCACGCTTCGTGCAATATTTACTTGTGCTTTCAGTAGCCATGCACGATCGCAGATGAAGTTCTGAAGCTCCCGTAACTCAAGCATCTGAAGTAACCCCATGGTAGCCGGGCGGCAAAGGGCGATTATACCGCCTCACGGGCGAAGCGCCCACGTGGCCCCTCGCGCAGGCGGGCGATCATGCCCTACTCGCCTGGCAAAAAGTCCACGTGAGGGTCCGACGGGCAGGTGGGTGACCACGCCCTGTTCACCAGGTGAGCACGTGGGCGACCACGCCCCGCTCACCAAAGTGTTGGCCTCCGCGACTAATCCAGGGGCTGGTCGCCCAGTGGCCTATGGCAAAGATAAGTTGTTTGCTTTAACAGTACTAACTTATTTTTCGCATTTGTACCCTATTGGGTTGAATTATGCGCAGCTGTCACCGGCTCTCATAACCTAATGGCTCCTTGCTGGTAAAAGGAAATGCCTAGCGTTTATGTCGCAAGGACGCGTGACTGGGAGTGCGAGTGTGGCACGGTGACTCAAACGCGGCCTGTACACCCAGGTTAACTCCGCGAAGTCCTGCTGGCTATCTCCGCGAGCACCGCAAGCCCGGTACCGCTCCTGGAAGCTCACCTCCTTGTTGCGCAACGCTGCGGTCAGGTTCCAAGAGATCACAAGGATATAAGTTCCAAAAGGACAAGAGTTAGTGACACCCTTACGCATAAACTCAAGACTTTGCTCATTTACATTCTGCATGCTTTGCACAATCCCTGTTCGCATTATTGCCATCACTCAAAGAATGCCTAAGTATCGACCTAACCTGAGTGCTTAGGTTCGCATCATGACAAGGCTAGGGGCTGATCGCCCGAAGATTGAGCAAGCATATCCAAAATGCGAACAGATGGACATGTTCAGGTGAAACTGAAATATGCCAACTTCATTACAATTGCTAATATTGTTCTGGCATACAAAAAGCAGGAACAAAGAAGAAACACAACAAAAGAAGGCGGCCCGGGCTATCAGTCGCCATTGACGACTTCGATGCCCCCGTCATCATCTTTGGCCACCGGCTCCGTCGCCATCATGCTGACGACGCGCTCCGCGGCCTCCTACACGCGCGCCTGCGCCTGGGTCGATAAAGCCAACGTTCTGTTTGCCCAGTCTTCTACATCATTGTATCTCCATTCTACATAAGAAGGGATAACTAAGTTAATTAGATTTTCAATTTTGTGGTATGAGAGGAAGCAAACGGTAAACTTAGTAGATCGACACTTACAGACACTAGCAGGACATGAAAGACGTGTTGACGACGTCTCCTTGGTACACATGGTACAAGTTTCCAGCCATATTTCTATGTTGTTCCCGCGGAAGAAATGCTCATCTTGGAAAATGAGGAGGAACATTTGCTCTCCTTTAGATGCCCTTTTCATGTGCCATTCATGCATTTGACACATCTTTGTTGGGAGATCTTTTATATCTTTTGGATCAATTAGCGGTTTGCCCAACTCATACTTCCATCTGGTTGGTGCCACTGGAAGATCCTGGTCTATTGATTCGAGTCCCGCCTCCTTCAGGAATGTCATTTTCCTCAACTGTTCAGCACTCTGCTCATCTTCCACTTTCTTCTTTTTTCCCGCCAACAGAGCCCGTGTATTTTTCATTGTAGCCTTTCTTATTGTCCTTTTGTAGTCGGTCGTCACAGGCGGTGGTGTCGTTCCGCATGACTGAAAGTGTTTCATAGTTTTTTTATCTATTTTAACCTTGGGCTCTGGCTTCTTTGGCGAAGTCGCTCGCCACATCCGTCTTTACGGATCTGACTAGCTCCTCCATGATGATCATATGGCCTCTTTGGCGGTTCCTTTGACATTCTCTCGTCACGGATGCCGACTTCATGGGAGGAGGTGCAGCAGGATCCTCCTTCGACATCGAGCTTCTTCCTCGAGGAGATTTGGAGGTGTGGTGTTGGAGATGTTGCGTGCTTCTTACTTTCAAAGCGGTGGCGGTGGCAATAAGTCGGGCTTCTTTGTGGAGCGGAGGTGGAGGCGTGGGCTCGACCACCGGGAAGCATTGCGTGTAGGCGACGCCGAGGAGTCGTGGGTTGTCGATGAGGAGGCGTGCTTGCTCCTGCGCAGTGGCTCAAATCGCCGCCTCTCTTGCTTTGGAGATATAACCTCCACACCATCTGAAAATATGATGTACTTTTTGCGCCAGAGATGAATGTGCCATGGAGGGCCTATCCAAGCTTGGTCACGCTGTCGCCTCAAAGAATCTCGAGCATGAGATCTTGAAGCCCCCACCACCTCTTCCACCGTGACCTTCGAGTATCCGGGGTATCCGTTGAAGTGGAACGTCCGCCCGCCTCCACCGGATAAGCCATGCCGTAAGCCACCTTGTAGGAGAGGTTACGCATATCAATGTGTAGCTCGCACTAGCGGCGAACCTTGATGTTGTCCACGGGATGACGGGCCTGCGGGTCGTCTGCTACAAAGGCCACGGCGGACGTGCAACTGCTCTTTTGCACGGTCGGACTGATCACGGATTCCGGTGTCGCCTGAACATTGGTCGAATGTAGTGCTCCCTGAAACTGGCGTATTGCTTCGGACACTTTTTGCGTGACCAGGAAATTGATGGAAGCCTTCGTAGCTCTAAGCTCTTCCTCCAATCGGCACACTCTACCCTGATCTCTCCTCTTGCTTTTGTCCCAGCTCCTGTAACTGCTTGAGTCTTTGGCAAAGCCGTGCCTCCACGGCACCTTCCCGAAACCTCGTGTCCGTCTCGGGTGCTCAGGGTTTTGAAGGGCATATGTTAGCTCATCATTCTCCCTGTCCGTCACCAAGGATCCTGACCGAGGCTGCTCGATGGCTTGTACAATCCTTTCACCAACTTCTTGGACTGTCGGTGCCATCACCAAGCTACCGTCATCCGCAAGTTTACCCCGTGAGCCAAGAACCACCACGCAAGCGGGCTCCCAATTCTCGGCCAGTACAACATCCTGCTGCAGAAGTTCCTCTTCCCGCCGTCCCATTTCTTTGTAGCCTTGATGTAACCACCGGTCCCGAGATGGTGGTGGTATTTCTTCTTCTGGGCATTCACCCTGTTTTTCTCTCTCGCGGCCTGTCCTACATCCGACAGCTTGTACTCCTCGAAAGCATCCCAATGACCCGCCAGCTTAGGAAATTGATTGAAGTCCGCCTTTCTCCTTTGTCGATGTACTTGCGGGTGAGGGGCGACTTCCACTTCTTGAAAGGAAGTTGCCATCTTCTTCAAAGCCCATCCCTTGGCCTTCGTTCGCACCCTTACCGAAAAGTGAAATTTTCCTTCATATCATTCCAGAGCAGTGCCTTGGTAGCTACAGGGACTTTGGCCCATTTCTGGATACTGATTGGGATGTGATCCCTCACGTGGTAGCCGCAAGCGTTGTTGAAAGGGCCAATTGCTAATTCTGGGGCTAGCAGACTCCCGTCGTTGACGACTTCGGTTATCACATACTTTGTCGAAGGCTTCTTGTTAGGTCCTCGGTTAATTCCGGACTGGGTGGCCAATGATGTACCGGGCTGGATACACAAACACATATAATATGAATGATTTTAGATTAATTAACATGTTTACGGTGATTTTATAATGGGTAAGAGTATACCTCGGTACCAGTGTTAACGGCCTCATCGACAGCGTTAGTAGCATCATCGTGATTTTCCGCATCAGTGTTAACGGCCTCATTGGCTAAGATGCATGCTACCCAACGCAATGGTCTCGAACATCAGATTTTCCGCATGATCAAAATCCGGGTCACCACGTCTTGGTGTCACCATCTAGAGTAGAGCAAATCTCGAGGCTTAGATTATATATAAAGACAAAATTGTTGAGAACAATTCGAGTTTGAAAGCATAGTTTAAGATCGCCAAATTTTAACTCGTGGTTGCAACGTGAAAACCATCGGAGCGGTGTGAAAACCATCGCCAATTTGGTCTTAGGAATGTTCCAATTCATATGATTTGCGTATCATTTTTCCGGTCAAATTTCCACGGTTGTGGTGTGAATGTTACCTTTAGTAGGGTTATTGTTGTCTAGACGTACTTATGTGTAAATCTAAGACTTGGTTTATTGTTGTTATATATGTATATTGTAGCTATGAACAAAGTATTATAAAAAGGAATTACCCAAGTCAAACCACGCCTTATAAAAATCAACGGAGTATATTTTTTCCCCTCTAACTCTTGCCTTGGTTTAATTTAGGTCCCTCAAGTGCAATTCCATTTATAAATGATCCCTCATCTTTCAATACTGGTGCATGTGACCATTCCCAGCCAAATACGTTGCAATAGGAAATGAAGATTGTCGGAAAAAGTTTTACCGTGGTAAATTTATCAATTACTTTCTCATTTCATTTCACAACATAAGTCGAAGAGGTCTTGTCCACAAGGATTAATAAGTTTGTGCTAAAAGTCGAATTAGGAATAGTAACACACAAAAGCAAGAAGCGCTAAAAGAATGTGCAAGTGGCAAATGGGTATATATAAATGAGAACTCCCCTTAGTGACATAATATGAACTTGCCATTTTAGCCTTCTGATCATGTGAGGAAGGATTTTTTTTCTTTTTTGAAGTGAAAGGCAGGAACGCTGCCTAATTCATTCATGCAGATAAAGGGAACAAAAAAGGTTCAAATTAATTACAGGGCAAAGTAAGCCAGAGAAAGAATATGTACAAAGCAATAGGGACACGGCAACAAACTAACTTCAAAAGAGAAAGACATATGTACAAATTAATTTAGATTTAACAACTACTAGCACTGATGTATTTACTAACTTCAAAAAGAAAAACAATGTATCCACATTTAATCGATAAAAATCTGGCAATTATTACCTGGCAGATCATTAGAGCTACTCTAATAGGTTCTTAGTAAAACCGCCAGTAAGATCTTGACACGTAATAATACTTAAGAATTTGGTGCCTCAAATCGGTTGACAAGTAATCTCTTACGCCCAGCAGCTGGCCTTGGCGCTTGGTTTGACTGCTTGGTGAGGTTGTGTGTTCAAGTGCCCACTCGCCCGTTTTTAGTGTTTGTATTCTAATTTTTTAATAAAAAATTAGAATACAAACACTAAAAAAAAGAAAGGCAAATAAGCGAGAGGGGGCTTGAGCACACAACCTCACTAAGAGACCTGCGCCGCTCTGGCTTAGCCAAGGGGGAGAAGAGATTTTTATCAACCAGCTTTGGGCACCAAATTATTTTAATATTACATGTCGTATCTTATAAGCGGTTTGTACTAAGAACCGCTAGAAGTATTCTGCCAATACGAACCGCTTGTAGAGGATTTTACAAGCGGTTTGTATTACTAACCGCTGAAATCGGGCTGCCCGCCTCAGTTAGAGAAAGTCTCTACATGCGGTTGGTATTTAACCGCTAGAGAATCTTTTTCAAGCGGTTCGTAATACCAACCGCTGTAGATGTACTTTACAAGTGGTTTATATTACGACCGCCAGTAGAAGTGGTAGAGCTTAAATTTTTAAGTCCCCACACTCTCCCACACCTTCAAATTTCTTAAGTCCCCGCAAGGCTCTTCTCCGTCACAAGACGCCATGCCATCGCCAGCTCGCTGACGACGCACTTCATGCTGACGCCTCACCATCGGCCGACGCCCCCTACCACCGCTGGCCGATGCCCCCAAATTAATCCACCCCCAGAGGACCTAGGTAGCAAGTAAACGCCTCTCGCTGCTCTCTTCATGCCCACAAGGTGTTCTAGGAAATGCCCACAAGGAGTTTTGTTGATATGTTGATGTTGGAGTAATGAAAAATATTGTATATATGTTTGTATATATAAATGTTATGATGCTTATCGCTTAGAGTATTGTCCTTGAATTCTTAGTTATAACTATTGTCTTATAATACGATGGAGATAGTGTGAATGACTTGAGCAAGCATGATTTTATATGGAACCATACATGTCATTTTCCCACCATGCCCAGATCGTAATTGTTGATGCTAATTTATTTCACTCTTTGTGCTTGAAATACTTCTTGTGATTCGGATGAGATTGGAAAGGTTTAAATTTGAAGCTATTAATTCATGTCGACGGCTTCATCAAATGGCTAGACGAAGAGACAACTAGAGGCATTGCGGATGAAGCTATCGTGTCCTCGGCGCGAGATCCTCAGAAATGTGTTCACCTCCCATACATCCAAGAATCCATCCCAGTGTTCATGAAGTGTTCAATATGTCGGTAAGTTTTTGAAGTTATTCATTTGTTCATATTCCTTGACTTTCACCTTCTGTTCCATTCTTTCGCTTGAAGGGCACAAGATGTCAAGATTGGCAAGAAATGATAAAGCCACCATGGTGTTGAAAATCTTGCAATGCAAATTGCCATGGACACCGTTGTTACGGTTGGTGCTCCGTTATCCGAGGATCCGACATTCTCAACTCCTACAATCCTTCGTGTAGAATGTGTAACCATTGATCTCATACCCCTTGAATGTCACGATTTCTTGTGATGGTCCCCGGGCCAAGCGTTGCAATAGTTCATCGTTTGACCCTTCCTCAAGGATGTACTTCATGTCACATTTCTTGTGATGGTTGCCAAGCCGAAAGAATCCATGTGCTTCAGGGTTATCCAACTCTCTGTCTTCCCTGTGAACTCGCGGTGTAGGACACTCTTGTGTTGAAGGACATAGGGGGCGACTATAGTTGATTGCTTCAGAACAGTGAAATGTGCTTGCTTGAATGCAACAAGATCATTGCATGCAACTGCTTGCCTTCCTATTGTCCCTTTGCCCCGTAGCCTCCCCTCGTGTCGTGATATGGGGACACCGATAGGATTTAGATCATTCATGTAATCAACACAAAACTCTATCACCTCCTCCGTCATGTAGCCCTCGGCAATGTAGCCTTCCGGACGCGAACAGTTACGGACGTACTTCTTGAGGACACTCATGTACACTCGAAAGGGAACATGTTGTGCAGATACACTGGTTCGAGGATACCTATCTCCTTGACAAGGTGAACGGTGAGATGAACTATGATATCAAAGAATGCAGGAGGAAAGATCATCTCGAGGCTAACCAAACTTTGTACCACATCAGCCTCCAACTTAGGCGGTTTATTGGTTCGACAACCTTCTGCGAAATAGCGTTCAGGAAGGAACATAGCTTTGTGATTGTCCCCGCACCCACTCGGGCAATATACCTCGGCGACTACCGAGAACAAGCTGTGTCATCAACACAAAGGCGGTCATGGGATTTTAGGCCTTGGAGTTTTTCTCTTCGTGTTTACGAGTCTCTTTACATTTGAGGAGTATCCGAAGGACCTTCACACTATTCAAACACTCAATCATGCTTTTTTCTCTTCTTTGCTTGGAGTGTAGCTCGCAGGATGTAGATAAAGTTGTTTTGTCCCTTCTTTGTTTTTCGGATGTAGGTCACTCCTCACCTCCATGTCTTCAAAGTCCTTCCGAGCTTGCAGTGTATCTTTTGATTTGTCGTACATATCTATGTAGCCTAGCAGGTTCAAGCAAACATTCTTCGTGATGTGCATGAAGTCAAGCAAGTGACGAACCTCCAAAACATCCCAATACGGCAGGTCCCAAAATATTGATTTCTTCTTCCATATGGGTGCATGACCATCCTCGTTCGGCACAGGTATGCTTCCAAGACCCTTCCCAAATACTACTTTTAGATCCTTTACCATAGCAAACACAAGTCGCTTATTACGATCTTTGAGGCTTAACACAATTTCTGTTCCCAGATTAAATTCTTGCCTTTCCACCTCAAAGCATGACTGCCAGAAGAAACTGCGGTGGCCCATGTACACACACTTCCGAGAGTTTTTCGGTACATGCAGTCCGTTTCATCTATGCACAGGTGCGAGCTTTAAACCCTTTGACAGATTTGGTAGGACAGTTACGAGAGCGAGCCAATCGTTGATTGTTACAAACAACAATGCACGCAGTTGAAATACTCTCTTTGTACTCATCCCAAACCCGTACACCATCCTCCCACAACTTCACAAGGTCTTCAACCAATGGTTTCGTGTAGACATCGATGTCGTTTCCGTGTTGCCAGACGCCGATCAACAATGGCATCATGATGTACTTCCGCTTCATGCACAGTCATGGAGGAATGTTATAGATGCAAAGCGTCACACGCCAGTGCTATGGATGCTGCTCAACTGACCGAAAGGATTCATCCCATCGGTGCTCAACCCAAACCTTATGTTTCTGACCTCATTTGCAAAGTTCGGGTAAGCCCGATCGACTTTCCTCCACTGCGAGCCATCTGCAGGGTGTCTAAGCATCCCGTCTTCCTTACGCTCTTCTTCATGCCAACGCATCATCTTGGCATGACCTTCGTTAGCAAACAGATGCTTCAACCGGGGGATCACAGGGAAATACCACAATACTTTGGCTGGAGTTCTCTTCTTTGTATGATTCCCATCTAATTCACTGGATAAATCACGCTGCACCTTATCTAGGGATTCTTTGCACCTTGGACAAACCTCCAAATCGGCATACTCATTGCGTCTGAGGATACAATCGTTAGGACATACGTGTATCTTTCGTACTTGCAATCCTAAAGGGCAGAGGACTCACTTCGCTTCATACGTAGATTCGGGTAGAGTGTTACCTTCCAGAAGCAACTTCTTTACGAGTGATAACAAACCATTGAATGCCTTGTTTAACACACCGTTTGTGGCCTTCCATTGCATGAGTTCTAGTGTAGTACGCAGCTTTTGTGGCCCTGTCCACAGTTTGGGCACAAAGCAGTTCTGTGGTCCTCTACCATGCTCTGAAACTTCTTGTATTGTCTTTCCTCTGCGAACTCTCTCTCTCCGTCACGAAGCATCTGATCTAGCTCATCATCGCAAAACTCGTCGAGTGTATCTTCCACGGACCCGTATTGAGTGGTGTCCGGCATACTGTTGGCTCTATCTTCCTCTTCTTCGTCTTCTTCATCGTTTTCCTGTCGAATCGCCTCTGTTTCGCCATGGTGGGTCCAGCAGGTATAGTTTGCCATGAAACCTCTCGTGATCACATGCCTCATAACCATCTATCGTTCGGAGTGCTCCTTCTCATTCTTGCAGTCTCACGACGGACAACGATGAAGCTTCCTGGAGGCAAGAATGCAACGGCCGCGTCGAGAAACTCCTTCATGCCATCTCTGAACTCTCTTGACCGACGGTCCGCATTGTACATCCATTGCCGGTTCATCTACACCAATAAAAATAATAACAACATCTATCACAATATTTAATTAAAGCTAACTATGTCTAATAGTTTTGTATTTTTTTAATCATTCTATATTCTTTTAGCTAAAACCAACTAATTATTTCTAATCCTCCTGTATTTTTTAAAAATAAAACTAACTAATTGTTACATTTTCATGCAAATCTTTTCTATCATTCCGCATTTTAATTTTACTAAATAAAATTATTTTTACCCTTCCCCACCTTTGTAATTTTTCATCATTTCACATTTATTGCATTTCATTTCATACACCAAACAATATATCACCTTAAGAACAAAAAAATAAGCCAACAACAGAAACACTAATTCCCACAAGAATAAAACATGATTTCTCAACATCCAATGCACAAAAAACATCAATATCTAGGTGAGAAGGATGTCAGCAACAAGTTACTCACCTTAGGAACAATTAATTCGGAGCTAATAGCCTCAATTGAAAATTTTGGCAGCACCTCCCCCCATGAACTGCTCTCGGCCCACCACTCTGCTGTCCTGTGCGAGCTCGGGGAGGAAGATGGGGTTTAAATGCGCTGGAAGATGGAGTTTAAATGCACTGGGCGGGAAGGGGGTCTCTACAAGCGGTTCTACACACGAACCGCTTCTGGATCCCCACCTATAGAAGCGGTTCGTGTCTCGAACCACTTCTAGATCTCTAGAAGCGGTTCTAGACACGAACCGCTTCTAGAGGTGGGACTCCAGAAGGGGTTCATGTCAAGAACCACTTCTAGAGACCCCCTCCCGCCCGTTGCCCACGAACTGCTTGTGGCACGTAGAGCACAAGCAGTGCGCACCTAATCGTTTGTGATAGACCGGTTGTGAAGGTCGGTTCTGTAGTAGTGCGAATGATTTCTTCTCCATCAAGTTAAATTAGGCTTTCCCGGAAGCAGAAGTTCACCACTGCTTGATGGAAAAAAAAAGAGAGTTCACCACAAAGGTTGGTCGTCTGTACTAACTATTGTCCCCAAAACATCCGCGAAATTCTTCGTTCGAAATAACCGCAGAACTTTATATTTTTACTCCCTTCATCCATATTTATAAAACTTACTTTTAATGGTCTTATTAATAAATATAAGGTTTGTATGTAGATTTAATGAGGTTTTTTTCCTTTATCACCTTAGTTATTTTCTCTTATACCTTTAACAATTTCAACATAATCTTAATAATTGTGTAAAGTTAAAATACACCTTAAATTTTTAGACGGAGGAGGGAGTAGAACACAAAAGAATGAAACATTAACGTCAATGATGTGTTGACCTCAATTACAGGGTTGTATGTGTAGTTTAGCAATCTTGACTTCCGTGCAGGTCCTTCTTTTCCCATGTATATATAAGGGCACTCCCAATGAATGATGTCTATAATAGTGTCTATGACCCGCCACCTCAGATAGACATTACCATATAGAAATAGTGGTTTTCCAATAGCAAGTTTCTATCAAATGTGTATTTGATACTCCCAATGCGAATATCCTCTCCCAATGCATACACTCTCTCTCAGCACGAAGCACAAGATAGTTGTTAGACACTGCTTTTTATCCCAGTGGTATTTCTACCTGTTTCCAATGTATTGATCTACGAGTTTAAGTGGTGTCACATGCAAGACACTGCTTTCTTCTCTCACTTCTTTTACTACCCCTCCAACTCATCCAAAATATGACATGGCATGTTATTTATTATCTATAGACACTGCTGAGGTGTACCATTGGGAGTGCCCTAAGCCGGTTCTCATCTCAAAAAGGGAACACAGGGAAGTGGCGGCTGGTTTATGGGGCACGGTTCCTAGGCGCCTAGCGGGCGTAGGGCTGTAAAAAAAGCTCGGTGGTGGGGTTCGTTGGTTCGGTTTAAAATTGCTCCAATTACACTCGTTTATTGGTTAAATATTGAAATGAGTCAATTTCGAATGAAATTAGATTTTGCTCTGGCTCGGCTCGTTGGCTCGATTGTAAAAATACATCCAAATTATAGATAAAATGATATTAAATCAAACTATGTCAATTTTAGAAAAAGCTCGAAAAAAACGAGGATTGGCTCGATTTCCACCCATAGCGAGGCGGGTTCTGCCTAGGCGCGGCGCTGCTCACGTGTAAGGGGAGGAGGAAGTCACTGCTAGATGAGGCCGATGGATGATCAGGCTCAGCGGCAGAGAAAGGAGGGGAGAAAGCCAAATTAGATCTGTAGCTTTACACTTTCTTGGCTAAGAACACGGGCTCAGAAAAAGATGTTTTCCTTTTTTTTGTATTTTCTGATTTATATTTCTGATTTCATTTTATAGTTAAGGCTTCTCGAATTTATTTAAGTAGCCAAATTGACTTCAAAGTTATTGAAAATTTGTTTAAAGGATCCTGAGCTAAGAACAATGTCCCCATAAAAATTTTAGAGGATGATCAAGTCTGTGGATTTTTATAAAAATCAAACAGTGCTTTTGTTGTTTTTAAGAGTTACTGTTTTTTATTTTCTGAACAGTGATTTGTCTGTTTTTTAAGAGTTACTGTTTTTAAGAGGATGATCAAGTGTGTGCATGCTTTCCTAAGTATAGTAGTTACAGCTAATCAGCTAAAAAGGATGAAAAGGGAAAGGATTGATGCAATGGAACGAAGGAAACGATACAGTGATCTCAGAGCAAAACACCACCAACGCAGTGCATGTTTTTTGCCCCACAGTTCTGATGGAAGAATCAAGGAGGTAGATGATCAGATCAAAATTATTTTCTGAAAATATTAGATATGACACCGTTGGTTACTAGTATTTTGATTAAAAACCCAAAATAAAACTATGATTTTTGACGCAGACGATTATTATCAATAACCGGATATGCAGATAGATTTGCACGTAGTGTAGGGAGAAGTATCGCCCATGTCGGATTAAGGACCAAACAATACGATGCTATTATCCATGAATTCTGTGCAACCACGAGGGCTGGTATGGGACGGTCTTAACCTATTAAGTTATTTAGATATGGCTTTGCACATTGAAAGGCGGGAGATAGCACAGACATTCTGATCAGGTCTGCTTGCAGGGGTTTCTACTTACCAATGTAACGTTGTATGCCTTGCCATGAACAGAAATGGTGTGTTGGGTATTGTGTGAATGGATCCACGTTTTGGGGGGTGTTCTGTTTCTATGGCGAGGGCTTAACATCCTGGATAGGTTCAAAGCTATGTCTAGGTAATGCAATTGTTATGTATAATTTTTTTACCGACACACCAAAGGAAGTGTGTTAATGGTCTAGCAAAAGAGGTTGATCATTTCTCAAGTTGTACACCTCTGCAGAGTGTAAATCTAATCGATTAGCCGCGCCTGCGGTCATGGGCACTTGGTGAAGTCATTCCATTGTTAGATTTTGGTATTTTCTAAAAATAGGTTTTAGTTTGAACTTGTTTTAACAACCGTTACTTTATGTCAAATGACCGACATCATTGAACTTTCATGATTTGGATTATTTGTTGTCGCGAAGGACTATGAGTATTACTTATGCTTTATTTATTTTTTATCAGTCAAACTTGCTCTTACAAATTCCGTTTGCAAATGACAACGTGATTTACAAATTCAATCTCGCTTTATGCAAATTAACTATAGTAGCCTCCTTTGATATAACCTGTATTTATGCATTTGCAAATACCACTTTAAGTCTTGCTAAGTACGAAAGTACTCAAACTTGCTTAATCTATTGTTTTATGTGGAAAAGATAGCAAAGCATCGAAGACTTTTTTTCGTTGCAGGATGCGGGGACTTCGATGACATAATCTTTTCTAGGGATTTATGTCTTGTCAGATGTCTACGAGTTGGATGGGCACACTACAAGGTTTTGCTTTTTCAGCGATCTAATTAGTTTTGGACCATCCAAAAAGCCTGATTTTAGAAAAAGCAAAATAAATAGTAAAAAAATTCAAAAAAATACGAAATTTTGTCTATAGCTACATTTCAACAAGATGAAGAAGATGAATGGTTTGGATCGAATATTTTTATCACGGATTTTGCAAAAGCTCTCGAGAGCACGGAAGGATCTATGCTCTTGAGAGCACATTAGCAATTCTCTCTCTCTCTATATATATAGAGAGAGAGAATTGCTAATGTGCTCTTGAGAGCACGGATCCTTCCGTGCTCTCGAGAGCTTTTGCGAAATTCATGATAAAAATGTTCGATCCGAACCGTTCATCATTTTCTTCTTGTTGGAATGTAGCTATAGACAAAATTTCGTATTTTTTTGAATTTTTTTACTATTTGTTTTGTATTTTCTAAAATCAGCGATCTAATTAGTTTTGGACCATCCAAAAAGCCTGATTTTAGAAAATGCAAAATAAATAATAATATGAGGTATTGTACATTACAAAATGAGTTGAAAAAGTAATCTTACTTTGAATTCCCATCTTTCTAAAACTTTTTCAACCTCGTTAATTATTCTTAATTTTTGGCTTTAAAACAATCAATTAATGAATTATTAAAAGAGTAAAAGTAAAAAGTTAAAAAGATGAAGTAAAAGCCAGCAAAAATAATATTAATTCTTTGAAAAGTCCTCATCACATCTTTTCAGCTGTAAAAAAAAGATTTTTAATGAATTAGGGAAAGAAGTAAATAGTAAAGTGACATGTTTTAACTTCAAAACAGTGACGTGAAAGAATTTTTCAAAAATAATCAAAGCTTATATCTTGTTGAAAATTTTACCATGCCTACCTCTTAACATTATTAACCACTGGTAAAAATATAAAAAAATTAATCAAAAACGGAGAACATGAAAATCTAAAATTTGCAATTTTAGAATTAATAGAAAATAAATGTGCATGATATGGATCTGAAATTTTTATACAAGAAATATAAGCCCACATAAAACTCTCCCAAAGACTTCCAAAATTTCTTGAATTCATCTTCATCCCCAAATAAAGTAAAAACATAAATGAACTAGTAAAGCAGCAAGTATGCTATAGGGAATAATTTTGTAAAATACTAGAGCTTGAAAGATGAATAAATATAAATTTTCCAAAATTTTCCTCATTATTTATGTGCCCCAAAAATTCAAAAACTGCATGATAACTTTCCAAGTTTGGAGATTTATCATTCAAAAACCACAGCAAGGAATTGAATGAAACCAAAAGGAATGTAAACTACAAACATTGGTCTCACTATGCAAAAGTATCCCAAGATTATTTGAGTTCGCTGGTGCCATCTTTGAATGACCCTAACTACCAAACCTAACACTGCTCAATGGCGACAGTCCTGAACACAGAACACCTGCTCGACGCAACGCTCGGCTGATCTCTCTCTGCCAATGGGCTTGCGAGCTACTGTCCCCACTAGCCAGCCTCCCAGCTCACCCTCTCCTCCCTCCTCTCTCTCCTCCCTCTACCAGCCGAACACCACGCGCTGCCCCGCCAGGTTTCTTGCGCCACGCGGCTACGACAACTGAGCTCTTCACCGACTCCACCCTTGCCCATGCCGCGCCTCGCAAGCTCCGTCGCACTATTATAAAGCCGTCAAGGCTGCCTCCTGCTCCTTTGCTCGCCCGCACCTCGCCATCTCCGTTGCCGTGCTCTGGCCCGGTGAGAACGGGATGGGTGAGCCCAATCCTGCGAAATCAATCACCAGGTGAGCTCGGCGATCGATGCTTGCTTGTTCTGAGCTACCTTCCGCCCACTGACCTCACCCTGTACTTTGATTTCAGCTGCTCCTGTATGAACCGCCGCTGCAGCGATCGCCTTCTTCCCTAGCACCGGCGCACGATGGTAGGCCATTCCGGCCATCCTCTGACTAAGGTAACCACTCAAATGGGTTCCAATATGCTCTAGGATGCTCACCCACTTGTTGATGAAGCTCAATTTGTACTCATTTTCTCTATTGTCAGTCTGTCATTAACGCGGCCTCTGAGTTCCGGTCGGAGCCGTGCTCCGGCCACGGCCAAAATCAATTGAGGCCTCCACCAGGTGCGCAACATCTAGCTGAAGCCTCCCCGACCACCTTCCGGCAGGTTCCGGCCACCGTTCGACGGCGGCACAACGCGCTAGCCATTGCCAATGTCTCCTCTATTCTCTGTCACTGAGCAACGGGACCCTTCAGTCAGTCAGTCATAGCAGGCCAGTTCAAATGACAAAGGCGCTTTCAGTACGTACAAAGCGCATTTCTTTAGCATTTTCTAAACCAGCATTTATTTGAATGCTTATACCTTTTGCATCTTAAGCCTAATCCGAGTCAAGTAAAATTTTAAATTCACTACAAATCATGTAATTCTATAATATGGAAAACCTTTAATTTTACACATCGGTTTTAATTATTTGAAATTAAGATTAAACAAAACCCTATTATGCTCTATAGCTGGAGTTAATGAGATCAGAAATGATTAAATAATGAAGATAATTTTTTTGAGCCCCTAAGACCTTTAGAAACTTATTTACACAAAAATATTTAATTTTTGAACACATTTGATCATGAGGATTTAAAACTAAAGCAAAACCTAAAATAGTTATTAATATGAATATATAAACCATAGCTCTATAAATCATGAAATAAATTTTAATATGTTCTTGGAGTCAAGAGTATTCTAAATATGAAAAAATATTTAGATTACAACCTAGATTATTTTAAATTTGAAAATGAATTGTATTCCACTGCATAGAGGCTAAAATAGCCAAAACTTAGGTCAAATCAATTCAAATCTTGGTAAAACCAATCCTTAGTCTTAATAAAGATTGTAGCATCCTTAGATAAGCAAAAACATTTCATGATTAGTTTAAATCCAGTTTAATAAATAAATTGTTCTCCATGTAGAAAGGAAAAGGATATAAGCAAAATGTCACAAATAAAGGATGATATATGTGAAGTCAATTTTGAATCGTACTGTAGGTCCATAGAATCTATTCATGCTGAAATAGTTAATGATTAACTTAAGATGAGACAAGTTCCCAAATAGCTATAGTCGTTATATACAAAAAGCTGAAATATAAATAACTGCTGTGAATAGATGCTAACATATGAAAAATTAGTTCCTAAAAGACCTACATGAGCAGACGCTTCATATAGTAACACTCATTGTAACTAATCATAGTATGCCCTTAGCCTTTTAATCAAAATATGCTTTCATATACTAGAGATATATACTTAAGGATTCAAGTTCAAGCAAACAAAATTACATAATTAAATATTAGGTCATGTAGGACTGGTTTCGAAATATTCCTAAAGGCAAGATCTTGTTAGTCGGCAAAAAGACCTAATTTGAATTAAATTCATAAAAGACTTCATTCTTCATGTGCATATAAACTACCGTGGAAAAAGAAAAATGTTACGGAACCAATTTTAAAACACACTTAGAGCCATCCCAACTAATGTCTAAAGAATGGTTAAAATATCCTGTAAGGTGCAGTCACAAACTAGAAACGAAAACAGGACGCAAAACACAAAACACGTAGAACTTAAATCAATGAAGCCTTGTCAGCAGCCTGTAAAATACCTCGGTCAAATGCAAAAATTAGAAAGAATGGCCCAAAAATACTCTTCAAAATATGTACTACCATAAATCAGAAAAATATTGTATTTAGTACTTGCTCTGTGGATAAATCTCACTATTGCAAATACCCATCGTGAACTATTGCAAACCTTCATATATTTTTTATATATAGAGATACCTTTTATCTTAACTTGTTGGCCTACTTTTGTGAAAGACCATGTGGAGTTCTATACCTATGTGTGATGAGTAATTGATTAGATTTGGACTTGATTTGCTTGGAAATTGAGTGAAGTTTGCCCCAGACTAATTTTGCAGAAAAGGCTATTTGCGCCGAACTAAATTGGTTTGGGCCGGCGTATGTAGGATTTGCGAAAACTTTGGTCCGCCGTAGAATTGGTTTGCGCCGGACTGAAATATTTGGTCCGCCGTAGAAGGCTTTCAAAGTAGTTTATGAAGGACATGTGCGGCGGACTTTTTGAAGGAATAGCCTTGAGTCTAACAGAGAGAAATGCATCTACGCCAGACTACATTTTCTGCTAGCAAACTTTGGTCCGTCATAGATGGCATACACTCGGGTTGATTTCTGTTGAGTGGTTTTCAGTGCCGGACTGAAAAAGGATGGTCCGGCGTAGACTTAGTGAGACCAGGATTGAGCTGAGTGAACGCCGGACTAAATTTCGTGTGAAGATAAAAATAGTCCGTTGTGAAAGGGATACGCTCGGTTAGGCGTTTGAACTGAGTAGATGTTGGCGCCGGATCATAAGAGAATGGTCTGGCGAAGATGGGCGGTACTACCGGCCTGGGGGTGGTAGCACTGGACCAACTGGACGAGTTTAAGTTTGATTAATGATTTTTTGATGATTATTGAATATCTTTGAGGGCATTGCTATGTGAAAGGTTTTCCTTGTCTTTGATGGTTGCAAGACGACGGTGCTAGGTCATGGAGAGGCAGAGGATGACCGGGACTAGGCAAGGTGCGTCAGAGGTCCAGACGGTCGGGAGATCGCCGAAAGATGACCGGAGACGAAGTCCGGGCAAGCCAAGAAGGCAAGGAAAGGAGGAGATACTAGCTAGATGCTGCACGGATCAATGAGGGCCATCGGATTGAAGTCTAGTTGATAGGGTGTTAGCGGGTCTAGTAGTTTGCTTTGAAAACTGTGTAAGAAAACCCTCTGTTGGTGCGGGTTTAGGGTTTCCCCTAGCATGGCTGTGTGAGTGGGCTTATCCTAGCCCTTAGATGAGAACTCTAGGGTTGAGGGCTGCATCTAAGGGTGGTAGGTGGCCCAAGAGTTGTATAAATAGGGGTGGAGGGGTAGCCTCCCCCTTTACAAAAGGTTTTAGAGGTTTTTGGTGCTCCTTTGAGCTTTGCCCACTATTCTTGGTGTGGCTTTGTAAACCTTCTTTCTAGAGATACAAGTTTGCACTAAAAGATTTCAACACTTGCAATTTATTTTATGCAATTTACATTACGCAAGTTGCATTATGCAATTTACATTACGCAATTTACTTTACGCAATTTGCATCCCCTCCTTCTGCATGCTTGCGTTCTTGTGCGTTCTTTGCGTTCTTGAGTGGATGATCTTGTGCTTTGAGTTTGTGTGAGTCTTTCTTCGTGCTTTTGCTTCCTATGACTTGTGGGAAGGTATCCAAGATCACTTTGATCATCCAGATCCCGTGAGCAAGCCTTGAATCGATTTCCTTGAGTTTCCTTGAAAATTTGATGTGTTCTTCCTTCCCGGGTAAAAAGGTCAGAACTTTGACATCAATCCTTGTGATTGATTGGTGAATCAAGTTCTTGACATTCCAAGGATCACATCTACCAAGTTTCATGAAGTTTTGTCTAGCCAATCAAAAGTTTCATCGATTTTTGTTTTGGGTCGTGCTGAGTGTCTAGGCTGTTCTTGAAGGTGTTCTTGTGCCCGGTGCTACCGCCCACACAGAGCGGTACTACCGATCTTCCTGGTCAAGCACCTCCTTTCGCGTGTTTTCTTCTACATCTGGCAGGGCAAAAATGAATCAAGTACTGGAAGGCTAGTTTCAAATAATGATTTTGTGTTGATTCTTACCTACTAATAGAACTTTTTCATATAAAACACTGTATTATACTCGACATTGACACAATCGCTAGTAGGGGTGGGTATTCGGTTAATTCAGTTTTTTCGGTTCTAAAATATTTTAGTTTTTGGATTCTACTAACCGAACCAAATCAGTTCGGTTAATTCAGTTTTCCGGTTAACCGAATTTCCCTGTATCAGTACTGATTCACCGGCCACTAGATCGATGAAGAATCTCTCAAAAATCCACTAGCTCATCTTGCATGCAAACTCAAACAGACTCGGTCGAGTACTACATACAACCATTCAACTAAGATATGAAATAATTGAGGATTTGGAGTTTTACCTCACCGGCTGAACTTCGGAGGAAGCGCAGAGCCGCAGAGGCATAGTAGTCGGAGCGAGTTTAGGAGGATGAAAACCACGCCTTGTAGGCTGCAAGCGCCAGCTTCGGTGGTGGTGTTGCTGGTGCGGGGCCAATGCCGTTGTCACTAGGAAGAGGGAGGGGCAGTGGGGTACCCGCTCTGTCAGCTTCGTCTTCCCAAAGTCGATGTGTGCGGAGATGCCGATGTTCCGCATCCTCTCCATCGACTCCCGCCACTGCGCCACCTCCTTATCGGCCCATGCCAGTAGCGTCGACGATGACATACCACTGGGCTGACGCTGTCACGGCCGCGACTATTGGCAACGGGGCTAGGGAGGCATGGAGGGGTTGGAGGAGGAGGGAAGTGAGCATCTAAGCGAGGGGAAGCAGGAGGAGGAGGTGGTAGCCGTAGAGGGGAGAGGCGTGCGAGCGTGCGGGGGGATCGAGCTTGAGCCAGCGATGGGCGATGGCTAGGGGTGGGGATGAGATGGCTAGGGGCGGCAACGACTAGGGGGATTAGCTTAGGGTTGGGAGGGGAATAGGGGATGGGCCGGGCGAGGCGAATGGGCAATAGGGGCCGGGATGGGCTGGTGGGGATCAAGAATTTGGGAATGATGATTGAGCTGTTCGGTGTATTCGGTGAATTCAGTTTCCAGAAGGTAACAACCGAATAAAGAACCGAAAACTGAACTGGGTTAAATAAAAACCGAACTGTAAGCCAAAAATAGAAGAAAAAAAATTCGGTTAATTCGGTTCGGTTATTTGGTTTCGGTTAAAAAATGCCCACCCCTAATCACTAGGATACAACTCTCACTACTAATTTCAATCATAAGAAATTGTAAATTAACTATTAAAATACATTGCTGTGAAAAAATTTTGGTCATTGACCTACTCACATTATTTCTGCATGATAAATGTATATACTTTCATTTATATTAGCCGGCGAACTTAGAAAAGTTTGACTGCACAGTATCTCAATTGACTTGTAATTGACAACTGAGCAATTTAGGAAGACCACTATCTGTTGATAAACCAATTCGTAAAAGCCTGATGTGGCCTAATTAGAGTATATTTCTCTTTTTATAGTTTATGTGTCTATTTATATGTGGGATTAAATGATTTAAAATAAATAACATGCCTCCAACGTAAATGTAATTTATTTATAAATAGATATTTTGAAGGTAAGCGACTCAATGAAGAACACAAAACTTAGATTTGATTCAAATGCTGGTAAAGAAATGGCACAGCTAGCACTGAAATTGCTCCTTTAACACAATTTCTCAATTGCAGCGATGACAGAAATGGTGTTGGGATGGAAGAAGGATCTTTCCGAACAAAGGGATAAACATGGGAGTACACCTCTTCATTTTGTAGTATCAATGGAATCTTCTCTATACATTCGTATTTTAGTTTCCAAAGCACTTATCTCAAAAGTGTTAGAAGCATGCCCATCTTCGGCATATCAACTAGGGATGAAAACGGATATCCGAATTTCTGAACAAATTCGACATTTTTAAATAGATATATAACGATTTTGGTTTTCATTTTTTTAACACTTTAGCAAGCTCATTATAAAAAATAAGATTATAAAATTAGATAAAAAAAATTACGCATTATTTGCTTCCCATAAATAAAAAGGTGAAAAAATATCCGAATCCGTATCCGATTGATATCCGAATTTTGTTTCTATCATTTAAATAAATATATAATGAATTTGAGGTTCATTTTTTATGAATTTGAATAAGCTCAACACCACAAACAAGAATATGAATTCAGATAGAAAATTCTATATCCTATTTGTTTCCCATTGAAGAACAAAGACAAAAAAAATTGATATCCGAATTACTATCCGTTTTCATCCATAATATCAACCGGACAAAAACGGGTCGCTACCCATACATGTTGCTGCGTCTACAGGTGTGCGGAGGGCCATCGCCGTTTTGCTTGAAAAGTGGCCTGGTTGGAATTTTTTACTGGATTCTCCTTCGGGACCAGGCCCACCGTCAATTTCCAGCGGACCCAGTTCACTGGAATTGGCCAATGCACAGGCCAGCTCGCCATGGACCCAGTTCGAACTTTAGCACGCTGCAACTGGACCTGTGGTGGAGATCATGTGTAGTGGACTAACTGGCTAGGTGCAGCACATGAGTTCCAAACTTTTACCGTGCTAAAGTTCGAAATTTCCCGCCCGTGCAAAATTCCAACAAGGATATACTCCTATGGATGGGTAATTACTTCCTTTCCTTTTGGTGCTTGTCCCTTTAATCGGAAGAGAAAGAAAATACTGGCTATTCGTATGCTCCTATTTGATTTTGCAGGACCTGGAAGAAACCATCCATCATGCACTCGTACGTTCTGGTGCAAACCATGGTACTTGTCGATGGGATCAATTTCAAGAAAAGCATAAATCCCACAAAACGCCAGAGGACAAAAGCAAAGAATCACAGATAGTGAGTGCTCATTGAGAAAACTCAGAGGTGCTTGGAAGCTCGCAGTTCGTCTCTGCAGCCTGCGTGTTTGATATATATAGCACTGTCGTTTACAGAGATCGGATGGTTCTAGTTACAACAAACCGAGAAGGACTAGGAGTCCATCCGAGAAGGACTAGGAGTCCAACACCTATGCAATCTAGGAGTCTTTGTTATACACGTTTGCTTAACATCCCCCCTCAATCACAACTTTCCCAAGTTGACATTGTACTTAAAATTCTCTAGTTGTCGCACGCCCAAAGCTTTGGTAAAACCATCCGCAATTTGATCGCCGGATGGAACAAAGTCGATTTCCAATAGCTTGTTGTTTACCCTTTCTCTAACAAAGTGAAAATCAACCTCTATGTGTTTTGTCCTCGCATGAAAGACTGGATTAGAAGCAAGATACTTGGCACCCATATTATCACACCACAACCGTGCCATTGGTGGGCTTGAAACATGTAATTCCTGTAGAAGTGTTTGTATCCACATGATCTTAGCAATTGCATTAGCTAAGGCCTTATACTCTGACTCGGTACTTGACCTTGATACTGTGGCTTGTTTCCTGGCACTCCAAGAGACAAGATTAGCTCCTAAGAATATTGCAAAGCCCCCTGTTGACTTCCTATCATCCATGCATCCAGCCCAATCAGCATCTGAGTATCCGCTTACTAACATGGATGTAGACTTACATATTTTTATCCCAAATTTGGTACAAGACTTAAGATACCTCAAAATCCGTTTTACTGCTGCCCAATGTATAGTGGTTGGAGAATGTAAGAATTGACAAACCTTATTAACAGGAAAAGCAATATCTGGCCTTGTCAAAGTTAAATACTGAAGTGCCCCAACAACACTTCTATATTGTGTTGCATCTTCGGGTCCTAGAGGTGATCCTTCATGTATAGACAATTTTTCACTTGTAGATAAGGGAGTACTTACAGGTTTGCAATCTGCCATCCCTACTTTCCTCAACAAGTCAGAGGCATATTTATCTTGTGTTAGCACAATACCATCACGAATTTTGTTCACCTCGATGCCCAAGAAGTAATGCAAGTCGCCCAGATCTTTTAGTGCAAAATCCGTTTGAAGATCCTGTAATAACGCCGTGACAGCTTCCTGCTTTGAACTCACCACAATTATGTCATCAACATAAATGAGCATGAAGATAACTGTGCTCCCTTGATTATAGAAGAATAGTGAAGTATCAGCCTTAGACCCTTTGAAGCCAAGATCATATAATTTCTTACTTAATCGAGAATACCATACCCTTGGTGTCTGTTTGAGTCCATAAAGAGCTTTATCCAATTTACATACATAATCAGGGTATGTCTAGTTTTCATACCCAGGTGGTTGCCTCATATATACCTCTTCTTCAAGAATTCCATGGAGAACAGCATTTTGTACATCCAGTTGCCGAAGTGTCCACCCCCTGGAAATAGCAATAGAAAGAACAATTCTGATAGTAGCTGCTTTGACAACTGGACTAAAGGTGTCCTCATAATCAATGCCATATCGCTGTTTGAAGCCTTTTTGCAACCAAGCGAGCCTTGTATCTATCTAAGCTGCCATCTTGTTTCCTTTTAATTTTATACACCCATTTACAGTCAATAATATTTCTGCCTTTCTGAGGAGGGACTAAATGCCGAGTTTTGTTTTTGATAAGCGCCATATATTCAGCATCCATAGCATTTTTCCAATTATTATCTTCTAAAGCTTCTGTTAAGTTGTGTGGTTCACCAGTAGACATAAGACACCCATATTTTATAGTTCCATCAATATAGATTTTAGGCTTACGGATGCCATCTTGAAGGCGAGTCTTTGGTCGATGCTGTTGCTCTACGCCCCCTGCCAAAGACGCCGCAGAGGATTCAGCAGGTACCGAGCCGGACAGCATGTGTCTCGGTGGCGTGGCACCCAGGGACGACGCGTCAGGGGGTGAGCGCAGGCTTGGTGAAGTCCGAGGTGCGCCAGGGGAACACGCGGCACCAGCGAAGTCCAAGGTACTTGCCTGGGCCCGAGATGAATCAAGCGTCGATCCCACAGCGCCTGCAAGGGAGACCGCCTTATTCTGAGGCAAATCCAGAGTCGATCCCGAGGCTGGCGCAGGGAGATCATCTAGGTGTTCAGTGCCAAGTTCGCCAGCTCCGTTTGAGGCGTGAGTTGTAGCTGTTTCTTCCTGAAATTGAACCGCTTCTTCACCAAAATTGTTAGTAGTTTCAGCAGGAATATTAGACACATTAGTATGCAATTGATCTACCCCAAGAGGATTGACAGTGGGATTTAGAAGAAAGGGAGAAAGGAGATTTATCTCAGATCGTAGTCTTTGCCCTGCATTAGGGTGCAGATTCATGAAAGGGAAGACTGACTGATCAAAGGTCACGTCCCTAGAAATATAAACTCGGCCAGAAGCTGGATCAAGGCACTTAAAACCTTTATGAAAGGGACTATACCCTAAGAAGGTGCACTGTTGGGATCGAAATTGGAGTTTGTGCTTGTTGTATGGTCTCAAGTTAGGCCAACATGCACAACCAAAAACACGTAATGAGGAATAATCAGGCTGTTGATTGAAGAGACGTTCCATAGGGGTGTCATACTGAAGAACACGACTGGGTGTGCGATTAATCAAGTAGACAGCAGAAAGAAAAGCATCACCCCAAAATTTCAAGGGCATGGAGGCGTGGGCAAGGAGAGCAAGCCCTACCTCAACGATGTGACGGTGCTTTCTTTCTGCAGACCCATTCTGCTGATGAGCATGCAGGCAGGAAATATGATGGGTGATGCCGACTTTAGAGAAAAAGGAATGCAATTTTTGGTATTCGCCTCCCCAATCAGTTTGCATTGTAATAATCTTTCGATTGAACAAATGCTCAACAAGACTCTGAAATTCATGGAATTTTTGGAAGACATCAGATTTAAACTTGAGGAGGAAAATCCAGGTGAACTTACTATAATCATCAATAAAACTCACATAGTATTTTTGTCCACCTACTGAACTAGGCGCAGGACCCCACACATCAGAAAAAATGAGATCCAAAGGTTGGGATGAAACATGCTGAGATTTTGAATATGGTAATTGATGGCTTTTTGCTTTTTGACAGGCATCACAAACTAAATATTTATTGGACTCTACTAAACAAGGAAGATTAAACTTGCTAATAACTTTCTCCACAATTGGAGATGCAGGATGACCGAGGCGACTATGCCACCTCTCAAGAGATGGTTTGACAGCTCCATAGGCTTGCTTTATTGAATGCGGAGATGGTAGGGGATATAGCCCTTTGTAACAATTCCCTCTAAGCAGAATGCTCTTCGTGCCTGGTCCTTGATCAAAAAATAGCGAGGGTGAAACTCAAGAAAAGCAGAGTTATCAGAGGCTAACCGATGAACAGATACGAGATTTTTGCTGGCTTTAGGAACGTAGAGAACATTTTTAAGGTGAAGATCACGGCTAGGGGTGTTCACAATTGAATGACCAATGTGACTAATTTCCATACCTGTGTCGCTTGCCGTGTGAACTTGATCATGTCCTTTGTATTTGTCACGCACAGTCAGCTTCTCCAGCTCGCCAGTGATATGATCAGTAGCACCGATATCTGTATACCAGTTGGTGTCGATCCCGTAAGACGTAGTTGCCGCCCCTGCATATCTTTCATCTGGGACGAAGTCTTCATCAAATCGATGCCAGCAGTTCATCACCGTGTGGCCCCTTTTACCACAAAGTTGGCACTTTGGCCGAGTGTCATTGCGTTGTTGTTGTAGCTGCTTTTGTTGGTGAAGCTGTTGCCATTCTGTCGCGGTGGATTGGGGCTGCTGTTGCACCCGGCTGCCACCGTTTCGCCCGCGAGCACCATTGCTGCGCCCACGTTGACTGCCACGCCCTCGGTTCGTCATGTTCACCGAGACGGAGCGTGATTCGCCATGCAGAAGTTCCATTCTCTGTTCAAAACTCAACAATTGAGAGTAAACCTCACCAATGCTAAGTGGTTCTGCCTGAGCAACAAGAGCGGAAACAATGGAGTTGTAGTCGTAGTCGAGGCCGGTGAGGATGTATGAAATCAACTCCTCGTCGTCGATGGCTTTGCCGGCATATGCCATCTCGTCGGCTAGGGCACGCATCTTGCCCACATATTCAGCCATGGAAAGATCACCTTTTTTTGTAGTGGCAAGAGCAATTCTGGTGTTGACGGAGCGTGCCCTTGTCATGGAGGACAACATGCCTTCCACAACGCTCCATGCTTCAGCAGCTGTTTTGCATATGGCAACCTGGGACAAGACACCGCTTGTCATGGAGGATAGTAGGTAGCCCAGAACTTGTTGGTCGGTAGCAACCCACTCTTCATGCTTTGGGTTGGAGACGATGACTTCCTTCTCGCCTTGCTTCTCCTTCATCGTGAGCGTGGGGGCTTGGACTGCACCCGTGAGGTAACCCTCCAGGCGCGCGCCCCTCACGACTGCAAGAATCTGCGCTTTCCAGATTGCATAATTGGCCTTGGTTAATTTCTCCGAGACGGCCTGGCCGATCAAGGGATTGACGATGGTGAAGGAAGAAGAACTCGCCATTGCCTGAGGTGGATCGAGTCTGGTTTTGTGGAGGGCTCTGATACCATGAGAAAACTCAGAGGTGCTTGGAAGCTCGCAGTTCGTCTCTGCAGCCTGCGTGTTTGATATATATAGCACTGTCGTTTACAGAGATTGGATGGTTCTAGTTACAACAAACCGAGAAGGACTAGGAGTCCAACACCTATGCAATCTAGGAGTCTTTGTTATACACGTTTGCTTAACACTCATAGCAACGGTGACGTTTGGTGCGACTTTCGCACTGCCTGGAGGCTACAGAGACGACGACCAAACCAATGGTGGCACACCTACGCTTGCTGGGAGGTACACTTTTGATGCATTCATCATGGCCATCACGTTAGCTTTCATTTGCTCCTCAATGGCTACCCTTGGCTTCTTGTACTCTGGAATTCCCATGGTTCACCTGCGCATCCGCCGTTTGCAGTACTTCACTGTATCTCTATTCTTCCTGTCGAGTTCAGTGACAAGTTTGGTTGCAGCATTTGCGTTGGCTGTGTTCATGGTTCTGGCTCCAGTTTCCCACGAGACTGCGATTGCTATCTGCGTGATCAGCCCCGCCGCTGTGCTCTACAGAAATATGGGACGCTTTGTTCAAATTTATGGGCTTGTATGGCCGTTATGTATGAGAATGGGGCTTCCGGCGTTGCTCTCATTAACCAGTGAAATTCTTACCGGCACGCTGATGGAATTTTGGTCCTTGGTACTGATCTTCAGTTGGGCTGCATACACAAGCTTTTATCGGCGCCGATGAATGGAACAGGACGCACTCACCAGGTGTTCAGGTCACGACAGAAAATAATGAAATGGATCAGATACATTGGTGACTTGCCCGTTCATCAGCATTACATTTCTTCAGGGCATTGTCTCTTTTAGAAGTACCGGTCTATCCTGTTGTGCTCGTCACTATGTAACACTTTCATTTATCACCGTATCTGCCTACAACTACTTTATCATTGTTTTGTTGAGATTTACAGCAACTTCATCTGTTTTGGAAGACTACAAACAACAATCTATCATGGCAAATAGATATATGTGATGTATAAAAATGTAAAAGAAATTAGGGCCACTTATTTGCATAGTCTGTCGATGTAGGGTCCATTTGCCTAGCTCTAGCAATAGCAAGTAGGCCTACGAGCTGAAGCCGTGGTAACAACAGTGAAGTTACCAAACAAGTTTTAGGTCAGGGGAATGTGCTAATTTCGATGCTTTTTTCAATAAATAACCAAATCCCCTTATTCCGCTGGAAAACACAAGATAAGAATATAGAGAATGCGTGCAGACCTAAGAGTTACTAGTCCACATATTTCCTGCCCAGTTCAATTCCCACCTACTACATATTGGGTAGCTTATTTGCTGATTTTTCGGAGTTTGATTTAGCAGTCTCTTGTGTTGGTTAAATCTTTAGTTTAGTTGCAATGATAGGTGATTCGTGGGAAACCAGTAGCTGAAATGAGGCGTAGTAGCGTGAATGCGTGATCAACGTAGGTAGTAATTACTTACAGGTGCGGTTCAGTTTACTAGGCCAGATCCAGCCTAATTAACATTTACAGCCCTGTAGAGGCCCACTTCCCTTTCTATTGATATTTTTGCAGTTAAGCTAAATTTCCTGGTTGTGCCAGTCCCAGCAGAGGATAGAAATCCCGTGAAATTTCGCGAAATTTTGGTGAAATGTCGGATTTTGGCTCCCTCCGAGATTCATAATCCCGACGAATAAAAAAATTATAATCAAATTGCTACAGTGATATCAGAAAAATTTACCAAAATTTCAGCAAATCTTATGCTATATTGCAACTCGTTGCCCCAAATGCTTGAGCTGCAACATTCAGTTGGGAAGAAGACTCAACCTGCAAAAAGAGAAGAATTGTAAGTGGAGCTGCTGCCTAAAATTGAACCAACAAAGAGCACAAGGACCTGCAATGATTCGTGCATTATGTACACTGTCTACATGTGGCTCCTTTTGCTCTTTGTTGACTGCTTTTAATTTTAAGATGAAACCTCTGTACATTGTCTACAAGCTGTAAATTTTAACCCATTTTGCACATCAACTTGCCAGCTACAATTTTCCCATCATCAGGTAGAAATGAGCAGTGCAGTAGCTATGTATCGGCATACAAGTTGCCTACCACGATAGTGCATACTTTGGTAACCGTAGTTTGATGAAAGAGAGCTGAAAGGATCATCTTTGAATGCTGCCCTGCAACCTGCGAAATCCATAGATATGATCACCATTCAAAGTTAAAGGTGAAAGAACATTAAAAAAAAAAAGTTTAAGCCGCATGCATCACATAGGTCGAAAGAAGTTCTATTTGTCCAAGCAAGGGAATGAGCAAGAATCGGAACATCAACAAAAAAACAAAATGTAAGTTGCATGGTACAACGATACGTGCATGTCTGCTACAACAATATTTAAGTTGCGTTGTGCAACAAAGAATAAAGAGCCCAAAAGCTCATCCCTTAAATGCTGCCCTGCAACTGGCAAGAATTCCTGGACACGATTAGTGTTCAAAGTTCAAAGTATAATTAAGCTGAAATAACTTTCGAAAAGAAAAGTTTAAGTTGCATGTATGATACAACTTAAAAAAGTTCGATTTATCTGAGTAAAGAGAATGAACAAGAATCAGACCACTAACAAAGAACAAAGTGCAAGCTACATGATGTAACGATGCATGCATGTTTGATGCAACAAAGTTAAAGCTACATGATGCAGCAAAGAACAAAGAACCAAAAGGCACATCCCCTAGATGCTACCCTGCAACCGTCGAGAACTCAACGGCACGATATCAGTTCAAATTTTAAGCTAAAATAACATTCAACACGACAAGTTTATGCTGCATGATTAACAAGAAATAAATAAAGAATATGGACGCACAAAAGCGCATGCGCGTCGTGTATATATAGAGTTCGCCTGCATAACTGAGCCGATCAACTTCTTATACATTGAGCATCGATCCAACATAGAGAGGAGGAAGTTAATTTGTTGACTGCAGTTGGTGCGGTTGATGGCGTCGAGCAAAGCAGAGCAACCTCCCGTGGAGATGGACGCCAAGCTGATGATGGCCACAGGCAGTAGCGACTGCCAGCGCTTGTTAGATGATCTTCTCAACAACGGAGATGCCACGAAGATGATGGTGGTCATGGTCTCCAGCAACCAGCTGCCTAACGCAGTGAAGCCTCCCCCGGCGGCCATGAATCCGCTACTGCTAGCATCGGCATGCTCTGGATCTTGGCAAGCACTGAGTTTCCTTCTCAACAGGAACGATGTACCCGGGCGGTCAGATGTGATGCCAACTCGAGCTTTCCTTGAGTTGCTTGAGCTCGACACCAAGGCGGGCTCGGTGAAGCAGCAAGTTTCCGATGAAGTAGAAGAAGGCATCGATCAGCTTGCATTCTCTCCAGCATTGCTTCTGGAGGGCGTCACCGTTGAGGGGGACACCGCACTCCATGCGGTGGCCACCAATATGGTGACGGTGACAACTTCCTGAGGAGTGCCGACGTCATCTACGGCAAGGCCAAGGACCTCCTGTTTGCGCAAAACAATAACGGTAACACTCCCCTGCATTGCGCTGCCAGGGCTGGGAGATCCGAAATGGTATCTCATCTCGTTGCTCTGGCCAAAGATGAGGACGAAGGTGGCAAGAGGCACAAGGAACTCCTGATAAGGACGAATGTGCGTTAGGAGACAGCCTTGCACGAAGCTGTCCGCATCGGTGATAAGGACATTGTGAAGCGGCTTATGGAGGAAGATTCGGAACTAGCATGTTTCCCCAGAGACGGTTGTTCGCCGCTGTACCAAGCCATCTTGTTGGAGAAGGGCATCATTGCAGACTCTCTACATGACAAGAGTTACGGAAATCTTTGGTACTCTGGACTAAATGGACAAAATGCGCTGCACGCTAAGGTTCTCCGAGGCACAGGTACTCATAGATGAATCTATTCCTTTAAACTTTTTTCGACACATTTATTTGTCTGTGCGTGATTGTAGATAGATAAATACGAGTTAGACTCTAATTTAAACAAGTGTCTAGTGATCTACCAGATGTTTTCTTGTTAAAAATCATCCAAATTTCTAACTATTGGATCAACCCAAAAAGACTCTAAAGCCCATTACGCAAATCAGGCCCATCAAAATACACTAATCACAGCGTACATCCAACGGTTCACATTTTGAATGATTCTTACAAACAAAAACATCCGGATGATGTTTATCAAAATCCTTTAAACAAATACAACATAGGAGTAAAATAACCATTGCCTATTCGCAAACAACCTTTGGCTGAAAGGGTAAATCTTATTTGTAATTTTAAAATTGAAACAAGACAATCTTTACAACGTGCACATTAACCTTTGAAAAATGCATGCATACAGACCAGAAGAACCCATACGTGTGTCACAGACGAGGGCCTTGAGAGCTGGCTATTGGACCGAATGGCAGGTGGGCTCACACGCAGCCCATGCAGGTGAGAAGGGAAGGCACAACATAAGCATAGGAGCAGCTGCCAGAGAACGCATCGAAGAACAGAGAAAGCTAGTACTACTCCTCTTCTTCAATTCCTCTTCTCTGCTCTTGTATCCTCTTCCCCTTTTCTCTGTGTTGATCTCTCCCAATCATCCCTCATACTTGTAATTGGTGTCCGGTGGTAGCAGGTTCATAACATTTGGTATCAGAGCAGTTCTGAATCACTCGTCTGAGTTGCAAAATCCCGGCAAGGGTTGGAGATTTTGGGCTCGCAAACGAACCTGAGAACTCCGCAAAACTTCGGTTACCAAGCCCGTTAACTCGGTTGGGTTGATTCGGAGGTCGATCTAGCGCCAAAGAAGAAAGCTTCGCAGTTTGAAGAGAAGATGTCGACATCCATGGCATCTATGGATAACCAGTTCGAGGGAATTAACACCCTCTTGAAGCAGATCCTTGATGAAGTGCATGGGGTGAAGACGGAAGTGGGGAAGGTGCGTTTGACAGTGGAGGCGGTGCGGGGACGTGTGGAGGTCTTGGAAGCGCGCCCGGGTGTCGATCAACGCACAACACTCCCAGGTAATCCTCCAATGACACCAGTGGTTCCTACAGGAGGCGTAAGCATGGGAACTTTATCATGCGAGAAAGCGGTCGAGCGGCTGGGTCTGCAAGACCAAGTCATGGGGGGCGGCGATGCGCTTGGCGTAGGAGAAGACCTCGTCGTCGTCCATGCCGTGGAGGGACGGCCGAGCGACGGAAGTTGCTACCGGAAGTCGAAGGGATGGGCGTCACGGCGGGAGCCAAAGAGCGACTCTGGCCAGCGGCTCGAATGGCTGTCCATAGCCCTCAACTCCAAGGATGGTGCGCGCCAAGTGTTTGAGGAAATGTCTCTGAGGCACGGCATTCTCATCGGCTTTGCTGATTGGCAGGGGAGTAAGTTCCTCATACTGACGCCGATGAAAGAGGAGACCGCCGACGTTGAGTGCATTCAGAAGAGGAGCACGGCCGCCACAGAGCCTGGGCTGATGAGTCATCTGCCGCCTGTGCCACCACATCCTCCGGATCCACCGCCGAGCTCTGTGAAGGCATCAAAGGTGGTGCAAGTCAAAAAGGGGTATTATCCTTGGAAGGAAGAATTGGAGTGTTTAGTCCGTGATGGGCTGCCAATGGCTTTGAGAGGAGAATTATGGCAAGCTTTTGTTGGCATGATAGTTCAAGTGATGGCTGATGCCAGGACCTCGGAGTTGGAAGAAACTGAATTCTCTAGGTACCACTCTGGTGTGAAGCACGGTGCTATTGCCAGTATATGTGGTTATCCAAGAAAAAGCAATAGAGAGGAGCTCAGTGTATTTCCAAGGAAATTTGTTGTGCTCTCTCCAGGTCTCCTTATGATGCCCCAGCAGAAGAGCGAAGGAAGTGCAGTACCTACGCTACGGGCGCCAGGAATGGGTAGGAATATTGAGAAGTATGTTTTGAGAAACCAGGAAGCTCGATATCGTCCACAATACCTTGATCTTATGGAAAACCCTGATGTGAGGCATATCTTTTTGGAGGTGAAGCCTCCAATGATGAACATGATTGCGGGTGGTGCAGCTGCAAGGCCTTTGGTCACACACCACAAGGAACTAAACATGACGCTTTGTATGCGCGTTGCACCTGAGCTTTATCTGAAGGAATCGGTTGTTTGGGGATTGGACCGTGTTTATGGAAGTGGAAAGCAATTCAGGAATGAAAGGATTGATTTAACACACAATCCTGAATTCACAACATGTGAAATTCATATGGCTTATGCAGAATACAATGACTTGATGAAGCTTACAGAAATCATGTTAGCTGGTAGGGTTAAGGAGCTGACTGGTGGCTACAAGATAAAATATCATGCAAATGGAGTTGAGAAACCACCAATAGCGATTGATTTCACACCTCCCCAGACGACATCTCGGTTGCTTGACACGCTGATTGGCCATTCCTTGGAGGAGATTTGTGTGAATCCAACTTTCATGATCAACCAACCAGAGATAATGAGTCCATTGGCAAAGTGGCATAGGTTCCAACCTGGATTGACCGAGAGGTTTGAGCTCTTTGTTAACAACATGGAAGATTTAGAAAATACTATCAAAATGATGCTGTTTCAGCATACACTCGTCTGTATCGATGTTATTGAAGAAGGTATAGTTTCAGAACCCAGGGCTGGGCTTCGAAAGGACGCCATTGCTTTCCAGGACCTCATTTTCTCAGGTACATGTAAAGGCTAGGTTCATGCATTTTTTTCACCACGTGCTATGTCACAGATTGCTGGGATTACAGACATAGGATTGGTGCCTAGGAAGGTAGCTAAAGTTGCCATTGTTGGTGGTGGATTTATGGGTTCTGGAAGTGCAACTGCACTGATACTGAGCCATTATCTTGTCATACTAAGAGACGAAAATGAGAAATTCCTCAACGCAGCAGTTCACCTGGATTACTTTGGTCAGATTGCTGAGAGACTTAATGTCCAAGTTAGTGATGTAAAGACTGCTGTTATCTGGGGTAATCATTCGTCCATTCAGTGTCCGGATGTTAACCATGCCACTGTGAAGATTCCCTGGGGAGAGAAGCCTGTTAATGAACTTGTTCCAGATCATCAATGGCAAAAGGTAGAGTTCATCACTACTGTCCAGCAGCGGGGTGCTGCAATCATCAAAGCAAGGAAGCTCTCCAGTGCGCTCTCTGCTGCCAGCTCTGCTTGTGATCACACCCGTGATTGGATTATTCTGGGAATCCCTGAGGGAACAGGCTGTGGGCAAAGTGCTTCCTGCTCTCAATGGAAGACGCCACCATCACCATCGGGGCTCCTCACCTGCGTCGGTTCATTGTCCAAGGTTGTGCCTCAGCAGTCCTCGGTTTGCTATCATCGGCTTGGGGACAAGCCGAAATTCAAGGAGGGAGGAATGTCACAGACGAGGGCCTTGAGAGCTGGCTATTGGACCGAACGGCAGGTGGGCTCACACGCAGCCCATGCAGGTGAGAAGGGAAGGCACAACATAAGCATAGGAGTAGCTGCCAGAGAACGCATCGAAGAACAGAGAAAGCTAGTACTACTCCTCTTCTTCAATTCCTCTTCTCTGCTCTTGTAGTCTTGTATCCTCTTCCCCTTTTCTCTGTGTTGATCTCTCCCAATCATCCCTCATACTTGTAATTGGTGTCCGGTGGTAGCAGGTTCATAACAACGTGATTCCCACGCATGATGTCTATGGACCACACCGATATCACCCGAAACAGGAAATTTTGGAATTTTGTTTTTGAAATTTTTGTTTGAATTCTTTTGAATCTCAAATTTGATTTTTTTATGAAAAAGGGAGAAAACAAAAAATTGGCAATTTAGGCACTCAAACTCAAGACCTTACAAGGTATCAACATCTAGCACCAGGTAAGATATACATTTGATATATAGAAAGGTTGCGTTTATTTTCATACATAAAGTCAAAAATTCAACCGAGAACGAAATTTTCTCCTACCAGGGGGGCGATGACAAGACCGAAATTTGCTGAATTTAAATATAATTTCACTGAAATTGATAACCCTGGTGTATAGCAGGGCCGATCAAACAGAGCATTAAGAAATCAATCTCAGTTATATGAAACTTTAGAACAGGAATACCAAAATATCAGATACACAATTCTTGACTTGGTCCATGATCAAAGGAAATATGTTTATCTATATAAGTATAAATTTCTGGGGAAATTAAATGTAACTCGTTAGCTTTGAGGGCTAGAAATCTATCAATTATACGAAAAGATGATGATAGATCATTCGCAACTGCTAACAAAAAAGATAAATATGCTAGAATTTCTCATATAAAAGGAAAATATCTAGCCATTAATTTGAAGGACCCTTATTTTAAAGGCTTAGATTTGACAGCTGGCTCAGAGATACAAGTATTTGAAATAATTCTAAAAAAGATAAACATCTGGCCTTAAATTTTGAAGGTTTATATTTGCTAGTTGTCTTAGAGATATATTATTTTGAAAAAAGGAGAAAAGTAGCACTAGCACCACTTATAAGTCAAAAGTTCACAGTATGTAAATCTGCCAGAGGGCCACCTTCCAATCCTTTCTTCCGCATTGACAAAGATTTTAATTTGTTCCGCATTCATAATTGTCAAAGAATATATATATATATATATATATATATATATATATATATATATATATATATATATATATATATATATATATACACTGTGTAATTATGCGGACCAATTGACTAGTTCTTATAAGAAAACATGAAAGGACAAAAAAATTCTCTTAGTCACCATGAGAAAAAGAGAACGATCTACATGGGGCTAGATTTTAATGATGCATGTTAAAAGATATAGATACTAGGTACTATAGTTGTATAACTAATACAGCTATAATTTTCAATCATATGCATTTGAGTTGTATAGGAAATACAATTATGTTTGAAATCTTTAACTGCACAATTGCACGAACAATTATGCTAGTTCTTAGGGGAAGAAAATAACTGTGGCCAAATCACAACCATTAGGTGTTATATTGAACCTATTTATTAAACATAAAAGGTAACAAGGAATCCTAATAAATAAAAAATGATCTCCTTATGGTGTACTCGAGTTAGATTTGACATTTTTTGCATATAACTTGAATTAGAGTTGTGATAGATTGGAACTATATAGTGTACAGGACAATGCCACATATGTACACGGGCCAATAGATTTTAGTTCAAAAAAAAAACATCTGTGCACGTGAAAAGTTTGGTACAAGTACATCAGTACAAGACATAAATAATCTTATTTGGCTAAATGATGGAAGTGAAGCCTAGGACTATACATGCATCGATAATTAATATGATCTCATAGGGACGATGCAAGGTACTTTGCAGGGGAAAAAACATTCGAGGAGGTAATCTTAATTCCCCTGTTCTGGTTGTAAATTCGATCGAATTATATAAGTTCTTGCTCTTCATAGTTTTTTTTTAAAAAGGAAGATTTTATTAATTTCAAGACCATTACATCGAGAAGATACAAGTTCTTGAAATTTCTCCCGGCCTCTACTTAGCAAGAAGCACACAGCCCAGAAATCACAAAACACACACACACACACATTATCGACTATCAATCCGAAGACTACACTGCCACCCATGCACCTGGGTAAAAAAGTCCTTGGCCACCTGCAGCAATCGATGCGAAACCTCCACCATAATAATTCGCAAATCCGGCTTCTGAAGCACAGTCCATGTACGTAGCCAATGGGAAGTAGCATAAATAACCTGCAAAGGGGAAGAGTTGGATTTCCTTTCAAAGACTATAACATTCCTGCTTAACCAAAAAGACCAACAAATAGTTGCAGCCCCTATTAAAGCAACATTTTTAAGATCCTTCGGAAAACAAACAAGCCAACTTCCAAACATATTAGAAACACTAATAGGTCTAACAATGCCCCAAGCTAAATACAAAAAACCCCAAACCATACAAGCAAATCGACAATCAAATAAAAGGTGCCTAATTGTCTCCATTTTGTGACAAAAGCAACAAATTTGACTACCCTGCCAATTACGTTTCGCTAAATTGTCCTTGGTCAGAATAACTCCTCTTCTAAGATACCACAAAAACATTTTAATTTTCAGTGGGGCTTTTAACTTCCATAAGTGCTTGTTAAATTAGGAACATCACTTTTAATCAGCGCTAGGTAATGAGACTACACCGAAAATTGTCCAGATTGATACAATTTCCAGCGAAATTCATCCTCATCCTGTGTTAAATGTACATTGGTAATACGTGAAAGCAAATCATTCCATACCACCAACTTAGGACCAATCAATGATCGTCTCCATGATACGTTTGGTTAAGGGGACGTGAGAACTGCAGCAATGGTTGAGTATTTCATCCTTGCGACGCTATATAACCCAGGATATTGATCTTTGAAAGCGCAACTTCCAAGCCAAATATCTTTCCAGAATCTTACCTGTGATCCATTATTGATTTTGAAGGTTCCAAAACGAAGAAAATCTCGTTTTACCTTCATCAAACTTGATCAGAAATGTGAGTCGCCTGGTTTCCACTCAACCTGTACTAATGGTTTAGAGCCAAGATATTTATTTCTAAGAAGCTACTGCCAAGTACCATCTGATGATAAAAGCTTAAACAACTATTTACTCAGAAGAGCGATGTTCTTAACCTTTAAGTCGTGAATCCCCAGACCCCCTTGATCTTTGGGTTGGCATAGAATACTCCATTTGGCAAGGTGATATTTTCTTTTCCCCTCATCACCTTGCCAAAAGAAACGAGAACGGAAATAATCAAGTTTTCGAAGAAACCCTTTAGGAATCTCGAAAAAGGACATCATGTACATTGGAAGACTACTCATCACTGAATTTATAAGAGTAAGTCTGCCACCAACTGAGAGGTGTTTCCCCTTCCAACCGCTAAGTCTCTTTTCGAATCTCTCTTCCACCTTTTTCCAATCTGAATTTCGCAATTTCTTAAAATGGATAGGAATTCCTAAATACTTGAGAGGGAATTCCCCTTGCTTACAACCGAAGAGATCTAAATACTGCTCTAAAGAATCCTGGGCTTTACCAAGGCAGATTAACTCACTTTTATGGAAATTTATTTTGAGACCCGAGATTTGCTCAAATGCACAAAGCAATAACTTCATGTTACGAGCTTTATCTAGATTATTTTCCATAAATAAGATTGTGTCATCTGCATATTGTAAGATAGATAAGCCTCCATCAACCAAATGCGGCACTACTCCACCAATTTGTCGCTGTTCCTTAGCTCTACTTATCAAAACTGCCAACATATTGACGACAATATTAAACAATAGCGGGGACAAAGGATCACCTTAACGAAGACCTTTTCTCGTTTGGAAAAAACGACCCACTTCATCATTTACATTAACCGCCACACTACCTCCCGAAATGAAAGACTTAATCCAAGAAATCCACTTAGATGAGAAAGCTTTCATTCGGATGGTCTGAAACAGGAAAGGCCATTTAACCTTGTCATAAGCTTTCTCAAAATCAATCTTAAAGATAACCCCACTCATTTTTTGTCTATGCATTTCGTGAATAGTTTCATGCAGGATCACTACAACACGTCGGGCTTCCGATGGCGCCTATAAATGCCTTTAAAACCTTATAAATGCCTTAAAAAGATTTTAGATGGCGTTTACATGGCGTCAAGAAAAGTAATTGGCGGCGCTTAATTATCCACAGCGTTTATAAGTGCCGTGGAAGACTCTAACCCGGCGTTTATAAGTGCCGAGGTTCTCTCTATTTATGGCGTTTACAAGCGCTGGGGATCCCTCTATTCGTGGCATTTAAAATCACAGGTGCACAATGACTTCCCAGGAGGTCACCCATCTTATTACTACTCTTGTCCAAGCACGCTTAACTTCAGGAGGTCACCCATCTTATTACTACTCTTGTCCAAACACGCTTAACTTCAGAGTTTTTATAAGATCTAGTACTTTAGTGGTGGTATGATCACATCTGATATATAATGCATCCCTCCTCCCCTTAACCCCGTTAAAGACCTGAACACCGATTTTCAATTATTTCAAATTAGCAAACTATTGAGGTAATTAGCAAAATCATCATATGATAAGATCTCCAATTATATTCTTTTGGGCACTAATTCTAGTTTGCAAATATGAAATCCGAGCATATTTTTTAAATAGACATAACTTTTGACTTGTACCTCGAATCAGGGCGTTCTTTGGCTCATTGGAAAGATAACGAAAAGTAGCATCTGAAATTGATAAGTGTCACAAAATCATATGGTCGAAAAATTTTGAATTTTCAAACAAAATATCAACAAAAATTGAATTTTCGGATAAAATTTGAAATTTTAGACAAAATATCATCGAAAATGAAATATTTGGACAGAAATTATTGCAAATGGAATATTAGTTTTAATTATTTCAAATATAATATTATTTAATTTCAATTCTTTCAAATTCCCCGGTGTGGTATTCACGTTTATAAACGTCGTGGTAGAGTCTACCACGGCGCTTATAAACGCCGAATTCCACTCTATACCCGCTTATAAGCATGTGGAAGACTCTAACCCGGCTTATAAACGCTGGTATAGAGGAAATTCCGCCGTTTATAAGCGCCGGAAACAGAACCGGCGTTTATAAATGCCGGTATAGAGTGGAATTCCCCGACGTTTATAAGTGCCATGGAAGACTCTAACCCGGCGTTTATAAATGTCGGTATAGAGTGGAATTCCCTGGCATTTATAAGCGTCGTGGTAGACTCTAACCCGGCGTTTATAGACACCGGGGAATTAAATGCCTCGAATAATAAAAAACGCCGGCTTTAGCCTTATTAGGGGCGTTTATATTAAACGCCGGGAAATCCATGTTATCTTGTAGTGGATGACAACCCCTTCTTGAATGTTTCGACCAGGCAAGAAAGATGTTTGTGTTGGACCAACTACGTTGTCCGCAACCAAGTTCAATCTGTTTGTAGCCACCTTAGTAAAAATTTTGAAACTTACGTTTAGGAGGCATATTGGTCTGTATTGCTGTATAATATTCGCTTCCTGAACTTTGGGAATAAGAGAAATTATTCCAAAATTCAGGCTAAAAAGAGGTATGTCTCCAGAGTGAAGCTCCTGGAACATGATCAAAAGATCGCCTTTAATAGTATCCCAGAATTTCTGATAAAATTCCGCAGGGAAACCATCTGGGCCAGGGGCTTTGTTATGTTCCATCTGGAAAATAGCATCTCTAACTTCTTTCTCAGTGAACTGAGCAGTCAGAAACACATTTTCCTCCTGAGAAACTTGCGGCATATCGTGATTGTTTTCCTCATCGAGATCTAACAGACCCTCCTCTGGATCCCCAAAAAGTTCTTTATAAAACTTGGTGATGTAACTTTTAAGGTTCGCTTGCCCCTCAATCTTACTGTCCTCATGGTCCAGAGAATAGATTCGTTTCTTTCGATATTTACCGTTGGCAATCATATGAAAGTATCTAGTGTTGTTATCGCCAAGAAGACATTTTTCACCTTTGCCCACTGATAATATTTAATCTCTTCCTCTCTAAGAAGACTGGCCAGGTGCTCTTCATAGTTGTTGCGTTTATCATGTTGATTAGTTTTAACACAAGCCTTTATGCAGCGCTTACAAGAAGGTTAATGGAATGGAACAAGGATCTTACCACACAAAGGGATGAAAATGGGAGTACGCCTCTCCACTTTGCCGCAGCTGCTCTGCAGCCGCCAAGGCCTCTATACTTTGCCAGAGCTGCTCTGCAGCCGCTCACGCAGCCACTGGAATGGAACGAGGACCTTACACAAAAGATATTGGAAGCTAACCCAGTTGCACTGTATCAGTCGGACCACTATGGATTATTTCCCATACACGTTGCTGCCTCTGTTGGTGCTAAAGGGGCCGTTGCCATGTTCCTTGAGAAGTCACTCAGTTGTGGCTGTTTGCGTGACGCTAAGGGAAGGACATTCCTTCATGTTGCTGTTGAGAAATCCCAAGAGTCCATAGTTTCTTTTGCTTGTGGAAATCGATTGCTTACATGGATCTTGAATATGCAAGACAATGATGGGAACACTGCATTGCACCTTGCTGTCCAGTCTGAGAGGCTTAGATTGTTTTGGCCTCTATTTGAGAATCGGCAATTAAGTACACTTGAATTTAACAAATAAAAAGGGGCAAACTCCTCTAGATATGTCAAAGTTCAATATAACCCACCGTTTTGATACGGTAATCTGCTGTAGCTCTCGTTATATTTTTAAGCATAGCCCTTAAAAGCGAAAGAAGGTTTGCAAGGTTTAATTTCTCCTATTTATTTTTCTATATTGCAGGGCCCTAAAGCAACAATACATTATGCACTCGTAGGTGCAGGTGCTCTAAATGGTGGTTGTCGCTATGATCTTTTTCAAGAGAAGTATACTGACCAAGTAAAATTTGATGAAAGAGAAGAATCAGAGAAGTTGAAAGATTCAACGCAAACTTTTTGTATTACAGCGGTTCTAATAGCAACAGTGGCGTTTGGTGCAATTTTCGCCCCACCCGGGGGTTACAGAGCCGATGATCACCAAAGAGAAGGAACACCAACGCTTGTTGGGAGGTATGCTTTGATGCATTCATAATGGCCAACTCATTGGCTTTCATCCTTTCCACGACAGCTCCTATCTTTTTCATGCGTTCTGGATCTGCTATGAATGACTTGCCGATTCGCCGAGCTTCTTTTGCCATGGCCTCCATGATCTTGAAGTCTTCGGTTATAAGTCTGGTTGTTGCCTTTACACTAGCTATGGATATAATGTTAGCTACAATTGCTCACAATACCGCCGTTTTGATGATATGTGCCATAAGCCTTATGGTTGTGGTATACGACAACATTGAATTGTTCCAAAGGTGGAGGTTTTTTCTACCAACTTTACGTGTCAGAAGGGGGATATTTTTCACACTAGTACACTTGGCAACGTCTGCCAGGACCCTTGTGTTGACTACATTAGTGCCCCTGGAGATTATTTTTGCTTTGGCCTTCCCTTCAAAGTACCACCACGATTCAAAATAGAACTACGGATACAAACCACCGGCACCGTTGGCTTGAAGAGGCGCAAATATTATGTGCTGACGGTGGACCGGTATGAAATAAGCCAATATTTTCCCTTTGTTTTTTTAAATTTTGAGTGGAATTTTTTCCTCTTTCTGAGCGAGGGTGTTCTCACTCTTCTGTTTTCATTTGGTCAAATATGGTACTAGTTTTCTTGTTCCAGATTTGTTGTGCTCATAATTATGTAACGGTGGTTATTGTATTTTTTCTGTAACACTGTTTAATTCTACTGTGTGACTGATAAATGTGATTCGTGTAAGGCTTGTATAAATTTACTACCAGCAATCTCCCGTACCTGGCTAAAAGATTGGTAAAAAATATGAAGCTACTTCTATTCTAGGTACAAAAATATTTGCCTAGAATAAGTGATATAGCTGGTAATTCAACTGTGCTTATCTGTGTTAATGGACTAACCTAGCTCGCAAGTGAACTCGAGTGCAAATTGACAACGCAATCACCATCGTCTGTAGAAAACAAAAGGAGAATCCTAGCTAGAGGAAGCCCTCACACGAATGACACAAAAATAAAATTGACCGTGCGTGTTGTTCTTAATGGGCCGTTGCATAAATACTTTTGTGCGAAGGTGACTGGCCCTGTTTGTTTCAGCTTTTGATTCTAGATTCTGACTCCAAAAGCAGAATTAAAAACAAACAACCTGATTCTAGAATCTGATTCTCACAATCCAGCCTACCCATATACACTAGAATCCACAATCCACTTTATTTGTGCTTTTGGATTTCAGCTTTTGGAGAATCAGCTTCTCTACAACCACAATCCAGAATCAGCTTTTAGAGAATCCAAAGCTGAAACAAACAGGGCCTAAAGGATGATCGAGTCGTGGACAACGTTGAAATGCCTGAGTAGCTCTACTTGACGCTCCAGCCATTCGCGTGCTAGTGGCATTCAAACATGGGAATTCCCCCTATATTATTTCACGGGAATTGAGTATGTTTGTTAAATTTCACTCTACTTCTATAAAATTCCAACTTTCGAAACAGCCCATAGCAGTTCTCGTTTGAAATGTTTCTTTTGACGAAGTGAGAATAGATCATGCAATCCTGAGGAATAGTATAAGTTGGTGATGGTATGACCAAGCCATCCTCAGTAGTCAGTACCATAAATTCAATTAAAAAAACGAAGGTTTGAATTATCCCTCCAAAATCGTAGCATGATCCAATGATACAATGATAAAGCAACCTAGAGGTGGTTCCTTGCACCAAACGCACCTTATATAGGGAGTATTGATCAAACGAATGATTTCTTCTCCATCAAGTTAATTTAGGCTTTTCCGGAAGCAGCAGTTCACCACTACTTGATGGGAAAAAAGAAGAAGAGTACACCAAAAAGTTAGGTCCTCTGTACTAATTATTGTCCCCAAACATTCACGAAATTCTTCATTTGAAATAACCGCAGAACTTTATATTTTTACTCCCTTCATCCATGTTTATAAGACTTACTTTTTAATGATCTTATTCATAAATATAAGGTTTTTACATAGATTTAATGTGGTTTTTTTCTTTTATAACCATATTTATTTTCCCTCATACCTTTATCAATTTCAACGTAATTTTAATAATTGTGTAGAGTTAAAATACACCTTAATTTTTTGTACGGAGAAGGGAGTAGAACACAAAAGAATGAAACATTAACGTTAATGATGTGTTGACCTCAACTACAGGGTATACGTGTAGTTTAGTAATCTTGACTTCCGTGCAGTTCCTTCTTCTCATCTCAAAAAGGGCGCACAGGGAGGTGGCGGCTGGTTTATCGGGCACGGTTCCTAGGCGCCTAGCGGCACTGCTCACGCGTAAGAGCATGTACAACAGTTAGACAGCTGCTATTTATATAGTATCACATCAATATTTTAGTCCTACGTAGACACAATTAAATGAGCAGAGAGAAGAGGATCGTCTTCTCGCGAGGCGACGGCATCGCTCGTGCTCCGAGGCATAGCGACGCCCATTCTCCACCTTTGTACGATGCTTTATCTCCCGGCGATGGCTTCCGCGGATCCAGTGCGGTGGGCGCGCGAAAGAAAGATGGCGGCAAAATTCTCTCCGTGTGCGCCAACTCCAGCCCTTAAATCCTTCGCCTCCCCCATTCTCCATCTCTTCCCCCATTTCGCGGCGGACAACCTCAGCAGTCGGACGGCCCTGCATTTCGCGGCGGCCGGAGGGCACGTGAAGTGCGTCTGAATACTGCTGGCGGGCGCCAACGGCGACAGAGACAGGTAAGCATTGGGTTCGGGTGGAACATTTCCATTGGCGCTGATTTTCCCGTCATGGCCAGGTAAGGTGTTCTTGATCGTTGCTTAAATAATTGATTGCAGTACACCATTTGCCCCCAACTGGATGAGATGGAGGACGAATCGCAAGATCCAGCCGCGCCGCAGGTGCGCACGGGCATGGAGGCGGCGGAGCAGAGGGGCGCGGCGGCGGCGGCGAAGCGGAGGGGCGCCGAGGCGGCGGAGCGGAGGGGCGCTGCGGATGAACAAGTTCCAACTTCCCAGAGACGGGAGAAGAAGCCAATTTTACCCACTGATGAACAATGTGCTTGCAGTGCGCTCAACATCTGTAATGTTATAATCGACAAACAACGAGCAACAGATAAGTGGAGCACAGTATATATTTGTTGAATCAACTGACCTTAGCAATTGAAGGAAAGAGAAAGTTGGTCCTCTGCATATGCAGAAAAGGAGAAGTTTTGTGAATTTACCACCAATAGCTAGCAATGCAGGCAGCTTGAATGATCTAGCCAATTACTTTACTGCTCGCCAGAAAAAAACATCTTTGGCATGTGACTGAGCTAGCTAGTAGAGCACTGGAAAGCTTGTAATTCTGGAAAGCTTGATTAATCTTTTGTTTGTATTAGTGATCAAGCTATTACATTCAATTTTTGTTCAACCATCAAGGATTAGTTAGAGTCTATTTTTTCTTTAGTAGTATGCTGCTTTGTGTTTTCATCAGAATAAGATACTCAATCTTGATGCCTGATTACAATTTCAGGACTACCTTTTATGTTTGTATTAGTTATCGGTTAGCATCTATTTTTTCTTTAGTAGTCTGCTGCTTTGTGTTTTCATTTCTTCATCTATTTTTGCAGGGACAACAACCCACATCCCCCTGGTGGATTTTTGAGCATGTTTAATAAGCAGCCGTAAGAATCTCTAGATTGCAATTTCATTCAAGCTTGTAAAGCTCATATCAGTGTTTGTGATTTGTGAATCATTTTGTTTCTAGCTGATGGTGATATTTGAGTTTGGTAATGTTGGTCTGTGTGTGCAGTGTATATATGCTGTTCAAAAGGAAGGCCATAATGTCATGGGGCCCTGTGATGGCTGTAGATGGCCTAATGCCTCCACCCTTAGAAAATCAATAAGATGGTTGAAAGAAAATATTCAAATTGCATTTGATGAGCAATACCAGGTGGATGAAGGGCTTAAATTACTTTGCAGTCAATTGCTCATCAAATTGCTTTGGCATCTGGATTTGCAATTTATTTTAGGAAGATCTGGATTTGCAATTGCACTTCAGTTAGATTTTAAATGTTTTATTTGCTAATGAGCAAGCCTATTTACATCACTGCCATATGTTTAAATAACTTTGCAGTTCATTGCTCATCAAATTGCTCCGGCACCTGGATTTGCAATTGCATTTCATTTAGATTTTAAATGTTTTATTTGCTAATGAGCAAGCCTATTTACATCACTGCCATATGTTTACGAAGGACAAATAGAATATTGTGGAGGTTTTTCCTGCAAGGAAATTGTCTAAAATCAAGGGGCACTCACTTAGTTTGTCTGGTCCTGATGGCTCCCACACAACAATTGAGCTTCTGAATTGCACAGTCTTCGCTGTTTCTGCATCAAGTATGCCCTCACGCAAATGGTCGGTACTATATACAAACCAAAATAATTACTGTCATAAAGGAATCAGCATTTATCTCTTTCCAGGTGTACATATAGTAGTTAGTCAAATTTGATCATGCACTGTGGAGTATCAAACAAATTCAGAAGGACATTTGATTAATAACATGGAATGCTTTGATTTCAAGGTAGATGTTAGGATCCGCTGCGCTCCTGCCATCTCATGGCCCGCAGTGATCCGGCTCCCCCCGAGACCAAACACCTGATCTCGGCCCAGGTCTCCCACATCCATTGGCCCAACCAGAGCCACAACCAAGGTCCCGCCCAACTCAACCCAAAAGACTAGCTCGATGGGTGAGGGATGCCCCACCTTATATGTTGTGCTCCCCCACAATCAATTACCGATGTGGGACTAAACCCAACAATCTCCCCCGTCACACATCGGGCCCAACAATCTCTCCCGTGACATCAAGCCCATGTCACCCTGAGACTTGTTTTCAAGGCTCCCCCATAACCATGCGACCCTGGAGACGTTCCGGGTTTCAAACCTGGCTCTGATACCACTTGTTGGGATCCGCTGCGCTCCTGCCATCTCATGGCCCGCAGTGATCCGGCTCCCCCCGAGACCAAACACCTGATCTCGGCCCAGGTCTCCCACATCCATTGGCCCAACCAGAGCCACAACCAAGGTCCTGGCCCAACTCAACCCAAAAGACTAGCCTGATGGGTGAGGGATGCCCCACCTTATATGTTGTGCTCCCCCACAATCAATTACCGATGTGGGACTAAACCCAACAATCTCCCCCGTCACACATCGGGCCCAACAATCTCTCCCGTGACATCAAGCCCATGTCACCCCGAGACTTGTTTTCAAGGCTCCCCCACAACCGTGCGACCCTAGAGACGTTCCGGGTTTCAGACCATGGCTCTGATACCACTTGTTGGGGCCGCTGCGCTTCTGCCATCTCATGGCCCGCAGTGATCCGGCTCCCGCCGAGACCAACACCTGGTCTCGGCCCAGGTCTCCCACATCCATTGGCCCAACCAGAGCCACAACCAAGGTCCTGGCCCAACTCAACCCAAAAGACTAGCCTGATGGGTGAGGGATGCCCCACCTTATATGTTGTGCTCCCCCACAATCAATTACCGATGTGGGACTAAACCCAACAGTAGATCATGTATTTATACATGTTGCAATCAACTAAAGGTTTAAGTACATCAATTTTGTTCCTTGAAGGAACTCCTACAGGAATGAATCTATTCTAGAATTTATAACTGCTTGTCAAGCAACTTTCTGTGCCTTTCACTAAGCTGTTTTAAGACTGCTGGTAGGATAATTTACTTGTATACTTCAGTCTATATGTAACTCTGCTACTGTTGCTTACTTCAGGGCTAAGAGGTATCCTATAAAATTGGAAAGCAAGGAATCTGAGATTTACAATGGAAGCAAGGTTTGCTATCTGTATGCTGAAACTTCCTGGGAGAAGGAATCATGGTGTAAAGCACTTCGTCTTGCAGCTACTGCTGACAAAGAGAAATTGAATTGGCATGCCAAGTTGAGCGAAGAGTTCTGTAATTATATATCATCATTAAATTTTGAATACCCATGTTTCCTGAAGACTGATGGATCCTCCAAAGTGCGCCTTTTCCTCAAACCAGAGAGCAAAGCTTTTGAAGATCCAGAACCAGAGAGCAAAGCTTTTGCTCAAATGCTTCAAAAGAACTATGCTTTTAGCATGTTTCCATTCTGTTTTGAGCCGAGCTAGTGCCATGATCATCCGAGTCTGTAGTCCATGTCTTTGCTATTCATCTCATTTATGCTTGATCGCATTTGTATCAAAGAGGCAATAAAATGGTACATATTTATGCTTGATCATGAATGTTGTAACATCCCGAAAATTTCAAAAATAGTAAAAATAAAAATTTAGAATTTTAAAAATGGAATTGGGTAAACATTTTAACTAAAACCAAGATTTTCATTTTAAATATTATCCTTTTCTTCATTTTCTAGTTTGTCAATCAAAAGAAAAAGAACAAGTTGCTATATTAAAACTTTTGGTCCAAAATAAACAAACTTTGAAAATGAGTTGAGAGGGTAATCTTACATTGAATTCCATCTTTTCTAAAACAATTCCAACCATATTAATTATTCTTGAATTTTGGGTTAAAAAGAAAAATCAATAAATGAAATTGGTAAAGGAGTAAAAGTAAAATGCCAGAAAAAAATGCCATTAAACTATAGGAATTCTCCACCACATCTTTTCGGCTGTCCAAAGATTTTAATGAGCAAGGTAAAGAAGTAAATAATAAAGTAACATGTTTCAACTTCAAAATAGTGACATGACAGAATTCTTCAAAAATAATAAGAGCTTATATCTCACTGAGAATTTTATCATGTCTTCCTCATAACATACTTAACTCATGGTAAAAATATCAAAAACTAATAATTACTATTATTGCTGTTAAAAATTCAAAAACAGATATCACCTAAATCCAAAATCTGTAATGTCAGAATTTTTATTAAATAATGGAGTAAAGTTTTGAGCTGAAAATTTTACAGAAACATCCTTAGCTCAAATTCATTTGAAAAACAATGTTTCAGAAATAATAGACTTTATTTACTCTTAAAGAAAAATCAAAAACAGAAACAAGGATTTGGAGCAGTCAGTCTTTTAATTGCCAAATCCAACACCTTAATGAAACTCAAAGAAAATTCAAACAACATGCTATAGAAAATAATTTTGTAAAATACTAGAGACCAAAACATGAATAAAAATCAATTTTGCAGAATTTTGGCACACCATTTTCAGAGCTTAAAAATTCAAAAACAGATTGAAAATCAGCCAAGTTTGATGAATTACTGTTCTCAAATGACAATAGATATTGAGATGAAACCAAAGAAAATGGAAAGTAGATCTTCTAGGCTGCCTACTAAAAAATGTGCAGAATTTTTCATCTGAGTTATCACCCCTTACCAAGTCTGCCCAAATGACATGTCAATTCAGCACCTAAAATCGTTCAACTGCTGTACATCACCGATTCACTCGATGAATCCTCGGGCTAAGCCTCCGCAGGTGGTCCCAAGACGCACCTGGGCCCACTGGCCAGCCCCTCCTCCTTCTCTCCTCCCTCTCTCTCTCCCTCTCCGCCGAAGCGCCGCCATGGCACAACTTCCGTCGCTGCTTGCGCCAGCCAGCTTTTCTTGTGCCACGCTGGTCAAGCCGACATGATCTTTCACCAAGACGCCCACGCTTCACCTCGTGAGCTCCGCTATGCTCAATAAAGCCAGCCAAGCCTCACTTCACTCCCTTTGCTCGCTCTTTGTTGCTCACTCATTGAAGTCATCCGCCGAGCAGCAAGACCGAGCCAGCAATCCTTCAGCGAGCACTCAGTGAAGCATCGCTTGTTCCATTCTCAAGATAGCCTTTGCTCACCTCCGACCATTTCCTTTTCCCTTGCATGCAGCCGAAGTCTGCACAAGCGAGCACCAAGCCGAAGCCATCCTCTTCTTCTCTTCTTGCCGGTGAGCCGGCCTCCACTAAGCTTTGTGGCAAAGAAGACTCAGTGAGCAGGGCCGGACTCAATCCTTGCCGGAGCTGCTGCTCCATCTCCTGATGTGTTTCCTCGCCTTGCATGCAGCCAAGCCGACTCCAAGAACCTTCCCAATGAGCTCATCTTCCCCGCACTCCTCACTTGATTCGCCAAGTTCCGAGCAGCGCCATTGTTGGACTTTTGGAGCTCTAGGGTTCGTATTGGTGAGCCTAAGTAAATAAGCTTGAGACCTTGTCACAAGAAACACAATGGAGCAGTGGTTAATTCACCAGTGTTGTACTCAGGAGGTCCTGCGTTCGATCCTCACATCTGCACTTAGTTTTTTTTTCTTATTTTTGCTTTGCTCAATGAAACACTTATAACTTTTGCTGTGAAACTCCGATTAATGCAAACTCAATTCCTAATTTTGAGTTAGTCAGTAGGGATTCAGAATATGCAATAAAAAGTTACACGTTGCTTGCTGCAAAAACTTTTAATTAGGAGTTGAATGAAAGCCATGATTTAAGTATTATGAAGGAACTATGATAATCCTAGCTCTAAAAATTGTGAAATAAATCTAGCATGCTCCTGCAATCTCAAATGTCCCATTTCTGTAAAAAGATTTAGGATTAAATGTGTTTTGCATCAAAAAGTTGATTGTGCCAAGCCTTAATATCATGCAAGATTCAAATAGTTAAAATATGGATTAAATGGACTCAAAAATTGGTGAAACCAGTTTGGATGCAATCTTGGGTTTGTATAGATCACCAGTATATAAAAACATTTAAGTTTCACCTTGGTTTGCCATATTTTCTCACTAATCAAACAAGCGATCGGTAAAACGGACGATTGGCCGAAGCGTCCGCAAAAGAACCCCAAACTCGATAAAACCAAATGCTATAACCCTAAAATGTCATAAAATTGTTTGATGTGGGAAAATGGTATCATAATGAACAATTTTGAGTTAGGTCATATTACGTCGCAATGAACTTCGGTATGAAAAACATCTTTAACGAAGGTGAAAAATCATGAAAACAACTTTAAAACACTCTTAGGGTTACCCTCAGCTTATCCCTGAAAAATGGTTAGATTATCCCATAAGGTGTGATCGCAATCGAAGAATGAAAACTGGACCATAACTACGCGAATAATGTGGTCATATAAGCCTTTTTGGCAACCCGTAAAATATCTTATATACATCAAAAATAGAGAAAGAATAGCTGAGTAACATTCTATGATACTTATACTACCATGTTCTGGAAAAATATTTCATTTATAACCTTCTTATCATATAAAACTAATTGCTGCAAATACCTTAAGTGACCACAAACTGCACATTTTCAGAATCACTTAAGCACTTTCGGTGGCTTGTAAAATTACTCGGCCAAACATAAAATTTTGGGGAAATGGTCCAGAATCATACCCCAGTATATGAACAACCAAATTATGTCAACATATCTTAATTACTACTTACTTATCAAATAAATTATGTTAACGCAAAGCCCTAAATGATAACATTGTCGAACCGTTTTACGCAAGCAGTAAGAGTAGAAAGTCTTCGTCCAGTGTTGCCGTAATACAAGAAATCATCCCATGACCATATAGCAACAGCAAATGACTTTAAACTTCAGATCTAACTTGCAGAAATTGCTTCCATTCATGAACACTTAAAGTTAAGCACTATTCAAACAAACCTTTAGTGAACGTTTTTCTTTTATCAATCCAAACTATCTTTGCGTCTTGAATTCAAAGTTATAAACACTAAAACACACATTTGTAACCTCTTGGTAAGATTTAATTTGGTAATTTTACCTGATTTCTTTTTGTCCCATTTTGATTCGGTGTTAATTGCTTTTGTCTCGGTTATTATTATTTCGACGATAGATTTATTTATAATTCGGATTGGGTTATTAACGACATCGACTTTGATCCGGATTATATTCCTGACGACGAGCAACCAGGCAAGCACCTCCTTTGACCATCTTGATCCCATATTTGCAATGATATTTTGTTTTATCAAAACTATATGCATGCGTGTATGTTTTAAACTTGTTATATTGTGGGTGATGGTAGCTAAATCCAATTGTTGCATTCCCATTACCTTGACATTTGAATCACTGCCATTGTAACCTAGTAATGGTGTAGACAATAATTAATGTCACTTGGGTAAAACTCGTGAGATTAACATATGTATATGCTTAGACTTGCTCATTAGATTAGTTTCAAAATGATGAGAGATGTTTCAACTACATTGAGCAAACTTGTTTAAATTGAACGGAACCGAGATATGGTTTCCGTGTATCTTGGTAAAAATCCAACTCAAAACTTATGATTTAGACGCGGGCGAGTTATTACTTAACTTGCGGCGTGAAACGGATCTCACGCGTAGTTAGGGGAGATTCTCGCTGGGTCGATTAAGGACCGAACTTGATGCTATCATCTAAGTGAATTGCAACCACAAGTTCGGTATGGGACGGACTGGCTAAGTAATTTGTGCGTGTCGTTATTAGCTTCGCCATTGGGTTGTGTGGGGTCGGGTAGACCCTTGCAAGGCGCAAGAGGGGCTCTGTTCAGGCGGTTAGCCCTAACACCGTGAAACCTTAGCGGGCGAAGTTGGTAGCGGTGTCGCGCGTTGTAAAGGCCTTGTCATGATCTCTCTGCCGACACACCAAAGGAAGTGTGTTAATAGCTTGGCATTAAGGGAAGATCATGTCTTGTTGGTAAAGTGTACACTCTCTGCAGAGATTAAAAATCTAATTAATTAGCCGTACTCGCGGTTATGAGCAACTTGGAAAATAATGTCAAGTATAGTCTCTGTTTTTGCTAAAACTTTTGGAAATGGTGTTGGAATGAGTTGGTGGATTGGGTAGCCAATGGTGGCTGTTTTTACTCGTCATTTGCAGCCATGGAGGGCTGTGAATTGCTGTATACGAATTCTACTTACTGTTATTTAGCTTCATATTAAATGCTCTTTACAAATTCGTTACCGTTTTATGAATCTTTTACTTGCAAACAAAATCTGCTTTATGCTGAAATGAGACTAGTGTAGAAGCTTAATTCCTTGTTCTAGCTTGCATTTACTGTATTTCTATACACTAAAGTCTTGCGAGTACATACGTGTACTCATGGTTGCTTAATCTAAACAATATAGACGAAGGTACGGAAGAGTGCCCCGACGACTCTTGCTTTGCTCCGGGGTTCGACGATCATGTTGACGGATGAACTTGGGCTTTTTCAAGTCGGTTGCCTTTGGGTTATTGGATGGGCATACCGCTGTCCTACTTTTGGTATATGTTTAAATTCCACTGCAATTTATTCTTTGACATGTAATATTTGGCCGGTCGGCCACTACTTGTAATAGTAAGTAGTTGTAATAGTTGTAGTTTATGTTTATGCTATTCCAACTGCTTAGATTCATGTGTATGTGTTACGATACATCTCGAATGCGGGATATGTGGGTGCTAGGCGTTGATCTTGGGAACTAGCACTAGACACATATCCGGGTATCTGGAATTGTCATCAACCATCAATGTATACACTCGTGCGACCGTCGTTCTTTGGCTATTGCTCTTGCTCCCCTTGGAGAGTGCGGTCGATACCAAGGTCCTGAGACGGATGGCGAATGCTATGCGTGGATGAGTTGGTCTCAATCCCGGTATGGTTGTTCGGAATAGAATCGAAACTCTCATGGACGCGTAAGTGTGTACGGTGCGACTATATGGCTCATATTTGTTTGGGTGAGGGCCATTTAGTCAATACTCCGTGCACGGGACTTTTGGGTGGCAGTGAGCATACACTTAAGTGGAGTATGGGTGTCACCTCTAAGTCCAACGCACGTGTGAGGATCGATTCATACTTCCGGGTGCCCACAAATGTATACATGCATTAAACAGTTTGCAGATAGTAAAATAGGCAACCCACTGTACAAGCTGTCTGTATTGCTGTCTGTGTGTGACATGGCAAGTTAAATAGATAGCAGCCGTCTAAACTGTTGTACATGCCCTAAGGGGAGGAGGAAGTGACTCCTAGGTGGGGCCGATGGGACGATCGGGCTCAGCAGCAGAGAAAGGAGAGGGGAGAAAGCAAATTAGGGAAGGCATGATCCGTAGCTTTACAATTTCTTGGCTGAGAACGCGAGCTTCTGTTGTTTCTAAGGGCATGTACTGTCTATAATATATTTTCACATTATCTATAGACAGCATTAAAAATAACTCATACAATGGATCGTCTATATAGTTGTCTGTAATATTCTCTCATCCAAATAACAGACTATCTATACAATGATACATAAAATAGAAAACTGTCTATAAGACCGTCTGTTAAATAGTAGACATCAGCTTTCTCTCTCCTCCTTCTCTCTCTCCACATCACTTAAAATTCTAGGTGGCATGGTCTTACAAACAACTAACATGTACCATTGTACATGCCCTAAGAGTTGCTGTTTTTTATTTTTCTCAAGCATGAATTCAAAATTTTCTGAAACTTTTTGAAGGTTATCTGGAGGTTATTTAGGATTTATACAAATTTTTCTAGATTTCTTGATGATTCAAAACTGGAGTTTGAATTTCAAAGTTTTACTAGTTATTCAAAAAGCAATTTTATTATTTGAAAAAATTCTAAATAATTGCTTAAAATCCAAATTATGACCAAATTCAATTCATATGCCTATATTTCACTTTTTATAAATTTTAGGATGTTACAGTTTTTTAACTACTGATACTATACCCTTCAACAGTTTTCCTGTATATTTAAAGGAGTACGTAAATAACTCTGTGTAAGTGTAGAACTCTAACTAGAAGTAGGAAATGAATTTGTATCATAATAAAACTGTATCACACTCAAACTCAAACATGTACTAGTACACAGCTGGAAAGGAAATGCGTTCCGTGTAAGGTGAAACAGAGACAAATGGGACCTTAGTTAAGCTCGTATCTATCCTCAAATGATGGTACGGAAATTCAATTTTTCTAAAAAGCAAAAAAGGAACTTGGAGATAACTAAACGACAAAGGGAGCTGCGAATGCTGCGTGTGCCACAAGGGATTCGCAGCTGGATATAGATGCTTTCCTAAGTATAGTAGTTACAGCTAATCAGCTAAAAAGGATGAAAAGGGAAAGGATTGATGCAATGGAACGATGGAAACTCTACAGTGATCTCAGAGCAAAACACCACCAATGCAGTGCACGTGTTTTGCCCCACAGTTCTGATGGAAGAAATAGATATCCATCACACTGCCTGCAGGTGAGATTGGGAAACTCTTGGACAAAATCAGCGATGTAATATTTCTAGCACTTAATTACGCGCCTTCCCGTTGACACAATCACTGAAGAAAGACCAGCATCTGTTAAAGGTTGTGAATGGAACAATGTTGCTTCTCATGGTCGCGTGTTGTCGGACGCAAAGAACATACTGCGCGGGAGAGACAACATACAGATAAGTAGCTGCAGCGAGAAGCATGGAGAATACCTAAGCTGGTGACTCAAAGTACCACCTAGGAAAGCACAGCAACCTGCAAGTTATCCCACCACAATGGCAAGTGCACCACCCATCGTACGCCCCAAGCTGCTGACGGTTAGCTCGAGATGGCTACGGCGAGCAACAAAATGCTCTTCTTGACGAGTCAGGCTCAGGAGTTCCTGATGTTGTTGAGATCCACCGATCAGCCCCTTCTGCGGATTTTCTCGTGGAGGGAGTCACCATTGGTTGGGACACCCCGCTCCGCGAAGTTGAGGTAGTTGTAAAACCCACCATACACCCCCAGCTGCTCATGGCTGTTAGCCTCGGCGATGACAAGTGGCTAAAGGATCTTCTGAAGGACGAAGGTGTTCCGGCGCAGCCTGACGTCGTCGTTGAAGTTGATCCGTCAGCCCCTTCTGCAGCCTTGCTCCTCGAGGGAGTCACCATTGACGGAGACTCCGCGCTCCACGTGCTAGCTGCATGTGGGGACGGTGATAACTTCTTGGAGTGTGCAAAGGTGATCCACGGCAAGGCCAAACACCTCCTGCATGCACCTAACAACAATGGCGACACGCCTCTGCACTGCGCTGCCAGGGCTGGCAACGCTACGATGATCTCTCAGCTGATTGATTTGGCAAATGGTGAGGGCCACGATACCGTTGATGTGAAGGAACTATTGAGAACGAAGAACAACCTTGAAGAAACAGCCTTGCATGAGGCTGTCCGCCATGGAAATAAGTGTACGGTCAGTAGGTTGATGGTTGAAGATTCAAGCTTGGCATGTGTTCCAGATAAGGGAGTCTCACCGTTGTACCTAGCTATCATGCTAGGAAAGGCCGACATATCAAAGCTACTCTATGACATGAGTAAAGGGGAGCTATCCTACTCTGGAGCGGATGGACAAAATGCATTGCATGCTGCAGTTCTACGGGGTAAAGGTACCCATTATACTCATTCACGCTTTTCAAATTGATTTATTCGTGCACGCATCTCTACCAATTACCTTTTATTTATATCGTGAGCATACAATAGACTTCTGAAAAAAATACAATTATCGAAGAAAACAGACAAAAAATGTCTTGCGTCGTATAACATTCTACTCAGTTATTAACACAAGAAAAAGCGAATATGTGGATATGGAAATACAACTAAATCAATCAAAAAATATCTCAACATGATAACTTGTATGAATAGCATGTATATTTTTATGTTCCCTTCAGATGGAAACCCCATATTTTTATGTTACATTTGAAAGCTGTATAAGTATATTAATTTACAAATATTTCCATAATTCTCTCTAATTTCATATTTATCAAATTTGTTTTCATGCTTTTCACCTTTTTAATTTATGTGTATTTGCAATGTTAGTTGTATTTTATTTATTGTTTGGATAGTTGTAAAAATTAGTATGGCATATTAATTAGACAAGGCATAGTATAGGTGATTTTATTGACAATTCAAAAGTTAGAGAAACTAAACTCTTTTCAGTCAAAATATGCTTAGTATAGGAGATTTAAGTGATAATAAATATATAAAAATACAATCCATGAACTTTCATTGGTATGTACTTATATACACCCAAATATTATTGTTGTGTTCAACTATATTCTTTTTCTTATTCCGTAATTTTTAAATAAATATGGGTTTTCATGTTCATACTACTGAAAAATAATGTACTTCAGTGTATGAGTTGTTATTCAAATTTAAGATATCATAATATTCAAACTCTAAGTTTATATTATCATGCCTTTGTTTTAATAGCATTTTTTAGTTTTGGGAATTTTTGTATAGCACTAAAATTAAATTAATTTTTTTATAAAACAAAAAATAGTATTGTGGAGCTTTGGGAAAACCTAGCGGCTATTGTTATAGATTTTTTATAGATTTTTCCATGATGGCGTAACAATCATATTTTAAAACCTTCGTATATTTTTTAGATATAGAGGTACCTTTTATCTTATTGGCCTACTTTGTACTTACTATTTTATTGCTTAAATTAGTTATTCAATTTCTTTGTCAGGCAGGGCAAAAATGAATCAAGTACTGGAAGGCTTGTTTCAAATAATGATTTTCTGTTGATTCTTACCTACTAATAGACAACTGAGCAATTTAGGGAGAGCACTATCTGTTGATAAACAAATTCGTAAAAGCCTGATGTGGCCTAATTAGAGTACATTTCTCTTTTTATAGTTTATGTGTCTATTTATATGTGGGATTAAATGATTTAAAATAAATAATATGCCTCCAACGTAAATGTAATTTATTTATAAATAGATATTTTGAAGGCAAGGGACTCGATGAAGAACACTAAACTTAGATCTGATTCAAATGCTGGTAAAGAAATAGCACAGCTAGCAGTGAAATTGCTCTTTTAACTTGCTATTTTTTAATTTATCATCAAGTGCTCAATTGCAGCGATGGCAGAAATGGTGTTGGGATGGAAGAAGGATCTTTCCGAACAAAGGGATAAACATGGGAGTACACCTCTTCACTTTGTAGTATCAATGGAATCTTCTCTATACATTCATATTTTAGTTTCCAAAGCACTTATCTCAAAAGTACTAGAAGCATGCCCATCTTCGGCATATCAACCGGACAAAAACGGGTCGCTACCCATACATGTCGCTGCGTCTACAGGTGTGCGGAGGGCCATCGCCGTTTTGCTTGAAAAGTGGCCTGGTTGTGCCTCTTTGCGCGACTTCGATGGAAGTACATTCCTTCATGTTGCTGTCAAGAAGAAGCGATATAATATAGTTAGGTTTGCTTGCCGGCAAAAAAGATTTTCATTAGTAGTACTGAACATGCAGGACAACAAGGGAAACACTGCACTGCACCTAGCTGTCCAACATGAAAATCTGAGAGTAGTTTGCTCTTTACTGGGCAACAGGCAGGTACTCTTAAATTTAACAAATAAGGATGGACAAACTCCTCTAGATCTAGCAAGGAGCAAAATTCCAACAAGGATATACTCCTATGGATGGGTAATTACTTCCTTTCCTTTTGGTGCTTGTCCCTTTAATCTGAAGAGAAAGAAAACACTGACTGTTCGTATGCTCTTATTTGATTTTGCAGACCTAGAAGAAACCATCCATCATGCACTCGTACGTTCTGGTGCAAACCATGGTAGTTGCCGATGGGATCAATTTCAAGAAAAGCATAAACCCCACAAAACGCCAGAGGACAAAAGCAAAGAATCACAGATAGTGAGTGACTCGACGCAAACTTTAGCCATTGGCTCAGTGCTCATAGCAATTGTGACATTTGGTGCGACTTTCGCCCTGCCTGGAGGCTACAGAGAAGACGACCATACCAATGGTGGCACACCAACGCTTGCTGGGAGGTACACTTTCGATGCATTCATCATGGCCAACACGTTAGCTTTCATTTGCTCCTCAATAGCTACCCTTGGCTTCATGTACTCTGGAATTCCCATGGTTCACCTGCGCATCTGCCGTTTGCACTTCACTGTATCTCTATTCTTCCTGTCGAGTTCAGTGACAAGTTTGGTTGCAGCATTTGCCTTGGCTGTGTTCATGGTTCTGGCTCCAGTTTCCCTCGAGACTGCGATTGCTATCTGCGTGATCAGCCCCGTTGTTGTGCTCTACAGAAATATGGGACGCTTTGTTCAAATTTATCGGCTTGCATGGCCGTTATGTAAGAGAATGGGGCTCCCGGCGTTGCTCTCATTAACCCGTGACATTCTTACCGGCACGCTGATGGAATTTTGGCCCTTGATACTAATCTTCGGTTGGGCTGCATTCACAAGCTTTTATCGGCGCCGATGATTGGAACAGGACGCACTCACCAGGTGTTCAGGTCACGGCAGAAAATAATGAGATGGATCAGATACATTGGTGACATGCCCGTTCATCAGCATTACATTTCTTCAGGGCATTGTCTCTTTTAGAATGGTCTATTCTATTGTGCTCATGAAAAACCATGTTGAGGTCTACCTATATGTGTGATGAGTAGTTGACTGTACTTGAGTTTGTGGTGCTTATATTTGAGTTTGAATTAAGCTTGTCTTAGTTTTGAGCAATTTAAGTTGAGTGGTCATTGCACCAGTGAGTGGTTGTGACTTTGAGCGGTCGCGACTATGAGTGAGTGGTTGTAGCTCTAGAGGTGTGTGTCAAAACCTATTATGTTGTTAGGTTTTGAGTTAGCTTATGTATGAGTAAGTTAATCCCAGCTCTTGATGATGTTCCTTATAGAAGGAAGTCATCTAAGGGTGGAGATTTCTCAGGTTATGTTATAAATAGAAAGGTAGAGGGATGTCTCTGCTCAAGGGTTTTAGGGTTTGTGAGAAGGATTTTGGTTTTTTTGTACTCTCTTGAGTTTTGCCCACCTGGTTATGAGGCTTTGTAACTATTCCTCTTATAAAAAAATAAAAATAATTTTCGTGCTCAAATTTATGCTTATTTGGTTACCCTTCTCTCATAAGTTTTGATCTCTCTATGATTTCTTTCTCTCTTGTTCTACTTGTCACAAAAGATAAATAATTGCTAGATGAACCTTCTATAAATCATATCCTAATAATCTAGGCAAGCAGCAACTCCCACTTCTACGTTCTTGCAAGAAATCAATCTTTTCACTTGAAAGAGAAATATTTTTGATAGATCAGGTTCTTGCTTGTTTGAGGGTTATTTCCTTGTTGTTCTAACTTACTATAATATGTGGGAAACCATCTAAAATTATCTTCATTATCAAATCCCCACAATCAAGCAGCGCCGACCCTGGGGTGCGAAGGGCAGCCGCTCCGCCCCCGCCCATGGGCCCTACCCTGGCGTACCGCGTACATGCATGAGGAGTCCTGGGCTGGGAAACATCAAGCGAACGAAACGTCACTCCGCTCGGGCCTCGCGTGTGGCGGGCGGCGTGAGGAGTCCTGGCGCGTGCGTGATGCTCCGCGAGTAGCCCCTCACTCTCATCAGCTGTACGCTTTACATTGCGAAATTAGATAGCGAATGTCAGTCTTCAGAAGCGTAACAGAAATAGAAAAACCTATTTGAATTCCCAAGCCACTTTCCAAGCCCGGATGAGATCTAGGTTCCGGATATTCAAAATTTGATAGTTGGTGTAACATCCTAGAAATTCTAAACAGTGAAATGCTATAATATGAATTTGCCTTTTTGAGTATTTTTGAAGTTCTATGGAATTTGTGATTTTCTTGAATTGATTCTTGAATTTTGGGTTGCAAAGACAATTAAAGGAAATGGGAAAAATAAAAAGAACTAAAAGAAAGATTGGGAATAAATTATTTTCTGAATCCAAATGGATGGAGAGATCAATTTACACACTGATAAAAAGATACAAATGTCAATTTAAATATTAAAAATAAAAAGAGAGGTCAAGTTGACTAGAAACAGTGCATCATCTGAAATTTCGAAAAATATCCAGAGCTGATCTTCAGCTGAAAAATTTACCAAGTCACCTTTGATACAGTATTTACCATTGGTAAAAATCTCAGGAAATTTTCAGATGAGATAGAGCCTCAATTAATTCAAAAATAGAAAGTATCGAAAGCTGAAAATAAGAATGTCAGAATTCTCATAAATTCCTGGAGCAACATCTTGAGCTGAAAATTTTACCTAGGAATCCCTGTCTCAAATCCCTTTTAAAAACAAAGTTGCAAAAATTTTATAAAAGAATTGAATCGTCTGGTAATTCAAATACAGAAACAGTAATTTAGTGCACTATGCCATATTCAAATTTTAGTAAATCTGGCATTAGATATTTTAGCCCCAAAATTTTCTCAGTAGCTTGTTCATTGCCAGGTGAGAGCACTTAGCATGTGAGGAAAAGTCTTTGGCAAGAGTTAGTGGATGAATTTAATGCAAGTTCATCTCATTTGGTCTAATTCACCCTCAAGCTCAATTCCTGCCCTCATCGCCAAGATGGGACCAGCCCCCACCAGTCAGTCTTTTCTCCGATCGCTCTCTCTGGTTTCGTTGCCTCTCTCGCCGATGTCGCATCGAGCTCCTCCCAAGCCACTCAGAAGGCCATGGCAAGCACCAGCGGCGACACTGTCCTCACCACAGCTCGAGGCTTGTCTGGCGACTACGCCTGGGACTACCGAGGAGATTTCATCTGGCGATTCATTTCGAGGTTCATCTGTTGGCTCACTGCAAGAAACCATTTTCGCATCCCTAAACACTCCTGAGCCAGTAAAGACTTCCCACTGCCCCAGCATTGCTCTTCTTCTTCCTCTCGCCAATTCTGCGCCAAGAACGAAGAAGGAGGAGAACATGGAATTCGGTGATCGGGTAAGAATTACCATGAAGCGATTGGCCCAGAGATCACTAAAGCACTCTGAGTTCATTCCCTGCTCGATTGCAGCCCATTCGCATGAACGCCATCGCCGTGGAGCCTTCTTCTCCAGATCCGGCGCGCAGGCGGCAGCTCATTCCGGCTCATCTCCAAACCCAAATCAAGGTGAAATCGCATCCCCTGCCTTCACTGATGCTCGCGAATCCTTCTTCCCGGAATGCTTGACGGCGGCGAAGTCGCCGCCGCCAGAGGTCCGCCGCCTCACCGTGGCGACTATGCTCCCGCCACCCAGTGTCTGGGAGTACCACCAATAGCTTCATCTAGTCGACCGATTCTCTAGATGTCGCCCATTCCGCCGCTCGGTGATGCTTCACGGCGGTGAAGAAGAAACCAAAATGCCCTGTTATGTGTCTCTGTCGCTGGGCCCGGTTGGTCGGTCTCGGGGTTTTGAGCCAAGCTTCTGCTGCGTGAGAGAAGGCGCATTCTGGTCAGGGAAAAACGTATTTTCATAACTTGGGATTTCAAAACCGAGTCCAATTCAAACGGTCATAATATTTGAACTGCTATTCAAAAATTTAGCCAAACAAATTTCTACGGTCATTTAAAATCACACCGTATCAGAATATGTAAAAATATTCTTGAAAGGATTTGGTGAGAATATTTAAAATGAAAATGCTGGGAAAGGTATTTATGTACTGAGAAAAAGATCAATTTGGATTATACCAAAATCAATGAAATCAAATATTGTTGAAATGCTTGTTCTGGAATGAGTTTGAGTTGGTGAAAATATTATGCTTGAAGTTAGTTTACCTTGCTAAATGAATCCATTTTCAATTCGGCTAAAAAAGAGAATGAGTATAAAATAAAATGCTGCAAGAGGAAATAATTGGATGTCAGCAAATGTAGATGATATAAACTTCTGGGAGTTTGTATGTGTTGGAAATGAATCAAGAGTTATGCACAGAGTAGTCAGAAACTAAGTCGCAGTTTGGCCGATTTTGACGTTGAGCAATATGGTCATTTAGGCTATTTCAGTGGTAGATTAAATAGCTTTCCCAAATGCTAAAATCAGTAAAACCAATCTAGAAACATTGTACAAAGTTTATACTCTCACATTCTGTTAAAAGAAATTTATTTGGTTAAGTTTTGCATGATAATCTAGTCGACCTAAAACCTTTAAGTGTTAACACTCCCCTTTGCGTTCTGGCCGATTTAGTAAACGTAAACTTTACAATGCCATTAAGCCTTTTTCAACGATGATTATAAAGTCTCGTCTAAAGTGTAAAACTTATGAAATTGATCTGTGGTGTTGTCCAAAGTATAGACTATCCAAATAAGAAGAGATAATCTTATTCCAACATGTGTAGCCTATTAATTTTGATAGTTTAATAACCCTAAGTGATCATGGGTCTAAAGGCCTTGCTGTGAATGAATGAACTGTGGTTTCCAAGTGAAGAAAACTATAGTTAAGTCCCTTTTATCACCAGAACCTTCTCAAACACCTTGTAAACTAAGCCAGTAGCCTGCAACTGAAGATCTAAGTTGTACAAAACCAGTTCTAAGTGAAATCAAATTGAAGTAAAGAAATTTATTACTCATAACCTTATGTAATCAATTAAGACTTCTTCGTTAACTCGCAAAACAACCTATCCAAATCTGAAATTTGTAAAGAAAACCTAGAGTTGATCCCTAGGATGTGCTCTATAAGAATCTAAGGAAAACCATCCTGTGTTGTCTAGTTCTGGCTCTAAGTCCTCCTCATGCAAAGCGCATAGGCAATGGTATTCCTGGGCGCTTGCTGGAAGCAGTTTGTTCAGTGCACCTTGCCGCTAATGAATACTTGTATAATCTAAACAATCTTTGCATCTTGAATTCATAAAACAAGATTAAAGAATTCATAAGAAAGCAACCCTGGATCTTATGCAAGGGTTTTATTTGCTTTTCTATTTGTTCTCTGTCATTCTTTCTTTTGCAAGTTTGTAATTGCTGTTGGTACATTCGTTTTCGACGTGTAGACGCAGGCGCCATCGAGGAGGAGGAAGAGGAGGCAGTTGCTGAACAAGGCTTTGACATTTGCGGCGAAGAGCAAGGCAAGCAATCCATTGACCATGTCGAACCTACTAATTTACCTACCGTATGTTGTTTTTGCAACTGTATAATGCATCCGAGTAATTCTCCATAAAAACTGCTATTTTGGGTAAGGTTGGTAACAATCCTTGGAAATTGTGGTTTTTTTCCTTAATCTAATTGATATTGTGAACCTTGTGAACCTTAGTATGCTTAGACATAGTTAATGTCAGTTGGGCATAATCGTTATAATACTTCAACTGCTTAGTTTTGCTTAGATCGTCATGATGTTCTTTTAAATGACTTCACAACTGTTATTACTCTAGTAAGGGTGGTTGGTATGTTGGTTAAAAACCTGAAAACCCGAAAACTATGCTTTGATGCGGGCGATTATCGGCAATAGCTGGTGGTGCAATGAATGGCTTTGCACGTAGTATAGGGTGGAGTGTCGCCCGTGTCGAATTAAGGACCGAGCAATGGAACGTTATCGATCCAAGGAATTTCGTGCAACCACGAGGGCTATTTATGGGGTAGCCTTAGCCTATTAAGTTGTTTGGGCATGACTTTGTTCATTGATAGGCAGGAGCTAGCACAGGTTTTCCCGGCCAGGGTACCTGACGGGGTATTCCGGTCAGGTTTACTTGCTAATGCAACGGTGTACGCCCTGCCATGTTTAGAAACGTTGTGTGGTGTGTGAGAGTGGATCCACAACTTGGGTGTGTGTTTCTAAATTTATGGCAGGGGTTAACGTCCCGGGCTGGATCAAAGTCATGTCGGAATAATGTAACGGCTCGGTATGATCGCCTTGCCGGCACACCAAAGGAAGTGTGTCGTATGGCCTAGCAAAAAGGTGTTTCATTCCTTGTGGGTAAAGCTGTACAACTCTGCAGAGATCGAATCTAATTAATTAGCCGCGCTCGCGGTCATGAGCACTTGGTGAAGTCATTCCAATGCTAGAGTTTTAAATTTTATAAAATGGGTTGGTTCTGTTTTGGCAACTACTTGTTTTAATCAAAGGACCGACGTATGTGGAGTTGCGCTATTGAGAATACTAATTCTGGGAGCACATTATTTTCGGATGGTGGTATAAATCCCATGCTGTTTTGCAAAGATGCGAGTTTCAATCTATTACGTCATATGTTTAAATTCTTTCCGCAAAGTGCAAAATAACCTGTAGCCTGTTCCTTTGAAATAGCCTGCATAACTAGTATTTGCATTTGCTATTAAAGTCTTGCTGAGTACAAGCTGTGCTCATTCTTGCTATCAACTTTGGTTCAGAAGGGAGTCCCAGTGAAGTGCCAGAAGAAGCACTTGGTCAAGTAGGTCTCGGGGATTTCGTCGACGATTTCTTCTAGGGTGTTTGCCTAGTCAGATGCCTGTGGGGTTCGGTTTGGGCATGCTACCAGGCTTTTGGACCTTAAATTATCTAGTATCTTCCGCTGTTTTTATTTTGGCTTGTAACTAATGCTTGTATAATTAGCACCTTTGGTAAGTTGTAAAATTTAAGCTTGGATTTTGGTTGTGATATGAATGTTGTAAACGTGTGAGTACTAGCTGCTAATCCTGGGACTAGTACGGTAATCACATGGAGTTCCTGTTCCTCGGAATGGGGTCTCACAGCATTGGTATCAGAGCCTAATGACTGTAGGAAAACCCTGGGAGCTAAAGGTTTAAGGTAACTAGTAAAGGGGTATGAAGATATAAATTGCAATAATTTAAAAGCCATCCCCTACTAATAATGGAATTTAGCATAGTTGCTAATTTTCTTATTTGTAGCCTCTCAACTATCTGCTCTTGTGATTATTAATACTACATTCTTGTCCTTGTAGATGGTTCGTTATGTCCCATGTCACGAGTCCGTGGTTCCTGAGTTATCGGGTATGATGGGCATTTTGCACTACTTGTTGGAAGAGTGCCATTATCAGGGTCATCCACGTTATGTGGTATTCCAGGCATACCTAAGTTCGGAGACTAAGGAGTACATCACTCGGGTGTTTATCCCCCCTAGGCCGGTGCTCAATGAAGGGGAAAAATGTTTTGAGGGATACGGCTCTTCGATCGACGCATCGATGAATGAAGCTGCATATCAAGCCGTGGTTCGGTTGCGTCGTATGCTTCCCGATTTAAGTCCTAAGTACTTTTATCTCCCTGGTAGGCCTCTCATTGGGAGCAATGTGTATGGGGACCCGAATGGAGTGCAGAACCAGGGCCTTAAGGTTATGGTGGACTTTGTGAATAGGTTGGATGGGCACTATGTGCAATTGGCACAGGAGCTTCTGGAAACTCGGAGACGTGTGGCGTTTCTGGAAACTCACCTGGCCGTAGGAGTAGCCCGTGGATCGGTTTCTCCGGCCGTGTTGAGTATTGGAGAGTCACAGATACCGGCTGCTAGTCGTCCTCCACCGGCTTCTTATGTCGATACTCCGGGAGTGCATCGTGGGGCCAGGATGTCCATTCTAGGAAGTTGCCCCCGGCTTGTGAATGACAAAAATATAAATCCCAGCAGCACTTGCACCTATCGGCCTGAAGCTCCCCAGTTATTCAGGCGCAAGGAGTGCACCTCCAAGGCTTTTGGAAGGGACAGTGACAATGCCGAGTCCTCTTCTGGACCTCTGTGAAGAAGTGGATGGGGGTCAGGTTGGGTAAAAATGTAGGAGGTAGAATGGAATTGGAAGCTGTAAGCTCTTTTGTGATGTTGTGTAAAATGAGATGAAGGTAGCAGTAACTTTTGTAAGTAGTAACTTCTGTAGATGGTAGTAGTCTGTGAACTTAAGTTATGTACGGTAATAATAGTGATGCTGGTAGTTTGTATGTGCCTTTTGTTCTGGTAGCAAATGTTTATTACTATTCTTGCATGCACATTGAAATTTCAGATGGCTATTCCGGTTAACTGGGCAGTGCTAGTCAGGAGTTTAGCCGAAGACTTAGGACAGGAAGGAAATCGAACCATGTTTACAGTCAGGCGAACGAATGTTGGCTTCAAAGTGCAAGCGCATGCTACTACCATCCTGCGCGGCCATGTGTTGCGCCAACAGGTGAAGCACTGCTATCCCCTCAGGAGTAGGGCGGTTCAAGAAGCAGGCAGGAAGTTGATGAGGAAGATTTGTCAGGCTCATGGACTAGATATGAATGCCTACATCCGGTCGCAACAAAATCACTTAAGCCCAAGGGTTCGAAGGACTGGAAATAGGCGGGAGTACTTACGCCGATTTCGCCCTGCCGGTGCAGTGGCGCCTCCTTCTAGTCCGTCTAGCTCGGGAAGTAGCTGTGACGCGGATCCACCACCTCCTTATCCTTAATTGATGGCGGTGGGTTAGCTCCGAGTAATTCAGACTAGTAGCTGAAACAATCCAAATCCCAGAATGTTAGTACTAAAGTAAAGTAGTTTGGATGTAACAGCACGCTATATACATGTGCGTACTGGATGATTAGTATGTGTAATTTTGCAAGTAATGTGTGATTGCTGTTATGACTTTTGAAGGTATATTATGACTTTTGGATGTGTGTTGTGACTTCCGTATGTGTGCTGTGTGCATGAATGCTAAAGGATTTTCTCTCGCGAATAGTAAACTGCACTAGTAAAATTTTCGATGAGATAATCCCATAAGTTTGCATTCTTCTGGATACATTATACTAAAAGAATAGAACCATTTCAGGATGAGGTCGACGAGGTCGCTAAGTCAGATGCTTAGGACTGCGGAGGATCCGGATACTCGTGCTCCAAGAGTGGGTGTCCCGACGCCTCCTCAACCAAACCCTCAACACCCAACGCGTGGAGCCTCATCGTCCCGGGCGGTTGGAAATGATCCACCTGCTCCTCAAGGAGACCAACATCCTGGTTCTGGGGGACAATTGCCAGGGGAGCCTACCATGGCACAAGTTCTGGCACTAATAGAACAAGGTCGGCAAACTGACACCTTGATACTTCAACAAATGGCTCAGACCTTGGCTGCACTAGGTGCGAATCGTGGAGGAAATGGAGGACAGCCACCAGCGTCCAAGCTAAATGAATTCTTGAGACTCCAACCCCCTGTATTCTCATCGTCGTCTGAACCATTAGAAGCCGATGACTGGTTGCGTGCAGTAGAGAGCAAACTAACTATTGCACAATGTGATGAGAGGGAGAAGGTGTTATATGCCTCATATCAGCTACAAGGAACCGCAGCTATTTGGTGGGAGAGTTACCAGGCAGTTCTACCGGAGGGTTATGTGGTGTTATGGCCAGAGTTTAAAGCAGCTTTTCGCCGTACCCATATTCCAGCTAGCATCATTAAGGTAAAGAAGAAGGAATTTCTGGAATTAAAGCAAGGCAGCATGTCGGTAATGGAGTATCTGCATCATTTCAATCACTTGTCAAGATATGCTACTCATGAAGTGGCTGATGAAGCTAGAAAGATTGAGAGATTAAGAGAGCACTTGAATGAGGAGATTAAGTGGGCACTGATAGCACAGGATATTCATGATTTCCAATCTTTGGTGGACAAAGCAGTAAGGGTGGAACAGGGAAGCAAGGAAGTGCTAGAGAGCAGGAAGCGCAAATGGATGGCGCAGAAGACTGCTGGCTCTAGTCAATTTAGATCACAGAGTGGACCATCGACGAATGTTCGCCGACCACCACTCCAAGTGCAGCGAACCCAGCGACAAATTCCTCAAACTCAGCGGGTTGTGAGTCGAACTCCTCGCACCTCACAACCGCAGCGACAGTCTGCCCGCCCAACTCAGCAAACAAGGGTGCCGAGTGGTGCTCAGAAGCAGGCACCTAATGTCACTTGCTTTCATTGCAATGAGCGAGGACATTATGCTAATTCTTGTCCCAAGAAGAAGGCAACACAGACTCTGGGGAGACCCTTGGGGGCGGCAAGGCAGCAAGGCCAAAGGCCGACTCCATCACCAGCACAAGGAAGTAGTGTTGGGCGCTTGCATCATGTCACTGCCGAGGAAGCCCAAGATGCTCCTGATGTTGTGCTAGGTACGCTCCCCGTGCAATTTACTTCGGCAGTAGTACTGTTTGATTCTGGGGCTTCTCACTCATTTGTTTCCAAGAAGTTCTCAGAGCAAAATCATTTGGAAGTTTCTCTTTTGCCTGCTTGTATGATTATTCACTCTCCTGGAGCTACCGCTAGAACTAAGAAGTTTTGTCCTAAAGTCGGGATAACCATAAAAGGGGTACCATTTTGTGCTGACCTAATCATAATAGATATGGCAGGGCTAGACATCATTTTAGGTATGGACTGGTTAGCCAAGCATAAGGGTTTTATAGATTGTGCTAGTAGATCTATAACCCTCATAAATCAAGATGGTGTTCATGTGGAATTCTCATCAGTTGTCAAACCTTTAAATCACCAGCCAATCTTGTGTTCTACATCCAATCCTAAGCTATGTCTAGTATCGGTAGCAAGTGAATACCCTGATGTTTTTCCTGCTGAATTACCGGGAATGCCTCCGGATCGCGGTATGGAGTTTGTGATTGATGTTGCGCCTGGGACTGCGCCTATATCAAAGCGTCCATACCGAATGCCACCTGATGAGTTGGCTGAGTTAAAGAAGCAAATTGATGAACAATTAAGGAAGGGATTTATTCGCCCAAGTGTGTCACCGTGGGGAAGTCCTGTTCTGTTTGTAGAAAAGAAAGACGGAGGTCTACGGATGTGCGTGGACTACCGTGCTCTAAATGAGGTCACAATTAAAAATAAATATCCTCTTCCCCGAATTGATGATTTGTTCGATCAATTAACTGGAGCTCAAGTCTTTTCAAAAATTGATCTAAGGTTGGGATACTTTCAGCTCAAAATCAGACCTTCTGACATTCCAAAGACCGCCTTCACTACTCGTTACGGTCTGTATGAATACACCGTAATGTCTTTTGGTCTTACAAATGCTCCAGCCAGTTTTATGAATTTGATGAATAAAATTTTTATGGAGTATTTAGACAAATTCGTAGTGGTCTTTATTGATGATATTCTCATCTATTCCAAGAATGAAGAAGATCATAAGCAACATTTGCACCTGGTTCTTGGGAAATTGAGAGAGAACAAGCTTTATGCTAAATTCGAGAAATGTGAGTTCTGGCTAGAAGAGATTGCATTTCTTGGGCATGTCCTATCCGGTGAAGGAGTAGCAGTAGACCCGGGTAAAGTTCAAACAGTATTAAATTGGAAAAGACCACAGTCGATTACTAAAATTCGGAGTTTTCTGGGAATGGCTGGGTACTATCGTCGATTTATTGAGAACTTCTCAAAAATTGCAAGGCCATTAACTCAACTCTTGAAAAAGGAAAAGAAATTCGTATGGACTGCTGATTGTGAGACAAGTTTTAAAGAATTGAAGAAGAGATTAACAACTGCCCCTGTATTGGTGATGCCAGATATCCATAAGAAGTTTGAAGTGTACTGTGATGCTTCACATCATGGATTAGGGTGTGTGTTAATGCAAGAAGGAAAGGTTGTCGCGTATGCATCTCGGCAACTTCGCCCACATGAGCAAAATTATCCCACACATGATCTTGAGTTAGCGGCCGTAGTTCATGCTCTCAAGATTTGGCGGCACTATCTTATTGGGAATAGGACTGAAATTTATACAGACCACAAAAGCCTCAAATATTTCTTCACTCAACCTGACTTGAACTTGAGACAGAAGGTGGCTAGAGCTAATTAAAGACTATGATCTTGGTATTCACTACCATCCTGGAAAAGCCAACGTTGTAGCCGATGCTCTTAGCCGAAAGCTCTATTGTACTTGGGTTTCTGATCAATCTGAGTTAGTACAGGAGTTTCAAAAACTGAACCTGAACCTAGTTGAAAAAGGTTTTGTGGTGGCACTTAAAGTCCAACCAACCCTTAGGGATCAAATAAAAACTGCGCAATTTGAAGATGAAGTTATAATGAAGATTCAACAGCAATTGAAAGAGGGCCAAGAATCTGAATATACTGAGAGTATGGATGGGGTAATCCTACGAGGAACTCGAGTTTATGTGCCAAACAATTCGGAAATCAAGAAGTTAATTCTTTCTGAAGTTCATGAGTCACCTTTATCTATTCATCCCGGAAGTACAAAGATGTATCAGGATCTGAAAAGAGAATATTGGTGGCCGAATATGAAAAAGGACATAGCTGAGTATGTGGCTAGGTGTGACATTTGTCAGCTAGTCAAGGCCGAACATCAACGTCCGGCAGGACTCCTTCAACCATTGCAAATTCCGGAATGGAAATGGGATGACATCAGTATGGATTTCATTACTGGTTTGCCCCGAACTCAGAAAGGGAATGATTCTATTTGGGTAATTGTAGATCGATTAACCAAAGTGGCACATTTCATCCCAGTCAAAACTACCTATTCGGGAGACAAACTTGCAGAACTGTACATTAGCAATATTGTGCGTCTACATGGAGTACCAAAAACGATTGTATCCGATCGTGGATCACAATTCACATCTCGTTTTTGGGAAAAATTGCATAGTTTGCTGGGAACCAAGTTAGCTTTCAGTTCGGCCTATCATCCTCAAACCGACGGGCAAACTGAAAGGACAAATCAAATCCTTGAGGATATGTTGCGAGCCTGTGTGTTATCTTATAGCACTAATTGGGAGAAGTGTCTTGCACTCGCAGAATTCTCATATAACAACAGTTTTCAAACAAGTCTGCAAATGTCCCCATTTGAAGCCCTTTATGGCAGAAAATGTCGGACACCTCTTTTCTGGTCTGAAGTAGGAGAGAGGCAATTCTTCGGTCCAGACTTAATTCAAGAAGCCCAAGAGCATGTAGATATGATCAGAAGTCGATTGAGGGAGGCTCAGTCTCGCCATAAAAGTTATGCGGATAATCGTCGGCGTGACTTGAATTTCGAAATTGGAGACTTTGTTTATCTCAAGGTCTCTCCACTTCGTGGTGTTCGCCGATTTCAGATTCGGGGAAAATTAGCACCGCGGTATGTCGGGCCATATCGGATTCTAGAGAAAATGGGAGAAAAGGCATATCGATTAGAACTTCCACCCCAGTTGGCTAGTGTTCACAATGTTTTTCATGTATCGCAACTTAGAAAGTGCCTTTGTCTTCCATCTGAACTCACTCAAGTTGAAGAACTTGATCTACAGCCCGATTTGACTTATCGAGAGCGTCCCATCAAGATTCTCGAAGAAGCGGAGCGCCATACTCGTAGCAAATCTCACAAGATGGTGAAGGTTCAGTGGAGTAACCACTCGGAAGAAGAAGCAACGTGGGAGCGCGAAGATCGCCTTAGAGAAGAATATCCCGATTTCTTCCTTTAGATCCACCAAATCTCGGGTCGAGATTTTTGTAAGGGGTAGCCTTGTAAATCCTAGAAATTCTAAACAGTGAAATGCTATAATATGAATTTGCCTTTTGAGTATTTTTGAAGTTTTGATCCCTAAACACTCGAGCCGAGACTTCCTGCATTGTCTTCTTCTTCCTCTCCAATTCGCAAGAGAAGGAGGAGAACATGGAATTCGTGTGGGTAGAATTACAGCGTTGGCAAGATCACTAAAGCACTCGAGTTCATTCCCGCCGAACAGCCCATTCTGAACGCCATCGCGGAGCCTTCTTCTCAATCCGGCAGAGCCATTCCCATCTCCAAACCCAAATCAAGGTGAATCGCATCCGCTCACGATGCTCGAATCCTTCTCGAATGCTGGGCGGGACGGCCTCGGTCGCCCACGTGACTATCCGCCACCCGGTCTGAGTACCACCAATAGCTTCATCTAGTCCGATTCTCTAGATTGCCCATTCCGCTCAGATGTCGTGAGAAAAACCAAAATGCCCTTATGTGTCTCGCGCTGGGCGGTTGGTCGCTCGGGGTTTTGAGCCAAGCTTTGGCGGAGAAAGGCATTCTGGTCAGAAAATTTTCATAACTTGGGATTTCACTATGGAATTTGTGATTTTCTTGAATTGATTCTTGAATTTTGGGTTGCAAAGACAATTAAAGGAAATGGGAAAAATAAAAAGAACTAAAAGAAAGATTGGGAATAAATTATTTTCTGAATCCAAATGGATGGAGAGATCAATTTACACACTGATAAAAAGATACAAATGTCAATTTAAATATTAAAAATAAAAAGAGAGGTCAATTCCCAAATGCTAAAATCAGTAAAACCAATCTAGAAACATTGTACAAAGTTTATACTCACATTCTGTTAAAAGAAATTTATTTGGTTAAGTTTTGATAAATCTAGTCGACCTAAAACCTTTAAGTGTTAACACTCCCTTTGCTTCTGGCCGATTTAGTATAAACTTTACAATGCCATTAAGCCTTTTTCAACGATGATTATAAAGTCTCGTTAAAGTGTAAAACTTATGAAATTGATCTGTGGTGTTGTCCAAAGTATAGACTATCCAAATAAGAAGAGATAATCTTATTCCAACATGTGTAGCCTATTAATTTTGATAGTTTAATAACCCTAAGTGATCATGGGTCTAAAGGCCTTGCTGTGAATGAATGAACTGTGGTTTCCAAGTGAAAAAACTATAGTTAAGTCCCTTTTATCACCAGAACCTTCTCAAACACCTTGTAAACTAAGCCAGTAGCCTGCAACTGAAGATCTAAGTTGTACAAAACCAGTTCTAAGTGGTTGACTAGAAACAGTGCATCATCTGAAATTTCGAAAATATCCAGAGCTGATCTCCATTGACCATGTCGAACCTACTAATTTACCACGATGTTGTTTTTGCAACTGTATAATGCATCAGTAATTCTCCATAAAAACTGCTATTTTGGGTAAGGTTGGTAACACCTTGAAATTGGTTTTTCCTTAATCTAATTGATATTGTGAACCTTGTGAACCTTAGTATGCTTAGACATAGTTAATGTCTGGGCATAATCGTTATAATACTTCAACTGCTTAGTTTTGCTTAGATCGTCATGATGTTCTTTTAAATGACTTCACAACTTATTACTCTAGTAAGGGTGGTTGGTATGTTGGTTAAACCGAAAACGAAAACTATGCTTTGATGCGGCGATTATCGGAATAGCTGGTGGTGCAATGAATGGCTTTGCGTAGTATAGGGTGGAGTGTGCCGTTAATTAAGGACCGAGCAATGCGTTATCGATCCAAGGAATTTCGTGCAACCACGAGGGCTATTTATGGGGTAGCCTTAGCCTATTAGTTGTTTGGGTGACTTTGTTCATTGATAGGGGAGCTAGCCGTTTTCCGCGGTACGGGGTATTCGTCGTTTACTTGCATGATTCGCCATGTTAACGTTGTGTGGTGTGGAGGGATCCACAACTTGGGTGTGTGTTTCTAAATTTATGGCAGGGTTAACGCGCTGGATCAAAGTCATGTCGGAATAATGTACGGTCGGATGATCGCTGCGCACACCAAAGGAAGTGTGTCGATGGCCTAGCAAAAGGTGTTTCATTCCTTGTGGGTAAAGCTGCAACTCGAGATCGAATCTAATTAATTAGCGGCCTGTCATGAGCACTTGGTGAAGTCATTCCAATGCTAGAGTTTTAAATTTTATAAAATGGGTTGGTTCTTTTTGGCAACTACTTGTTTTAATCAAAGGACCGCGATGTGGAGTTCGCTATTGAGAATACTAATTCTGGGAGCACATTATTTTCGGATGGTGGTATAAATCCCATGCTGTTTTGCAAAGATGAAGTTTCAATCTATTCGCATATGTTTAAATTCTTTCAAGTGCAAAATAACCTGTAGCCTGTTCCTTTGAAATAGCCTGCATAACTAGTATTTGCATTTGCTATTAAAGTCTTGTGTACAAGCTGTGCTCATTCTTGCTATCAACTTTGGTTCAGAAGGAGTCCCAGTGAAGTGCCAGAAGCACTTGGTCAAGTAGGTCTCGGATTTTCGACATTTCTTCTAGGGTGTTTGCCTAGTCGATGCTGGGGTTCGGTTTGGGCATGCTACCAGGCTTTTGGACCTTAAATTATCTAGTATCTTCCGCTGTTTTTATTTTGGCTTGTAACTAATGCTTGTATAATTAGCACCTTTGGTAAGTTGTAAAATTTAAGCTTGGATTTTGGTTGTGATATGAATGTTGTACGGTGAGTACTAGCTGCTAACGGACTATACGGTAATCACATGGAGTTCTTCTCGAATGGGGTCTCACAGATTGGTATCGAGCCTAATGACAGGAAAACCGGCTAAAGGTTTAAGGTAACTAGTAAAGGTATGAAGATATAAATTGCAATAATTTAAAAGCCATCCCCTACTAATAATGGAATTTAGCATAGTTGCTAATTTTCTTATTTGTAGCCTCTCAACTATCTGCTCTTGTGATTATTAATACTACATTCTTGTCCTTGTAGATGGTTCGTTATGTCCCATGTCACGAGTCCGTGGTTCCTGATTATCGGGTATGATGGGCATTTTGCTACTTGTTGGAAGAGTGCCATTATCGGTCATCCCGTTATGTGGTATTCGCATACCTAAGTTCGGAGACTAAGGAGTACATCACTGGTGTTTATCCCCCAGGCCGGTGCTCAATGAAGGGAAAATGTTTTGAGGATCGTCTTGACGCGCGATGAATGAAGCATATCAAGCCGTGGTTGGTATCGATGCTTCGATTTAAGTCCAGTATTTTATCCCTGGTAGGCCTCTCATTGGGAGCAATGTGTGGGGACCCGAATGGAGTGCAGAACCAGGGCCTTAAGGTTATGGTGGACTTTGTGAATAGGTTGGATGGGCACTATGTGCAATTGGCACAGGAGCTTGGAAACCGAGCGGTGGCGTTTGAAACTCACCGTAGGGTAGCCCGTGGATCGGTTTCTCCGCCGTGTTGAGTATTGAGAGTCACAGAACGGCTAGTCGCTCCACGTCTTATGTCGATACTCGAGTGCATCGTGGGGCCAGGATGTCCATTCTAGGAAGTTGCCGGCTTGTGAATGACAAAAATATAAATCCCCAGCACTTGCACCTATCGGCGAAGCTCCAGTTATTCAGCAAGGAGTGCACCTCCAAGGCTTGAGGGACAGTGACAATGCCAGTCCTCTTCTGGACCTCTGTGAAGAAGTGGATGGGGGTCAGGTTGGGTAAAATGTAGGAGGTAGAATGGAATTGGAAGCTGTAAGCTCTTTTGTGATGTTGTGTAAAATGAGATGAAGGTAGCAGTAACTTTTTATATAATGAATGGATGTCTGGAATTAATTAGACGGTAATATAGTGATTGTATTTGTATTGCCTTTTGTTTGTAGCAAATTTTTTATATTTTCATGCCATTGAAATTTAGATGGTATCGTAACTGGGCAGGTAGTAGATTTAGCAAGTTAGCAGAGGAAATCAACCAGTTTAATCAGCACATGTTGGTCAAACAAGCGATCTTCCATCCTCCTGCTTTCCAACGTGACTGCTATCCGAAGGGCGTTCAAAGCAGGCAGGAAGTTGAGGGATTTGTCAGGCTCTGGACTGTGAAGCCTACTCGGAAAAAATCACTTAGCCCAAGGTTAAGGACTGAATGGCGTATCGCCGATCCCTCGGCTGCCCTACCCTAGCCGAGACTTACGGCCACCACCTCCTTTCCTTAATTGAGGGGGGTAGCAGAATTCGTGTGTAAACAATCCAAATCCCAGAATTACTAAAGAAATAGTTTGATTACGCCGATTCAGCTCGGTGATGATGTGAATTTTCAAGAATGGATGCGTAGCTTTTAGGTATTTAACTTTGATGTGTGTGATTCATGCTTCGAATGCTAAGGATTTTCCGAATGAACTGCACTGAAAATTCGGACCCTAAGTTTGCATTCTTCGGACTATCTAAAGATAAACCATTTCAGGTGAGTCAGGTCGCAATCGTCTAGGATGCGGGGCCGGTAGCCAAAGGGTGTCGCCCTCACCAACCCTACCAGGGGAGCCACTCGCGTTGGAAAGCCACTCTCAGGAGACAACATCTGTTCTGGGGAATTCCAGGGCCACCAGGCAAATTTGGACTAATAAAAGTGGCAAACACACCTTAATTCAACAAATGGTCAGACTTGGTATAGTCTAAGGGGGAAATGAGAAGCACACTCAAGTAAATAATTCTTGAGACAACCCCTGATTTCATCCGCTAACATTGAGCATGCTGGTTCGATGAGAAATATTTGAAATTATGGAAAGGTGTTTACCTTGCTAAAGGAACCCATTTTGGGGAGAGTTACAGATTCTCGAGGGTTATTGGTGTTAGGCCAATTTAAAGATACTCTTCAGTGATTTAGGAAAGAAAAGGAATTTCGGAATTAAACAAGGCAGTGGGTATGGAGATTGTCATTTCAATCATTGTAAATAGCTCCAAATGGCTAAACAGAAAATAATTAAGAACATTGAAAGAGTTAATGGCACTGTAAAGGAATTATGATTTCCAATTGGTGGACAAACTAAGGGTGAACGAACAGTCTGGAAGGAAGCGAAATGATGGCCAAGCCTGTTTCAATTAGATAAAGGCCTCGCAAGTTGCACACCACAATGCGGACCCAGAAAATTCAATAGGGGTTTATCACTGACCAAACAGGATCCAATGAAACAAGGGTCCAGGCTAGGGACTAATGACTTGTTTCTCAATGAGGAATTATGTAATTTTTCCCAAGAAAGCAAACACTTGGGGAACCCTTGGGCGGAGCAAGGCCAAAGCCATCCATACACAAAGGAAGTAGTTGTTCTCATACCCAGGAACCCAAAGCTCCTTGTTTCTAGACCCTCCCTGAATTTTTAGAACTGTTTGATTCTGGGGTTCCCTCTTTTTCAAGAATTCTAGGAAAACTTATCTTTGCTGTTTGTTATTCCTTCCTGAGCACCGCTAGACAAGGTTTTCCTAAGTGGGAACCATAAAAGGACCTTTTGCGCCTAATATAATGATATGCAGGCAACTCATTTTAGTATGACGGTTACAACATAAGGGTTTAGATTTGCAGGTTATACCCTTAAATAGTGTGTCATTGATTCTTCGTTGTAAACCTTTAATACCACCATTTGGTTCCCCAACTAAGAGAGAGGCAAGTGATACGTTTTTTCGTGAATACGAACCTGACGCGGATGATTTTATGATGTTGTGCATTAAAGCCATCCAATCCCCATATTGCATTAAGAAGATTGTAACAATAGGAGATTTTTCCCATTACTGGGAACTTATGAAGAGGAGTTATTGCTGGCTACGTCTATAGTCATTAAAATATTCCTTCCCATATGATTTTTATATTAGATATTTTTAAAAATTGTTAGTTGTATTCCTCAAAATAGCGACTCACGCTCACTGTTGGCTAAGACCTAGTTTTTGGTCTCAATGTCGTTATGAATGTGAATAAATTAAATAGCAATAGGTCTGTTTTATTTTCCAGAATAGATCAAGAACATTCAGTTTTGGGAAATAGACAATATCATGAATTATTGAAAGAGATTCATCTTGGGAGCCTTCGGTGAGGAGTACAACGGTAATTAAGCAGATAAATTGGAAGACATCTAAAATTATCGATGGGTTAGTATTTATGGACTCCAAATTGCAGGCCTATAATGAAAAAGAAAGAAATTAAGCTGATGAGAAATTAAAATTAGAGATTACACTCCAGATGGAGCGATTCCAAGAGTTATTATGTGTTCATTGGTTAGTGTTTAATAAAGGAAGGTTGTGGTGCTACAACATGACAAAATTAACTGATTTGAGTGGTATTAGTTCAGATGGGCATCTTATTGGGAATGACTGAAATTTTCATAAAAAGCCTAAATATTCTCCCACATGACTGAAATGTGGCTAATTAAAGCTTGATTGGTTTCATCATCGAACACGCCTACTGCTAAATTATGATGGGTTTGTCATGATAAGGTTTCAACTAATGACCTTGGGTTTTGTGGGGCATACCAACACCCTTGGGACAAATAACTAATTGAATGTTATATGAGTCAAAATTGAAGGGCCAGAATTGAATTGAATGGATGGGGAACAGACTAGTTTATTCAAACAGAAATAGAATAATTGAAGTTTGTCCCTTATTTTACAAGAAGGTATCGATCTAAAAGAATTGGCAATAGAAAAGGAATGTTGTGGTAGGAATTGCCTATAAGGCACTAATCGGTTTACATTAATTCATGAAATGGATGTCATGGATTTTTCTGTTTCCCATTGGATGTTCTTTGATTGAATTACCATGGATATCGATCAAACTTTGGAGAAAATGCATGATTAATATTGTGGTTAGATACTTCAGCTGAAAAATTTACCAAGTCACCTTTGATACAGTATTTACAATTGGTAAAAATCTCAGGAAATTTTCAGATGAGATAGAGCCTCAATTAATTCAAAAATCAGGAAAGTATGAGATAGAGCTGAAAATAAGAATGTCTGAAAATAAGAAGAATTCTCATAAATTCCTGGAGCAACATCTTGAGCTGAAAATTTTACCTAGGAATCCCTGTCTCAAATCCCTTTGAAAAACAAAGTTTCAAAATTTTATAAAAGATTTGAATCGTCTGGTAATTCAAATACAGAAACAGTAATTTAGTGCACTATGCCATATTCAAATTTTAGTAAATCTGGCATTAGATATTTTAGCCCCAAAATTTTCTCAGTAGCTTGTTCATTGCCAGGTGAGAGCACTTAGCATGTGAGGAAAAGTCTTTGGCAAGAGTTAGTGGATGAATTTAATGCAAGTTCATCTCATTTGGTCTAATTCACCCTCAAGCTCAATTCTCGCCTCATCGCCAAGATGGGACCAGCCCCCACCAGTCAATCTTTTCTCCGATCGCTCTCTCTGGTTTCGTTGCCTCTCTCGCCGATGTCTGCATCGAGCTCCTCCCAAGCCACTCGAAGGCCATGGCAAGCACCAACGGCGACACCTGTCCTCACCATACTCGAGGCTTGTCATGCGGCGACTACGCCTGGGACTACCGAGGAGATTTCACTGGCGATTCATTTCGAGGTTCATCTGTTGGCTCACTTGCAAGAAACCATTTTCAGATCCCCTAAACACTCTGAGCCAAGAAGACTTCCCATCGCTTCAAAGATTGCTCTTCTTCTTCCTCTCGCCAATTCTGCGCCAAGAACGTAAGAAGGAGGAGAACATGGAATTCGGTGATCGGGTAAGAATTATCACAAGCGATTGGCCCAGAGATCACTAAAGCACTCTGAGTTCATTCCCCGCCGATTGCAGCCCATTCCATGTGAACGCCATCGCCGTGGAGCCTTCTTCTCCAGATCCAAGCAAGAAGCGGCAGCTCATTCGGCCATCTCCAAACCCAAATCAAGGTGAAATCGCATCCCTCGCCTTCATCGATGCTCGCCGAATCCTTCTTCCCGAATGCTGGACGGCGGAAGTCGCCAGCTTCGCCAGAGGTCCGCCGCCTCACCGTGGGCGACTATGCTCCCTGCCACCCCAGTCTGGGAGTACCACCAATAGCTTCATCTAGTCGCACCGATTCTCTAGATGTCGCCCATTCCGCCGCTCCAAATGATGCTTCACGGCGGTGAAGAAGAAACCAAAATGCCCTGTTATGTGTCTCTGTCGCTCGGGCCCGGTTGGTCGGCCTCGGGGTTTTGAGCCAAGCTCTGCAAGTGTGAGAGAAGGCGATTCTGGTCAGGGAAAACGATTTTCATAACTTGGGATTTCAAAACCGAGTCCAATTCAAACGGTCATAATATTTGAACTGCTATTCAAAAATTTAGCCAAACAAATTTCTACGGTCATTTAAAATCACACCGTATCAGAATATGTAAAAATATTCTTGAAAGGATTTGGTGAGAATATTTAAAATGAAAATGCTGGGAAAGGTATTTATGTAATCGAGAAAAGATCAATTTGGATTATACCAAAATCAATGAAATCAAATATTGTTGAAATGCTTGTTCTGGAATGAGTTTGAGTTGGTGAAAATATTATGCTTGAAGTTAGTTTACCTTGCTAAATGAATCCATTTTCAATTCGGCTAAAAAGAGAATGAGTATAAAATAAAATGCTGCAAGAGGAAATAATTGGATGTCAGCAAATGTAGATGATATAAACTTCTGGGAGTTTGTATGTGTTGGAAATGAATCAAGAGTTATGCACAGAGTAGTCAGAAACTAAGTCGCAGTTTGGCCGATTTTGACGTTGAGCAATATGGTCATTTAGGCTATTTCAGTGGTAGATTAAATAGCTTTCCCAAATGCTAAAATCAGTAAAACCAATCTAGAAACATTGTACAAAGTTTATACTCTCACATTCTGTTAAAAGAAATTTATTTGGTTAAGTTTTGCATGATAATCTAGTCGACCTAAAACCTTTAAGTGTTAACACTCCCCTTTGCGTTCTGGCCGATTTAGTAAACGTAAACTTTACAATGCCATTAAGCCTTTTTCAACGATGATTATAAAGTCTCGTCTAAAGTGTAAAACTTATGAAATTGATCTGTGGTGTTGTCCAAAGTATAGACTATCCAAATAAGAAGAGATAATCTTATTCCAACATGTGTAGCCTATTAATTTTGATAGTTTAATAACCCTAAGTGATCATGGGTCTAAAGGCCTTGCTGTGAATGAATGAACTGTGGTTTCCAAGTGAAGAAAACTATAGTTAAGTCCCTTTATCACCAGAACCTTCTCAAACACCTTGTAAACTAAGCCAGTAGCCTGCAACTGAAGATCTAAGTTGTACAAAACCAGTTCTAAGTGAAATCAAATTGAAGTAAAGAAATTTATTACTCATAACCTTATGTAATCAATTAAGACTTCTTCGTTAACTCGCAAAACAACCTATCCAAATCTGAAATTTGTAAAGAAAACCTAGAGTTGATCCCTAGGATGTGCTCTATAAGAATCTAAGGAAAACCATCCTGTGTTGTCTAGTTCTGGCTCTAAGTCCTCCTCATGCAAAGCGCATAGGCAATGGTATTCCTGGGCGCTTGCTGGAAGCAGTTTGTTCAGTGCACCTTGCCGCTAATGAATACTTGTATAATCTAAACAATCTTTGCATCTTGAATTCATAAAACAAGATTAAAGAATTCATAAGAAAGCAACCCTGGATCTTATGCAAGGGTTTTATTTGCTTTTCTATTTGTTCTCTGTCATTCTTTCTTTTGCAAGTTTGTAATTGCTGTTGGTACATTCGTTTTGACGTAGACGAGGCGCCATCGAGGAGGAGGAAGAGGAGGCAGTTGCTGAACAAGGCTTTGACATTTGCGGCGAAGAGCAAGGCAAGCAATCCATTGACCATGTCGAACCTACTAATTTACCTACCGTATGTTGTTTTTGCAACTGTATAATGCATCCGAGTAATTCTCCATAAAAACTGCTATTTTGGGTAAGGTTGGTAACAATCCTTGGAAATTGTGGTTTTTTCCTTAATCTAATTGATATTGTGAACCTTGTGAACCTTAGTATGCTTAGACATAGTTAATGTCAGTTGGGCATAATCGTTATAATACTTCAACTGCTTAGTTTTGCTTAGATCGTCATGATGTTCTTTTAAATGACTTCACAACTGTTATTACTCTAGTAAGGGTGGTTGGTATGTTGGTTAAAAACCTGAAAACCGAAAACTATGCTTTGATGCGGCGATTATCGGCAATAGCTGGTGGTGCAATGAATGGCTTTGCACGTAGTATAGGGTGGAGTGTCGCCAGGTTTAATTAAGGACCGAGCAATGGAACGTTATCGATCCAAGGAATTTCGTGCAACCACGAGGGCTATTTATGGGGTAGCCTTAGCCTATTAAGTTGTTTGGGCATGACTTTGTTCATTGATAGGCGGGAGCTAGCACAGGTTTTCCCGGCCAGGGTACCTGACGGGGTATTCCGGTCAGGTTTACTTGCTAATGCAACGGTGTACGCCCTGCCATGTTTAGAAATGTTGTGTGGTGTGTGAGAGTGGATCCACAACTTGGGTGTGTGTTTCTAAATTTATGGCAGGGGTTAACGTCCCGGGCTGGATCAAAGTCATGTCGGAATAATGTAACGGCTCGGTATGATCGCCTTGCCGGCACACCAAAGGAAGTGTGTCGATGGCCTAGCAAAAGGTGTTTCATTCCTTGTGGGTAAAGCTGTACAACTCGCAGAGATCGAATCTAATTAATTAGTCGCCGCCATGGTCATGAGCACTTGGTGAAGTCATTCCAATGCTAGAGTTTTAAATTTTATAAAATGGGTTGGTTCTGCTTTTGGCAACTACTTGTTTTAATCAAAGGACCGACGATGTGGAGTTGCGCTATTGAGAATACTAATTCTGGGAGCACATTATTTTCGGATGGTGGTATAAATCCCATGCTGTTTTGCAAAGATGCGAGTTTCAATCTATTACGCCATATGTTTAAATTCTTTCCGCAAAGTGCAAAATAACCTGTAGCCTGTTCCTTTGAAATAGCCTGCATAACTAGTATTTGCATTTGCTATTAAAGTCTTGCTGAGTACAAGCTGTGCTCATTCTTGCTATCAACTTTGGTTCAGAAGGGAGTCCCAGTGAAGTGCCAGAAGAAGCACTTGGTCAAGTAGGTCTCGGGGATTTCGTCGACGATTTCTTCTAGGGTGTTTGCCTAGTCAGATGCCTGTGGGGTTCGGTTTGGGCATGCTACCAGGCTTTTGGACCTTAAATTATCTAGTATCTTCCGCTGTTTTTATTTTGGCTTGTAACTAATGCTTGTATAATTAGCACCTTTGGTAAGTTGTAAAATTTAAGCTTGGATTTTGGTTGTGATATGAATGTTGTAAACGTGTGAGTACTAGCTGCTAATCCTGGGACTAGTACGGTAATCACATGGAGTTCCTGTTCCTCGGAATGGGGTCTCACAGTTGGGAAGTCTATTCTATCTTCCTACAGTACATGATCAGTAGCCCTTCCATTTTTCGTTAAAAGGTCTTCCAATCAATCTTTGTGAGAAGCCCCTGTTCCTATAGTTGTAATAGGGACAAGAGGAGGAATGGTAAAGGGTGCTGGTAGCGGAAGAGATGCCGCATTACGAGCCATTGCTAAAAGTGGTGTACGATTAAAGTTGTATACACGATGTAACACCTATGCCGCATAATGGATGTTGACCTCCTAAAAAAAGACGTCTATAAAAGAATTAAACCGCTTTCAAGAGAAATAAATGATTCAATGATCAATAATAATACTAGTCTATTATGCATCAAGAAGATATTATTGGATGAGATTGATATTGACACCATCATCAATGACTTCGCATCTAGATATGTTAGAAGAAACTTTTAAGGTAATACTGTAATATGTACTTTTTGCTTTACTTGTTGCTTGATATGAATAATTTTTTTGGATGCATCTTGAGTGTTTATTTCTAACACACACACACACATACATATATATATATATATATATATATATATATATATATATATATATAGGAAAATGGTTCCATACTCACTGGTGTACGTATTTCACCTTTAATATACCGCTTAAATGATGTTGTTATACCTATTTATCCTTTTGAGTATACTCTAATACTAATTATAAGATACTCTAAAGTGAATTCCACAAAAAAATTCATTAAAGTTCACCATTTATAGCAATATTTGTTTATATATTCTTTTTACATATGGAAAAGGGTATGTAGTAAAAAAATAAAGGGTTCTCATAAATTTTTTTCAACCATGTTGCATTGGAATATCTTAGAATTATTATTGGAGTATACCGAAAGTGATAAAGAAGTATAAAGTGTTCATTTAAGTGGTATATTAATTCGAGGTGGGAGTATGTACTCCTAGGAGTACGGAAAAGGCTTCCTATATATATATATAGGAAGCCTTTTAAATCTCGCTCCGGGCCCCTGAAATCTCAGGACCGCCATTTTAAATCTCGCTCCGGGCCCCTGAAATCTCAGGACCGCCACTGCAAGCAAGCTCAGTGTGAAGTTTTTGGTTTTTGTCTGATTTTAGTGCAATCTTCCTTTGATTAGAAAAATGTCAGAACTTTAACGTCAATCCTTGTGATTGAAGGTTGAAATAGATTTCTGACATCCTTAGGAAGGTGCATGCAAAATTTTCACAGGTTTTGGATCAACCAATCAAAAGTTACATCGATTCTTAGTTTTGAGATCGTGTCGATTCACTGTTCATCTAAACACTATTCACCAACATTGTTCATCTGAGCACTGTTCATGCCGACCACGGTTCATCCAACTAGTTTTGCGGTTATTGTTAGTTTTGCAGTTATTGTTCATCCGACCAGTGCTAGTTTTTTACTGGTCGCAGTATTGTTCATCTGACTAGGTGTAATACTATTCACCCGACTAGTGCTATTTTTACTGTATGGCAATATAGCTCATCCGATAAGATGCTATTTTACTATTTATCTGACTAGTTCATTTGATCTATTTTTTTAGCTGGAGAAGTGGTTTGAATTTTGACGAAAAAATTTTATTTAGCTTCTATTTACACCCCTCTAGTCGCTTTTTTTGATCCTTCACACTTTTTGAGTGGACAACATTTTACTAGACATCTTTCAAGTAGACACCTTTTAACTAGAAAATTTTCAACTACGCAACTTTTAAACTAAAATTCACGTGCAAAATCTAGAAAAAAGGAAAAAAAACACATAAACAGACCCGCGCTGCATCTTGACATTCATGCAAAAAAAATAATTGTGCATGGGCCCACGTGCTCTTGTGTAATATCCAAAAAAAAGAAATTGTGGGCCAAGCTACGCAACGCCGAGTGTTTTGCAAAGTGTCGGAAACATGTGCTGATCCTTACATGTCTAGAGGATTGATCTCATAGGTTCTCGGCTTATTTACAATCGTGTTTTGCAAATAAGTTGTACTTAATGTGATTCTTTGAAGAATGTGAATTGGGTTTGCAAATGTGTTTTGTAAATTGTTTGATTATGTGTTAATCATCACATGGCCAAAAAAATCAATCATTATTGGTGTTTGATACGAAAAGAAAAGATTTTTGTGAAAAATCTGTTTCTGATCTGGGAGGCCGATCATACCGCCCATAGAGAGCCGGTAGTACCACTTGGCCGGTGCTACCGTAAGTTTGGTTTGCTACCGTCCCTCTAGCTGGTGTAAAAAATCCAAAGGGGGTATTTACATGGTTAGCTCGGGGCCGGTGCTACCGAGCTTATGGTCAGTGCTACCGCTTAAACAGTAGCACCACTCCTAGTTGACCGGTGCTACCAATTTTTCTACACAACGGCTGTTTATGGCTGCTCGCCGTGGTGATAGCGAGCGGATGAAGCATCTTCTGAATAAGGTGCCGAGGCGCCTGCGCAGCCTACATTGCAGCCGCATGTGGGGGGGACGGTGAGGAGTTCCTGGAGTGCGCAACGATGATTCACGCCAACGGCAAGCACCTCATGGACGCGTGAAACAAGGATGATACGCCCTTGCATTGCGCCGCCAGAGCTGGGAGACTTAAGATGGTCTCTCACCTGATCGCGCTGGCGAGAGGCGAGGATGGTAGCGATGCAAGGGTGAAAGTGATGCTGAGGGCACTACTACAGAATCGACTTTCACAAACGGCCTATTACAAACGGTTAATTGCGTGCCGCTTGTGATCTCTGCACCACAAGCGGTTCGTGGAACGGTCCAAAGGGGTCTCTAGAAGCGGTTCTAGACACGAACCCCTTCTAAAGTTCCTAACTCTAGAAGCGGTTCGTGTCCCGAACCCTTCTAGAGTTTCTAGAAGGGGTTGGGACACGAACCCCTTCTAAAGCTCCTCGAGCTCTAGAAGCGGTTCGTGTCCCGAACCCTTCTAGAGTTTCTAGAAGGGTTCGAACACGAACCCCTTCTAAAGCTCCTAGCTCTAGAAGCGGTTGGGGACACGAACCCCTTCTAGAGCCGGCTCTAGAAGGGGTTCGTGTCCCCAACCGCTTCTAGAAGCCCGGCCAAATAATAAAGGAATGCATGCCCTACTCTATCGAGAGCACGCGTGGGTGGGTTGGTTAGATGGGTGAGACGGGTCACGAGGAGGAGGTCGTGTGTTCAATCCCATCCTCACAATATTATTTATCTTTTGAAGTAACTTCTACAAGCGGTTATAAAACCGCTTGTGATATTGACGGGAGTATTACACACGGTTGCTTACAAGCGGTTCTAAAACCGCTTCTAAAAACGGTTTCGAACCGCTTGTGATAGTCTTATCTGTAGTAGTGGGGAAGCAGTACAACGGCCTGCTAATGGTCTAGAATCTAATTATACCTTTATTAAATTGGCAAGCTTCCGGCCTCCTCAGCGATTTGAGCTGAGCCGCGCGCGGTCGGCTCAGCTTGTTTCTTTTCGCGTTTAGGTTTTTTAAAGAATGCATAATTACGTGTAGGTCCTTCTCGCGTTTTTTTACGGAAAGGACCTTCTGATTTAGAAAAATCGCAGATCTTTCGTGAAAGGACCCTAAATAAATACCGGAAAAAATATCGTAGTTACATCTTGATCGTTCCAGCTATTTTTTGCGAAAAGAACCTTTCGATTTAGCGCAGTCACAGATCCTTTGTGAGAGACCCGTAGATAGATGCAAAAAACATGAGGATGCGTTTCTATCCTTTCAACTGTTTCACACGTTTTCTCTATGATTTTTTTTAAAAAATGAAATCCGTTTCACGCTTTTTCTCGACGATTTAAAAAAAACACCGCCAAAAAAAATGAAATGCGAAATCCGTTTCGCGTGTTTTCTCGACAATTTAAAAAAGGGAGAAAAAACGTCTGAAAAAAACAAAATTGTTTCTGCGAAAAAAACAACGCATGCGGCGTGTCACGCCAAAAAATGAAATTGTTTCTGTAAAAAAAACAACGTGCGCAGCGTATCACGTCGCGAAAATTATCCTAGTACCTTTATTAAAGCCTGCAGACTTCCAGCCTTCTCCACGTTTTCAGCCGTGCGCGCAGAGCCGAGCTGCACGGCCGACTCGACCCGCTCGGCTTGATTTTTTTCGCGTATAGGTCCCTTAAAAATACGTAATTACGTATAGGTCCTTCCTGCAGTTTTTTACCAAAAGGATCTTTTGGTTCAGAAAAATCGCGAAACTTTCGTGAAAGGACCCTAAATAAATACCGAAAAAAGGTAGTTACGTTCGGATCATTCCAACTATTTTTCACGAAAAGGACTTTTCGATTTAGCATGATCGCGGATTCTTTGTGAGAGGACCCCAGATAAATGCAAAAAAAAACGTTATTGTGTTTATAGCCTTTCAACCGTTTCACGTGTTTTTTCGATGATTTAAAAAAAACGCCGCCGAAAAAAAAACAAAATTATTTCTGTGAAAAAACAACGCCCATGCTGCCCTAAATAAATACCGAAAAAAGGTAGTTACGTTCGGATCATTCTAGCTATTTTTCACGAAAAGGACCTTTCGATTTAGCGCAATCGCGGATTCTTCGTGAGAGAACCCCAGATAAATGCAGAAAAAATCGTGATTGCGTTTGTAGCCTTTCAGTCGTTTCGCACGTTTTCTCAATAATTTAAAAAATAACACCGCTGAAAAATACGAAATTGTTTCTACGAAAAAAACAATGTGTGCGGCGTATCACACCACAAAAACTATCCTAGTCTAACTTATTCCTAACCCAAATCAAAACAGCAAGCTACACTATCCTAAATCGACCTAATCCACTAATCATTCCTTAGGACCAAACCAATCCAACCTACATGACACTTCAATCCAAACCAAACCAACCCATTTTCTTAATATGGCTTCATACACATCTTTAACCCATTTCTCTAATATGGTTGTTTCCTAACTAAGTAATTTTATTTTTTAATACTAAATGTAATATAACCCAAAAATAAATTAAATAATTATGAATCGACAAAAAATGGAACTATTTTTTTCAAAAATTCAAACAAATTAAGGAAATTCCATAAATTAAAAAATATTTAAAATAGGGAAAGGAGAAAAATTCTGATAGTTAAGAAAAAACCAAAAAAAACTCGAGAAAGCTGGGAAGATGAGGACGATGGCGAGAAACAGATGGCGAGCCAAGGAGAAGATGGTGGTGGCGAGTAAGCGCATACGAGCCAGAGAGGAGACAGAAGTGGCAGGAAAGCACAGACAAGCTAGAAGGAGAGGGCCACGGTGGAAAGCGCAGGAGAGCCAAGAAGACAGGGTGGTGGCTGTAAGATCGAGGATGCCGACTAGACGGGGGTGAATAGGCGGCTATTAAAAATTTACTTTTATACTCTATGGATTTTTACAAATCAATTCACCCCTAATTATCCTTATGCCAAAACCTTAACAAATAATAATGCGGAAGCAATAAACTAAGATTTTGACAATTAAAGTCTAAATCAACTAGGCTCACTATGTGCACTAACTAATTATGTCTCTAACAATAATTGCAATCCTAAGGACAAGCAATCAATCAATTTAATTCTAAGAGTGTAAATTGCTTGGATATTAATAATGAATAGAATGCAAGCACAAGAGACACAATACTTTTTACCGTGGTGTTCAAAGACTTGCCGGTCTCCCCTAATCTATGTTGAGGCTAGCCCAAATGAATTGGACCGGCTCCACGAATTGAGCACCCGCTTCAAATCCACTAGTGGTTACTCTTTCCCGCTCCGGATAGGTAAGCACCGACCTTCACAACTTGCTGGGACTTCTTACAACTTTCGTTGAGAAACTCACCGCGCATAATGCCTCCACACCGTCTAGGTGTTGGCAAACACTAAGAGTAACAAGCCAAGCCTTCGCACTTAAACTTCACCTAGTGCAACACATGCACTCCGATGATCACCAATTGCAACACATGCACAATGGCTCCCTCAAGTGCAACACATGCACAAGAGGCTCTCAATCTACTTCCTAATTGCAACACATGCAATTAGGGCTCACTCTTAGCTCAAAAGGCAAATAGAAGAGGGCAACACATGCATACAACTCCTACAAACACTCAAGAACACCAGCCACATACCCCAAGCTCCCCCAATACCTCCTTTTATAGCCTTCAAGCCAAAACTAGCCGTTCGGGGTCGAATTGGGCAAAAACTCAGCAAATCCGGTGGTACCGCCCTACTAGGCCTGGTAGCACCGGCATACAGGCCAATAGCTACAAAACTAACCATTAGCGGGAAATCTGGTAGCACTGGCCAACTAGGAGCGATGCTACCACTCGAGCGGTAGCACCGGACCGCCTGATGACCGCAAAAACATCCCCTCTGGGATTTTCACACCCGAGAAACAACTGGTGCTACCGCTCATCCGGTAGCACCGGGCTACCATGGGCGGTAGCACCAGACTGCCAGACCGCCCAAAACACACCCCTCTAGAAATATCACACCAGAGGTTTGGCTGGTGCTACTGTTCACCCGGTAGCACCGGACCACCATGGGCGGTGCCACCGCTCTGCGATAGTACCAGCCCTAAACCTGGTAGCACCGGCCCTGAGATGTAAAAACACTCCCTCTGAAAATTCCACACTTGCCAGAGGGGCGGTAGGACCGGCCTTTCAGGATAGAACCTGATTTTTCACAAAAAATCTTTTCTTCTTCGAATCAAACATCAATAATAATTTATTCTTTGAGCAATGTGATGATCAATACATGATAAGGCAATTTGCAAAACACATTTGTGAACGCAATTCATATTCTCCAAAGAATCACATTAAGCATAACTTATTTGTAAACCACATTCACAAATAAACCATGAACCTATGAGATCAATCATCTAGTCATGTAAGGATCAACACATGACCCCAACACTTTGCAAAATACATTTGCAAATGCCAACACATGCTCTAGGATCGAAATACATAACTTCTAAGATTATTTGCAAAACACATTTGCAAATAACAAATCCAACTTTAGATCTATTTGCAAAACGTATTAAGCAAATCAAATTCGAGTCTATGAGATTAATCCCCCTAACCATGTGAAGGTCAACACGAGACCTAGTCAACTTACAAACACCCGTTGCAAGCCCTATCCATATGCTCTCGGGATTCCGGACTCATAAATCTTGGTTTATTCGCACAACGAATTTACAAATAACACATTAAACCGATTTCATACTTGAGCATTACTCTTTGTAACATATGCAAAAGCCTAGCTCCAAGCAACATCAAATCAAGGTGCATGAACTCTCTAATTTGCAACACATGCAATTTTCTAGTTCCATGCAACCAATCATTTAAACCAAATTGCATGAGCTATCTCTCTTTTGCAACACATGCAAATCTATAGCTTCATGTAAAAACCAAATCGATTAAGATCCAATAAGAAGCAAGCATGAGCTCTCTTATTTGCAACACATGCAAATATTTAGTTCATGCAAAATCCAAACAAGAGAGTGAGCTAGAGTGAACCGGATTGAGTTCATCAACACATGATGAAGCTCAAGTTAAAAAAACTCAACTCCTCTTAATAGTACGGCAAAAGACTAGGAACACATCCTTAGCCCTAGCTAGTTATACATTTGCCTCTAGCGATCCACTTGGAGCTTTTATGATTTCTAATCATCTTCTCTTCAAGATCAAATCTTCTTCTTCTTATTCATCAACACATGATGAAGCTTCCCTAACCCTTTTCTTCACTTTGGGATCACCTCTTGAAGCTCATCAACACATGATGACTTCTTCTTCCCGATTCTTCCTTTTCTTGGACTCAACTTACTTCACCACTCATAAAAGATATTAGTCCAACAAACACGGTTGTCTCAAACATCACCGCACTCCATTAACACATAATGAATGCCTTCAAAATTGATTGAGCACAACCTAAATCAATTTGAATGATTGATTGATGTCTTGAGTACTTTGATGCAACTAATGCCTCATTATACTCAAGAACTTTTCGTTTATCATCAACAAAGAGACACCATCAACACATGATGAAATGTTCTTTGATTGATTGAAAGACGACCGAACTCAATTTAAACTCAATTTAAATTAACATGAGTATATATAACTACACAAGTTTCATATACTCAATTTGATGGAATGTAATGATCCAAATATTATATGGAGTGGTGGAAAGAGATCAATACATTTTAAACCATCAACAATAGACTAAACTCCATTTGATATGTGCATATGAATAATCAAACTAGGAATCAATATGCACATAATCAATCTTTGATAGCATATGAATTTATCCTATATTAGCATGAGTATACTATAACTACATAAGTTATATATACTCAAAAGATTATTTCAAAGTCTTGATCCTTTATATTATATGCAAGAGGATATGGATCAATACAATTAAGACAACAAGTTAAATTATGAGCTCCCCCTAGATGTGTGCATTCATGTATATATGGATTTTAGAAACATAATGTACATATTTAGACTAAGACAATAGAAGAGTTTATTTTTTAACTTAAATCCTAAGTATGCAATAAGACAATAGAAATGAATACGAGTGCATGCTTTGGGTTTTCTATTTTTCATCCAAATTTGAGACTAACATAAATGTAGCTCAATAAACATGTTAGTCCCATAATAATTAGATTTGTCATTAAACAATGATCAAACATTAATATTAAATCAATCGTTAAAACTAATGGAGCTCGAACTTACCGTGACGACATTTGTTTGGATAACGCGAGAGTTTAGGTCGAGGCACTAAGGCACTCAGCTCACGTCCACGAATTGAACCACATTTACCCTCCATTTGTCGAAATCATTCAAAACCTGAAAATTTAGAACCTACACTAAATCAAACTAAACAATTTGTACTGCAAACCCAACCCACACCAAACCATTAAAGGTCTCAGCCCATTCCCATCTATCCAAAGCCAACATAAAGTAAAAAACAACGCACTTAACCCCGGTGGAGTTGTTAATGTCGGCGGATGCGAATTGGCTCGCTTTTCCGCATTCCAACAGTAACCTCTCCATCAGCGTGAGGTGCGCTTGCAGAGCTAACGCCCAAGCAACATGGGTGTTGCCCGAACTCGCAAGTTTAACCATCGTTGATAAATCCATTGAGCATCGCTCTCGCCCCGCTTGGATACCAAGCCTTTCCTGTGTCATATAGCTAGGCTTGCCAAGAACGCCAACGCTCGTTTGTCTTCTTAAAGCATGATGATATTATGGAGCTATCAGATGCAAAGGACAACCAGCTATCCTACTCTGGACCAGATGGACAAAACGTATTGCATGTTGCAGTTTCAGGGAGCTAAATTGAGTGCTAGACTCTTTTGTACTTCTATGAATATAGATCCTGAGTGTCCTAGCAGGATCCGTGCACAGAAATTCAAGGACAACAGCTCGGGCTTCAGGATAACTGTCCGGACGGATCACACCTGTGTGCTTGCTAAGCCACTCCAGAAGCATAGAAACGTGATGTCCTCATATGTGGCTAGCCTGATTTCTCACTTGGTCACGGCGGACGTCATTGTTTCACCGAAGCTACTGATGGCGGACGTGGTTAACATGGTGGGATATCCTGTAAGCTACGGCAAGGTATGGCGAGGGAAGAAGAAAGTTATAGAGATGATGTACGGGTTGTACGAAGAGGCGTACAACCTTGTTCCTCAGATGCTTCACCAGATTGCTGAAGCCAATCAGGGGACCTACATCAACAAGATGGACAGACCCCACCCCACGAAGGGTCCAAACTGTTTCATCCTGGACCGTGTGTTCTGGGCGTTCAGACCTGCCATTCAAGGCTTCAAGTACTATCGGCCAGTGCTGACCATGGACGGCACGTTCCTCTCTGGCAAGTACAAGGGCACCATATTGATGGCGGTCGCCACAGATGCCAACGACCAGCTACTCCCGGTGCCCTATGCGATCGTCGAAAGCGAGAACACGGAGAGCTGGTTGTGGTTTCTAGCAAATGTGAAGCAGGCAGTTGTCTAGGGCCGCCCGAAAGTGTGCCTCATCACAGACAGGCATGCTGGGATAATGTCCGCCATCAACACCATGCAAGGAGGTACACATCCGCTGTACCAGTGGAATGACATTATCAATCGATGGTGTATGAGGCATCTTGCCGCGAACTTGCATAAGCGGTTCTGCAACAAGGAAATAATGAAGACATTCAAGAGGCCGCTCTGCTTGCAGAACGAGGGGTGGAAGTTTGAGGCAATATGGAGAGTGTTGGATGAGGAGACATCCAGGCACACGACTGGACTAGCAGAGGGTGGGATCAACAATTTCTCACAGTGGGTGCAATTCCATGCTCCCGAACTGGAGAAGTGGTCCTTGCTCCATGACACCGACGGCGCAAGATATGATATAATGATGACCAACATGTCGGAGGTTTACAACGGTGTTCTAAAGGGGATTCATTCCCTCCCAATTAGTGCCATCGTGGAGGAGACCTGGAATAGAACTGTTGGATATTTTGTGAACAGAGGAATGAATGCTAGGAGGCACCTGGATGAGGGGAAGCAGTTCTCCGAACGAATGCATGCTTACATGGAGAAGAAAATAGAGAAGGCTCAGTCGCATGTTGCGCACACCATTGATGGAGTGCAGAAGTTCAAAGTACATCTACGGGAGAAGTTCGTCGATGGCCATTGCAGGGGCTACCGTAAACAAGTATGCACTGTTGGTGTTATGCCCTTGAGGCAGTCATATAGATGATTGTAACATGACTATGCTTATAAATAATAATATGATTATTGGTCCAATGAATGTATATCATTATATTGATCAGCAAGTATGTGACTTGCTTATGAAACTCTCTACTTATTGATATAATTACGTAAGTATCTCGATCGGGTATCATCGATAGGACAACGATGAATAGATCAACACATGTATTGATCGATGATTATGTTTCATAGATCATAGGATATGGAGATATCATCAATACATTGTGAACTCATGATGATGAACATGGGTTAGATAGACCCGCAATGGGACACTGCGAGAATGTTACATTCTTATGTGTCATCAGTGTATCTCATACATAGTGGATGTATGATCCTTAGACTTGAGATTGTCACATTCCCTACATGTGTAATAGTTTATCTTGGGGCCACCAAACGCTATTTCCTAATCGGATAGTTATAAAGGTAGCTTTCATGTTTGCTATGAAACATGAAGAGGGAAGTGAGCAGTCAAGATGGAATTTGCCACTCCGGTGTAACGGAGATATATGTCTAGGCCACTCGTGTGATATATTAAGGAAGTGCATGTCCATGCCGTGATTGAGAAGTCAATCACAACTTATTAATATATCACGGATACGAGAGATGGATTGAACTGTCAAAGGATGACATACTTCTCGCCTTGAGTTCGATCTTCATATAGTTTGGCAAAGGGATTATTACATGAGTACTTTTGAAAGGTTCTATCAGATTTGATCATATGCGTTTGGGAGTTGGCATGCTCTGCAAGGAACCGCTACCAGCTATTGGATTGGAAAAAGGGTTTTCCGAATCTATGTCCAAATGCATACGAACCTACAGGGTCACACACTTAACGGGCTGGGACGCATTAATTCGGATTGGATCCGTAATTAATGGACCTCGTGGGCTTAACGCTACCGATGGGCTCGCTTAGGGTTTCGTCGCGTGGCTATATAAGGAGAGGGAAGGGTGGGCGTGCATGTTGTTGTTCACGCCCGTAACCCTAGCCTCCACCTCTCATTGCCCTCGCCGAGCAACTCGGTGCTTGCACGCGACGCACGGCGCTCCATCCCGGACGTGGATCATTGTGGTGACGCTGCAGCTACTGCGGCGTGGCGAGGATGATCCGCAGCGAGGACGATCCGCGTAAGGACGGTCCGCAGCGAGGACGATCCGCGTAAGGACGGTCCGCAGCGAGGACGATTCGCGTAAGGACGATCCGCGTGAGGACGATCCACGGCGAGGACGATCCGCGTGAGGACGATCCACGGTGAGGACGATCCACGGCGAGAACGATCCACTACACCAACGCGCGAAGGATTCCGCAACTGTGCGTCTAGTGGTAATCCAATCTGTGATCCCTTTCTTGCGAGTTGCTTTTCTGGTTATGCGGTAGAAATTTTAATTTGTGCTAGCGTAGCATACCGCTGTTCCCCAACAAAGGGTATCGAGCCATCTCGCGAGATTTGTGATCCGGATGTTACATATGTGATATGTGGGGATAGTAGATTAGATCTATTACATGTTACGCGGTTCATGTGATGAATTGGTGGAGGCGCTATCGGCGAGATCGACGGTTTAGGGTTTGTGGGAAGTGCAATCCGATTCAATCTTGATTTGGGTGAGTCCGCTCATGGTATGACGCTGTTCTTACGGTCGGGTTACCGCCATCGTGGTTTACGATCGCGACCATATGGGACCAAGCCAATCGATTGAATCGAGGAAGTGCAATCCGATTCAAGCTTGATTTGGTGAGTCCGCTTATGGTACGACGTTGCCCTTCTTGGTCGGGTTACCGCCATCGTGGTCTACGACGCAACCATATGGGATCGCCGGCGGGCGCCCCCTGACCCTCAGCCATGCCGCCTCGACTCGATGGGCGCCGCCTTGAATTCCCCACTGTATGGCGTTGCCCTGGAACCCCGACACCAGAGAATCGCTTTGTTTAACTCTTTTGCAGGATGTTATATGTGAAATAGTATGGCCTATGTGTATGTGATGGCTTGCGTGCCGTGTCAAGCCATAAGGCTATTTCATTATCAAATTTGTATAATGGCCTGCGTGTCGACTTGTGATGTTTGAAACCTTCATGTAAATTTCATTATCTAAGTTGTAAGGAGTTGCATCTACTATGATGAAGATGATGGCAATCAAGCATGATGGCTAGGTGAACAACCAAGCAAGATGGCCAAGTGTACCAACAAGCATGATGATGGAGATCCTAATGCTAAAGGACATACTATTTCACAGCTTAATCTTGATTTTCTGTTGATGTGTGTTTAATCCTTGCTATTTTCTTTATGCTCATTGCATGTGATGCCATGTTCATAATAGATATTGTTCATCCCCATAGTTAAACAAATTTTAAATCAAATATGTCCACCCTATTGTTGCACCTATCAAGAATTTAGATCATTATTGATATGACTGCCAAAGTAGTATGTCAATGACTATCTTAATAGATGATAGGGATGTGTTGGACACATCACGCATAACAATGGTAGATTTAATCAAGCTATCAAAACGGTTTTGGGCTTGAGGACATAAGTGGTTGAGTTTTGATTTCAGTAATGAAGGAACAAATACAAGATGATTAGTGTCTAGGAAAACACACATGAGGCTAGGTTTCTTAATTGGCACCCAAATCGGAAGTGCTCCTCCTCATGTGAGCCCTAGGGCAGGTTGACTGGCCATGAGTCGAGTTGACGGAGGCATTCATTACTTGTTTTCATGCTCAACCAACAAGAGTTACATGAGATGCAATTAGCAAAGATGTTGCTTACCTATGTCATTAAATCTCTAGCAGTGATGCCAAAGCTCACTAGTGTTTGATGAATATGGATCTTGAATACTCACTATGTGTCCATAAAGGGGGCACATGATAGGAGTATCTTTTATTAAAATATTTAATGAAAGTTTTACATAAACATAGTGCTTAGAAACTTTGCATGTTTTTGTTGTAGTTCAATGGCACCTGCTACTCCTTCTACTACACCTGGTTTTGCTTTGAGATCGGTTTTTGCTTTATGTTGTAGAAATTAATCTGGCTACTTCTAATCTTGCCTCTTGGGTATATGATACCGGATCGGTTGCTCACATTTGCAATTCGATGCAGGGGCTGATAAAGAGTAGAGACTTGGCAAAAGGAGAAGTGGATCTTCACGTGGGGAATAAAGCAAGAGTTGCAGTTGTTGCCATTGGCACCTACCCATTGCATTTGCCTTCTGGATTAATTTTAGAACTCAATAATTGTTATTTTGTTCCATCTTTGAGTAGAAACATTATTTCATCTTCTTGTTTGGAACATGAAGGTTATGATTTCAGAATAAAGAACTTTGTTTATTCGATATTTTTGAATGATATGTATTATGGCCGATGCCCCATGGTAGATGGGTTGTACGTGCTTGAACTCAAGAAAAACACGTCTACAACATTAATGTGAAAAGGCTTCGCCCAATGATGTGAATCCTACCTTTTTATGGCATTGTCGCTAGGCCACATAAATGAGAAGCGCATGAAGAAGCTCCATGATGATGGACTTCTAACCTCATTTGATTTTGAATCATTTGAAACATGTGAGTCTTGTTTACTTGGCAAGATGACAAAAGCCCCTTTCATGTGTTTTGGTGAAAGGGCAATGAGTTGTTGGCCCTAGTACATACGGATGTATGTGGACCAATGAGCTCTAGTGCCGAGGTGGGTTTGAAAGATTTTGCAACTTTTACCGATGACTTTAGTAGATATGGATATATCTATTTAATGAGGCATAAATCTGAAACATTTGAAAAGTTCAAAGAGTTTCAGAACGAAGTACAAAATCAACTTGGCAAATCAATAAAACACTTACGATCAGATCGTGGTGGTGAATATTTGAGCCAAGAGTTTGGTGATCATCTAAAGCAATGTGGAATCGTTCCACAACTTACTCCGCCAGGAATGCCTCAGTGGAATGGCGTATCCAAACGACTGAACCGAACTTTGTTAGACATGGTTCGGTCAATGATAAGCCAAACAGATCTGCCATTGTCCTTCCGGGATATGCTCTAGAAACAGATATGCTCACTTTAAACAGGTTCCATCAAAAGCCGTTGAGAAAACTTCATATGAGATGTGGATAGGAAACGCCCTCATTGTCATTTCTCAAGATATGGGGTTTTGAGGCTTATGTAAAACGTTTGCAATCAGATAAACTCGCACCTAAATCAGAAAAATGCTTCTTTGTGGGGTATCCTAAAGAAACAAAAGGATATTACTTTTACAAAAGGGATGAAAACAAAGTGTTTGTTGCTCGAAATGGTGTCTTTCTGGAGAAAGAGTTTCTTTCAAAAGGGTTTTCCGAATCTATGTCCAAATGCATACGAACCTACAGGGTCACACACTTAACGGGCTGGGACGCATTAATTCAGATTGGATCCGTAATTAATGGACCTCGTGGGCTTAACGCGTTGATGGGCCCTGGCTTAGGGTTTCGTCGTGTGGCTATATAAGGAGAGGGGAAGGGTGGGAGTGCATGTTGTTGTTCACGTCCAGAACCCTAGTCTCCACCTCTCATTGCCCCTGCTGAGCGACTCGGTGCTTGCACGCCGACGCACGGCGTTCCATCCCGGGACGTGTGGACTGCTGTGGTGACGCTGCTGCTACTGCGGCGTGGCGAGGACGATCCGCGTAAGGACGGTCCGCAGCGAGGACGATCCGCGTAAGGACGATCCGCGTGAGGACGATCCGCGTGAGGACGATCCACGGCGAGGACGATCTACGGCGAGAACGATCCACTACACCAACGCGCGAAGGATTCCGCAACTGCGCGTCTAGTGGTAATCCAATCTGTGATCCCTTTCTTGCGAGTAGCTTTTCTGGTTATGCGGTAGAAATTTTAATTTGTGCTAGCGTAGCATACCGCGTTCCCCAACATGCACAATATGTGATGTAGCAACATGCACCTGTAACAAGCCAAAACTGCTACACAAACCGTGCTCCCATGTATATGCGACGTGTGCGGTTCTCTGTTAGTCATCAGCACCGTACATCTCGGAGTACTTTAGCACTAACCATTTGTTCGTGACATGGAGTTCAGAGTTTAACTCGTACGACATGGAGTTGTGGCCGGGCCAAGTGACTTGGTTTCAGAAGAACATTATGAAGAGGACTGGGCGCGGACGGTGGCAGTCGCGATGAATTCATAATGACATGGACGCAACTCAGCGTGGAGATGCACCAGCTCCACGGAGGTGCCGGTTGTGCAGGGGGTGGGCCATACAGTGAAGAACTGTCTGAATAGGACAGGCTCTTCTAACCCTCCGTAGGAACCTCGAAGAATGTACTTTGACGTATGCAAAACGTAGTAGCAATATGTAGTGTCATGGTATGTAATGTCATGTTACGTAATGTAATGTTATGTAATACCATGTTTTCTAATGTCGTGTGCCTTCCTACTCCGTATTGTCCTGTTATATGGTTTGGTGTTATTTGCTAAACTAACTCATCGTTCCATCTTGTTTTTTTTCTTGTTTACTTGCAGGACATGGCCACACATGCAGAGACTCTGCTTGACCCATCCTACGATGGCAAGCATTGTAGCAGGGCCTGGTTGACAGGAGACGGTCCCTAATCATTTGTTCTGAGGGGTCCGAAGGACCACTGGCCGTTGGATGCGCAGTATGTCCCTTTGTTACGGCAGGCAGGTCTGTTGTCGTTTGCACGGATGATGGACACTGGGCGTTGCTTCTCTTTGGACAGGGCTCTACTCTCTGTGCTCGTCGATCGTTGGAGGCTGGAGACCCACACGTTCCACTTCTGCTGGGGGGAGATGACCGTCACCCTGTAGGACGTTGCCCTCATCACCGGTTTGCCTATCAGGGGCAGGCCGATAGTTCCACCACTGAAGTGTACTTTCCTGTCAGACGGCCGTACTTCAAGGAGCCCATTCACCCTTATTCCTTAGTGGCTCCTTTCTATGGTGATGGTGTGGACCCGATCGATAGGCCTACCATGGGCATGCGGTGGACGGCCAGCCGTTTGGCATGGGCTAGGGAGCGGCCTCGTCGAGTCTACGCAGAATTTCATAACTACTTCAAGACCCTACACGAGGACGATATCATATGGCAACCCTGGACAACGCACTTCTTGAAGACTACGGCGCCACATGGACTTTCATAGCAGTGCACCCAGGATATGGACTACTGGTTGACGACATGCCACCTGGTATTCTATCACATGGTTGAGCCGTATTGCCCCGGCCGAGTCATGCGCCAGTTCAGACTTCATCAGCAAATCCCCCCTCTAGTTGGTCTAGCACTGCCACAAAACGTGCATTGGTAAGTGCATTTCGTATTTTTCAAGTCTACCCACTATTCTACTAGACTACTGTATGTAGTTCAAATTTCTAACTTGTCAATTTCTGAAATTGCAGTCAATCTCGAAAGGGCCAACAAAGCGACGACTGGCGGCAGACACAGCTACCGTGGATCACTGCGTAGCAGTCCGCCACACAGCAAGTAGTGCCGGAGGATCGATCGTACTGTTTGGAGTCGTACATCACGTACTTGGAGTGGCACGTGCCACGAACGCATGCTAGGCTTACAGGACCTGCTCCTGTGAGGCCTGAGGAGGTCACGCACACTGATCGGTTGGGCCTCGGCCACCCTCTGCACCACGCATCACAGCAAGACGACACGGTACGAGTAGAACGTACGTTTCATTCATATTTTTATTCATGTCTAACCACCTTCTAATGTTCTTCGTGCAGTTCGACCGTGCGAATCGTATCGTCGACCAGGGTTCCAGAGCACTACGAGAAGAAGAGTGGAGCAGCACTGTTGCTGGCCTCCGTGCCGTAGTACGTTCTCTCGTGAATGAAGCGAAGGGCATCATCAAGACTATTACGTGCGGCCGTCATAGCGACGTCGCCATACCGGGTGCTCACGGAGGCACACAACCAGTCTCTCCTAGGTCGTCGCGACCGAGTGCGGCCGTGAGACGATCGAGCTTCACTCGCTGATCTTCAGCTTGCTGGTCTTCAGCTCATCCTGGCCATCAAGATATGCAAGTATGACATATATATTTCATTGGAATACTTCGTACTACTTATGCACTGTAATTTAGTTTGCCATGACATGTTCTTTTGCAGCATGCACACAGGGATCGGTCTCTCCTGCCATCATCCTCTCGGCACCACAATGAATCTACTGCTCCGATGCCCACATGTACAGATGCTGAGGTGAGCAAAGACACCGCCACTCATGACTTGCCGCCGAGAAGTTCTGGGCGGGGTACGTCCGTCCCAGTACATTTACCACAGGATTTTGGCTTTGGGCAGATGTACACCCCCCACAGCATGCATTATTTTGATGCAGGCACCTCATCTACGCAGGTGCCATGTCAGGTATAGTCTATTTCGTTCAAATTATTATGTTCTTTCATTCAACATACCTTTATCTAACGTGCCTGACATTACCATTGGTATCATGCTCTTCTGCAGGACCTGGACACCCCTAAGCAGGACTTGCCACTACAAAGTTCGGATTTGGGTGCATTCGTGTAACAGCCTAAAATTAAATAAAAGGAGAAATAGAAATATAAAATCTTTTGCATGAGTTATTCTTGCATTTTCCAATTTTTCTTGAATTTTCCTGATTTATTTGGTTTTTGTCTATTAAAGAAAGTTCAAATTGAAATATGGTTAAATAACAAAATGAAAGGTGGAAAATTTTTATTATAAAATTTATCATGATATTTTTACCTTGAAATCCTGACAACCTTATATACCTTTATGAAAAATATCAAAAATTAAAACTTATATTAGTGAATTTTAAAAACTCAAAAACAGAAAACCAATAAAGTTAGAAATGCTAATGTCAGAATTATTATAATTTATTTATCGAAGATAAAAATCTGAAAATTTGGCCATGTATCTTTACCTTGCCGACATGGGTAAAAATTTTCAAAAATTCTGGAGATGTTTTAACACCCAAAGCTTGCGGGGTAAACCTGATCCGTCTAGACATTTCCCCTGTCTCGGTGGCTTACAAGTGGGACCGAGCTACTGTGCGAGGCCAGCTGTCCCCCTGCCGACTTTCTCTCTGCCAACTCGCCCCACACGTCAGCTGTTTCCCGTTTCTTCTCCATTTCTCTTTTCCGTTTGTTTTCTTCTCTGCCTCATTCCCATTCGCGCCGAGAGCACCAGAGCGACTAGCTCTTTTGCCGGTTTACTCTCCGCTAGCAACGGCCAATTGGGCGCACCCACCGAAAGCAAAGAACCTCAACAACCACCGGCCCAAAATCTTCTGGCGAGCAGTCTTCTTCCAGACCGGTGGAAGCCGCCGAAGAGGGAAAATTGGTCGCGACGCCTACACTTCAACCGCATCAATCAAGAGAGTTAGAGCGCCAAGAAGCCGAATAAATTCACCCCTGAGCCTCTTCCGTGCGTGCAAGCCCTGGGCATCCTCTTCAGGTTCGGTAAGGTCGCAAGATGGAAGATTCCTGCCCGATGCTCTATACTTCAAATTAGGCAAAATCATTAGAATTGAAGCTTCCTTGTGATCACAGGAACTCATCCAAAGCGCCAATTTCAGTCTTTTCTTCTCCGGCGAAGCTCTGCACCTAGTTCTTCTTCCGCCAGAGCAGCGCACGGTGAGAACACCATTTCGCATGCAATCTCTTTGAATAAAATGCTAAAATGAGATGCTTAGTACCCTCTGTGCTCATGCCGCTGAGAATTTGATGGAAGAGTTAAGCTTTAATCGTTCTCATTTACCGGCCATGGCCTCCGCCGCCTGTGCACGTCGGCGCGCCATCTCCGGCCGTCTATGCTCGAATTAGTACCAGCCCTAGATGCGCACGAGTACCCTGATGCTCACCGTGGAACCGATTCGCCGGGATCGGCATCCCCTCACCGGCGGCGAGCACGGGTCTGAGCTCCTCTGCTCGCAATCGCTGCCAAATGGGACCGGGCGGTCAGCCACCTGAGTCGCACTGAGTCTCTGCGCTACGGGTCCCACCAGTCGGTGAATGAACCCAGCCGAGCATTGTGCCTTTGACCCCACATGTCGGTCACTCACGCACGACCTCATTGCCATCTGGGCCCAGCCCAACAGTGCCTTAGCCCAGCCAATTCCCAATACAGAAGCGTATTTTTCAATTGAAAGCGTACTTTTCGAAAATGGCAAGTTTCCAATTTTCAAGCATTTATTAGGTTTTAATACTTTCAAATGTCTCTAACTTTTGAACCGTAAATCAAAATTTAGTGAAATAAATTCTTAAATTCGTCTAAATTCCTGTAGATTCAGAATATGCAAAAATATTTTAAATTTCAGCTCTGTTTAAAATTTGAATATTAGTTTAAAGAGAGAATTCAAATAAGCTATACATAAAATTTGGGGAAATGAACTCTAAATTCGTTGAAATGAATTTTGTTAGAATCCTTATGATTTTAGGAACCTGAATATGCAAAAATAACTAGGGTTCACTATAGAAAATATTTATGTTATTGTATTTAGTAGGAAAGTAGTCCAAAATTTGTTTAAACAATTTTAGTTTTATGAATCTGAAATTATAAATAATAAAACACATGATTATAGTAATCTGAGATTATATAATATGAAAATAAAACTCATGAAACAAGTTTCATTAATACTTGAATCAAAGGTTAAGAAATATATACATATGTAAAGAATTAATATGAGCACATAAAATGAAAATAATAAAACATTCAAACCATACCTATTTTAGTGAAATTGAGTTATTTGAATTTTTCTATCTGTTTTCTTCTGCCTTATTGAGATTTATTATTTGCCATGTTATTATTGGACGACGTGTAGAACCCGACGAGCCGGAGTTAACTGTCAACGATCAGGCGTACGACTTTGACGACAGTCAACAAGGCAAGCACCCTCATTTGACCATGTTGATCCCAGTTTAATAAATGTTTTCATTAAATGTTTTTATTGCATGCGTATATTCATTAAACTCTGCTATATTGTGGGTAATGGTAGTTATACCTGTAGACTCATAAAAATCTCCTTGATAGGTATGGATTTGTTAACCTTGACAACCCTAGAATTAAGGTTAGACAATATCTGATGTTAATTTGGGTATATGCGTTGTTAATATTCATGCTTAGCCATGCTTTAGATTGGGATAAATCACTTGAAATCATTGATCAGATGAAATTTAAAAATATTGAGACATGATGATGGTCATTGGTATTTTGATTAAAAATGAAAATAAAAACTATGTTTTGATGCGGGCAATTATTGGCAATAGCTGAAGGTGCATGGACTTGCACGTAATGTAGGGGGAGACTATTGCCCGTGTCGGATTAAGGACTGAACTATGGGTTGTTTTCAGGCCAAGATAACCGTACAACCACAAGTACTGGTATGGGACAGTCTTAATCTATTAAGTTCCTTAATACTAGCAAGGGATTACATTATTGAGCTGGTGCAAAGTTAGGATTAAGTAATGTAACGGTTATGTTATGATCTCCTTGCCGACACACCTAAGGAAGTGTGTTACTGGCCTGGCAAAAGAGGTTGATCATTTCTTGTGGGTAAAGCTATACAACTCTGCAGAGTAAAAACTAATCGATTAGCCGCGCCCGCGGTCATGGGCACTTGGTAAAGTCATCACATAGTTAGTTGTTTTATTTTCTTAAAACTCTGGATTCTACCGGGTGTTGGTAGATATCAGTTTGGATTCTACCGAGTGTGGGTAGAAATTGGTTCATGGATATGGGCAGGATGCCCAGATTATGGTTTTATTTATTCGTACTTACATTTTGTTATTCTCATATTAAATTGCTTTTATTTAAGTTCCGTTTTGCAATGAATACTTGTTTTACATTTTAAATTGGCTTTGTGCAAAATTTAACAGTAGAAGCCATCCTTTGAATTGGCCTGCATGTATTATAGGTTTTGAAAAAGTCTTGCGAGTATGTAAATACTCAACTTGCCACTGTTGATATTTTTAGGTGAAGAAGCCGATTACCCCGACGATGCAATCGTTAACGCAGGATTCGGGGACTTTGACGATGAATTTTACTAGGGTTTACCTTGTCAGTTGCCTGTGGGGATAATGGGTTAAAGGCATACTACAAGACATTTGTCTCCACTACAGTATTTTACTTTTGGTATTGTATAAATACTATGTAAACGTGCTTCCGCTGTTGTAATAAAAATAAGTGTGTGGTTGTGATATCAATTTGTAAATGTGCGTGCTAGCCACTGATCATGGGACTAGTACGGTATGCACGTGGTACCCATTATTGATACTTGTTATAAAAAATGGGGGCCTTACAATTCGCGCCGACACGCTTACCGCACCACCCACATACCTACACCCCGTACTCCATGGATGACTATGGTGTGGGGTCATCATCTATGCGTGCGCCATGCCAGGTATGTTTGTCCAGTTGAAGTGACTCTCAACGTGGAGCCATGTTAACAGTACGTGGATGCAGGTTTCAAGGGAGGAGTTCTGGCAGCGGGCACAGGACTCGACGACACCGCTGCCGCCATCGGTAATTGTTGCTGTATTGTATGTTACTGTTGCACTCACTTTTGTCCATGGCAATAACAGTACGTACCAATGCAGACTGCTGCGTAGGTGGACAACATGCTGGGCACCCCACAAGTAGCACCCAGTCAACTTGACGATGCCCCTCGTGGAACACAGGACATACAGTACGACTTGCGGAGCACGACGCATACACTTGACCGGTTCACATACCCAGAAGACCAACTCCGGCATCCAAGAAAGCGATGACCGGATTAGAGTTGAGGTTACCATGAAGCGACCGGTTCTATTGCTGTATTGAAGTTCGTATGTGTGATTCGTGTATGCATTCAATCCTAACACCGTGTTCTTCAATACAATAATGCATTCAATATGAGTTTCAAAGAAACTATTAAAAATTTACAAGTGTTTATTTAAATCTTGCTTTAGATAGGCTTGGCAATTGATATTCCATTCGGTTGAGTGATAAGGTTATTACCAGGAATCAAGTCCCGATAAAGTCTACTCTATGACCATTTAAGCCTTTTCGGCAACCCATAAAACTTGTCATCTAAATATTATTATTAGGGAAATTAGTCGAAAAACAATCTCCATCATATGTACAACCATAACCTGGGAAAATATTATATTTAGGACTTACTCGGTGTATAAATTCCACTTCTGCAAACACCCATCCTGAAATAGTCCTGTACAAAACTAAACCAACTAAGCATTTTCAGCGGCCGGTACACTAACTTATCTAAATGCTAAAACTTGTAAAGCTAGTTTAGAAACACTCTAAAAAGTTCACATTACCATATTCCAAAGAACGAATCTCACTTCATCATGCTTTGCATATTAATCTTGTGAACGAAATAACCTTAAGTGTTAACATTTCTGAAGTCCTTAATATAAATGAACGAACTTTAGTTGCCAACGAGAAATCGATGAATATGATATTTCTATCACCAGAGCCCTCTAAAATATCATGGAAATTTAGGCCAAGAACCTAAATCAATAAATCTAATCTACGCGAAATTGATTCTATATGAAATCAATAAAAGGAAAAGAACTATTCATTCGTAGTACATTGTGATCATTTGTGCCTTTTCGATAGCTCGCAAGACATCTCGTGTTAATACGAATTCGATGAGGAATAGCCCAGAAAGGATCCTTTAGACATGGTCTACAGTAATGTAGAAATATATTTTTATTTTATCTTGCTTTGCATCTGAATCCTGTAAGTGCAAAACACTTAGGTGATAAGGTTACCAGAAATCGAGTCCCGATAAAGTCAGTTCTGTGACCATTTAAGCCTTTTCGGCAACCCATAATATTTGTCATCTAAATATTGTTACTAGGGAAATTAGTCCAAAAACAATCTCCATCATATCTACTACCGTAATATGGGAAAATATTCTATTTAGGACTTATTCAGTGTATAAATTCCACTTCTGCAAACACCCTTTATGAAGTAGTCGCGTAGGAACCTAAACCACTTAAACCTTTTGGACTACATGTAGAATAACTTATCTAAATGTAAATCTTGGTAAGACCAGCTTAGAAACACTAGATGGTATATGGACTACCACATTCAAGAAAAATATCTTATTTACAACTTGCTTTGTCAGGCCAATTTAACTACACACCCTTATTAAAGAAAATGAAACATTAGTGCATAAAAATACCAACTTGCCCCTGCGTGTCTTTGTTTGCTTCCACTGTAACAGCAGAACGTATGCACTTCCTCTATAAATAGGCTTTCATACCACCTCTGCTACCACATATCCTCGTCTTCATCCCGTTCGTTGCCTCTAAAGGCTATGTCTCAAATGGCGAGCTCTGAAAATCGGAGGGCTCATGCGCTTGCCAATGCAAGGCAGGTCGACTGCCATGTGCAAGCTAATGTGTTCTACGCTAATACTCACGAAAATAATGGGCGAGTGTTCTACAAATGCTTTTTTTTTCTCTGTAAGTGAAAAGCTAGTTTGATTCCTTCTTGTACACACTATTTCTTCTATTCGAGTTGTGTAGTTGTTCTGAGATATCTCCTTTCTTCGCACGGCCTAAAAGCTTGTTCACCTCATCACATAGGCTGCAGGGTGCCAATATTTCTAGTGGGTGGACACCATGGACACCTCGACAGAGCGTCCTATAACCATTGTACCACAGAGGATGCAACATACTTCTATGGAGGAGAGGATGGACCCTATGCTTGAGCAGAGGCTGAACATGCTAATGTTCAAGATGGAGCACATTTTAGATCGTATCAAATGGTTAGAGAAGATTGTGTTTGTGGCTATCGTTCTTGTATTGTACGTTATTCTTGCGAAGTAGTTCATTTCGTGTAGAGGGGGCAGAGTTGGTCACGGATGTCTTTCGAAGTGGTTTCCATATATCATATTTTCATGTATTAACTTATATATGCTTCGATTACCTCCCATCACTTTCGGCTTTGTCATTACGTATTGTGTAATTACCTCCTCGTAGTACTAATGTTACCTCAAACCCATCTTTCTCAAAAGCAATCACCACACTAAAATTTTATTATTTTGTACAAGCTTTTAGATTTCATATCCCGTTCATCTTCTTAGGACCACATATGCTGCAGACTAAATCCATGTCATCAGCAACAGTTTTATTGCTTCGACTACAACAGAACTCTACAAATTCATTCTCCGTTGGCTGTATCCCCCAATAAATCAAAGAACTAACAAGAAAGCATTCTTGAAAAACATTTTTCACCATCAAACCATGAGGCACTTCATAAACATTACCAATTTGTCGATGTGACAGCACAGACTGAGTTGACAACACTCTGCCGACCTCAGAGCGAAATGATAACACCCTGCCAGCCACCGCTTTTTCCGACTGAAACGATAACACGCTGTAGCCCGCTTTTTCAGACTGAAATGACAAAACGCTGCAGCCCACTTTTTTAGACTGAAACGACAACACGCACTTTACCATGACTGGTTCGCGTAGAAGACAAGGAAAAGGTCCACCTGTCACTATTGCAGCACAAAGTTCAAGACGACGTGCAACCACCACGGAAGGAGGGCTTGCTTCTAACTATGGCGATGACGATGATGATGATGACTTCGTGTCACCTCCACATCGACGTTCAAGCACTACCAGAACTGGCCGTTTTACGAACAATACAAGAGGACGTCCGACCAGCGCTGAAGGAGGGCTTGCTCCTAACTATGGTAATGACGATGATGACGGCGACTTCGTGTCACCTCCACCTTGACGTTCAAGTGCTTCTAGAACTAGCCATTCTACAAACAATACAAGAGGACGTTCGACGAGCGCTGAAGGAGGGCTTGCTCCTAACTATGGCGATGGCGATGATGACGACGACTTCGTGTCACCTCCACCTCGACGTTCAAGCACTATCAGAACTGGCCGTTCTACGAACAATACAAGAGGATGTTCGACTAGCGCTGAAGGAGGGCTTGCTTCTAACTATGGCGATGAAGATGATGATGATGACTTCGTGTCACCTCCACCTCGACGTTCAAGCACTACCAGAATTGGTTGTTCCACGAACAATACAAGAGGCCTATTCCAACAACCATGGCTATAGAATGTAAGGTTTTCTAACTTAGTCCTTCACTGGAGGCATGTACCCTATGTTGTATCCCAGTTTTATGAATTCCCTAAGACATGCACATAGTTCACTTGCTGTCGGCGTATTTCGTCGGATAGGACCCCATCAACGGACAGGGTTGATTACTCCTAGGACGGAGGATAGGGTTCGGTAGAGGGTGTCTTCGCAGTTAGAAACCCTAATGACTCTCGCGCGAGGGATTCCAGGGATCAACAGGTCTAGGAACACAGCAACGTACCCAGGTTCAGGCCCCCAAGCTGGGTAATAGCCCTACGTCCTGCTGCATCTTCATTGATGAAGTGTGGAGGCGATTACAACAATTCTTCCAGTTCGCTCTGCTCTTTTCTACTAAGTCTTTCTAGGATCGGGTTGAGGGAAGGCCCCCCTTCCCCATGCACCAGAGCTCCCTTATATAGAGCGGGCTGGCTCGGGCAGGTGACCTCACACTGATCTACGACTCATTAATTACACCCATCACTGTGATCTTATCACACTGACCCATGACTCATTTATTACACCTATCGCTGTATCCTTGTCCTTCAAGCTTCATTTAATGTCGCTGCATGGCTTCGCCCGGTCCGCCCGGGATGTGACGCTCCTGCGACGGGTTTGGTGAGAGGTGTTAGAGGGATGGGCCGTCGTCATGTCGATAGTATAATTCCTCGCAATCAATGGCCCTGACACGGTGTGTCAGGCTCTGCCACAGCGTGCCAAACAAGGAGACTTTGAGGCAAAGCCTTCTCCTCATTCTTTTGGTTGTCTTCGTAGCCCAACGAGTGGGGCCCGCTTGCCCACCTGCTCGCCAGGCCGCCACGAAGGTCGATGCCGGGCGAGCAGGGCATGATCGCCTACCTACTCGCTAGGCCACCACAAAGGCTGACGCCGGGCAAGCAGGGCCTGATCGCCCACCTGCTCGCTAGGCTGCCAGGAAGGCCGACGCCGGGCGAGCAGGGCATGATCGCCACCGCCGCCAAAGCCGCCACGGCCGACGCCGGCGCAGGGCTCGATCTTCTCACCGCCGCCAGCCGCCACGGCGTCGACGTGGGGTGAGCAGGGCCTGATCGCCCACCTCCTCGCCAAGCCGCCATGAAGGCCGACGCCGGGCGAGCACGGCATGATCGCCCACCTACTCGCCAGGCCGCCAGGAAGGGTGACGCCGGGTGAGCAGGGCATGATCGCCCACCTGCTCGCCAAGCCGCCACGAAGGGCGACGCCGGGCGAGCAGAGCATGATCACCCACCTGCTCGCTAGGCCGCTAGGAAGGACAACGCTGGGTGAGCAGGGCATGATCGCCCACTTGCTCGCTAGGCTGCCACGAAGGCTGACGCCGGGCAAGCAGGGCATGATCACCCACCTGCTCACCAGGCCGCCATCCTGAGCCAGGCCGCTACTTGGGCCGACTGATCTGCAGTGGAGAGGGTACCCTGGCGTAAAGTAAGCCGACACTTGCCATGCTATTATAGTTGTTGTACTTACTCTAGTTTGTAATATCATTGTCGGGTTCTATTCAATGCTTAACTATGATTTACCACACACCAAAAGAGAATGACGAACAACGAAATTCGATTTTTTTTGTCAAAAATTCGACTGATAAATAATTTTTTGAAATACTACATGAAAGATCACTAACAAATCAGAATTTTTTTCAATTTATCCAACGCTTGTTTGAACTCTAAGTAGCAGCTATCAATATAAGACAGACTTTTTCTGTGTTTTGGGCTATTGTCACTGAACCACATCGGATACCGATGACGTGACAACACAACACCGGATACCGATGCAATTCATAACCTTTCTGATGTCAATGCGATGTGACAGCACGCATGTTGCAGCTTTCTCAGACTGATTCGATAATACGCTGCAGCCACTTTTCATACTGAAACGACAACACATACATCAACTTTATGAGTGCTATTTACAAACACACTACTATCAGCTTTATCATGTCACTTGGACGACATGCACAATAACTTTCTCACTGCAATGTGATAGCACGCTGCTATTATCTTTCTCAGATTGATTCGATAACACTCTGCGCACCACCAAGCGACAAAACACTACCCATCTCAGACCGACGGACAACACACTGACGATCTCAGATCGAAGTGACAACACCCTGCCACCCACTGTTTTGTCAAACTGAAATGACAACACGTTGCACCCCGCTTTTTTAGACAAACGCACGTTGCATAATAAATTGATTGTTCATGGGGGACAGAGGCAGCACGCCCAACCCTATATAAGGGCGATACCTGCCCATTATGCCACCCGCCTGCCTTCGTTTTCATCGAGCGAGACCAAGAGAAAATGTAGAACCGAGAGAAGAGAGAAAAGAAGAGAGAAGGGAAGGAGAAGAGAAAAAAAGAGAGGGAGAAAAGAATACAAAGAAGTAGAGGATCAACCCAACATGCCGAGGCGTGCAAGTGCTAAGGGAAAGGGGAAAGCGAAGGAAGAGGTAGGCGCTTCGGCCTGGCCGCGCAACATCGCATACCAGGACCTCTTCGTACCTTTCGAGGTTGTCCCACCGATGTGTTTGTACGGAGATCCTTGCAGGCTTGTCCGCTCTTGGGAAATTTCAACTTGGAAGAGGAGGTATTGGATGTGCTGCAACTACGCCTTTGACCCGTCGAAGAAGAGCCTGAGGACTCGACAACTGGTAATAATCATACGTGTTTCGTAATATTTGTACATAAAATTTTTCTAATTTATGTTTCATGCAGTCACCTCCGCCACTGTGTGAATTTGACCAGTGGTTCGACATAGAGATCAACCGCGAAGACCAAAGGCTCCTGGATCAAGCTAACCGGGACGAGGAGTTCAGGCGGCAGCTTCAAGAGTAGCGTGACGCCGCACGCGATGAGGCAAGTAGAAAGGAAGCGGAGAAGATGGAGCCGAGAGAGAGAGAGGAAACGAGAGAGGGCACGTTGTGCTAGAGAAGACCCACCGAAGGCATGGGTGAAGGGGAAGTGGCCTCGATCCACTCAGTAGACGTCAAGTTATACTCCTCCTAATTTTAAGCCGTAATAAAAAGTGTAGCCTATCTTATTTTCTGCAGTAACTTCTGAGTTGAGAATCACCCTCTCTCTATCTCCCTCTCCGCAATTATATGAATTCCTTTTATATCTTCTTATTGTATCCTAATTATATTATTCTCTCAATTATTAAAAAAATACATTTCTTACAAAAAAAATTCCCTTAAACACTATAAAAAAACCCATTGTGTCGCGACATGTGGAACAAAAATTTCTTATTCAACCAATCGCAAAAATTTCTCATTCAGCCAGTCAGAAATGTCTCATTCAACCAGTCACAAAAATTTCTCAATCAACCGGTCACAAAAATTTTTTTCATTCAGCCGGTCACCAAAATTTCTCATTCAACCATCTAATAATTCAACCATAAATAAAAAAAATTGAAATGAACGCTGCATGTGTATGCAGCATGCAGGGCCAGTTCCGGAAATGTTTCGTGACAGTGGCTACTAGCGCGAACAAATCCGATGAAGGGGCCAGATTAGCGAAAAATTGTACCTTCACCGCTTTGCATGCAGCACATGCCAATATATATGTCATGCATTTGCTTCATATACTTATTTGCATACATATCATCCCTTCTATTAAAGCTTGCAAAGTTCCCGGTCGCTCAGCGCATCCACGTCACGTTTTCTGCGATAAACGCCCGCTGCTTATGCGGCGTGCGCACATTCAGCCACGTCTCTCGTGCCTCAAGCGCTTACCCAGTTTATAAATTATAACGCCGTTACCTTACAAAACCGCCATGGCGCGTGGTTAGGCCGTTCGCCACGCTTTTTGCGCGCGGCGTTTTTTTGCGTTGAATCCTTCGCGCAAGCCCACGGGTTTTTGCGCGTGCGACGCGTGGCTTGGCCGTGTGGGCTAGCGCGGGCGCGACACGTGGCGATGCTTTAGCCCGCATGTTTTTTTGGCAGAAAAGCCCTCGAAAGTTTCAGAAATTGCTTTTAGGTCCTTTTTTTACCGGAAAGACCCTGAAAAAAATCCGGAAATTCGGTTTTTTACCGAGTGCCCCTAGATAAGCCCTCTAAAATTTCAGAAATTGCTTTTAGGTCCATTTTTTATAGAAAAAGCCCTAAAAAAACTGAAAATTCGCGTTTCGGGCTGATACCCCTAGATGTCGCTTTTTTTGCAAAATAAAACCTTAGCTGTTTCGAAATTTGCGCCTAAATCAGTCATTTAAACGTACAGAGCTACGGTCAAACTAACAATCATCTAAACGTGCGCTATACCAGCATTTCTAATCTAATATAATCTAATCTAATCTGATCTAACTATATCTTCGCTATATTAAAGTTGACAATGTTCCACGCCTCTCAGCGATTTGAGCCGAGCTGCGCGTGGCCCGCTCGGCCGGCCAGCCGGCTCGACTCGTTTCTTCTCGCGTTTAGACCCTTTAAAAAATACGTAATTACGTGTAAGTTTTTGCCACGCTTTTTTAACGAAAAGGACATTTGATTCAGAGAAAATTTCGAATCTTTAGTGAAAGGACTCTAAATTAATACCAAAAAAATATAGTTACGTTTGCATCATTCCAGCTATGTTCACGAAAAGGATCTTTCGATTTAGAGCCTATTTTTTTCTAGAAGACCCCCCAAGACTTCTTTTGTTTGTTTTTTGACACTCCATTTTTTACAAAAAGGCACTCGAATGTTTGCACAAACCCTCCAAATTTTCTGAAGATTATTTTTAGCACATCGTTACATACAGGGAGACACTCCAGTTTTTGCACGGACCCTTCAGAGCTTCCGGGATTTATTTTTAGCACGTCGTTACAGATAGAGACACTTCAATTTTTACATAGACCCTTCGAAACTTACGAAATTTATTTTTTAGTACGTTGTTTTTGTAGACATTTGCTCGAAACTTTTTGAAATTATATATTTATCCATTTTTCCCCTATTAGTTCCTCAAAACTTATGTGTTCTTTTTTCTAGAAGACCCCCCGAGACTTCTTTTGTTTGGTTTTTGAGGCTCCATTTTTTACAGAAAGGCACTCGAATGTTTGCACAAACCCTTCGAATTTTCTAAAGATTATTTTTAGCACATCATTTCATACAGGGAGACACTCCAGTTTTTGCACGGACCCTTCAGAGCTTCCGGGATTTATTTTTAGCACGTCGTTACAGATAGAGGCACTTCGATTTTTACATGGACCCTTTGGATCTTACGAAATTTTTTTTAGTACGTTGTTTTTTTATACGCTTGCTCGAATCTTTTTGAAATTATATATTTATCCATTTTTCCCCTATTAGTTCCTCAAAACTTATGTGATTTTTTTGCTTACTTGCAACGGTCGGCGCGGTGTGGCGCGGCGTGCGCCGCGCCAACGTGTCTAGTATAAACCACATATCGCTTACTTAATTGGCCCTAGCACAAACTACTAACTGACACTACTACAAAACAGCACATAGGTGACGCCCTATTTGTGGCGGTTTCATCCAAAAACCACCACAGATAATACATTATCTGTGACGGTTTTTATTTGCAACCACCACTGATAACGCTAGGACTATTTGTGGCGGCTCCATCCAAAAACCGCCACAGATAGCAAATTATCTGTAGCGGTTTGTTTTTAGAGCCGCCACTAATATAATTATCTGTGGTGGTTTTAATTTAAAACCGCCACAAATAATATTTTCTATATATACCACTGTCGCCCCTGTCGCTGGTCATGTTGCCCCTGTCGCTGTTCATCTTCCTCCCCGAGAAGAAAAGTTAGCTTTTTGATTTTAGATTTTGTTTGCCCAAGATCTTGTGCTTCTACTTCCTAAAATTGTTCCAAGGTGTGTAAAATATGTCTCCTCTCTTCATTTGTACTGTAAAATTGCAATTGAAGGTTTATTCCTAGCTTAATTAAGGTTTAGATGCAAGGTCTACATTTAGTTTGTTTTTTATTTACCTAGCAATTTGTAGATGATGAATTTATTACCTTGCTGTATTAGATTAAGTTGTCTACCTTATTTAGATGATGAATTTTTTGTCAAGCATATATCAAATTTATGTAATTACGATTATTGGATATTAATGAAAAATAAATTATAGTTAATATGATAGATGGATGATCATGAAGTTAATTGCTTGGCATTTTGAGATGAGGAATTTATTATGTTGCTCTTCCGGAGGATATATTTAAGTTTGGCTAGGTACGAGTATGTATAAAAATTACGTAGTTAATATTTTTTTTCTTAGTTACCATTAAATTTTTTTGTTAGCACATGCATATACATCTTGCTCCATTAGTGGGTATTGTTAGTGAATTTTTATGAAGCATATAAACCCAATTTATGTAATTAAGATTGTTGGATGTGAATGATAAATAAATTTTAGTTAATATGGTAGTTGGGTGATCATGAAATTTTGAGATGAGGAATTTATTTCGTTGATCTTCCGGAGGATATATATAATTTTTGGTTACGTATGAGTATATATTAAAATTAATTAATTAAGTTTGCAACATTTACTTAGTATTAATGTTGTCCCGTTAGTGGATATTGTTGAATATTAGAATAACAATTTATTTAATTAAGATTTTTGGATATTAATAACTGCTTAAATTAATGAACTGTAGATGGACCGGAGATGGATGTACAATGCGAACCGTTGCAGCCAAGAATATATCGACGGTGTATCTGTTTTTCTAAGGGCCGCCGAGGAGAACAGCTTGCAAAAGAAGACGGAGTACATACACTGTCCATGCATTGATTGCAAGAATGAGAAGATGTTTCGAACAAAAACCATATCCATTTGCACTTGATCCGGAGATGTTTTGTATCTGGCTATACAAGTTGGACAAGGCACGGTGAAGAGGTGATCATACTTCAACGTGATAACGTCGACGACGACGGAGCCGGCAATGTAGCAGCTGACATCAGTTATGGATCCGATGAGGATAGGTTAGTCGTCGATGACGACAATAATCTGGCTCAAATGTTGCGCGGTGCAGAAGAGAACTACACTAGTCAGAGAGAGTTTAATCAATTTAAGGGTTTGATGGAGGATTCGGAGAAACCTTTATTCCCGGGTTGTAAGGAGGAATACACAAAGTTGCACACGGTGCTCTCGCTGCTGAAATTGAAGGCAGGCAATGGTTGGTCCGACAAGAGTTTCACGGCGTTGTTACATCTCTTAGCGGACATACTGCCTGAGGGAAACGTGTTGCCTAAAACCACGTATCTAGCTAAGAAGGTTGTATGTCCCTTGGGATTGGAAGTAGAAAGAATACACGCTTGTCCAAATGACTGTATACTCTATCACAAAGATTATGCAGACATTCATGTATGTCCGGTGTGCAAAGCATCGCGATACAAGCGTAAGGGCGATGACAGTGAAGTTATCGAGGTGAAGAAAGGAGCTCCCGCAAAAGTGGTGTGGTATTTGCCAGTAATACCTCGTTTGAAGCATTTATTTGGAAACAAAAAGCACGCCGAATTGATGTGATGGCACTCGGAAGACCGTAAGAGGGATGGAAAACTGAGACACCCGGCTGATTCTGCCCAGTGGAGAACCATCGATAGACTCTTCAGGGAGAACTTTGGAAATGAATTGAGGAATGTAAGGTTTGGCTTAAGTACGGATGGAATGAAACCTTTTGGTAACATGAGCAGCATTCATAGCACATGGCCCGTGACTCTGTGTATATACAACCTTCCACCCTGGTTGTGTATGAAGCGAAAGTACATTATGATGTCGCTGCTTATCCAAGGGCCGAGACAACCTGGCAACGATATTGATGTATACCTACAACCATTGGTGGAAGATCTTGTGATCTTGTGGAACGAAGGTGTACGGTATGGGACGAGTACAAACGAGAGTACTTCACTCTACGCGCATTGTTGTTACGCACCATCAATGATTTTCTGCGCTTGGTAACCTGTCCGCCATACTATAAAGGAGTCAAAGCATGCCCCAAATGCATGGATGAAACCGCTAGTGTGGCTCAACAACTCGAGGAAATCGGTGTACATGCGTCACCGGCGGTTCCTTGCAGAATCATCCGCATCGTAATATGAAGAAACAATTGACGGGACAAAGGAGGACGGTTTAGCTCCAAGGCGTGTTCATGGGGAAGAGGTGTATGATATGGTTAGGGATCTTAATGTTGTACTTGGAAAGGGAGTCTTGGTAATACATCGCGGTCCCATCTCGAGAAGACCACGTGGAAGAAGAGATCCATCTTTTGGGACTTGCCCTCTTTGGAAGGACTTGGCGATTCGACATCGCATCGACGTCATGCATGTAGAGAAGAATGTATGTGACAACGTGGTTGGTCTTTTACTGAATATTCCTAGAAAAACAAAGGATGGACTGAAGGCACGAAGGGATCTGGAAGAAATGAAAATCAGAGCTGAGCTACATCCTCAAGACACTGGGAAAGGCCGGCTTTACCTTCCCCCAGCTTGCTACACTTTGAGCAAGAAAGAGAAAACAGAATTCTGCAAGTGCTTGCATGGTGTGAAAGTTCCGTCCGGTTACACCACAAACATCAAGAAACTGGTATCGATGAAAGATTTGAAGTTAACTGGCATGAAGTCTCATGATTGTCATGTGATGATGACACAAATGCTCCCTGTTGCAATTAGAGATATTTTGCCTGACAAGGTCCGAGAGGCAATCACGAGGTTGTGTTCCTTCTTCAACGCGATTTCACAGAAGGTCGTCGATCCTGTTGGACTTTATGAACTTCAGGCTGATGTGGTAAAGACTCTGTGCCAGCTGGAGATGTATTTTCCTCCATCATTTTTTCATATTATGGTTTATCTCATTATTCACCTTGTCAATGAGATAAATATTTGAGGCCCCGTATTCCTGCATCAGATGTACCCATTTGAAAGGTATATGGGTGTTCTGAAGAAATATGTACGTAATCGACCTCGGCCAGAAGGCTCCATTGTAGAAAGTTATGCAACTGAGCCAAATTGTTAAGCAAAAAGATCCTGAGAGCATGGTGCAAAATCTGGTCACAACAGCCAAACCTTCAAAAATAGCGATATTTGATTAAAAAACCCTAATAATATTTCCAACGGACTAAAAAAATTGACACATAACGTAAATGGTTGATCAAAAGAATTATACTAATCCACCCTTACATTTATGCATCAATGAACCTTCAACGCCAGAAGAATATCTTTCAAATTGAACAAGAAAAATAGATAATAGTAAAATTGAAAACAAAAGTACAAGAAAATAATAGCCTTACTGTCAGATTCCATGGTCTTTCTGGATCTGCACATAGAAGGTCAAAAAGAACCCCAATGGGTACATACCTAAGAACACAAAGATAAAAAGGGGCAATCAGCAATTTAAAAGTGTACAACAATAACATGGGTTCTGAAGATTTAGCATTAAGGGCAATTGACTGTCATAAATGTTGGTTGGAAAAGGCATATGTTACCATTTTAACGGCAACCCATTATACTCAAACCAAACAGTATCAACACCTGGTGGGAGTGCACTGCTGAAATGAGCCTTTATAATAGGTACCAACAGTGGCAAATACCCAATTCTTGGCCCTAAAGTCTACTCTAGACAAAATGAGGATCCACAGATGTCAAATGAAACCCAAAAGGTAACGAAGTATTGCAAAATAGTCCTACTATTATGTTTCATGCGGAAGCATAGCTTGCATTTTATTACACTTGAGGGTAAGAAGGAAGAAAACAATGACAATCAAGCCGTAACTAACTCTTCACACTTAAGATGCCAACAAAGCAAGCAACTATTTCACATATGATTGTCGAATTAGTCTTCAAGCCAAAATAGGTACCATGTCAAACATAAGGAATTTCTTGTGCTCGTACAGCAATGGAGCAAACTTTGCTTACTAATGTTTGCAACAAACTTAGGTTATTGCATAAACGGTATGTGAGATAGACTAGAAACGACCTTCTAAGTTCTGACGGTTTCATTTGTGACAACCCGCTGCCATTCAACTTCATCCTCAATTCCTCATCTGCTAGTTATATCTAACTAGTTTAGCCCACCATAGATTTTGATCGGGTTTGTCTTCAATTTTATTTGATTTGAGCAGATGAAGCTTGCACTAGGCCAAAATGCCCTAATCTTCTACATGGGTCTAAAATTTACAAATCATAAAACGTAAACTAATCGATGAACACCAACAACCTATGAATCCTAAATTACGATCCTAACAGCCAACAATTCAAGAATCGAGCATCAACTACCCCTAGCAATGAAGCATCGAGATTTGGATGGCAGCGTCAATTGAAGAAGCGGGCACTGAGGATCAAAGGCTCGTGACTAGTTGAACCAAGAAGCTACCGAAAGGGTCTACGAGAGAGATGCTACCAGGAAGGGCGGAGGCCGGGGAAGCGCAGTGACGTCTGCGTCGTGGAGGTGGACCTGGAGCGGCAAGGCGCCGCCATTGCCGTACTCGGCGGATAGATCTCGAGGGTAGTTCGTCGGCGATGCCGTTTGGTGGCTGGTTTGTGTCTGTCTGTCTCTTCCTCTTGGGCGGTCTAATCTGCTTCGCTTTGTGTCTCCTGCTCTGCTTGCTTGTGACGGCGAGCCGAGCAAACCAGAGAGAGAGGAGTTGGAGTCGGACAAGGGTTTTCCTAGGCGTAGAATAGGGACAAAGAACTCAGGAGAAGAAGAATATGGGCTGGACTGAATCTACAGGATTCATCTGATATATGTTGTGACCCATATGTAGACTTATTGCCACGTAAAAAGAAATCGTGGCTATAAAATTAAAAATTGCCACGAAATAAAATATTATAGCAATAAAATTTACTCGTGGTAATAAAATCTTATTTAATGCAACGATTTTATTTTTTGTTGCAATACGACCATCCTTTTACCACAACAGTTAACAATATCGCAACGCACAGTAATTCATGGTAATATATTGGATGTATCGCCACAATTTTCCAAATAGAGGCAATAACACCACTCTAATGCAACAGAATTTATGGTGTTGTAAAAAGTTTTGTGGCAAAAACCCGGATTTCTAGTAGTGTGAGGAGGTTATTGAGTTCTGTGTGAATTACATGGAGGAGGTCGAACCGGTAGGAGTGCCTGTATCTCGCCATGAGGGTAGGCTAGGTGGGAAAGGTGTAATAGGAAAGAAATCTACAAATTCTTACGATAATATTTTGTTCGAACAAGCCCATTTCACAGTATTGCAACAATCAGTTGATGTGTACCCGTATATGGACATACACAAGGGTAAGCTAAGGAGGGAAAACCGAGGACAGTCAGAGCTTTGGATAACAAAAGAGCACAATCGTTTGTTCAGTCATTGGTTCAGGGAGCACATGTCTGGTGAAGAAACGAGTGTTACATTGAGGTGGTTGACAAAGGGCCTTCAGGTACAATCACGACATGGCAAGGATATGACATCAATGGATATACATTTTACACGAGAGCTCAGGATAGCAAGAGCACTTACCAAAACAGTGGTGTCCGTATAGATGCCTACGACAACACAGGCAGTACGAAGAGTAACTACTACGGGTTCATAGAGGAGATTTGGGAGCTGGACTAATTTTCAAGATCCCGGTGTTTCGATGTCATTGGGTATAACTCCCGAAGGGTGTCAAGGTGGACAAGTACGGCTTTACTACTGTGGACATCGAACATGTCGGATACAGAGACGAACCATTCATACTTGCGAATAAAGTAGCACAAGTATTCTACATAATCGACCCGACAGATAAGAAGCGCCATGTAGTTCTGCAAGGAAAAAGAAGGATCGTTGGAGTTGAGAATGTCGTGGATGAAAAAGAGTACAACCAGTTTGATGAGTTGCCTCCTTTCGTAGAGACAACGATCAGGCCCGAGGAAGAAACCACTCAAGAAGTTACCTATCATCGCGATGATCACAATGAAGGCCAAATTGTGAAAGAAAATCCATACTAACTTTCCGGTACACACGCAAGGAATATTCTTATATCGTATTTCATAGTAAATAGCTCCTTCGACGACATCTTAGTTCATTCGATTTTTGCAATGTCACAAGCAGCCGCAAGGAACAAATTTATGTGGGACTTCGTGTGCCAGTACATGCGGGAAATCTTAGGTTGCATAATAAAAGACAATGACATGGAGGTCAGTCATGCTGACATGACACATCGATTCGCGCCACTCAATTTCTATATACTCTCTTAATTTTGTTTTTCAAACTTACAACGCCTCAAGCTGTCTACGGTAGGACTGCTTCGTTCTGAAATCCAAGCTATTCAGGGTCAGCTCACCTACTTCATCATGAAGGAAGTAATCAACAAAAAAGGCGAGTTTTATGACGAAGACAACAACGATCCACTCCTCCATACTCATGTCTCACATCGCGTGTCTCCAAGCTCCGAAGACCCGTAGGCTTCTAGTTTAGGAAACTAGTTTAGGCTTTTGTTACTTCAATTTTTTTTCATTACAAAGTGTAAATAACTCTTTGTTCCTTTGAAATGGGAGCCCCTTCTTTCGTCAATGCCACTTCTTTTGTCAGTGGTTGTCCTAGTGTAGCATGTACTTTTGTCTTCTTCAGGAACACATGTACACACATGCGAGTGACACTTCTAAATATTTCATGTGTTTGTCTTACATGGTTATTTTTTCATATGAAGTTATTTCATGTGTTTGTAATATTTTGATAAACTAACCAAGTGAAAAAATTACTTGGTTACTTTGATAAACTAACCAAGTGAAAAAAGGCATATTGTTTCTACAACCACTATACTAGACGTCGATGGCATGGTATGATGATTCTTCTCATATTTCCTGGACCTTATTAATATCATCCTTCAATTATGACCTTATTAATATGTATTCTCTTTTATTTACAAGGGGTGGCCATGAACTTGATGGCTGGGGAGGGCAGCGACAAGACTCAATACTTTTTTTCTCAAGAAGCATGAGGCTCACTTGATGTTGGTCATGGTCATTTCCATTTTGATTTTGTTCTTTTAGAATTGACACGACCATTTCATTTTCAAGCACATTTTGATGTTATTTAAGCCTCTTATGTGCACATGCAATGATTTCAAAACACATGGAGGACATTGTCGGATTGGTCTTCAAATACCTTCTCCTATTAAAAGAAGAAGGAATCAATGAGCGGATATTTAATGAGGTAATTGTCAGGCACATGGTTTATGTATTGCACATACTTTTTGACAAAATTATTTGATGGTTTATGGTTCAGATGGCAGCTTTGTTTGCCCTATATATCTATCATTGTCTCTTCATATCTCAACACATAAATATACATAGATTGGTTCTTTTCTGAAGTAGTAATCAAAGTTAACATACATATATTGGTTCTTTTCTGAAGAAGTACAAAGTATGCAGATGGCTGACATTAGTAAATTGCTAACTGATGCTGGCAATCATCATCCTTGGGCATAAATAATCTTTCCCTGAAATGTAGGGTTTTTTTGGCCGTTTAAATCTTGTGGTAGTTGGCCTTACCTTCATATCTTAAGACTTGTTATTTTGCTAATAAGTTATGGCACCATATGATCTGCAGCTTTGCATAAATGAGCATATGAAGCTAAATATTATGCCTTTCTTCTTTGTTTGACGCAATACTTCTCTGTGTCTCTATAGAATAATCTGGGAGTCTAAAAAATTTGAAGGATCTACTAATTCTATTGAGCCCTGGTACAATACATCATATTCTGTTGAGAATGTCACTCCTTCTATAATACAGGTTTGCTTTTTTCTTTTCAATAATTTCATTTTCTAAATTGTATTTTCCTGGTCTTATTCCACATGACAAACTGTAACAATGTACTTAATTATTCAAATTTATATACATAATCCTCCATACCATGTTGTAATTGATTAACTGTACGGCTCTACTTGGCAGCAATGGATTCAAAAGGCTCCTACATACCCCTGAAGCAGCCGTTTCAACAAATGTGTTATTTAATGGATAACTTTTTTGTAGCAGAAATCTTACATTCTTTGTACTTATGCAACCTGATGATAAGTATGAGTTTGCTGATCCTGCAAGGATTCAAGGCTTGGTTAAGAACTACTCTCAGTTTGTGTCATTCCCCATATATACATGGCAGGAGAAATCAAGAACTATTGAGGTAGGGTCTTGATTTTCTTCTTCCTGATTCTCTTAACAATACAAGTTCTTTTTTTTAGAACATGATACAAGTTCTTTAGAGCTAATACTATGTATTGCCTTCCCATTTCTTCCATCGATGTGACCTCCTTGCTTGATGATTGAAGAGGATGAAGAGCCAAAAGAAGGTGAAGAGGCAAATGAGGTTAGTTATCCCGACCGGCTTACTTCTAGTTTCCCTAATGTTTCTAAAGACTTCGCTTCTTTTGCAATCGATACAACTTTCACAAACAGGGTGAAAAAAGAAAAGAAGAAGACCATTCTTGAGAAATACTGGACTGGGGGAGCCGCCAATGAAACAAAGCCTATATGGGTAATTATTCTTGAGTTAATTTTGCTTGGTCATTGCAACATGTGTCATGCATGCTTTGAACTGTACCTATCTGGTACTTATGTTCTCACTCCACAAAAACAAATGCATGTGAGAATCTATTTGCTAATAAAGAAAGCAGATGATTCAATTCTATTTCGTCCATGCAGATCATGAGAGGCTCTGATGCTATTGGAATGGGTATGTACACACACACACTAGCATATTGGTAATACTTGACCACCTTTGAAAAGGCTTTATTATACAAATTAATCTTTCCAGCGAAATTTGATGTTCTGTGCCATGCTTTTGTTTATCTCGAGTAGCATATTAGTTGCGTATTAGTATGTTAGTATTACTGATTACTAGTAACAATCCTCGGTTATATATCAATTCTCTTATATATATTCTGAAGTTGCTCTATGTATTATAGCCAATACAAATTATCAATCTTGTCACTATTATCTGTGATTATTTTCTGTACAGAGGGCATGGCTAGCACTGCCTGAGGCTAGCCACAAATGCCAGTTTTTTATTTTCCTGTGTCGGACTATCAGTAACGGTTCTAGCCAAAAACCGCCACTGGTACTAGTAATATCAGTGACGGTTATCTGTGGCGGTTTTTGGCTAGAACCGTCACTGATATCCCTGATAACCGTCACTGATATCCCTGATATCAGTGACGGTTCTAGCCAAAAACCGCCATAAATAATGTTATCTGTGGCGGTTCTAGAACCGTCACTGATAATCCTCGATTATCAGTGGCACTAAATCTGTGGCGGTTCGAAAACCGTCACTGATGGCAGTTTCGAACCGCCACTGATTACCTTTTTCAAGGTAGTGTGAAGTTAAGATTTCTTACTTAATTGGCGCTACCACAGATCACAAATCAATCAGTCGCAAATCACAATTTGAAAAAAAAAACCCCGGCGGCATGCAGCGCCCACCAGGCGCTGCACCCACTCGCAATTTTTTTTAAAAAAATAACGGACATGCAGCGCTTGCTGGGCGATGCACCCTCATGTAGCTCTTGGCGGGCGCTGCTCCCTCCACGCATCGCCGTGCGCGTCGTGCAGCGCCTGGTGTCCGCGAAATCCGCGTGCAGCGCTTCCCACCAGCGAAACCAGTGCCCATTTCCGCAATTCTAACGCCATCACAGCTATTCTCGCAAAAAAAACCTGACGAAGAGGCCAAA